>CAMGYJ010000004.1:11985629-12623932 GCA_946122785.1 Linum tenue | reverse complement strand
AGCTTTGCAAGAAATCTAGATAAGCTTACTTGATTTCCTTACTTCGACAATGACTTTCTATTTCTCTTCTGTTCTCCCTGATTTCCTCTGAGTCTCGCAAGATCGGAAAACCCAGATTTGTCATGTTCATCCACCACCGGTCTATCAACCATATGAGTTCCAACCACAACATATCCTCCACCACTTTATTAATCATTCTGTACAACCCACAAAAAACAAGCTTCGCACAATAGCGAAGAAGAAGAAGAAGGATTAGAATAATGAATGGATTTGAGAGCAACGTCGGCGAGTTTAGAATAATTGGAAGATGAGGGTTCCATGGAGGTGAAGGGGCGGCAATGTCGGAAGGGTTTTTTATTTCTATTTTATTTTGGATTGTGGAAATATTTTTAGTGTTTTATTCTCTTTTTTATATTTTTATTTATTTTTGTGAAATAAATAAATAAAAACTAAAATTGAAAATTACATGTCAAATGCCACGTCAATGCTGACTAGATTTTCTATTAAGTACTAACGGTCAACACTAACGAAAAAATAGTTCGGGATAGAAATGGAATATTGAATAAAATAGGACACAATTGACATTTCTTCGATAGTTTGGGTGTTATAGTGGTATTAGCCCATAAATTTATGAAGTTTTAACCTTTAGTAGAATTGTTGGATAAGACTTATCAATTAATATTTTGGAATATTTTATTTTACTAATATACCTATTAAATATTCATGAATGTAAACAACTTAGACTTTGGAAATAATCATTGCCATGTGTATCTAGGGACGAACTAAATAATACTATCAATTCCAAAATGTGAAGGGTTATTCTTGGGCATGATAGATAACAGTTAAATATCTTATTGATTTTGTTGTGTGTTATAAGTTAGGAGTAAGAAGAAACAAAAGATTTTTTTGTTGAAATAAAAAAAAAATTAGAACCACCTCCTTCGGTGAGAGTCAAAGATCGAACCCGACCACCAATCCCCGACAAAACATTGTAAGAATCAAATTGAAAATCCATGATGGGGAGGAAGTAAATATATGTTTCAATATAAGGAGGTATTAATACATAAATGCTAACTCTTTCAACAATATTTAGGGCAATGTGTATTTCATGTAATGCAAAGTTGTACAAGTTTGGGAATGAATGTCAATATACAACATATGCAACCTATTTCGAAAAGTTAAAGAATACGCTTACAAGTAATTTTGTGAAAATTGTACAATAATGTGAGGAAGACAGCATGCAGGTAGATAATATATCTCTACTCTTTCATTATTTTCAATTTAAAATTTCATTCAACAAAAGAGCATCATACCCAGTAAAACATAAATTATTTAAATAAATAGTGAATCAATTTTGAACATAAGGAAGGGTAAATTTTTCTTGTGCTAAATGATATTCTATATTTGCAAACATTTGAAATTATCATAATCAAATAATTTCCAAGGATTTAAATTGCAATTCATAAGATTTAATGAAACGAATTTAGTAGTTGTATTACAAAATTGAATTCAGAACAATGAAGGCCATTCAATGAAATTGTTAAAATTGTAAACGGAGAAAATGAAAGTTTCTTCTTACTTGATGTGTTTGGAGGTGAAAAACATTTATTAGAAGGTTATTTATTTCAAACTAAGGCATAAAATAAATTAGTGTTGTACATTGCTTCTTCCAATATTACAACTTTGATAATAGATAGAGGTCAAACGACTTATTCTCGATTTCATACTCCAATAGGATATGATTCAAATCAAACATTTCATGTTAAACTGAGTTAGTGTAGTGGATTCATAATGCATCTCTTATTATTTTAGATAAAGCTCCTGTGACTGTGAGTGATAAACATAATATTGAAGCAGCGCATATAACTCTCTTACAGATTTTGCATGTGAAACACCCAAATAGTGAGGACCTACTCTTTGACCGAATTTATGTTATGTTTCATGTAGATTTTTAAAGAATAATAACAAGTACTAAGAGAACTTGGATTTCTACCACGAAGTCGTATTTTGTGATATGCATAAAAGTTTTGAAAATATCTTTAAATATGAGATTGAAGACTTCAACAAATGAATTTTGGAGATACATGATGGAGAGGCTATCCCAAAAAACATCAATTCTAACAAGTGAATGGTTATTATCGTTGTCTACGCCATTGATAAAATACAACCGGCCAACTGGAACGGTCCCTAGCTAGTAAACTTATAAAGTTCTAGAGCAGCTTCCCTGCTAGCTCTGTAACTAACTAGCATTCGTGTGATCCGACTCGATTAAATAGGATCAAACTTAAACAAATGAATTTTTATTGGTTTGGTGTAACATTATGAACTCGAAAATTATGGATAATTGGCGGGTTAATTGCATGGTTGGTCACTGAGAGTCTGAGATTATAAAGAACGTTCAAATTTGGTCACTCGAAATATTTAAATTCATTGGTGGTACTTTAGTTTACTGAAATTGTTTACGTTTGGTCACTCTCCATCCAACTCCGTTAACATTTGCTTACGTGGCGGTCAACTCTAAAAGTTGATTGTTAAATGTGTGACGTGGCAACTTAAAATTAATAAAATTGAATTTTTAAAAATTGACATCTCATTTCCACCTCACTATCATTTTTATTTAAAATAAATAGAAAACCCTAATTTCTTCTAATCCCCAATACCAATACTCGCCGACAGCATAACCCACCGTCGGTTGTTGTCGTCGGAGGGGCAGATGAGGTTTCTGCGGGCGGCGGCACTGTCCCGCTTGTGTGCGTTCTGGTGGCCGCCGAGTGCTTGGGAGGTAGAGAAGCGGCGAGTGCAGTAGATGCGACCCTCGCTGCCTGTGGAATCTTTTGTTTGAATACATGGCAGTCGGTTTACAGGGCTCACATACTAATCTTGCGTAGCAGCTACCCGCGGGCATCGACCAACTTTGAGTGGGCAAAGGAAGGACGATCCACTGATCTGTAATCGGATTACAAACCAATAATGTTTGGTCTAATTCCGATTCCCAATGGCTGCCGGTCCTGAACCCGAGTAAGAGCAACTCCTTGCAACAATCCAAAATGGATAGATGGTTTCGAGGCATTCAATCAGTTGCACTAGCTGCCAATGTTAATGCACCACGGAGATCGAACTATAATGAAGGGGAGAAGAACAATAAGAACACTACTGATCTAGACAGAGGAGGCAAATTTTGTAGATATTGCAAGAAAGATGGCCATTTGAAGGAAGAATGCTACAGGTTGAAAAACAAAGTAGCAAGGATGTCTGGTGGAGGGCCAGTTGTTGGATCAGTTTCACAACCTGACTGAAAATCTGATTCTCACAGTGGTGATTCAAACTCATCTACGCACAACCATAGTATTGAAAGCAAGAGTTCCTCTCCAGGGTCAATCAGCTTCATAAATGATGAGCTTAATAAGCTTAAGTTTCTGCTTCAGAATCTAGACAGGATGAGTCCTTCTCCACCACTTTATCCTTCAATCAAGCATGCAGCCTATTCTGTATCATAGCAGCTTCCACCTGTTCCCAATTATGTTGGTAAATATATCTTATCTTCTTACCTGCAAGATGATTTAATGACATTAGCTCACATCTGGATATTGGACACTGGAGCTTCAGACCATATAACATGCTCTCTTTCTTTCTTCTTAGATGCTAAACCAATCTCCAATCAGTTTGTTCACTTACCTAATGGCACCAGAATCCTAGTGAGCCACATAGGAACTGTTAAAACCCCAAATGGTCTGGTCCTACAGAATTTGTTACTTGTCCCTAGTTTTACCTTCAATCTGATCTTTGTAAGCAAGTTAACACATGACCTTCCCCTTTCCTTGTCATTTGAATCTGACTCTTGTCATCCCACCTCACCAAGTAGCAGCCACCTACAACTTTGAACCACACTAGTGTGATCTTTGACATTGGTGACTAGGCCATCCTGATAGAGATAAGAAGAAGCAAGTCACTGTTTGTAATAGGATTACCATTTCTCATTGTCCCACTTGTCATTTTGCTAAACAAAGGAAACTCCCTTTACCAGACAGTGATAGTAGAGTTGTGTCTCTTTTTGAATTAGTCTATGTAGACATTTGGGGACCTCTTGCTGTAAAGTCTTATGATGGCTACTCCTACTTTCTTATATTGGTGGATGATTACTCTTGAAGTGTTTGGACCTTCTTAATGAAACACAAGTCAGAAACAAGTGATCTTTTAAAGTCTTTCTGTGTTATGGTTCATAAACAATTTGACAAAGCTGTCAAAGTTATCAGAAGTGACCAGGGGAATGAATTTCACATGCTTGACTTTTATTCTACTAATGGAATTATACATTAGACTTCTTGTGTTGAGACCCCTGAGCAGAATGTTCGTGTAGAGAGGAAGCATCAGTATATTCTCAATGTAGCTCGTGCTCATAGGTTTCAATTAGGGCTCCCTCTCCAGTTTTGGAGTGACTGCATTCTCCATGTTGTTCACCTCATTAACAGACTTCCTTCCCCAGTCACTGATAACGTTTCACCTTTTGAATTGCTTTATCACAAACCACTAGACTTGTCTCATTTGAAGGTATTTGGGAGCTTATGTTATGCATCTACCTTACTTAGAGATAGAACCAAATTTACTCCTAGAGCCAGGCAATATATTTTCCTTGGTTACCCCACTGGTACCAAAGGCTTTAAGCTCTTTGATCTCAACACCCATCATTTCTTTGTCTCCAGACATGTTGTTTTCCATGAGACTATTCTGCCCTTCCATCTCACTTCTTCTCCTCAACAAACATCCACACGTGCATCTCCCTCTACTCTAGTTGATGTTGTCTTTCCTCCTTCTACTTCCTACTCTCCTTCCTCAACATCTTATCCATCACAGAATGTGATTCCATCCACCTCTACTTCATCACCCTTCTAACCCTTTGTCTCCAGACATGTTGTTTTCCATGAGACTATTCTGCCCTTCCATCTCACTTCTTCTCCTCAACAAACATCCACACCTGCATCTCCCTCTACTCTAGTTGATGTTGTCTTTCCTCCTTCTACTTCCTACTCTCCTTCCTCAACATCTTATCCATCACAGAATGTGATTCCATCCACCTCTACTTCATCACCCTTCTAACCCTTTGTCTCCAGACATGTTGTTTTCCATGAGACTATTCTGCCCTTCCATCTCACTTCTTCTCCTCAACAAACATCCACACCTGCATCTCCCTCTACTCTAGTTGATGTTGTCTTTCCTCCTTCTACTTCCTACTCTCCTTCCTCAACATCTTATCCATCACAGAATGTGATTCCATCCACCTCTACTTCATCACCCTCCTCTTCTAACCCTTCTACTTCTTCAGCACCTCCTTCCACTTCTCTTCCTAGTCCAGCTACAATACCAGAACCATTCTTTGACATTCCTGAGGTTTCTGGACCACATTCTGAGGGGGAGCCTTATGAACTAGTTGAGCAAGCTGATGTTGATGAAGAACTTGAACCAATGTTGAGGAAGTCTGATAGGATAAAAAGTGCTCCTGTTTGGCATAAGGATTATAAGGTGGGAGCTGTACAAAAATATGCTATAGCAAACTATGTTTCTTATGATCATTTCCCATCAGTACACAAAACATATGTGCTGAATGTGATGACAGTTGTGGAACCTAAGACCTATGAAGAAGCTGGTATGGAACTTTGCTGGAGAGAAGCTATGAGAGAGGAAAGAGAGGCACTAGAGGCTAATCAAACCTGGGAACCAGCCTTTCATCCTCCCGGGAAAAGAGCAATAGGATGCAAGTGGGTGTATAACATGAAACTCAGATATGATGGAAACATTGAAAGGCACAAAGCCAGGGTTGTAGCTAAGGGGTTTACTCAAATCTATGGGATAGAATTCCTAGATACATTCTCCCCAGTAGCCAAGATAAACTCATTCAAGGTTCTGTTGGCAGTCACAACAGCCAATGACTGGCATATAAACCAGATGGATGTGTCAAACACATTCCTCCATGGAGATTTACATGAAGAAGTGTACATGAAGCCTCCTCCAGGTATGGAACTACCAGATAAGAGAATGGTACTTAAACTGAAGAAATCACTATATGGCTTAAAGCAAACTAGTAGGCAGTGGTTTGCTAAACTAGTAGGTTCTTTACTTAAACATGGTTTCTCTCAAGCAGCTTCTGACTACTCCATGTTTGTTAAAAGAACACAAGGCAGAGTTCTGGTGGTCTTGGTCTATGTATATGACATTTTAATTGCAGGGAGTTCCTTAGGGGACATAGAGCAGTTGAAGTTGTTCCTTGTAAGAGAGTTTAAAATTAAAGATTTTGGAATCTTAAAGTATTTTCTTGGACTGGAAGTCTATAGGGATCATAAGGGCATACATGTTAATCAGAGGAAATATTGCTTATAACTGCTAGTAGATACAGGTTATATGGATGCTAAGGA
Organism: Linum tenue; assembly: GCA_946122785.1. NCBI lineage: Eukaryota > Viridiplantae > Streptophyta > Magnoliopsida > Malpighiales > Linaceae > Linum > Linum tenue. Next base: position 12,617,525 of record CAMGYJ010000004.1, on the reverse strand, counting down.
TTTCCTAGCACCTATAGATTACAAGGTGAAGCTAACAGCTAAGCAGGGAGAGCCCTTGGCCAATCCAGAAGTGTACAAGAGATTGATAGGGAGGTGATAGACCGTCATTTACACATGTTTTTACCCTCGTTCTTACACCGTTTGAGGTGTTGATTCTCGTGTTTTAGGCCGATTTCACGCTAGGTTGTTCTTGTTTGTGATATTTCAGGTCCTAGTACGTGAATGAAGGCTTAGGAGCGAGTCTGGGGTCGATTGGACGAAGATCGGACGAGTGGCGAGGTTTCAAGGAGGCTGCACGGGCAGACCAGGGCACTGCACGGCCGTGCACGTGAGCAAGATGGCCGTGCGCTTTTTGCCGAGGCCACGCACGGGCAAGCCATGGGAATCACACGGCCGTGCAAGGTGCAACCCTGGCCGTGCGAGAAGCCTTAGATCGAACTAAACGACACGCTGCGTTTTGAGTTGCACGGCCAAGTGGGTGATCTGCACGGCTGTGCACCCTGGCCGTGCGGGTCGGGAAATCCTGGTTTTAGAGCCTATTCCGAGCCAAAAGTGAGAGAATTGTGTTTTGAGAGCAAAAACAGAGCCCTAGAGAGAGAAAGTGCGAAGAACACATCCTAGAAGCTGTCTTAGAGCTGGATTTCATCGAATCGAGCTTGGAGATCGTCATAGGAGTGGAAATCATCGTCCCGGAGCAGATTTTCCTCATCGTTATGAGTATGACTAATCCGATTCTTGTTTTCTCTTCTCTCTCTATGGAGTAGAACCCTTCTCTCACTTGGGTATGAAGAACCCTAGTTTCTGGTGTTAGGGATTTGATTGTAATGACTTGGGATGATATTACTGTTTGATTTTAATCGAATGACGCATGTTTATCGAATTGATTGGAGTCTGATCAGCTTTTCTCAATTTCTGCTGCAACCTGAGATAGATAGAATCTGATTAGGTTGTTAGAGCTTCTTCATTCGATAGTAGGAGATTGGCTATACGAGAGTTAGCCAGTTTACTGCTTTGTACTGGAACTCAATTCCAGTAGTGGAGTTCTGTGTTCATAGCCTCAGCTTTCTATCCCGGTGAAGACTAGTCATCTGCCGGGTAGTTAGACTGAGAGGGCTTGGTCAGCTTAAGAGATTCCAAGCTACTGTCGGATCTTCCGCAGTCTAATCAACAGTAAATCAACCCAGGGAATTACAATTGAACCTAACTAGGGAATTAGGGGGACTCAATCCCAAGTGACTCTTTCCTGACTTTGAAAACCGAACAATTTACTGCTTTCTTGCTGCTTTGACTTTTAACAACAATCACTCGAACTAGTTTGCTAGATAATAGAGAATCACGGAGTAAGCAGTAGATCTAGACCCCGGGTTGATAATATAACTTGCCTGTTACTGCATTCCCGGACTGCGATTACACTTGGTCGCAGTTTGGTGTTGTGTTTTAGCGTGTCAAGTTTTTGGCGCCGTTGCCGGGGACCCTCTAGGTTATTGGAGAATCTTGAGAATTTGTTACTCTAGCTTTTTCCTTATTGCATTTTTCTTTTCCACCTGTGTGCCTTCACGGGTTGTTTCTACTGACTGTGTGCAGGTAGTGCATGACCCGTAGCCAGTCGGGAGATCTACTACCGTTGGACCAGGAGCTTGAACGAACTTGCAGGAACTTCAAGCGGGCTCTAAAGGCACGACTGGCTGCGGAGGAGGAGCTATCACAGCTGCAGTTAGAAGAAGAAGAAGAAGAAGAAGGCGAGATGGCTGATCCAGAGAACCGTGATGTGATACCGGAGGAGCAGACCATGGGATCCTACTGGACCGCCAGGGCTGCAGACATGAGGTCAGCCATTCAACACCCTCATGTCCCAGCCAACAACTTTGAGGTGAGCACCTTAGTGATCACCATGCTGCGCGGTTCAGTGGTGTTCCGTGGTAAGGAGGGAGAGTGCCCTCGATCACATCTCAGGCGATTCCACGAGCTCATCGATGGAATCAAGATCAATGGGGTACCAGCAGATGCCATCCAGCTGAGGTACTTCCCTTTCACTCTGGAGGGGCAGGCCAAGGAGTGGCTAGACACTCGACCTCCGGGCTCCATCACCACGTTCGCCAACCTGGCGGACAAGTTCCTCACCCGCTACCATCCTCCATCCAAGAAAGCTGACCTGCAGAAGCAAATTACACATTTTGCTCAGGATGAGGATGAGACAATCAGAGATGCATGGGAGAGGTACAACAGCCTCTTTCTCAGGTGTCCCAATCATGGTTTCAATGATGCATTCAAGGTGGGCACCTTCTATCACGCCCTCTTCCCGGAGGACAAGCAGCTGATTGATTCAGTTTGTGGCGGGAACATGCTGACTAAAATCCCGCCACAGCTGAATCAACTCTTTGAAGAGATGGCGGAGAATGGTTATGATTGGGGCACTGCCAGGAGGTCGAGGAGAGCACCCAGCCGAGGTGAACATTCTGTGGGAGCCCATCCCTCTGATTTGGTGCAGGTAGTATCGAAGCTGGTCTCAGCTATCGATCGTTCAGGAATGATTTCAGGGACCGGGCAGCAGCAGGCGATGCTCTGCCAATGGTGCGACAGCACCCATCACACGGTGGAGGACTGCCAGGCGATGAAGGAATCAACCACACCCCAGGAGCAGGTGAACTTCATCAATAATGTCAGGCGCAATGACCCCTACAGCAACACGTACAATGAGGGGTGGCGCCAGCATCCTAACTTCTCCTGGGCTGGGCCAAATTCCAGACCACCAGTCCCCCAGGGACCACCAGGCTTCCAGCGGCCACCATATCAGCCCAGACAGGGGCAATTCCAGCAGCCAGGTACAACCCCTGCTGCCCCAATGCAGAATGATCAGATGGCTGAACTGCGGGACTTGGTGGGTTCTCTCGCCAGTGTTAGTGCTCAGAAATTCAACACCTTTGAGCAGTTCATGGAGAAGGCCTCGGGTAAAATCCTGGCTCTTGAAGCTGGTCAGAGGAACACGCAGGCTGTTTTGCAGGATATCCAGACCCAGCTGGGGAGCGTGGCCCAGGCAGTGGCTCAACGGGCTCCTGGTACTCTGCCAGGGCAGACCATCCCTCACCCGCCGACCCCGGATGAGCGCTGCAATGCCATCATGACCAGGAGTGGCAAGATGACTGTTGATCCCCCTACTCGGGAACCGGAAAGAGAGACCCCTGTTTCAGCACTCCCAGCTAATCAGGAAGAAATGGAGAAGGAGGTTGAGGTGCCTGCTCCTAAACCGCAACCAGTGGTGAAGGAGTATGTACCACCGCTTCCCTTTCCTACTCGGTTGCACAAGGACCGACTGGAGACTGAGTTTGCCAAGTTCATGGCAATGCTGAAGCAGCTGAATGTCCAAGTGCCCTTCCTGGAGGCACTCTCGCAAATGCCGAAGTATGCGAAGTTTCTAAAAGAGCTTCTCTCCAAGAAGCAGAAGCTGAGTGAGCTGGCCACTGTGGAGCTCAGCGAGGAGTGCTCGGCTATTCTGCAGAACAAGCTTCCGCAGAAGAGAAAGGACCCAGGTAGTTTTACTATCCCATGCTCTATTGATAAATTGCATGTAGAGAAGTCATTGGCGGATTTAGGTGCTAGTATCAATGTTATGCCATATCAACTGTTCAAGAAACTAGGCCTAGGCGAACCCCGTGCTACTAGGATGACCCTTCAATTAGCTGACAGATCTGTAGTGCATCCTAAAGGCATAGTGGAAGACCTTCTGGTTAAGGTTGGCAAATTCACATATCCTGTGGATTTTGTTATCCTAAACATCAGTGAAGACACAGAAGTGCCTCTTATACTGGGAAGGCCTTTCCTGGCCACCGCCAAGGCTCTCATAGATGTGCATGATGGGACCTTAGTTTTGAGGGATGGCGAGGAGCGAATAACGTTTTCTGCTGCTGACACTATACCTGCTTCGTTACCTCTGCATGCTGTATCTCACCAGGAGCACGAGTCTGTCGTTTATCCTTCTGTGCTGCCTATTTTGCAGGACCCGCCCCCCATACCTTCGCCGCCACTCCGGACCACTCCATCATCAAAAGAACAGATCAAGGAGGAGTGGCGGCCGAAACTGCAGGCAGCTAAGCCTGCTCGAAAGAAAGCCGGAGACCACTATGAGCTGGTCCCGCCCCCCACCTTGGCCATCCGAGTATTCACTCGCTTGCATCTTGCCGGATGGCCAAGTCGAGCTGGCAAATGCAGGTGGCCACACTCGTCGCGTACATGGCCACCATTTGAAGCTGTACCTCAAGAGCGATGTGGATCCGCTCTTGAAGGCACCTGATCCTACACTTCCCTGAGCATCCATACTGGCGTCCAGCTAAAAGACGGTAAAGAAGCGCTTTTTCCTTTGATTTTGTGTGTTTTTTAGTCTTGAGACGTTGATCCAGAGTCAAGTGTCGTTTTTGAGTGAAAACAGGTTGATTTCGGGGCTCCAGAATGTCGCACGGCCAGGTCCTCAAGTTGCACGGCCGTGCGGATATTCCCCCTTGGCCGTGCGAGCTCTCGGTAAAAAGCGCACGGCCAAAAGTGCACACTGCACAGCCGTGCGCTCAGCCTGGCCTGGCCGTGCGTCTGGCACGGGCATCCAATTGCCTCGCACGGTCGTGCGGGTATTCCCCCTTGGCCGTGCGCGCTCTCGGTAATTCTGGCACGGCCAAATGTGCCAGGTGCACGGCCGTGCGAGGTCCTCGGCCAGGCCGTGCCGGCCTGCACGGGCAAAAGCACCCCGTGCACGGCCGTGCGTGCTTGCCCGTGCGGCCGAGGCACGGCCTATATAAATGGCCTGCACGGCCAGTCTGGTCAGAAATCCAAAAATTCTCGTCGGAATCCTCTGCCCTCGCCGGAAAACCGCAACAAAACCCTACTTTTCGACTTTTTCCGGCCACTTTGGGTCATTTTTTCACCGAACCAACCACAAACCCACTCTTTCTACACCCAAAGCGGCCCATCCCTCGATTTTGAGCGAGTTTGGGCGACGTTTTAGTCGCCGGAGGCGAGACTCCGGCGAGACTCCGACGAGCATTTCCGGCCAGTTTTTCGGCGTTTCGTCGCTTCCATTGTCTTCCCCTCATCATCCCCTACACCTCTACTTGAGTCTCCAGGTTTGATGTTGCCCCTAACTATGTTAATTGTGGAGAATTGAGTGTGTAGGGTGTATGTTAGAGAACCTTATTGAATCATTTGATTTTTGTGAAATTGATTGAGGGGAATGCATGGGATGTGAATGAATTGTGTTGGGCAAGGTCCCCTTTGCTTGTTTGAGCCCTTGTGTGCAAGAATTTGGCCAATTTCATGTTTAACTTAGTAGTGCACACAAGGTGTTCGATGAAATGCCTGTTTTCCATGCCATGTTGTGGCCACCGGTTGGGGCCCTTAATGATGTAGTTTGAGAGTGTATTTGCTATGGATGTGAACCTTGAGTTGCCTATTTTCTTGTGAATGTGCACCCCCACCCAGATTATGCTTGATTTATCGAGTTTTTGACCCCCGAACTATGGATGAAACCATGGTTAGGCTGTTTTCTGTTCTTAAGTGTGGGGGTGTGCTTGACCTTTTTCTTTGGCTCTTTTGGTTCCACTTTGGGTTGTTGTTTTGCAGGGCAATGGCGAAACCTAATTTCCAGCACCCGTTCATCCGGGATCTCAGGAGGGGCTCCACCGCAGAGCGCTTCAAGGAGGTCGCGGAAACCACGTTTGGGTCACACCATTGCTGGTCCAAACGGGAGTTTCGGCAATTACACTGCTACGAGCAACTCTCCGCCGCCGTAGCCAACATCGCATGGCGCCGTCTGCTCATCCTCTGCGAGAAGGTCTACTACGAGCCCGTGTGGGAGTTCTACACGACCTTCAAGCACAATTCCACGACCAATTGGCAGGACAGTACAGCCGTCAAATTCAGGCTGGGCGGTGTTCCCCGGTCCATGAGCTACCATGAGCTAGCCGAGGCTCTTGACCTCGACCTCAACGACCGTCAGGACTACATCACCGAGGTCAATGAGCCATCGGAGGTGGACTTCGGGAGGCTGTACACCAGCCTGGCTCGGCCAGGCCAGACGCGTCCCTTCCGGTCCGGGAGGACGAAGGCATCTACCCTGCAGATCGACAACCGACTTCTCCACCACCTGCTGGCGAAGTCTTACACTCCTACAGCTGAAAGCGCCGGCGCCATCACGAAGAGGACCCTGTACCTCCTCCATTCGATCCGCCAGCGCCACCATCCTCTCCACCTGGGTTCGGTGGTAGCCAGGACCTTTGAGAAGACTGCCACAGAGCTGAAGAGCCTCCACTGCGCCCCCCTCATCACCCGCCTGGCCACCTTCTTTGGCCTTTCACTGCAGGGGTGCACTGAGGAGGGGGACACCCTCATCTTTGGCAGCAAGACGATCGGGAAGATGCTGCTGTTGCGGGAGATGAACGGGGTTCAATGGGTCGATGGGTTTCCGGAACCTCCGATCCCCGCGGAGCCCGTACCAGAGGCCCAGCCAGAGGGCCAGGAGGAGGAGGCTGCTGATGAGGTGGATCCCGAGGAGGTGGATGCTGCTGCTGCTGATGATGATCCACCACAGACTGACTTCCATCCCGGGGGTAGCAGCTCCGCTTTCCAGGGCCAGGATTACTTCGCCCATCAGTTCGAGCAGCTGAGGATCCAGAACCAGCTCATCCTCGACCAGTAGATGCAGTTCCATCAGCAGTACACGGCAGACCAGACCGAGTACCGGAACAGGATGGATGCTTATGACGAGCGGCTGAACATGATCCAGACTCAGCAGGGCGTGACTCTCGCCCACATCGAGCGGGAGAAGCTCCGTTCACGGCGCATGCAGGAGGTTCAGCAGCACCTGCTCCAGCTGCTCCCGGGCGAGCAGCCTGTCTGGAGGACTCCCTGGGATGACTCCCCTCCACATGCCCCAGCTGACGGTGATGATGGTGCTACTGGCGCTGCTGATGATGACGCGTTCATGAACGACATCGACCTCGACGATCTTGGCGACGAGTAGGCTGTACTCGTTGCCCGTCTCACTGTGTTTTCTTTGTCGTTTTAGACTTTTGTGTGTTTGCTCCATGTGTGCGGAGCTTGAACTCAGTGTCGTTTGTTTTTGTTTTTGGTTTTCCTTTGTGGTTTGTTTTTTATGTAGCCGTCTGGGCTAACACTTATCCCTAACGCACAGTGTGCTAGTGTGTTTCTGGTGTTCGATTTGTGCAGCATTGTCCACTCCCCCGTTTGTTTCTCGCTGACTGGTCCACTTCCAGTCCCCCAGCAGTGTTTCCATCCGGTAACATCGTTCCCCTTATCTTTCCCTCTACTCCATTGAGGGCAATGTCGTGCTTAAGTGTGGGGGGGGGGGTGCTTTGTATTGGTTGGAATATTTATTTGGGTGCTTGGAGCCTAGTCCGCTGTCCGAATCTTACGATTTGAGGGCTCCAAGTACTGCTGTTTGATCATATTGGCACTGTGTTTTGATGGATGAATTGATTGGTTTTCGGATTAATGCATGACAACTTGTTTGCGACTAGGACAACCTATGATGAGGACTGAGATGTGCAGTAGAACGATGTAGGGGTTCAGTTTTTCAACTGTTTGCTTGCCAACTGTGACTTGGTCTGATTACTTGTTCTTGACAGTCGTTTATGCATCTAGTTCAGGGTATCAGAATGTGAGATAGAGCATATAGGTAGCCATGTGAGATTTGAGCCTGCTCGTTTCTTTCTTGTGCGATAGATCCCTCTTCCATGATGTGTAGCATTCACGTTGTCACTAGCTAAGATGATGGGGGCATAGGATTAGCCCACGCCCAAAACTGACTGTCCTGATGTGTCATATCCCCTAGTCAGCCCCTTTGAGCCGTGTGTTATCCTTTCTTTTGGTCTATAATGAGAAAAAATCACCCTTGTTGCATCTTTTAGAAGGTTCCACAGAGTGGTTTTTACATATTCTCTACTATTTCTGCTAAAGTCTATGTGAGTGTTGGAGGTAGTGCTTAAAAGTTGGGCAGGTGTTTGAAATTTATGCATAAGTGGTGGCTCTCTTAAGAAATAAAAGAAAAATGAAAGTAAAACAAAGAAAAAAATTGAAAGCAAAAGAGAGCCACTACCAAAAATCTGACCAATGCCCATTAAGTAGTGTTTCTTAGCAGTCTGGCTTGGAAATGCTGATGTTTATGCCTCCTTCGCTTTTGTGCTCTTGAGATATTGAGTAATGCAGAATAGCAGAAAGAAAATACCGGTTTGTTTGACTGTGATTGTGTGTTTGGAAAATGTGGAACCTTTTGCTATGAATACTTCCACCACCTAAAAGGCCTTTTCCCCATGTCCAAGACCCTAGCCAGTCATTTGAACCTGTGTCTAAGACCTCCTGATTAGTTAGTGGTGACACCCCATATGTGAACTCTAGCATTTAGAGGCTGCCATCATGGTGAAGAGATGATAGGGATTGAGAGAAATAGCATGCGCATCTTTCGCATCAAATTGTCCTGACCCCACTGGTCGAGAGTGAGTGATTCATTTTCATTTTCTATATGCTCTTGTACCCCGGTGAGGACCTAGATTGCTCGGTCTCTATTCTGATGTCTTGAGTTGGATGCATGAGTTGACTGTTTTGAGTAAGTGGTTGAATCAAGTCTAGGTTGGCTGGTGAACAGAAGGGAGACTCTTCCTTTACTCGATTTGCTGCACTCGAATGTCCTTTGTGGTGGTTGTCCAGGTTGTTATTGAGGTTGTTCATGTATTGATGTTTGAAAACCAGTGCGATTCACGTGTTCTGTGCCTTTATGACTTGTCCCCAATGTTGGTTGATTGAAATATGTAAGCTTACCTGGTGTTTGACTTGGTTTGCTTGGGGACAAGCAAACGGTTAAGTGTGGGGGAGTTTGATAGACCGTCATTTACACATGTTTTTACCCTCGTTCTTACACCGTTTGAGGTGTTGATTCTCGTGTTTTAGGCCGATTTCACGCTAGGTTGTGCTTGTTTGTGATATTTCAGGTCCTAGTACGTGAATGAAGGCTTAGGAGCGAGTCTGGGGTCGATTGGACGAAGATCGGACGAGTGGCGAGGTTTCAAGGAGGCTGCACGGGCAGACCAGGGCACCGCACGGCCGTGCACGTGAGCAAGATGGCCGTGCGCTTTTTGCCGAGGCCACGCACGGGCAAGCCATGGGAATCGCACGGCCGTGCAAGGTGCAACCCTGGCCGTGCGAGAAGCCTTAGATCGAACTAAACGACACGCTGCTTTTTGAGTTGCACGGCCAAGTGGGTGATCTGCACGGCCGTGCACCCTGGCCGTGCGGGTCGGGAAATCCTGGTTTTAGAGCCTATTCCGAGCCAAAAGTGAGAGAATCGTGTTTTGAGAGCAAAAACAGAGCCCTAGAGAGAGGAACACATCCTAGAAGCTGTCTTAGAGCTGGATTTCATCGAATCGAGCTTGGAGATCGTCATAGGAGTGGAAATCATCGTCCCGGAGCAGATTTACCTCATCGTTATGAGTATGACTAATCCGATTCTTGTTTTCTCTTCTCTCTCTATGGAGTAGAACCCTTCTCTCACTTGGGTATGAAGAACCCTAGTTTCTGGTGTTAGGGATTTGATTGTAATGACTTGGGATGATATTACTGTTTGATTTTAATCGAATGACGCATGTTTATCGAATTGATTGGAGTCTGATCAGCTTTTCTCAATTTCTGCTGCAACCTGAGATAGATAGAATCTGATTAGGTTGTTAGAGCTTCTTCATTCGATAGTAGGAGATTGGCTATACGAGAGTTAGCCAGTTTACTGCTTTGTACTGGAACTCAATTCCAGTAGTGGAGTTCTGTGTTTATAGCCTCAGCTTTCTATCCCGGTGAAGACTAGTCATCTGCCGGGTAGTTAGACTGAGAGGGCTTGGTCAGCTTAAGAGATTCCAAGCTACTGTCGGATCTTCCGCAGTCTAATCAACAGTAAATCAACCCAGGGAATTACAATTGAACCTAACTAGGGAATTAGGGGGACTCAATCCCGAGTGAATCTTTCCTGACTTTGAAAACCGAACAATTTACTGCTTTCTTGCTGCTTTGACTTTTTACAACAATCACTCGAACTAGTTTGCTAGATAATAGAGAATCACGGAGTAAGCAGTAGATCTAGACCCCGGGTTGATAATATAACTTGCCTGTTACTGCATTCCCGGACTGCGATTACACTTGGTCGCAGTTTGGTGTTGTGTTTTAGCGTGTCAGGAGGCTACATTACCTCATCATAACCAGGCCAGATTTGACCTTCTATGTGCAAGAATTGTGCCAATTTCAAAAAGATTCTTACATTGAACACCTTTCAGATGCTTACAGAATTCTCAGGTACTTGAAACATGCTCCTGGTCAAGGCTTGATGTTCCAAGAAAGTTGGCTACATTACCTCGCCAACTTGTGGGGGAGTGACAGAACAGACTGATGAATGCAGCAGTAGCAGAGAAGAAGAAGAAGATGCAGAGGCCTTCGTTTCAGGCAAAACCCAAAAGCAGAGGAAGTGAAACGACAACGTTGTGAAAAGTGATGACGTAGCCGTTGTTAGATACAGACCGAGTGAAAGCCACGTGTCGGCTATTTACAGTTCTATTTTAAACTTACCGTTGTGTTTAGTTTTTACTGTAGATGAATTCTGAGTTTTGTGAAGTATAAAGGAAGAGATGAGCAGCTAGCTCACTCTAACGATTCCCCATAATTCGTTCTTCTGCAGCTGCGCAACCTAGCAACTGCCTTATCTTCTTCGTTGTTATTTCATTCTTAGGATATGCTGCCGGCGGGTATTGGTATTGGGATTAGAAGAAATTAGGATTTTTTTATTTATTTTAAATAAAAATTAATGAGGTGGAAATGAGATGGCAATTTAAAAATACGTCACACATTTAACGGTCAACTTTTAGAGTTGATCGCCACGTAAGCAAAAGTTAACGGAGTTGGACGGAGAGTGACCAAACGTGAACGATTTCCGTAAAATAAATTATCACCAATAGATTTAAATATTTCGAGTGACCAAACTTGAACGTTTTTTTGTAATCTCAATGACCAACTATGTGGCGGATATGCTTTTTCTACTATGCAATTCCAACCCATTCCATTGGGTGAAAATCACTACTCATCACTTAACTCACTTAATTAATTTACATTGACCACTGTACTCTATTCTGGTTCAGCTAAACCACTAAACTTGATGATAACCAATACCATCCATCATTTCCGTCCAACTCTGATGGATGGCAACTTAACTGTGCTGACCAAAGCACTAACGCCATCAATGTGACAACCAATATAATAGGCCTAAAAAATCATGCGTGTCAATTAATTTAATTCTTTCTTCCTGCCAAAAATTTCCCAACCCTAATTACTTCCCCCTTCTCAATTGACCTCCACATAACTTGGTATCCTAATTCATTGTCCTTATCCTAAAAGATCTCCTCTTCTAAGCGATGGTTGTCGGACAAATCGTCTCCATCCGCTATCCCACCGCCGTACCCAAAACCAAACCTCTCCTTCAAAATCCTTAATCGTCTTCCGGTCTACGTGCATGATCACTTCACGGTGGCGACGCCGACGCCGACGCCTCAGCGATCACCGTTGCCAATAGCCGGAGCGGGCATCATTTTAAACATCTCACGATTTGGGACGATCAATGTCGTCTACCACCTGGTACCGGAGGGGCGCGCAATGGAGTCAAATGAAAATGATTGGGCCAGGAGACTTGCATAAATCTAATTCCACTGAGTGTGGCTGTTCTTGTTTTTCTGGGTGCTTTCAGCTAATGGCCGAGAGCGCACAGGAGATGCAAGGGTTGGTTATTTTGGCGATGAAGGAGAAGGAATTTGGGATATTAATTGTACCTAATCTCATAGCCATTACTAATTAAGAGATAGTGCTGGGATATGAGATGTATAATTTGGAGTTATCTATGGTTTTCTTTCTGGGTGCGGTGAGGAACTGACGCCACCAACTCAGCGGTGACGTGGCTGGTTAAATAGATGACATCTATTGCGCGCCGTTAGTGCTTAGTCAGCATGTTAAGATGACATCTGTAAATTTTGGATGGATGCTGTTATTTTATATTAAGTTTAGTGGTTTAGTTGAACTAAAATAGAGTTCAGTGGTAAATGTAAATTAATAAGGTGAGTTTAGTGATTAGTGGTGATTTTCACCCCATTCCATTATATGTATGAATTTGGTGTAAATAATCTAAGTTTATGATATGTTTGGTGATCCACTTTGATATTTTGTTTCGTATTTGTCACTAATTATTTTTTTATTGTATTAGCGGTAGCTCGGTTTAAATATATTTTGCATCATTAATCACTAACCCTACATAGTTGTATGTATTGTCCATCGGCTGCATTTCTAACTCTAATGTTCTGCAGAATACTGTATTAATTGAGAATAGGGATGGCCAAAATGAGACTAACTCCTAAATAGCCGTCCAAGTCCAAATCTGACTTGACTAGGTAGAATAAAGTTGGAATTGAATGAACTAGCTGTGATCATTTGTAAAAAACAAAAAAAGTCGAACACGCGGGGTTGCGGATATTGTCGATAATTGGTGGGAATAATTCCTCTTTTGGGCCGCTTCACCTATCCTTAGGGAACGGTCCGAGTCCTCTTCTTTGGGCCCTCAACGTAACCCATTTCAGCCCATACAAATGGATCCAAATTCGAAAGTGCTATGCTTTTCCTAAAAGGACTCGGAGTAGGTTGCCTATATATACGAGGCTTGGCTGTCTTAATTAGATCAATAGATCATCCAGGAAATAAAACCCTAATAATTGTCTCGCAGCTTATATACAAAATGACAGAAGCATCAATGAAGAAGCAGGAGGAGCACGGATGGGATGCTGCGGTGCTATTCTCTACAAACGGCAAAGGTGCGTCGTTATATCGGATGATCGACAAGGACGACGGCCAATTGGCCGACACCGGAGCCCGCCTCAACGAAAGATGGACGGAAGGCATGGGTTTCGCTTTGGTAAAACAGAAGCTGTATGCTTTTGGCCGTATCCCAGGAATAGATTCTCTAGATTTCTTCACATGTGACCTCGAGTGCAAGGCGAAGCCGAACGAATTTAACAAGGCAGGGGAGTTGCTGGCACCCAAGGCATCCCCGATCGTTATTCCTTTCCAGGACAAGGAGATCATCATCATCTCCACGGGTGTCCGTCGGCCGGAAGGCTATGTTGATCGGCCCAAGCTTCCTTATTGTGAGATTTTACATCTCCCGGGTGCAGATGGCGGCGGTGCTTATCGCCTGGAAGGTATTAGTACTCCTTGGGACGATACATATGGCAAGCGTTTCTGTTTTAGCCCCATCTCCTCTGGTCACGTGGTGCTGGGGAATGACGTCTATGTTCATATGAAGGCTGGCCCATGGGGTTTCAAGTCGCGGCTCTACGTTCTCAACATGATCACTCGCAAGTGGAGCATCTGTCGCGATCCCAGCGGGTGTTGTTATACGGGCGATCGTCTTGTGGCCGTATCACCTCTGCCGCCCGCTCTGAACCCGATCTATGGGTACTGGTATTCTTTCAACCACATCGTCAAGGGGGTACTGTTTTCGGTGGTGGTCAATCCTGAATTCGAGGATCCTAATAAGAAGCGCAAGAAGATTTTCGTCGGGGCGATGAGTTTGAAGGATTTGGCAGAGCTAAATCACCCGGGAAACATGGCTCAGCGTCCTGCAAGTCTCCACGAATTTGTCCCATCCCTAGAGAAGCTTGAACATCTTCTTACCACCAACTACTCAGGGTATGAAGGAGGCAAGGGATGGGTGATGGCTTTGGACCCTCATGATGATAACTTGTTTGCTCTATTCCTGTGTTTCCAAGATGATGTTGAATTTAAGGATCACCTCTTGACCTGCAAGTTTGAACTGTTCGAAAAGTCGAAAGATGATGATGATGCCGCCTGCTCGAATGGCAAATCACCAAGTCGTGACTATGACTGCAACATCTTGTCTCATAAGCTATACGTAGACTGCTTCCCTCACAACTCGGAACCTTTATATACCTTCACTCCTGCAGACTACTATCGGGTGCTTATGTAGACAGACTATCATCAATATATATGTCTCCAGTTCTTATTATATTCATATTTTGTTTTTTATTTTTGTTTTGAACTTCAATATATATATATACTAGCTTATAACCCGGCCCGTTGGCCGGAATGTTTATATTTTAATATTATATTTAAGTCTATTCATTCGTTTAAGTTTATTGAAAAATCATTCAATCAAGATGCTACATAAAGAATGAATATATAGGCCGAACATTCAGAGAAATACCCTCCTCATTTAAGAATATAAAAATGTTTCATTAATCCCATTTTCATAATGATAATTGAGCCCCCATTAAAATGATATTGGTTAATAGATTGTCCAAAAATATATAATATAAAAGCTCATTGGAATTCCCACACGATCTATAGATAGTTTGAAACTGAAATGAAACCTCACAATACCACATAATGGTTCAAAACTCTCTTCTATGAATAACATGCCGCTAATAAAAAAGAAATGGATTTATAAAAAAAAACAAAAATGAAGAGTTGTTGATTCAAGTAAATCATATGCTAACAACTCAACTAAAAGGAGATCATCAAAACTTGAGAGCAAATGACAAATTAAAGTTACATCCAATATACTAATAGACTCTATCAAAGTAATGAGGCACAAAATTAGACACTCCTTATCAACAGGTTCCAGTAGTTTGAATAGTGAATCGACCTTAACTTTAGTAAATCAATCAATGATTCCTCGATTTAACATAAACATAGGTTGTGGTAGTTGCAACAACCATAATACCTAAAGATCCAATAGTTCCCAGTCTCCGTTGTACAACCAACTTTTTATCCCCTCCATCTTCAATCTCTCCACGTATATGTTTAAACCAAAATTCAATTTCTAATCCTCCTTCTGCAACTCCATTTATGCTACTTTGATAGACCTTCTCTCCATGAACCTGAATTTCTCTTTCAATTGAGTTTCTTGTCAGCTTGATCTCCAACTCCTCAATCCTCTTTCTTGTATTTGGCCAACTCATCTTCCTCGGGGCAGTTTTAATAAGCTCGTAAAACCAACACTCGTCTTCAATTCCATCAATATGCTCTTCTCCTCCTTCTCCTCCTTCTCTGCCTTCACCTGATCCAGTTCACTTCCATGCCCTTCAATACCCTCTCCATTTTCATTAATATCTTGATCATCTACCACTTCTCTCTCTTCAACTGCTCCGATTTTGCTTCTGTGTCTTTCAATACCCTCTATGTACACTATAAAATTTGTCTTGTACCACATTGGTGAGTTACTAGATAATCAAGGAGTTTATAAGGCCACACCCATTATAACAATTAATGTTGTTTAAATTGGGCCTTATGGATATTGATTTTAAACCCAAGTCACTAGCTCATTAATGAGCATGGACATGATTCAATAAGGGACATGGGCCTCTCGTAAGAGGCCATGCCATGCCACGACATGGCATGAAAATTTCTAAGTATGAGAAGCCCGTGGCCATGAATGAAGAGGCCATGCCACCTCATAACCAAGACCAAACTACACAAAAACATGTCCATCTAGAATTTAGAAGCACATGCCATCTCAAGGAAGACCTCGATACGGTCAAAAATATTCTAAGTCTCGAGAAGGGTATGCCACTTCACGAAGAGGCCATGCCGCCCCATGACCAAGGCCTAATGACTAAAAAATAAACTAAGTCTGGAAGAGGTACATGCAACTTCAACGAGAGGTCCATGCCGCTTCACGAGAAGGGGCATGGACGCGAGACAATATGAGACGTCCATGCCACTTCACGAGAACGGGCATGGACGCAAGAAAAGATACTAAGTATGAGAGGGCCATGTTGTGTCACGAGAAGGGTCATAGACATGACTGAGAAGTCCATGGCCGCGAATTAGGAGGCCATGTCGCCTCATGAGAAGGGTCATGTGCATGATTAAGAGGTCCATGGCCGTGTCATGTGATGGCCATGGACGCGAAGCAAGAAGCATTAGAAATGATTGAAAATACTAAGTATGGAAAGGCCATGTCGCCTCATGAGAAGGGCCTTGTGCATGATTGAGAAGTCCATGCCACTTCACAAGAGTGGCCATGGACACGAATGAGAAGGGCGTGGTGTTGGAGCACTATATCAGTAATGACTAAGTCCCAAGTGGGCCATGGACATGGGTAAGAAGTCCATGGCCATGGGACAAGAGAACCATAACCCCCTTTGCGAGACAATACATGCTCGTCAAAAGACTAGCATGGCACGAGATTCAGAACAAGACCATGCGAGGCAAGCTACACTCCAAAACCCACGACGGTTCCAAGAGAGGCACTTAGGCGGTCGAAGGAGTAACCACCACTCCGAGGAAGCAGGGAGTGGTTCTTTTTTAGAGTTATCCAAGAGGCGATTTTCTACCGAAGAAGGGGGAGCGGTTCTTAGTAGCAGTTATCCAACAAGCGGTTTTCTATGGCGGTTACCTCCTTGGGACTATAAATAAGAGGAGGAGTCGACAGAGACAAAAGGTTCCAAAACCAACACTCTGACACACACTCTCGTTCCCAGAAACCATCAATCAAACACCCTCGTTCGAACTTTGTTTGAATAGGTTTGAGCCGTGTCTTAGAATTCATTGTCCATAGAAGTCAAAGGTGCAATCCATCTCAATTCAACACGAGAAGTTTTCTCACCGGAAAACACCCTCCTTGGTTCAATCACTACCCTGACCAACTGCCTCTTCACTGCCTTCACTTGCTGCAAACTACTTCCATGACTTTTTATACACCTTCCTCAAAATCACAATCAACTAACCAATATCAATCCATGGCCTTGGATCAGTTTTAAACTCTCTTTGAACATCTCAATACCACAAAGTCTAAATCTAAATATTCTTTCAGTTAATCATGAACTTGAGTTTATCAAAATCTAATTCACTCCTTCTAAGTTAGAATTCCCATCCCCCAAGCTTATTTTTGGTTCATTTGATCCCACATAACCATGATATTATACCTCTAACTAAAACAAATCAAAGCATTTTACGAAAAGAAACCGAACCATGAACTTTACCTGCTACCAAATCCAAACACAATTTCTTCCTCTCACCACTTCCCTTCCCAAACCCAATATCAACTTGTACTCCAAGTTCACACCCCCAACTCCCAGTGTGTTGCGTGAAAGCTTAATTTTAGCAATCATTATGCTTGCAATTAGATTAATGGACACCAGCAAGCGCCAAAATTCCACCAGACGATGAGTTTTGTCATAAAACTGCTGGCCCGATATGTTTATCAGTTTGGAGGCCATATGATGACCAATACTGAATCAGTTGAGGCGAAGTTACCGGTCACAGTAATGACAATGTGAAACGTGTGTTAACAAACGCGAATATGGGTTACTTTTATGGATTGACATTAGAATGATGGGATTGGACAATGAGATCGTCCTTAGTTAAGCGACATGTAAATTGGTTCATTTGGTATGGAGGACACAAACCGTTAAAATTCTAAATTATTTGGGTGAGTTTGTATTTAGTGTTTTCAAAATCGTGGTATCTGAGTTAGGTGATTAAAATATCTACACCCCTAGGAAGAGTTTCAAAACTTAGTATTTAACCGGGCAAAAATGTTCAGAGAACCAGTCTCCTATAGTTTGCACAAAGATATGATTGCTTCACTATAGTTCTGGAAATTAATGGTAATTTAAGAATTCTATATCGCTTCTACATATTCAATACTATAATTCGATAAATATTCGAACCAACAATATTTTGATTGCAAATTTATGGTTATCGTCTATTTATAAGATAGATAAAATTTTAAATTAAGTATTAAACTATAATTAAAATAAAAAATATCAAAATCGAAGTGTCAAAACACCAAATAAGTACTTACGAAATATTTATTGGGCTAGCTAAATGTTGAAAAGTTCTGTGATTTCATATTTTAGCTTCATATATATTTAATTTAAAAAATACAATAAATCTACACAGTATGATTATTTTAAACCTTCACTTTGTTTGAACTGACCATAGTTCAAATCTCAATATGTCTATCTTTTTCAGTAAAGAAATAAAAAATACAGATAATTGTGAAGACAAAAATTTCCTTCCTAATTGAGAAAAAGTTAAAGTCTAACTAGTTGAAATAGGGAGTGAGAAAGTAGAGAGAGGATTCTCCCAAATTTTCGGCCGCTAGGTTTCCCGATCAAGCGTGCCGGTTGCGCCGGCATCTGTGCCGGTGTGTGAGGTTGGCTTTCTGCAATGGCTTCTTCTTCATCATCGCCGCCGGACACGAATTCGTCTCAGGTAGTCCCGGTGAAGCCCTGGGCGGACCTGTTCGGCATCTCGGAGGTGAATCGACTATGCTATGTCAAACCTAAGGTCTACAAAGGAGGACTTCTTATGCCCAAAACGGTCATCGACGAGGGTGCGGCTCGCTGGAGGCACAGCCTGGTCGGACAATTTCTTCACGAGCCTCCATCGCTTCCGGTTTCACGGAGGTGGGCAAATAAGATCTGGGGAAGGGATGGGATGGTTCGAGTTTCGCTTCTAGGGGATAAGCTGCTCCTAATACAGCTGCCTACCCAGGCCACCTGCGATTGGATACTGGAGAGTGGCCCCTGGTTCTACTTCGACAACCTACTCTACCTGCGTCCATGGAAGCCGGGGATTAATGTAGAGGATCTGGGAAGGAAAGCTTTGCCTATCTGGGTAAGGTTCACTAACACTCCTCTTGAGTATGTTAATTTTCAAGGGTTAAGTCGGATGGGGAGTTGGTTGGGTGTACCCCTTGGTGTAGACCAGACTACTCGCCTAGGTGGACGGTTGGGGGTGGCGAAGGTCTTAGTTGAACTGCGTGCTTCTGGGGACTTTCCTGATCACGTCCTCGTCTGGCCTGATGATGATACTTCGATAAGGGTGGGAGTGGAATACAGTTTCCTTCCCCCTGTTTGTAAGGGGTGTGTTCATTTGGGCTGGATTGTGGTTGTGATAATAAGCAGAGTGAGAAAGTATGGATGAGAAAAGATAACAAGGTGCAGAATGGGATTGGCGTGGTGGAAAGCAAATCAGGGGGAGTATCTTCAGTTAGTCGAGTTGACAAGGTGGGAAGTGAGGCTGATGTGCACAATAAGGGTAAAGAGAAGGTGATTGATCAAGTGGCCACTCCGATTAACACCTCTGTGATGGTTGGTTCAAATCTGATCCAGTGTACTAATCTGGATACTCAGTTTCAGGAGGCTGCTCTATCTCCTCTCCTCCCTTCAGAAGATGATTTTCAGCTTGTTGTGAATGGAAGTAAGCATCGATTTCTACCCCAAAAAAAAGTAGCATCGAGTTTGGTCTCCTAGCCCCAGTCCTAAGAGTGTATTGAACATGGCTCGGAATTTTGAAGTGTTTAATAAGTACAATGAGGATGATGTTATCAAACTTCAGGAGGCTCCAAAGAAAGGTAGTAAGAAGGGTGGGAGGCTTACCTCCCCAGCTCCACCATGAAGATCCTCTTCTAGAATGTTAGAGGGTTTAATAGACCCTCTAAGAGGCAGGGTTTTGTCCAAACTCTGCGTAGTTATAATGTAGATATAGTGGTTATTATTGAAACTAGAATAAGGAAGCAAAAATCTGAGGAAGTTGCTGAGAGCTTTTGTCCTGGTTGGCATAGGTTTTTGAACTATATGGAGAGTGATTTGGGGAGATTATGGGTCTACTGGAATCCTGACAAGATTACTGCGAGAGTCTTGTTGCCTGGTAAGAATTTTGTGCACCTGTTAGTCCAAAGTAGTGAGGGGGAGTCTTGTTTTATCACGGGAGTTTATGGTTCTAACGAAGAGGCGGAACATCGAGCTACATACACTGATATGACCCCCTTAAAAGTTTCTTCTTTGCCTTGGATTGTGGGGGGCGACTTTAATGCTGTTCTTTTCCCCTCTGATACGTCAAACTTAACTGATATGACTAGCTGTATGGGTGATTTTAGAAGTTGGGTTTCTGCCATGGAGTTGTTTGATCATAGATCGGTTGGACCACATTTTACCTGGACAAATAGACAGGAGAGGAACCCTATTGCGAGACGTCTAGATAGAGTGCTGGTGAATGAGAAGTGGTTTGATGTTTTTCCTGAGTGTATGGTGGAAGTAGTCATTGGAACTTTCTCTGATCACTGTGGAATCTTAGTTACTACCAAGCCTGATCAGGGTACATTACCCAAACCTTTCAAGTACTTTGACTTTTGGTCAGAGCATCCTGATTTTATGCAGATTGTTAAGGATGGGCGAGATACTCAGGTCCAGGGGGTGCCTATTCATCGGGTTAAGGTCAAGTTAAATGAGGTGAAGAAAGGTTTGAAGAAATTGAATAAGGAAGCCTTCTCGGATCTGAGTGGTCAAGTAAAAATGGCTGAGAGGCTCTATCTAGCAGCTCAGCAGGAGGCTCTAAGGTCTCCTTCCACAGATAATTTCTCAGAGGTTACTGCTCATCAGAAGAAGTGGGAGGAATTGAAGGTAGCAGAGGAAGGTCTGTATTGGAGAAAGGCCATAATTAGAGCTTTAACTATGGGGAACAGAGGCACCAGGTATTTTCATCAATCTGTTAAAATCAAGA
Source organism: Linum tenue (assembly GCA_946122785.1). Lineage (NCBI taxonomy): Eukaryota > Viridiplantae > Streptophyta > Magnoliopsida > Malpighiales > Linaceae > Linum > Linum tenue. The sequence continues at coordinate 12,596,918 of CAMGYJ010000004.1, read as the reverse complement.
CTGCAAAGAAGGCTATCCGGAAACTTGTTCTGGATTCAGGAGAGGAGATTACAGATGTTAAGCTTATAGCTTGGGAAGCTGTTCAATTCTATCAATCTTTGTTTGGGATGGTGGATCAAGCAGTGAGTCCAAATAAGTTGGAGCTGGAGGCTCTGGTCACTAAACATTTGTCTGAGGATGAAAAGTCAATGCTTTGTGGGGCTGTCACCTCTGATGAGGTTAAATCAGTAATCATGCATATGAATCCACATCGAGCTCCTGGCCCTGATGGATTCTCTGTTGGTTTCTTTCAGAAAACATGGTCTATTATTGGAGAGGACATCACAGCAGCAGTTCTTGATTTCTTTTCTACTGGCAGGCTGCCAAGCAGTGTTAATTCTACTGCTGTTTCACTTATACCTAAGGTAACTTCTGCTTGTAAACTCAAAGATTTTAGGCCCATTTCATGCATCAATATACTCTACAAAGTCATTGCTAAACTTCTATCTAACAGACTAAAGAGGGTTCTCCCAAGTATTATAAGTAATAATCAATCAGCCTTTATAGAAGGGAGGAGAATTGTGGATAATATCCTTATGGCTCAGGAGCTGGTCAATAGTTATAGTAGAAAGAACCTTTCCTCTCGTTGTGCTATTAAAATTGATTTGATGAAGGCTTTTGACTCGGTAAACTGGGATTATCTTTTCTTATTGATGGAAACTATGGGATTCCCTGTTAAGTTCATATACTGGATTAAGCTCTGTGTTAAAACTTCCAAGTTTAGTATTTGCATCAATGGGGGACTTTGTGGATTTTTTGGGGCAAAGAGAGGTGTAAGGCAGGGGGATCCTCTCTCCCCTACCTTTTCACCATTGCTATGGAAGGACTGTCATCCCTGCTTAACAGAGCTGCTGTAAGGAAGCAACTTGTTTACCATCCTCAGTGCAAACACATTGGGTTAACTCACCTATGCTTTGCAGATGACCTTCTGATCTTTACAGAAGGCTCTGCACAAGAAATATGCAAGGTTCAGGAGTTGTTGAATGAGTTCTATTCCTTGTCTGGACTTAAATGCAATCCGAGTAAATGTGAAATTTATTTTGGGGGGCTATCTGGGCTTTACAAAAGCAATGCCCTTCAGTTGTCTGGGTTCCAAGAGGGAAAGCTCCCTGTCAGGTACTTGGGGCTTCCATTATTCTCAGGGAAGCTCTCTTCAGCTGACTTTGACAAGTTGGTAGAGAAAATCACTCACAAGATTGGGACCTGGCGTGCAAAGAAACTGAGTTATGCAGGTAGGCTTGAGCTGATTAATTCAGTATTCATGAGCATCCTGCAATACTGGATGCAAGTATTTCTCCTGCCTAAAAAGGTTTTAAAGAATGTGTATGTTGTTTGCTCGAGGTTTCTTTGGCATGGGGGGAATGAGGGTAGAGCAAAAATAGGCTGGGAGAGAATGGCTCGACCAAAAGGAGAGGGTGGACTTGGCATCAAGGATCTCCTGGCTTGGAATAGGGCCTGTTCTATTCGAATGATCTGGCTTCTTATGATGAAGAGTGGTACAATTTGGGTGGGCTGGATGTGGAGATACAAGGTCAAACAGGGTTGTGTTTGGACTATGACTGTGAGTCCAAGTAGTTCTTGGGCATGGAGAAGGGTCCTCAAGCTTAGACCATTGCTTCAGGCTCATCTAACAATGGCAGGTGATACTCCTAGTTGGGATGGTAAGTTGATGCCTGTATATAAGGTATCCACTGTGTGGAATTCTTTGCGCATTGAACATCAAAGGGTGGAGTGGGCAAAACTGGTATGGGGAAAGAAGCACCTACCTAATAACAGTTTGCTTGCTTGGCTAGTTCTATTGGATGGTATTACTACCAGGGACAAGCTGGTAAGATGGGGTAAGACATTGGATGGCTCCTGCTTGCTTTGCAGGGGGTCGGTGGAGACCAGAGAGCATTTGTTTTTTCAGTGTCCCTACTCTTTGCAGGTTGTTTCATGCTGGAGAGAAGGTAACCTGCTTTGTGGACCAAGTTGGCAGGGAAGTGTGCAGGCTGCAGTTGCCTTGAACAAGAGGGGAACCTCGACAGGGAGGATTGCAGGGATCTTCTGGTGTGCTTGTATTGCTTACCTGTGGCGTGAAAGATGTAGCAGACAGCATCAAATGGCACCTAGGGATGCTGCAACTCTTGGCAGATTGATCATCTCTGATTTATTGTACCTGGGTAGTGAAGACAGTGACTTGCAGGAAGACTTGGTTGCTGCTGGTTTCCTATAGGTTGAGGTGGGGAGTCTTTGAGTAGTCAGGTGGGGTTTTTGGGGGGGTTTTTTGCTTCCCTGCAGGGTTTCTCACATTGAATGACCCTTTTCGTTGTATCAGTCCCTATATGTACTCTGCATATAGTTTTTGGTAATACAATTGCAACTGACTCAACGAGAAAAAAAAAATTCCTTCCTAATTTCCCTCCCACTGCAGGAAATTTGAAACGGGAGATTAAGTTTCAAATAATTAAATCATATACCCTAAATCTATAGAACTTAAACCCTAATATCACATATACTAAGAACATAATCAATGATTATGATTTTCCACGATGATACAACATACCATATGCACTATATTAGGATTTAGAGAATTATGATATAGTGTTTAGTTACGTGATTAATCTATGGTCTAGATAATGTTATTTAACTAAGGAGATGCAATAACCCTCAATCCATCGAGCATACCATAGAATTCCCAATGTATATACACATACAATTGTTTGTTAAATTTAGTCAATGATAATTGGCTCATTTGTGAATGGTATTTAGTCTTTCAATTCTATGCTTATAATTGTCAACCATTAGGGATATTGTTAGCCAATGATTTTTGGTCATTCACTTATAGCATTGAAAATGTCTTGTTACAAAACCATAGATCACGAATGTCAAATTTTATGTTTTGAAATAAAATTTTGTATAGCACTTTTGTAAACAATCCTTGTATTCCTACAAACTACAAAGTCATGTAACCTAATAAATGTAAAATTGGTAAGACATACATAAACTCAAAATGTACTATTTGATTCTTGGTGGAGAATTGTGTGATTAGAGGAACTCACTTAGTTGATTCATAAAGTTAGGTATATCATGATGATTCACTTTGTAAATAATTATAGTTATTAATTAATTCGATGATTGATTGTTGCAGTGGATAGTCCTACGATTTTGAGATATTTCAGTATTTTCTCTCTTTAATTCAAAAAATATGTAAACATTGTTGTAGTCTAGTTGGTTAGAGATATTGACTATCAATCTAAAGGACTCAAGTTCAAGTCTTTGTAATGACTTTTTTTTCTCGTAAGAAGATATTTAAGATCTAAGTTGAACTTACAAATTTACTCCTAGCTACAATTAAAGAGAATGCGGGGAATTTAAAATGCTCAAAATCTTCTTAAGAACTACTATATATTATAGAGATATATATTATAGAGGGATATCAAAGGTTTGCCTTTGAGTGCTTTCAATTTCACACAAAAGCAAGCGTACTAAAATCCTATACTGCTCTTTGGGCCAAGATCGATCCTATGGATGGACCGGGCTTTTGTTTTGTCTCGACAGTCAGTTTCACTTCACACGCTGACAAACGAGAGTCCACGGTATTTAAAATGCAGTCGCCCTCACCTAACAACTGTCTCCAATATTTATGACACTCTTCAACCTCCCAAACAAATACCAATCTGCTCTCCCTCACCTTTTTCCCTCCTCTGTCTCTTTCCCTTACCCCTCTGCTTCTGTCAGAAAGACCTCTGAGAAATTTTAACCCCCACCAAATTAAGAAAATACCAATAATGAAAAACCTCTGAGAATGGCGGACCATCCTAATGAATCTACTGCTACCTTCCCCCCGTACCCTTTTCACCTTATTGCCTTTGCTGTTAATAGCCCACCCACTCCTCCCCAGCAGATTTGCTTTGCTTCCCCCTTCAAAAGGCTAAGCTAACTAGCTAGCTCACTCCATTTCCCACTCTTTCTTCGCCTGTTCTTCTTCTTCCTTTCTCTCCGATGGCTGCCGCGCTGGAATGCTGGTCGAGCCGGGGGAGCACCGACGAGGACTTGGTGGAGCAGGTTCTGATGCGGTCCCACGACAGATCGGAGGCGGGCTCGGCCGGCGTCGCCGATCACGAGAGGGACTCCTCCGCCGCCGCCTCATCGGATAAGAGGAAGCGGTTCCAGAGGCTGAGCAGGAACGTCTCCGAGGCCATTGCCTCGCTTAAGAACACCCTCAACCTCGATTCCATCAGGGACGGGAACTCGTTTTTGATGAATCAGCAGCAGCAGCAGCAGGGGATTAGTGCTGGTGGTAAAGGGAAGGCTGAGAGTTGCCGGAAAGTTGTGTGGGCTACCGTCGTACGGAATCTCACCCAGTTGTACCCAGGGAGTCAGTTGCCGGAGAAGCTCGTTTCCAATATTAAGAAGCATTACGATTCCTTGCCTTTGAGGTCAGTTTGATTTGCCCTCTGGGCTTGTTTGGGTGTCTTTCAAGCTTGAATTTTGTGCAATTTTTAGGGATTTGTTTGTTTTTACCCCGTCTGAACTCTGTGATGCATTTTGTTTTTACAGTTACTCACAGGCGGAATTTGATATGAAAGAGGTGTTTCTACACATGAAGTTGATCGAGCAGGCATTGGCGGATGATCATCCTGCAATCATGCTCCATGAGATTTCTGACGATGAGGTACATGGTTCTGTATTCAAGCTCACATTTGCTTGCAATTCATCGATTTCGTGGCCTGCGATGTCCGGTGCATTGGACAGTGCTTCCATATGTTGCAAGAAGATACAGATCTTTGAAAAAAAGGGGTTTACTTTAGGGGTCATTCTTCTTTTGGTTCAAGCTGGTCAAGAGAAATTGTTCAAAACCCGAATCGAGAGTGCTCTAAAATTCGCGGCAAAGAAGCCAAAATCAGCAACGGTGAAGCTCCCCTTTGGGCTTTGCGGGTGCCAGGAAGAGAATTCAAAAGGGAGAGACTTTGGCGAGATTGAAGAGGATCCCTGTGATCTAAGTTACAGAAATGGAATTGAGAACGTAGGAAATGTCAAGATTCAACTTGACATGCCCTTGCCTAGTTCATCTTTTGTTGTTTCAGTTGATGAATGGCAAACGATCCAATCAGGTGGTGATGAGCTTGGAAAATGGCTTCTGAATTCTGATAATCTCGAGTTCACTGACCAGGTTGGACCGACCTCTTTTAAGGGAGTGTTCAGGGGCAAAAGGGTTAGAATTGAGAAGCTAAAAGGGTGTGAAAAAGGGAACTCGTATCAGTTTGAGCTGCGAAATGATCTACTGAAGCTAATGACTTGTGGGCATAAGAATATTCTGCAGTTTCATGGTGTTTGTGTTGATGAAAATCATGGATTGTGTGTGGTGACGAAACTGATGGAAGGTGGTTCTGTTAATGAACTCATGTTTAGGAATAGAAAGCTCCAAGCTAAAGACATGTTTAGGATTGCTGTGGATGTAGCAGAAGGGCTTAAATTCTTGAATGATCATGGAGTGGCTTATAGAGATCTGAACACTCAAAGAATTTTGTTGGATAAACATGGGAATGCTTGCTTGGCGGACATGTGTATTGTGGCTGCCTGCAAGGATATGGGTGAGGCTCTGGAGTATGAAACTGATGGTTACCGCTGGCTAGCCCCTGAGGTTTGTTCCTTGATCAAACTCTTACACATTTTAGTAAAACGAATTTGACTCTTAAGTCTTAAGTCTCAACATAAGCTGGTTCATGTCATTATCTTAGTTCTCTTGTTTTTGCGCTAAACTTTCTTATTAATTATTCATGCTTAATCGTAGCTTGGCTACTGTCATTTTAGAATAGGCAACTGCCATAATGTTTCCAATTCTCCTGAAATGAGTTCTTTGGATTTGAATAGTTATCTTACTATTGGTACTAGGCTTCTTCTTTTTGGTTTACCTTTGTTTAGATCTATATCTATCTCTCCATTTGTCTGTCTATCTGTCTCCTTTTGAACTGTGTAAATGATTTGGACCATGTTTTGCTATTCCACCTATAATTTTTCAATTTAGTATAACATGTTTTGCTGGTTATGGCTCCATTGATTTCATTTTGGTGTGATTACTGTTGGTTCTATATTTTCTAGTATTCTTTGCGCACCTAAAAAGGCATTATTCCACTATCATTATCATAATTATGTAGGCATGCGAAACCCGTAATCATACCTCTCTTTTGCTGTAGATGCTAATCTAAAGTCGGCCTCTGCATAAGAAATCTATCATCACGTACCCTTTCCCCTGTCTTGCCCATTATAGACCACTTTTAGGAATATACTTTATTGCATCGAGCCCGCAGAATGGAACTTTGATCATTATAAGCTGCATAATTTTTTTTGTCCTTTTCAAGACCTAACTTGTCAAGCATGTAGATTTGTTTGCCTAATTTGTTTATTCACACAGCAATAGCATGATGGCTTAATCTAAATAACTCGTCAGTGCTTATACCTCTGCTTACAATTGTTATTAGAAAACTATTGTTCCCCTAACTCTATCATCATTAGGCACGATCAACCCACTGGAAATAACATGTCTTCCCTGTGTGCCTTTTGGAAAAACAGATCATAGCAGGCGACCCAGAGTCTGTTGCTGAGACATCGATGAGCAATGCGTATAGTTTTGGAATGGTGATTTGGGAAATGGTTACCGGTGAGGCTGCCTACGGCTCATATTCCCCTGTGCAGGCTGCAGTTGGCATAGCTGCATGCGGCCTTAGGCCTGAGATCCCAAAGGACTGCCCACAAATTCTCAAGTCTCTGATGATCAAGTGCTGGAACAATGTCCCGTCTAAGCGGCCTCAGTTCAGTGAAATTCTCTCAATTTTGCTCAACACGTGTAGGTAAAAAGTTCATCAGAACAAATATATAGTGTAGTTATTATGATAAAGACTTGGTGTAGAGAATATCCCCTTATCAGATAGGTGAATGCCATGCATGCATGACTTAAGATTTTCAAAAGTTGTTTACACAGAAGAAAATGAAGGTAGATGGTCTTCTGGTTGTTTGTCCTCCCCCATATATCACGGGAAAGGAAGGGGGAAAAAGCTTATAAGTTGTCACGTATGTTTTCACTTTAGTGTGTCTGCAGCTATGATGTATGTATCTAACATGGCGGCAACTTTAAGTGGGGAGTATCAAGTTTCCTAGTCATTCTTACAAGAGGCTGGGGTTATTAGTTTGGCATAAAGAGGGTGGAAAACATGTAAAGCAAGAGACTTGGTGGTGCTGTGGTGGGCCTTTTGGGCTTGTCTTGTGGCTTAGCAAAGGGAACAGAAATCTGGCCCTTCTTTGTCTTTTGGTCTAATGGGAAATGGAAATTAACATCATCTGTAACTTCCTTTTTGCCATCCAATTCTGGTTCAACTTTCAACATCAGCATCACCTTTTGCTATCCATTTTCACTCTTTTGTCTTTAGGGTTTGGAAGTATGGATATAATTCTTGATTCCTCTTTTGTCTGTGGATTTTCCCATGAGGTCCTACTTTGGTAGGTAGCATGGTTCCTTCAGCTGCTACTGACTGATTGATGTATCCTACGTTTTCATTGTTCATGACTTGAGAGAGTTTCTGTTATATATTGCTTCTTCTGCTTTGTTTGATGCAACCATTTTATTGGTTTAAGTGGGGGTGGTGGGTCCTATCGTAATTGGGACATTGAGATTATGTAGAATGAAATGATTGATCCAAGTGGGTGATTAAGATTAAAGGTACAGATCTGGGATCCCCTTGATTGAATCATAGATCTGAGAGGAAGGCTTCTACTTTCTGCTGTGCATGCATCCAGAGGCAAAAAGTTTGTGCATGAAATTTCCTCTTCTGGGGATTGTGTTCATATCAAGAATCATGCTTGCGGGTTTTGTTTGGATATGGAGATGTTCAGTTCAGATTTAGATCCATGCCTTTGTTGGAAAGGAGGCATATGCTTTTTGGAGAGAAACTGAGATTGAAGAAGGAAAGTCAGGAATGGATGGCTGGGCTGATGCACATGCTTGTGATCTTGGTGGGGCCATATGTAGGCACCCGGTGGAGCTCAATCGATGAAAATAACTTTCTTCCCAATTAGATCCGCAAATGAGTCAAGAGTGGCTTGATACTTGTTCAGTTCGTGAAACTCGCAAGTTAGTTTGACTTGGTGACTCATTTAGCCCAGCTCCTGAGCGGATTCGACAATGTGTACAGCGATGTAGTTTGACTAGTTGCTCATTAGTTTATTGATTTAGGCTTTATGAGTTGGCTTGTTGATAGTTTATAGACTTATTAGATTATATATTTCACATAATGGTTTAAAACTTTGCCTACTTATTATATTAAAAAAAAAGGGAGTTGCTAATTATCGCCCTAATTTATTGTAATCGCCCTAATTTATAAATTATTAGTACCTTTTTATCCTTTCTTTCTTATATTATTGTTAAAAATATTTTATTATAACAAACATAATTCATCCAAGCAATTTGAAATCAATCACTTTTGTATTCCCACTACCGTCAATCATGATCTCGCCGGGCGCCACCATGTTAATCCAACGAGGGTAAGTGGGTAACTTGATCGGGAACAATGCAATCGTGGTCGGCCTTTTCCCACTTCCTATTGGATTTAGGGTGCTGCACAAACAAGAAAATCAAACTTAATAAAGAAAGAAGCATTGAATTTGACGGGGGCAATGGAGGGAGTTCCTTTCAATTGTGGTGCTTCTTTAGGACTGAAATGACATGGCGTAATCAAAATAAAGGGTTTGGGAGACACGGAGAATAGGGAAGTGGTGGATTATGGGAATCAATTTTGGAGGATGGTTCCCGCCATGGCCTCCATCTACGGCTGGGTGAATGGTGCCGCTAGGAATCGGGGAGAAGGTTAGGCGCCGGCGAGGGGAAGGAACGGTGGCGGACGGCGGCAGAGGGTGTTCGGAGGGGAGGAGGTTGGCGTTGCTGAAATTAGAGATTTTAGGGTTTGTTTATTTGATTTGATTAATGAAGGACAATTTAGTAATTTGGTATTATAAGTTAGGGCGATAATAGTAAAACAAGGGCGACATTTAGCCGTCCAGAAAAAAAAAATTGTGTGTACTTGGCCAAAATAAGTTTTATTTATAATCTCCAAGAGAAATTATGTATTACAAATTTTTTTAGATTCTAATGACGAAAAGTAACATATGATGTGAACTAGTTAGAATATGTGAACTAAATATGATATCAACTTAGTATATAAATGTGTGTGATATAAATTAATAATAGAAAGTCCAATATCATTTGTTCCTCTTATTATATTTATCATATGTATCATATATAAATATTATAGTCTGAATGTATAAATATTTTATAGTTTATGCTATGCTTTAACCATTTTAAAATCATAAATGACTTGTGTTTGAGCCAAACTCGAGTAAATCGAGCTCATTAGCTCATTAATGAGGCAAACTTGAATCATACTCAAGTTTAGCTCGATTCAATGTTTTAGTAAACAAGTAGAGCTCAAGCTCAACTATTTTTTTTTTTAATGAATTGAGCATTCAGTAGATCAAAACACGATTCAGCTCGATTCATTTGCAACTCTATTCTCAATTTTAATTTACTGTCTACCGAAAGATACAGCTGGGATGTTACTTCCTCCGGAAAGCCCTTGTTTAATCCTGGCATTGTGGTTAGCATGTTAATTATCAAAAGTTTAAAAAACATAAACTAGCATGGTATTGGTTGGGGTCTCGTTCAACTAGTTGACTGATTTACGTGCTCCGTTTTTCTTTTTTTTTTCAACGGTCAATCCGGCTGTGTTGCTGACAAAGGTTAGGTTTTGTCAGTATCATGTTGACAAAATTCTACTCCACTGGACAGGACAGGAGCATCTTTTTCCCTTTAATAGGGTTCTATTCACACCATTTCTCCCCCATTTATGTTGACAAAATGAATAAGCCACAATGGACACAATCTGTACATAAACTATCTCTGCTGGGCAGCAAGTTCCAATCAGCAAGTGAAACTAGAGCACAGCCCTGAAACTACTACTAACAACAGTATGCATTCAGGCCGCAACATATCATCATCCTACGAGATCACTCCTCTCTATCCAAACAATCACAACTAAATCGAAATGGAGAGCGTTTGATAAGGTGGGGGCACTAGAGGAACTTGCTGGGTTCATCCTTGGGTTCTCATCTTCTCTGGAAATTTATGACTTTCACAGAGATGGCGAAAACAGAGAAGAAGAGGAGACAGAAACAGACGAGGACCACAGCTGAAAGTCCGACCATGTTTGTCGAGTAGCCGTAGTTTGCTTTTAAGTACTCCTTCACGGGTACTCGAAATCCTGGACCCTGAACCATGGTTTCCACATCACCAAGCTGGGACGAGATAATCCCCTGCAGTGTCCATGCTGTAGGGCAGATGTAGTAGTACCATCTCCACCACACTGGAATGAACTGAGACACAAACACCAGAAATAATCAAGTTCAAGCAGAACATTATTTTATACACCCATTTTAACCCCAACCACAAGCAGATTTCTGATCTCTTGTTGTACCTGCTTTGGAATAAGGAACCCAGAGAAAAGATACCACAGGGAGTAAACTGCAGAGGAGATCACAGAGGCTAAGTTCTGAGTAGGGGTAATCCCAACAGCCATCATACCGTAGAACGTGAAGTAGGTGAACGTAAGGAACACAAACACCAGGTAGAGAAAGAATTTTGCTGCAACATGTGCAAAAGATTTATTATGCAAGTTAGTGACTTGCTGCTATGAGCCTATGAAGCAGAGGGAAACACAATGTTAATTAAGGTGTTCTGTCGAGAGTCTTACCAGCGTCTTGCTCGAAACTAATCGTGAAGTATGTTATGATACAATACACAATTGTCTGAGCCAAAATGTAGGGGATCTCCACAATTCCCTATGATGAAAGATTTTAAGACTTCCATTATGTCATGGAACTTGGATCGGTGAGGAAAAAATTGCATGCAAAGTTAGAAAATGACCAACCTGTGCTGCTGCGTAGGCCAAAGGGGAGTACATACCAGCTGCTTTCTCTCGGTAGAACACCGTTCTCTCAATGGACACTATTGGCTGCACCGTAGTAGCATTGCTCACCCCAAGGAATATACAGGAAATGTACAAAGCTCCCATAACAGTCGACAAGGCCTGAGTTGTGCCCCTAAAATCATAATTGTTCTTTCAGAACCCATAAAAAAAATAAAGGTGGGGTAGTATCAGAAAAAAGGGAGAAGTTAGGGAGGTGGCCTATTGTTACCTTATAGATCCAATGCCCCAAAATTCAGTGCCTAATATCAGTGCGGCTATCATAGTGTAGAACAACCTTACTGCATTGTATCGTGGACTTCTCCAATATACAAGCATCTGTTTCTTTAGGCAAATCCGAAACTGTGACCATGAATCTTGTGCATGCGTGGAGGAAAAGTTCAATGGTTCAGAACCAGGAGGAGGGGCACTCCAACTCATGATTGAAGCTTCCACCTCCCTAGAAAAACATCAATGATATAAAGGAGACAAAATAATCAGAAAATCTGGAGAAGCAAAAAAGTCTAACATAAAAGCATTTGGATTTACCTATACTGTTGAGATGTTCTATATAACTCAGCGAAGTCTGCTTTTATTGTCTCTTCAACACTGGTACTAGTGACCTCGAGCATCCAAGTAGCAGGATTATAACCTTCCGGAATTGGAGGGACCCCACTGATCCCCTAATCAAGGAAAATCAACATCAAAATGAGGTTCATTTGCATGATTAATATGACAAAATAGTTTACACGAATGTAATAGTAAGCTGGGCACTCATTTTTCTACACCATGGTAACTTCTGTAGGAATTGTCTGAACTGGCTTCTTAATTTCAATTTTCTAAATAGCTGAAACAAGCAACTTAACAATTTGTGCATTATTACCTGAAAGTAGTCTATCATAATCTGAGAGTGGAGGCCAAGCTTTCCACCATATATAACCCGACCTCCTCGTTTCATGAGAAGTAGCTGTTATCAAAACCAACAAAATAGCACATATTTCAATGAACCAAGTGAAGCTTAACAAGTTTTCACTGCAAAGAAAGCCGTAGAATACATAAATAACCTCGTCAAATGCTTCAAAAATGTCGATACTCGGTTGGTGAATGGTGCAAACCACAGTTCTTCCAGTATCAACGGTATTGCGAACAGTTCTCATGACTATGGCTGCAGCTCTCGCATCTAGCCCAGATGTAGGTTCATCCATAAATATAATGGAAGGATTCGCTACAAGCTCCACAGCAATGGTTAACCTTTTCCTTTGTTCGGTTGACAAACCAGAAATGCCAGGCATACCAACCAAAGCTTGTCTTAATGTATCAAGCTCTACTAGTCTCATTACTTCTTCAACAAATTCCTGAAATGGTGCATATGATAAAACAGTATTAAAAGTGGGGTGAAATTTTTTATGCAAGAATATTGATTTGGTACATTGCCAAGTACTAAGCAAGAAACTCACATGTCTTTGTTCTTTGGTGACTTCATTAGGGAGCCGTAGACTTGAAGAAAACCATAAAGACTCCTCAACTGTGACTTGAGGAGAATGTATATCATTTTGTTCAACATACCCGGAAATCCTAGCAAATGTGCTCTGCACTTTAGGATGTCCTGATATCTTTATATCCCCGTTTATATACCCTCCAGTTTTCCTTCCGGCAAGAACATCCATCAGCGTAGTTTTTCCAGCTCCACTGGAACCAACTAATGCAGTTAGAATCCCAGGTGAGAATACTCCGCTCACATTTGTCAAGAGCTGCAACCGCATTTCTGGTTCTCCTTGTTGGCGCATTTCCTGAGCATCAAAATACAGTTAATTATTTGCCACACAGTTACATGACTACCAATGAAATACTTGAGAGGAAAAAAAAAACTTTTGTACCTTAGGCATATTGACAAAGTAGCTTAGATCATTGAAAGTCAGTACTAACGGTTGAAATGGAAGAATCATCCCTTTCCTTCTATTTCCTCGCTCAGATGTTTCACCTGATTCCTCATGCGTACTCACTGCCAAATAGAGGAAGTATCTTCATCTTGAACCGACCATTAATCAGAAACGTGCATAGTAAGAAACCAGGAAAATGGACGTTGTAATCATGATGAATATAGACTTGGTTGTAATTCACACTTACCTCTATTTCTGTTGATTTCTTCTGCAGCATCAATCGGGGCAATAGCTTGAGCCGTTTCAAGAGCTGTGGTGAGCGAATAAAGTAGGCAAGGCTATCAGTACTAATATAACAGTTTGGGTATGGCTTAGGTAGATGAAAAGGTTTCAAATGGTAACCACTCCTAGACTTACGGTGAAGAAAGGCTAGAGCAAGTGTCACAATGATATTAAAAAACAACGCATAGAGAAACAAAACACCAACTCCAATCCAGTACGAGTCATCATCAGTTGGTAAGCTATAGTTGTGGAGGATGTTGTGACCTACAGTATCATTTCCAATAGCTGATCTCTGAGAGACAAATTACAAAGAGGAAAAAGATGGTTAGGGAAAATAAAGTAGCGCCCACATGAAGTCATGAACTAAAATTGTCCGTACTTGTTAGAACGCACCTTCATCCACCTATCAGCAGTAAATTCATTGACAGAAATTGCACGTTGAGCATAAGTTAGCGGTGATACCCAAAACGCCCACTCCCACCATGGCTTCATCATAGCTGAAATAAGAAAGTACAATTCAATATTCACTAATCACGTCAATTAACAGAAGCAAGCTTTGCTCATTAATAGGATAATTTGATTCAGTTACCTTTTGGAATAACAAAACCACCGGATAGGAAAGTAATCAACAGAGCAGCAGATGCAAAAGTATAAGCTGTGACAATATCCCGGGTAATTGAAGCCAATGTACGAAAGATACCTAGAGCCATTTGGTGGACAGCAAAGAGCAGAAGTATAAAACGGAAGAACCTGCGGTATATAAGGAAACATATAAATATGATGATAAATATGAACTAGACCTAGTTAGCTGCGGAGAAGAGTAAAATGGGGTGGGTACCTCCAAATTCCTGGAGCAAAGCCAACTGAGTAGTAGACAGCAACCGACCAAACCACAGCTTGAACGAACGAGTATGGAACACTTAAAGTGAAACTAGCCAAAGACCATGCCCATGCAGGGTGAAACATATTATCTCGTTGCTTATAGAAGACCGGAAGTCGAAAAGTCAACAGAGACATTTCTGCAGCTCCATTAAATAACATGAACACAAGTCCAAAGAACAAGCACGATAGATAGAGGTTGCCTTGTATCTCACTTTCTGGATGCAATTTCGTTCTGGTGAATATTGTGCAAGTGACTAGTCCAATCAAAGCAACCTTGAAGAAGAAACGCGCGGAAGTCAGACTGGTAGAAATCCATAAACTTGAGAAAATTAATAATCAAACAAGAAGTAGCTTGATTGGTCAAATAAAACAATCTCAATTAGTTCGTGTCCTTAGAAAATAAAATCATGAGTAGTCAATGCTCAAAAGCTGGAAGACCACATTCACTAATAGAATTTACGTGTGTAACCGAATTAGGGATCACAAGAAACAAGCTATAAACAGAAAATGCCCATTTGTTCAAGAGGGAAAATACTACCTGACAAGTCTTGAATACATATAGAAATTGATGCCGGCTAAGAAGCAAAATTTCCCGTGCAAAGCACGTCTTCAATAGTTCCCATCTGGATGCAGCATATTTCGTTTTTGGTAAAGCTTTAGGATGGCACTTGGTTTTGTCATATGGAACAGACATAGAGGAGGCCAGAGACCTTCCACACTCAGAACTTTTAAATGCTTGTGCCATCTCTAGGGCAGAAATGAAAACATATGGTTTCGAAGGATCCGCCCAGTACTGACCTTGGTCCTTTTTAGAGGTCACCTGTCAGCCAGCCACAATATTAAAGTTCATTTGAAATCCAGAACAAGTTAACATTGAGAAGATACTAGATAAGTAAGTTAACAGATGAACTTCAGTGGAGTACCTCCTGAAGGAAATCAGCAACACCCTTTCGAGGGGGCAGTTTGAATCCTAGAGACTCAAAGAACTCCAACACTTGTGCCCGAGGACCTTGATACACCACATGTCCCTCAGATAGTAATATCAAGTCATCAAACAAATCAAAAGTCTCTGGCGGGGGCTGTAGAAGAGCAACCAACACTGTTCCTTCTCTCAAATGAACAAAGTTCCTTAAGCATTTTATGACTTGATAGGTGGTAGAGCTATCAAGTCCTGTAGATACTTCATCCATGAAAAGAGTTTTCCTTGGGCCAACTATCATTTCCCCTGCGTTATATTATTATCAGTTAATGACTACTAGCCTCTAAATCAAATGGAAAGCATGCATAGCATACTTCTTCACTTGAATAGTGACTTCCTATTACGACTGTTGTATCTATCTAGAGCGAGAGAGAAGAGTCGAACCTGTGGTAACCCTTTTCTTTTGACCGCCTGAAATGCCCCTGAGCATGTCATTGCCAACTAATGTATCCGCACATACATCAATTCCAAGAACTCTTAGGATATAGTCCGTTGCAACATTATGCTTTTTGCCATGAACGGATGCTGCCTGCTCCGTATGAAATTGAAGAAAATGAATCACATTAAACATCAATACGATCATGGTAGAAAAAAACAAGAAACGTTAAGACGATATAATTTGTGTGTAATATCAAATATGCGCTCCATAAAGGCACAAATCTACCCAAAGACTATAACAACAAGAAGAAAAGAGCAAACAGACAACATGAAAATAATATAATTGCTGAATGCGATGTGGACCTTCATAAATGCATCAATTTCTGGACTTGGATGTATATTCCTTTCCTTTTCCAGTCGAATCAAATCTTTCATCATATCTGATAACAGAAAGAATTAGTTCATTGCAAATGACAGAAAACTGAACTTACACGAATGAAAGACAAAGTTTTTAAACTATAAAGCTCCACCGAATTGTATGGATGTCTAGTAACAATCATTTTCAGTGCCCTCTTTAGCTTTTATTCAAAAATCATAAACGTATCAGCGGAAAATAGAAATAAGCTAACCACAAAAGACTGGGACATCATCTCTTTAAATAATGTAATAGATCCCAAAATATGAATGCAGAGTGAATTGAATATGATTATCTAGCCATTGAACATAAGAACCAGACAGAGGACTAACATAATAGTATCCATACGTTTTATTTAGTTACTAGACTTAAAATGCCAATGCATTCTTGCTTGTAAAGCTGAAAAGCGAAAACAAAGAAAGGGAAGTTAAATCACGCTATCCTCAAGACTTTGTTCATTTCAATTCAACTACTTGGTACTGACAATCCAAATGGTACTGCGGGTGGCTCATAGTGCAGATAGTTCGACACTCCCTACGAGTGTAAGTGAAAGTGCATCAAGCAAAAGTGTAAACTGCAAAATTAATTAATTAGAGAAAGAAACCTGCCAAGTCTTCACTTTGCCCCTGCCAACGGCCAGCAAAATCCAAAGTTTCTCGTACAGTGAGCTCAGCGATATGGTTGTCGATTTGACTGATATATGCAGAAGTTCTTCGTACATAAAATTTATCAAAGTTCTGTCCATTGTACAGGACACTACCAGTTACCTGAAAACAAAATTGGTCAAATTGAGAAACTTATGTGATAGCAATCTCAACGTACAAAGGCCTTACACATAGGTAGAACTGGATGTACACTTGAAGTGGTGGTTATGGAATAAGATGACCAGTTTGCTAACCTTGAGGTTTTTGTCAAGTTTCCCTGCAAGAGCTTTGAGTAAAGTTGATTTCCCCGAACCAGGAGGTCCAAGGAGCAATGCCATTCTACATCCATTCAAAAAAAAAAAAAAAGATTCAGAAAACTGCAACAATGTCCGACTCCAAGACTATGTGGCGAGTTAATGGTCTCTCTTTAACCCCGTTTATGAAACCCGGATGCTAAATTGAAGAAAGTTAGCGGTTATAAGGTTCTCGAATTCAATCGTTGTAGAACTAAAAGACTCAGGGCTTCGACTGGGAAAGGTAAAGACCCTAGCTCTAGGGCTCCCGAAATGATACTTCTCAGTTAAGTTTTACCTGAAATGACAATGATTTCCAGGAGAAGCATTCCGTACTGGTACTGGAATGCGTCGGCGTTCACCATGATCAGCCGGCTGCTGGGACCCATCAGATTGGAGAGCCCAAAATCATACAGAATCGGGCAGAGAGAACCAGCCGCAACGGCGACGGCGGACGGAAGTGAAGAGCCGGCGGCCGCCGCAGAAGCAGCGGTTAAACGCGCCGGGCAGTGGAATTTCTGCCTCTGGGTTAGTTTTTCTGGTCCAGTGATTTTGTTTTCTTTTTACAGTTTCTTCCGACCCTAGACGGCGTCGTCCTCCAGAGGTGGAGGATGATTCGCCCAAGATCCAATGTGACCGGATCCATGTTTCAAATAGTGAACCGGACCAAATTGATTTGGTTTCGAGTCAATATATGGTTCTTGTCTCTGTTTCACTAATATTTAGTAGGGGTGTTCAAACGGTTTGGTTACCATGGTAACCGTTTTAACCAGTACTATTTGGATATTTTGGTTTGGTTAATTTGGATAATTGGTTTGGTTTGGTTAATTTGGATCCAATGTGACCGGATCCATGTTTCAAATAGTGAACCGGACCAAATTGATTTGGTTTCGAGTCAATATATGGTTCTTGTCTCTGTTTCACTAATATTTAGTAGGGGTGTTCAAACGGTTTGGTTACCATGGTAACCGTTTTAACCAGTACTATTTGGATATTTTGGTTTGGTTAATTTGGATAATTGGTTTGGTTTGGTTAAAGTTTTTAGCTTGTTTGGTTTGGTTTCAGACACTCCTAACCAGTCAAACCAAATTAACCAGTTAAGTATTAGTCATATATCTAACATATATTATGTACACATACTTAATACTTTGCATAACCACTCAAGAGTTAACGTTCATCCCTTTTAGACTCATAAAATATAAAGCTCAATATTGCTTATATAGTGTATATTTGTATATGTAAAATGTAGACCACAACATATGGACGCCTAATTTAGATAAATTTCATACATTATGATGGATGAAAACTTGAAAGGAAGGTCATTTCCAGCCTATGATAATTGCTAAGAGACTAAGCCAATTTACATAAACACAACAATTCATTAACCCATACCATTGTCATAAATTTTTGTTAGGTGAATACTTCTATACTAATCGTAAGATAATTGTCTTAGTTGCATGTATTTTTGTTAAGGGTCAACTATAACTACGTGGTGATTGTTATGTTTTATTCATTATATAAATTGCAAATTGTTGCATTAACCGGAAAATTTTCATCGTCAATGATAATGTGGTTTTATATTGGTTAATCCGGTTAACCAATTAACCAAACCGATTAAACTTTAGTTTGGTTAATTTGGTTATTGTATTAGTTTGGACGGTTTGGTTATGATATTGTATTTCATGGTTAATGAAATTTAGCCTTATTTGGTTTGGTTATAACCATGGTAACCATTTGAACACCCCTAATATTTAGCAATGATAATTAGTTGAGTTGGGTCGGGTCTTCGAAATTCAAACCCAATCAAATGGGTGTATCAATTAAGAAAAAAACATCATTTGATTTTGGAAGAGCAAACTCATATCATAATATTGTCGAAAATTTTCATACAAACTAATAACATATGTAAATTATTCGAATTGTCCTTGTTAGATACAAAATGAAATTGTTTTACCTTTTGGGTGTGAAGTTGGTGGAAAATGAGTTGGATTTTCACTCGCTTTTTACCGAGTTGGATCAAATTAAGAACATGTGATTGAGGTTCAATTGTCATCCCTAATACTATTGGATTTAAAATGTTTTGATCTAGCTTCGAACTAGCTAAATCATCACTGAATTTTTTTTTTCTTTCTTTCCAAACTGACATCAATTAGTCTTAGTATAATGATTAAGAAAATTTCTTCATCGAACTACTCATTTCGTTCGTATCACCTTTTTCGTTGTAACTCAATCAATAAACAAAATTTGATACAAATGCAATTGATTATTGTTAACATACCTTCCCGGCTTCAAAATCCCACTGACGCCGCTCAAAATCGTTAACGAATGCTTCTTCGGTTTGTAGATCCGCAAATTTGTCAATAAACCCTAGGAAAAAACCATTGAAACAAAATTCTCAACCAAGTTCCGACGAAATTGACGGCAAACTAGGTACCTCAATATCGACTCTGTACCTCAACGGCGTCACGGGCGGCATTGACGAGCGTAGGCAAAGCTCTGGATCCAACCTGCACACTAGCCACCACATTCAGCTCCTCGAATCTCACCTCCACCGTCGTCACCTCGATCCCGACCCGATCCAGCCGGCTCTTGATCGCCGAAAGCAGCTTGAAATTGTCCTGCGAATTGGTCGCCAGAGCCTTCTTCACCAGCAGCTCTCTGTCCGTCTTTTTCAATTTATGCAAATCGATGGTCTCGGTCAGCTGCCCGTTCCCCAATTGCGCTTCCGAAGGCGTCCTCCTCAGCACCGCGTACCTGTCCCGCTTCTCCGACGGAAGCCTGGCGATTGCTTCCAGAATCAGCTCGTCCTCGTCGTCCCTCGCCGCCGACGAGGTTTCCCCCCCGCTCCCGGCGAACGAGTAGATTTCCAGCTCGAACAACGACGGCTCCCCCATCTCCATTTGCCTACACGCCGGCAGCGGCCGGGGAGGGTTTAATTCGGATTTTGGAGCTAACTAATTACCATCAGTTTTTCATTTGTGAGTGTTACTAATAGGGAGAGTTCCATATCAGATTCTTAATTGTCTCCTGATTTCCTGTAATTGAATCCGGGTAGGTAGGACAAAAATTTGGCGGCAAAATAGGTAGTTAGAGAGCTTGCTTCTTTGCCACTCGGCAGCTCTTTATTCGTCTTCGCTTTTTACCGTTTCTTAAGTTAAATTTACGATTGGGCCCAAGAGAATGAAAACTAGCTCACAGTCACAAATGACATTTTTAAGTTTTGGGCTAATATGCCGCCGGCCCATTAGTCAGGCGAGTCCGGTTGTTTGGGCTTAAACAGTGAGGAACCTGGGAAGCAGTCCAGGCCCGGTGGAGTACGTGTCGCCGGATTCGGAAAGTTGTCGCCGGCGATGGACATTGGATGAACGGTGCACAGGAAGGTTTCATTTTTATATGCCTAGCTCTGTCGGTGAATAAATTAAAGAGTACAATAGTTTATCATTGGCCATTCATGGCTGCCTTCTTAAGCTCCTGAAATGCATTTATGGTTTCTGTGTCAAATCCACCTGCAAACTGGATTCATGTCGAATGAATGGTTAGTCAATGAAGCCTGAACATTCCATGTGCTATTTTACTAGTGGAAAAAAAGAGAGGAAAAGAAACACTTTCAAGGTTACCTGGTGCACTCTATATGCCAATCTAGCACCTTGATGAAGCAGATTGATGTCCTCTGAGCTCTGATTCAACTTCATTTCTATAGCAATCCTCTTCATGTACTCTCTTGATATCTTCAAAGAACTCAATTTCACCTGCAAAATAAAATTCTCGGATTCAAGTCAAATGTCCGGTTTTGAATCTCCAAGTTATTGTGATAAACCAGTTCTCCGACATGGTGTAAGGTTGTTTGTTAATCGACAATTCTCGTGTTTAAACATTAATATATCTAATCAAAGTACAAAGGGGGGGAAAAAACTTCCATTTAGTGTCTGACTAGAGAGTGAAATAACACACATTCCTCTCTAAATAATTCGATCTGTTGATTCCAGGTAAATTGACCATGTATTTTAGATATGGTTGGTTTACCTGTCCAAGGAATCCAGTGCTAAGTAGCCAGTTCCAGGGGATCTGGAAGTTCTTGTATCTCTTCATCATACTCTCTTTATTCCTCTCCATACCATTAACACTTTTTTCCAACCTGTTAAAATATGATTGGACTTAGAGAGAGTCATGTAACTGAAATTAGATCAGGGAGCTAACCAATTGGGATAAAGATGCTTAAGTTAACCTGTCTTGCAAAGCTTGCATCTTTGCTAGAGCCTTGATCAATGGCTCCTTTGGATTGTCCTCGAACGACAAAACTTCAGACTCAAGGTTCCTCAGGTTCTGGTAGTTGGAAGCAGCTTCTCTCAAGGCATCAACTTTCTGTTCAGGCCACTGTGGGAAATGCTTCAGCACTGCCCTCTCATCGACAAGCAACGACAGTTGGTCATCCAGCCATTTCATGAAACCCTCTACTTCTGATACCTCTTTGAAAGCTGCAGACTCCACTTGTTTTATCAATGAGGTTATGAGTTGCTTCTGCTTCTCTACATCCGACTTTATCTGTACACAAATCAAAGTTGCATTCCATTAATTTGGATGGCAAGCAAAGGTTTTAAGATGGTAAAGTTTGCATCTTTACTTACCGCAGATAGATAACTAGAGCGATTCTCGATCTCTCCTATCATGTCTGGCGTGAATGCAAGTGGTGATGTGGTGGAATGGTTCTTCTTTGTATCAATGTGCATATCCTTCTTGGTGATCATACGATAAAACTCGATAACTTCTGGCACACGACGAATAGACTTTAAACTGACTAATGTTGTTGATGGCAGTGGTGGAGGAGGTGGTGGACCTGGTGGTGGCAGTAGCTTAGTCCCTTTAACTTCCCCGTGTAAAGGCGACGCAGTGGAAGCAGGCCTTGATATTGGTGGGTTTGGTCTTGAATTCAACTGTGGTTCTTTACCCTCAGCTGTTGCTTTAAGATAGTGTTGGTGTTGCTGTTGTTGCTGTTTCTGCTGAGAGACGTCGTTCTTGGTCACTTCATTGAAGCTCTGCAGCTTCTTCCAAAGCATCGATTTCCTCTCATTCTCATGAGCTTTGAGGGCTGTGATCTGTGACTTGAGATGGAGAACCTCTTGCCTCAGTTCTTGATTGTGTTTCTCCAACAGATCAGTTCTAAGAAGAGATGCTTCAAGTTCCTTCTTCAGGTAATGGATCAACGATTCCTCCTCTTGCTTCAGCATCTCTACTCTCTAAGAACACTCTGCTTTCATTTGGAGATTGGAACTGGTGAGACCAGTAGCTAGATCTGTCTCCCCCATTTTTTGTTGGTTTCAGGTTCCTTGCTTTTTAAGAAAAGTGAAAAGGGCTTGGTGTTGGTGGTGGTGGTGGTAGTAGTTTGGAGTTGAAAACTGTTATGGGTTAGCTTGATTTTGACTTGAGGTGGTGGCAGAACTTTTTCTTCTTTTCACTGTGGAGGTTTCTTAGTGTGGGTGGCATGTGTTACATGTCCTTACCATGAAGTGTTTGGTGAAACATTGAACTCTTTATGTACTAAAGTACTGATTTCTTCATCACTTTACTCAATTTCTTGGTGGAATCTCATCATCATGAAATAGTAGTG
The DNA here is from genome assembly GCA_946122785.1 of Linum tenue. NCBI lineage: Eukaryota > Viridiplantae > Streptophyta > Magnoliopsida > Malpighiales > Linaceae > Linum > Linum tenue. Next base: position 12,574,527 of record CAMGYJ010000004.1, on the reverse strand, counting down.
TATTGTACCTAGGGATGTCAATCCAACCCGTAACCATGGGTACCCTACCCGACCGTAACCGGTCAACGAGGGTAATTACCCGCTTTGACGGGTTAAGGGGCGGGTACGGGTAATACCCGGTTTCAAAATAAAGGATAGGGTACGGGTATGGTAATCGATAATAACCGCCCCGTTATACCCGCCCCGCTAACCAAAGGGTCAATTTGCCTTGAGAAATTTAGTTTAGCTTGAGAAATTGAGTGTAGCTACCATTATTGATGATGAAGATGTAGACGATTATTATGTTTGTGTGGATTATAGAAGCAAGAACAATTATTATGTGTTTGTTGTTTTTATTTGTGTGGATTGTTGAATCTAGAACAGTTACAACTTACAAGTATTGAGAATTTTTAATGGACAATAGTATGTATGTGCATATATGTGTTTAAGTTCATAGTTTAGGATTCGTACCCATGGTTACCCGAATACCCGTGGTTACCCGGTGGGTAGGGTATGGTTATATAATTTTCATACCCGGTGGTTATTTGGTCGGGTATTTTAGAAGGCTCTACCCGGCGGGTTAGGAGTTGGTATAGGGTAAATCCGCACCCGACCCTACCCATTGCCAATTTGTACCAATCATCCCCTGTTTGACATTTGCTCACTAGCTTTACCTGAGCTAGGCAATTGGGTTCCTCTTCTGGATCCAACATCTAGAAAGGTTGCAGTTTTTGAAGCTTCCCCAAGAGGAAGAAGTAAACTTCAGAGATTTATCACTGATTGCAATATCCCAACAACCAAATCTGTGAAGCTAGGGCATCATCATTGGGGTTAGATGGTGTTCTCCTTTTGGTGGATTGCTATTGGAGTTGTCTTCTTTTGTAGACATGGGGTTTTATTTACACCATGTAGCTAGGGTATCATCATTAGGGTTTTGATGTGTCTTGGGGCATTCTTTGCTTGTTTAGCAAGGCAGAGTACAAGTAATTATCATGTTTTCCATTTATCAAATGGTATATATATAGGTTATTCTCCTTTTTCTGTAATATCAATGTGTCTATAGTGCACATCGTGATTAAAAACAATTCAATACAAGTAGGCGCACGAAGCTGTAAACTAACTGGCGATAGAAACATAGACAATATGGTAACTCTGAGTTAATCTCAAGTTAGTGAAGATGTTTCGGGCCGGAATTAGTATCGCTTTAGGTGACACTCATAACCTTCAACCTTAGCACTCTACTCCAGAAGAATTAGGAACTGAATGCATCTCCCAACTTTTGTACATTACCTTTCAGAAGAACTCTGATAAAGCATCATTCGACACGAAGTTAAGCATACCTCCCACGAAATGATCTGCCCAGCCATTAGAGCATCCAAATCACCAGACAAACCATTCCAGTTTAGAATCGGCCTACTTGAAGTAGATAGAAAGCTGTGGGATATCAATATCGTTGCCTTCATCATCCTCCGCTGCCACTAGCACATCAACGTGACGCCGTTTTGGAGGCAATTCCACCCCAGCTACTTTCCTAACCAAATCCACCACCTTTCTGTCGATTCTCTCCCTGTGAGCAGCATACATATTGTTGTACAGCATGCTCTTATCGTAGGAGATGCTGTAGGCATCGAGTCCCTTATTACTGAGCCATTGGAGAACTTCCCTCAATGTCGGATTGCCATCGAGGACCCACCTGTCCCAGATAGTCCAGCTCATGTCACGGTGCTTGAAGACTTTACACGGAACTGGTTCAGCCATAGAGAACAAGGGCAGAGCTAGATTGGCAAATGTGTTGCGGTAGTCCTCTATTTTGTGTCCGCCGTCGAGGACCTTGTAGAGCTCTAGACACACAAGACCTGTAGCCATGGCTGTGGAGGTTGCAATGGCGGGAATGATCCTCCCAGCAATGAACTTTGCTTTCAGTTTGTCCACCTCAGGGATACTGTAATTTCTTGCTCTCATGTTGGCAAGCCCAGCTATCAGATCCATGTGGTAGTTTGTGTCGTCATCCTGCAAATCAAAGAGGGGAGAGTATAAATTAATAGAAACATGCTCAAAAGGGATTTTTTTTTTTAATTTTTAGTAGAAGTGAAACCAGCATGTTTATTTGGTTCAAATGTTGTAGAAATGCGTAAGAAGTTGATAGGAAAACCTTTTCGAACTGAATCGGCTTCATCCTAAACCCATGTGGCAGATGCTGCCTGCAGTTTTCCAATCTCATCACAAGGTCACTAATTTGAGCAGAATCGTCACCCAGTGATGTGGACAGACTAGTAGCCTTTTCATCTGTAACTATCGTAGCATGCTTACTTGGTTGAAATTCTGGCACCATCACCTGTTCAACAGCATCTGCTAACTTCTTAAGATTCTTAACCCAGTCAGGAACTGGGATACCAAATGTCTCCGCTCTCAGTATGGAAGCTGCCATAATGAAGTGGAGGTGACTAGGATCAGTAACAGAGAACTCAAGAGGATGAGGGAATCGCTTTGGTGCAGACCAAAATGGAGCACCGGTACTGGTTGCAGCATCTTCTGGAAATGTGTAAATCAATTGCCTCACTCGATTGCAAAAATAATCTTCAAATCTGATTAACAAAAGAAGCAGAAAGTCAGAAGAACCAAACAAGCGCAAGTTACTGACACCAAAAGAAAGGAATATAGTTAGAAAAGTTACTTTAAACGTGCCCAGGTAATGCAATCCTGGAAAGTCTCGCATTTTTCACTGTCAAGACACTCGAGTACATGTTCCAGTGTATCCCTTGACTGTGCATCACCAGCTTTGATCATTGTCGCAGCGTATTCAACTGGATTTGAAAGATAGGCATTGACTTCAGCAGGAATCTTCTCGAGCAAACCCTCGAACTCAGATCGAGCCCAAGTCAAACAATGGTCAATATTATGGGGGAAAGAGTGCACAGTGCACATTGGTGCTTGTTTCTCAGGTGGATCTTGTGAAGCACCATAGTTTTCAGTGAGCCGGGGAATCACCATCTGAGTGTTGCATTTGGCACCTAAGGTCCCAGACTCAAGTAATGGCCTTTGGAAGTACAAGCACCGCTGATCAACATATAGCCTTGCATTGACATTGTCCAAGGCATTAATGACAACAGTCAGATTTTCCCAGAAGGTGTCATCAAATACATTTTCTGTCTGCAGACCCACACGGTTTTGCAATGCTTCAACCTTGAGACGAGGATTTATTAATGCAGCAGCAGAAGCAGCAACGGAAGATTTGGCCTGACCAATGTCCCAATCACGGAAAAGAAACTGCCTACTTAGATTACTCTTCTCAATCACATCATCATCGGTTACAATGAGTTTTCCTTCTTCACCGCACGAGACTCCCATAAGTGCTAGGTTCTTCAAGAATTCACAGCCTAGTGCACCAGATCCAACTAAAAACACCTTGGCATCCTCTAGCTTCTTCTGAAGCTTGGACCCAAAGACAGATATTTGTGCATCATAGCGGCTGTTCAATGGGGTTAACTGACTGGAATCAATATCCTCTGTAGGAAGTGACTCCACTGAGTCGAAATAAAAAAACTGCAGCATGGCATAAAAAGGCAGGGTTAGATTAGATCACCTGCTAATATGCACGACTCCAGAAGTTCAAGAACATAGGTCCAAAAGCAAACAAAAAACGGACACACACAACATAGTCACGCTCAACATCGGTTATAAATATAATCCATATAGAATATGGAAGGCAATCTGAATACTGGAAATAAGGCATGTTCCACATTTGAATGGACATATGTTTCTCCAGGAAAGCGAAAGGATCAGAAAAGAGCCCAGACTGACCTGGAAAAGAGGATGAAACTTTCCAGAGCATGCCTTGACAACCTCTTGACCCACAATACCACCCAACATTGCTGCCATAGGATTTAACACAGCTCTAGCACCAAAGGCAAAGTGTCGCAGAAGTTTGGGGTTAATGTCTTCCACTCTCCAATCCCCCAATCCCTGGTTCATATCAGCAGCTAACTGTATAAATTTTTTGGCATCATCTTCTGAACCAGCAACAGGAAAGCGACCAAGCTCAGAAACAAATTTATCTAGCGCCTGAAATGCTAAGTGGAGGAGAGGTGGGCGATCAAACTTGGAGAAATCACTCAAAAGAAATTCTCCGGGATCTTTAAGTGCCTCTTTTAATGGTTTAAAGTTCAATAGCTTTGGCTGCTTGACCTGGGTGACAATGCCACCTTTCACATATGCACCAAATTTTGTGGTGTCCTCTTCAAGTGTAAATGAATATGGCCTAGCATTTCGTATCTTCCTTGGTTTTCCATCATTCAGTTCAGTCATCCCATGAACTTCAGAGAAAACAACAGTATCACCATCCTGAAACTCGAGCCTCTCATCATCGACGCATGATACTAGTGCTGGATTGTCATTGTTGATGGATGCAATAATGCCGGTGTGTGGTTCCTCTCCATCAACATCAAAGACAGTGAATGCAGGTCCAAAGTCACAAAATACAGAACCGAAGAGGCCTCTACTCTCACACTTAATGAAAGCAATAGACGGTTTTTGATTGTGGCAGAAGTTATCAAATTCCATGGCTTTCTCGAGACCTGTATTGTTAAATACAACAGCCTGCACAAAAGTAGCAAAAGCATAAACAGACAGCAGTAACCTTGAAAAATCTCAGTTCGCCGTACTAAGCAAATTCCTCAACCATCATTGATAAGACAATTTCCATGAACATTGAATATCCAGCATTGACTATAATCACCGGAGTACCTGGAAATCAGCGAGTTGTTCCTTAGCCAAACTTGTTGTCAATGCAGAAACCGCAACAGCATTGTTGAGCTCCTGCAACTTCTGTATACAAGCAAGGGCTCTATTCTTGCCAACATCTTTCTCAGAGAAAACGAAGTTACTTGACAAATCCCACAGCTCCACAAGTCCTTCATCATGTAACGTTACAGACTTCACACCAGCAAGGATCAGGTTCTTGGCTGCAGAATTAAACACGCACACACACCCTTATATTACTGACAAACATTGAACCAATATCTAAAGGAAATAAGAAGAGAAATCAATCAATTTAGCAGCTCACCAATCTCAGCCCCAAGCCCATTCATCCCGGACACAAGCACATTGGAAGCGAAAAGCCGCCGCATGGTCTCCCGTCCATACACAGCAAGCTGCCGGCTGTGAAGATCCTCATCAATATCACCCGAATTCCCGTCACCAAACCCTATGGTGGAAGCCGATCTCACACTGCCGCGATTACTATGATCACTACCACTGCCGCCGTCGTTCGCGACGAAGCAGCTACTTGTTCCGCAACCCTTGGCAGCCGAATCTACAGAGTAATCTATCCGATGGTGCGCCGCATGGTCTTCGTCAGAAACCGCCGCTCCATCGCGACGCTTTCTCGGAAGCATATAGTAGAGTAAGCTGCCAACAACCCCGCACAGACCGACCGAAATCAATACCACAGTAGAGAAAGTTCTACTGTTGCTATTATTGGCGGCAAACATTATCCCCAGGAAGATTGGCGCCAAAACCACCGCGATCAGAATCCCTAACCCTGAACTGAACATTGATTGCGATTGGGCGCGGCCTTTAATAGCAGCAGAAGAAGATTAGTAGCAGAGAGCTAAGATTCCAAGGCAAAGAGCAGAAGAAATGCGAAACGTTCCATTTAGGTGTTAAGCATCTGGATGTTGCCTCGACTCTGAGGAAGAAAAGTATTTGTTTGAATTTTGAGACAATTTAAGAATAACTACGATGATGATTAAAGACCGAAGAGGCGGCCGGCGAGAAAAACACGTGCCGCCACGGCGGGTGGCTACGAAAGTCAAAACGACGCTCCTTTAGTTGTTGAGAAAGGGTGGAGTCGGTTGGGAGATCACTACGCCGTCGTTTCACGTAGTCGACCAGCTTTAGTAGAGGGAGGGAGGCACAAAATCGGAGAGAGAGAGAGAGAGACTGAGCAAGCGGAAACAATTTCCATAGAACAGCGGAAAATGGAAGGAGGCAAATCGCAGGCGGGGACGGTGATCGACGTCACTGTGAAGTTCAGCGGGAGATCGATTCCTGTTTCGGTGCCGTTGGATTCCGCCATTAAAGACCTCAAAGATCTTCTTCAACCCCTCACCAATGTCCTCCCCAGGGGCCAGAAGCTCATCTTCAAGGGTCTGTCTCCGTCTCTCTTTCTCTTGGTTGGTCGATTCGACTGATTGATTGATCAAGAAATTGTTAGGATTCGGATGAAAGGTTGTGATTTGTGAACCTCTTTCCCTTTGCAGGAAAGCTGTTGGCCGACGCCATGACGTTGAGGGAATCGGAGGTCACAAGTGGCGCCAAGATCATGCTTCTTGCCTCTCAGGGCCTCCACCAAGGGGTACATATCTGTTTCTTTCTCTTCATTCGTTTGAATAGTGGTTAGCTTTTTGATTCGTCAACTGCAAACGAAGCTCGTTTCTTGGAACCATTTCCGTTCACGTTTTCGCCTCTAGTCGATACTGCTTCAATGCAAACTGTTTCTTGAGCTTAATTTAGGGTTTTCCAGTCGTCCCAATGGCGTTTCTGGGGTTTGGAGGGTAATGCTAATGTCATCATCTTTTCCCTTGGGACAGGATGGGCCGATACTGAAAAATGCGGCAACCCGGCCAATTTCAAGGGATAAGATGCCCATAACCGAAAAGGGGAAAGCTATAGTCCCTTACAAGAACCGCTTGGAACGCTGGAAATCCACTGGGGTCATCGCTTTGGCGGAATGCAACTTAAAGGTAAACAAGAGTCCCGCTTTTATCTTTCATCTGTCGTGCATCAAGTTACAGGAATAGTTATTTCACAGTGTAAAGAAGCCACATTTTATCTGAAGCTGAATTTTGTACTTTTATTTCTTCTTGCTTTCAATAGTCCAGCACCCTACTGTTTTATTCTGACGTTGAAATCCATAAGCCAGGGTGCAACTTTTTCATTGTCGATTCTGGATGTCACTTATTGTGTTCTTCTTTTATTGGGGTTGACAGGTAATGCCAGATGATATTTGGGGTTGTGGGACTTCTGCAAGAGCTCTCGATATCAGCAACAACTCTATTCAAGAGATACCATCCAAGCTTGGCTGTTTGAGTTGCTTACAGGTGAATAAACTTTTGACATCCATAACGAAAGAATAACTGCAGCTCCTGTAGAGAGGAGGAAGAAAGCCCTATCTGATTGGTGCCTTTTTTTTTTTTTTTTGATGAATTGGTGCCTTTTTTTATCATATACATCTGCAGAAGATTATGATGAATGGAAATGACATTTTAGATGAATCTATTTGCTGGGAAGCTCTAACCTCTCTGAAGCGTCTTACAACTCTATATCTCAGCCACAACCAGTGAGTCAATTTTCCATTGTGCATGGTTTGTGCTGTATGCTTCTGATCTTTTGGGAAATCAGTAGAGGGCCTGACAGACCTTATTTTTTTTGTATTACTCCTACCCAATCGTAGTCACTCTGTAGCGCAAAAATATTTAGTGCCTGCATAATTGTGGATAGTTATGCATCATACTGAGAATATGTTCAAGAAAGATTAAAAAAAACAAAAAAAGACTAGATGTTACTGCCACTTATGACAGCATGCTTAACGATGGAATATTTAAGGTAAATCTAAAGAACCATTGCTGTATATCTCTTTTGACTTGGAAGTGTGCTTTGCACTTTGTAGTGTAGTTGAAACCTGTAATATACGTGTGTGTATCTTAAATACATTTCATTTGCTTGAGGTTCTGAGCTAGGTAACCTGTGTTCTTATGCATCTTACTTCAGTTGCAATGCTTCATTTGCCTAGTTATTTTGTGATCTGGGTCAATTGAGTTATAGGGAGCGAGTACTCTGTCTTGGTTTCTTAGATGTGGCTCCTTTAAACAATGATGGTGATCATGTTCGTTGCAGTTTAACAGTGTTGCCCAAAGAAGTAGGTGGTTTGAAGTCTTTGAAGCAACTTCATGTTTCAAACAACAAATTGAATAGCCTCCCAGTTGAGATAGGACTTCTTACTGGCCTTGAAGTTTTGAGAGTAAACAACAACAGGTAATTTATTTGGATGAAGGGAACTACTTCTGGCCTCGACAACCCACTCCTTTCCATTTCAGTTCTATTATATCATTGGTGCTCGTATCTGGATGCCTAAGTCAGCATCATCATGCAAGATGATGGTTGTGTTATTTTGTATTGAGTCAGGATAAGCGCCATTGATCCATCTATCGGAAGCTGCATTTCCCTTGTAGAGGTATATTTGCCACTGGAGAAAGACTTCTATCTCTCATATAATCCCAATAAAACTTGTCCTTTACCTTGAATGCTTTCGTTGGTGCAGGTTGATCTTTCCGCAAATCTTTTGATAAATTTGCCAGAGACTTTTGGCAATCTACGTAATCTGAAGGTCCCGTTCTCTCTTCTTCTTCATGTCTACTTATTGACTATTACAATTAGAATCCAACTTAAAGCACAAGTTGCAGTCAAATAAACGAAGTTTGGTCTTGGCCTGTTTGTGCATGCATGCAGGCCTTACACCTCGGCAACAACGGATTGAAGACCCTCCCTTCTGTGCTGTTTAAAAGTTGCACACAACTATCAATTCTAGATTTGCACAACACGGAGATCACGATGGAGGTCCTCCGGCATTTGGAAGGCTGGGAGGATTTTGATCGCCGACGTTGCTCAAAGCATCAGAAGCAACTGGATTTCCGGGTGATGGGTTCTGGGGAGTTTGATGAGGGTGCTGATAAAAATTGAGCAGGTGGTGGAAAAACCTGAACTGCATGCTTTCTTGCGGTCTACTGCCTACTTGTCACCCAATTGGCAGTAGTAGTGTTGTAAGCTGGGATTCTGGTCTCAACTTGATTTGATATAGCTCATGTTGTGAATAGAACTAGTCACAGAAATTGCACAGAACAGAGCTCATTTTTGTCTAAAGTCGATTGGTTATTTGAATTGCAGGCAAGATAACTTTCTTAAAACCAATAAACCATATGGTTTGACAGAAGCTCAATTAGATGAAGACTAATACGGCCGTGATCAATATCGTCATCATCATTATCAACTTACGTGTACCAGTTTTGTCTGTGTTAAATCTTGACACATGATGCAGGTAGAACAGGCCTTGATTACTTGTATTATTAAAACTTACGACATTTTCAACCATTGGCAGTTATTGAATCGTTAGGTTTACTGTTGAATTAGTGGATTCCATGGTACATGGAGGAATGTATCAATTTAATCGTCTTTAACTTCTTTGTATTATAAATTCAGTGGACGTATTCTACCAGGTACCAAGATGGGATAGATAGGGTACTGGAGAAAAGAGAAGGGAAATCAATATCAAAACCTAAAGTGAAGAAGATCGAGTTCATGACCTAACTTGCACGGGCGTCGTGTCCTCTCTCAAAAATTTAATTTAATTAGATATTAGAATTAAATTAAATAATTATTAAATATGAAAATATTTTACTAATAAAAGTTAGGCAAAATACACCTGTATAGTAATAACTTTTCACATTTGTCACAAATATAGTTATAACTATTCGAAAACACAAAATAACCAATTCCGCCTATTTTGTTAACGACACCAGTTGACGGTATAACTGGATTAACGGAAGATGTTGAATTGGCGATTTATTGTCACCACCAACTGCAATGTAGTTATGCTGCTCACAGCATAAAGTGTGAGTAGATACTCACACGGTGGATCCATTGTCCACGTGGGCGAGAGTAAGATGGCGCCGGTTTGGGTTGAGGAAGGTGAGAGTCGATTTCAGGTCGGCTGGCCGAACCCACGGCTGACCAAGCCCACAAATTCAAAATTCAAAAATCAAACCTATTCTTTCCCCAATTCAGTTTCTCCGCCAGAACCACTTCGAATTCCTCTCTCTCCCACTTTTCCCCTCTCTCTCACTTTCCTCCTCTCACAAAAACGACGAAGAAGCAAGCGAAGCGGCGACGACAAAGCAGCGAAGCGGCATCTTCTCCCCCCTGAATCCAATCCCCATTTGCAGGGACGTCTACGAATCCAGTCCTCCTCCAATATCTAGGGTTTCGAATCCCTCCCCTTTCTCTTCTGGTTTCCTTTTTTGCATTCGTTCCCTCAGCTTGACTCTCCTTGGAGAAAAAGCTGAGTTGATGATGATGATGGTATAGATAGGCCGGAGGAATCTTTGTTCACTTTTTTTGCCACCCCGCCTTTAATTTCTGCTTCTGTAACAGAGAATATATAAAAGGAGGGGGTTTGGTTTTCCGTGTATCTGATTCTGATCCAATTGGAGGGCTTGGCTTGGTTTGGGCGTAGGATTCGTCTCTTCTTTTGACTTGGATTCTCTGCTCCCGAGGTGTTCATTGATTTCTTCCCCGCTCTCTCTTTTAGCAGAAGGGAAAAGACGAGGAAAGTTGGCTGCTTTACTTTGTTTTCTGCAATTTCGTTGCTTTTATTTGTGGGGTTTTAGAGAGATAGGGGAAAAGGGATGTACGATCGGGTTTTCCATTTGTGAATTTGTCTTTTGGGTTCGTGGGTGAAATATTTATTTTGTGGTAACTTATATGTCACTGGATATGAGTTCGTTCTTCTGTGGATGTTATTTTTGGGTTTTGTGGATTTGCTTTGTGTTCCTTCCGATATTAGTTTTGTTCGGCAAGATATGTATTTTGTTCCTTCTGGATATCCGTTGTTTATTGCCTGGGTTGTTGTTTAATGTATCTTGATATTGGTTTTGTTTGAGCATGATATCAGTTATGACTTTCTTGGATAGTTGTTTGATAGAATCTGAGTATTTGTATGTGATTTGTGTGCGTTCCGATATTATTTATTTTGATTATGGATATCCATTGTATTTTGCTTGGATTGTTTCTTTAATATCTGGATATTGGTTTTTACTCAGCATGATATGAGTTCTGACTTGCCTGGATAATTGTTTGATATATCTGGATATTGGTTTTTATCAGCATGATATCATTTGTAACTTGCCTGGATAATTGTTTGATATATATGAATATTGGTTTTTGATCAGCATGATATCATTTGTGACTTGCCTGGATAATTGTTTGATATATCTGGATATTGGTTTTTGTTCAGCATGATATCAGTTGTGACTCGCCTGGATAATTGTTTGATATATCTGGATATTGGTTTTAACCAGCATGATATCTGTTGTGAATTGCTTGGATAATTGTTTGATATATCTGGATATTGGTTTTTGGTCAGCATGATATCAGTTGTGATTTCCCTGGATAATTGTTTGATATATCTGGATATTGGTTTTTAACGAGCATGATATCTGTTGTGAATTGCTTGGATAATTGTTTGATATATCTGGATATTGATTTTTGGTCAGCATGATATCAGTTGTGATTTCCCTGGATAATTGTTTGATATATCTGGATATTGGTTTTTAACCAGCATGATATCTGTTGTGAATTGCTTGGATAATTGTTTGATATATCTGGATATTTGTACGTGCAGGGATAAAACGAACGTGAAGAGACATCGACGAAATCCACCGCCGTCACCACCGCCACAGCCAGAGGAGGATGAGGAAGAAGAAGATGCTGAAGTCGCAGTGCAAGTACGTGCACAAGGAGTAAAGACCTTTAGATAGGGTTTAGTTTTCAAATACTGATTTTGTATCCGATTGAAGATGTTAGGAGTAAAGACCTTTGCCGCATGTTGTAGGAACGGGCTATCCTCCATCATAATATAAGGAACCGATTGTTTCCCATTGTAGTCTGACTCAGTCTCCTTGCGTCTTTTTTCAGCCAACAAACTACATTTACAAAGCACGAGAAAGAGTTTAGTGCCCAGACTAATATCCACTCAAACCAATATTAATATCTCAACTAAACAAAGTAATATTTAACAATATCATATAAATATCCGGACAACGCTGACAAATATCCAAAATTTAAGTAGACTAATATCAAAGAAAGGCAAAGAAATATTTTGCGTACCTGCTAAAGTGAATGAAAAACAAGTCCAAATCATTTTCAATAAAAGTCGCACTTGTGCATTGCACGACTCGCTGACTTGCGTAGTCAACATCCCGACTGCGAATTGATCTCTCAACCATAAGGAACACCATCGACGACGAAAACCTACAAACATCCCTGCACAAGACAACTATTAATGACAATGCATAACTGAACGAGTGTAAAAAAAACTTAAGGGAATTAGGAATTGATATTATGCCAACACATGTCAACAAATATCTGTAAAACCCAGACTAGTATCTCATAATGTCATACCAATATTCGTCCTTTTACAAAAACATATCCTATCAGGTCATGTCAATATCGGCCCAAAAAATTGTTTTACACCATCGACGACGAAAACCTACAAACATCCCTGCACAAGACAACTATTAATGACAATGCATAACTGAACGAGTGTAAAAAAAAACTTAAGGGAATTAGGAATTGATATTATGCCAACACATGTCAACAAATATCTGTAAAACCCAGACTAGTATCTCATAATGTCATACCAATATTCGTCCTTTTACAAAAACATATCCTATCAGGTCATGTCAATATCGGCCCAAAAAATTGTTTTATGAGCCTTCTGCCCATGGGCCCTCGGCGGGCAGCCCTTACTAGGCTGCAAGCCACCAAACCCTAATTGTTCCTTCATATTCGACTTCCCGCCCAAAATTTCGGGCCGCCCCCACCAGACTCAAATTATTCCTTCCTTTTCCAACTTCCCGCCCAAAATTTCGGGCCACCCAAAAAGCTGCCCACCTCCCGCCCAAAATTTCGGGCCGCCCAAAACCCGCCCACTTCCTCCGCCCAAATTCTCGGCTCACCCAAAAAGTGGCCTTTTTCTCTCTCCTTTTGGCTCATGGGTCAGTGAGTATCTACTCACAAATTGACCTGTGAGCAGTTTAACTTTTTCGCACCAACTGACGTGGATTAACACAAACAAAAAAATAAAAATAAAAAAAAACCAAAAAACCATAAAGCAACTAGGCGTCAGTAACCTCTGAAAACTCTCTAGAACCTCGCCAGTTCAGGGTTTGTGGCTCCAGTTCACAGTCCTGATGATCGTGAACTCACTGCTTGGATCGTGAACTGCGGCTGCTACCTCCTCTTTGCCCGATCCTCGCGCCTTTTCTTCCAACTTTCGGCTCCGGGGTTGGTTCCACCTGTTAGACTCTGAAACACATTGAAACACAACAAACCTAGCGTAAAACCACCCTTTTGGAGCTCAAATGCCACAAACGCCAAAGAGAAACCGGGATAAAAAGTGTACATTTAGGCCCGAATCACTCTCCCGCACTTAGACGTTTGCTTGTCGCCAATCAAACCATTTCACACAAGGTAATATCTCAACCTAAACAAAATACTTTGGGGACAACTCAAAGGGCACAAAGTGGAGAATCTCAATGGCTATTGGCAATTAACACATGGACCGTTGCAAGTGATACTGGCAACCACCACAAAAGAAATTCAAGGCCACCAAAATGGGCAAACGAAAAGTTCTCACCTTGTTCATGAATCAATTAAAGTCTCAATAAGATCACTCATCAACCACAACTAACCATGCATAACATTCAAGTCCAAGGAATAAACGAATGGCCAACAAATGTCCTCGCCGGGGTATGATATGACATGCAAAGCAAGAATGAATCACTCACTCTCTTGACCAGTGGGGTCGGGACCATTTGGTGCAAAAAATGTGCACAATCATCAACACTTGCCCCTATCGTCTCTTCACTACGGCGGCAACCTCTAAATGCTAGAGTTCACAGGACGGTTGTCATCACTAGCTTGTTCGGAGTTCTTAGACACAGATTCAAATGACTGGCAATTGTCTTGGACATGGGGAAAATGCCTTTTGAGTGTTGGCGAACACAACATAAGGTCTTACATCTTCACCTTAAAACCGAAGGTTCTATGGCTTCGACTAAGAACCTTCCCTCCACACAACGACCACTAGCATCGGCCAAAAGCCTTACTTCCTTCCAAACTAAACTATCACCCATCACGAACTACATTCAAGCACACTTCCTCGGCCTATTCTTGCTATCACATTTCAAACATAGTAGTGAAGGAGTTCAACAACAATTTGGGTGTTTCAATGACTTGAGTGCCAAGGAACCCTTCCTAGAGCATACAATCTGATTTTATGGCAACTCTCTACTTTATTTACCCCGTTTTATTACCTCTTTTTCGATTCTTTTTATTTCTACTTTCCTTTTCTTTTTCTCTTTTGAGGGGGGTACTAGAGAGTGAAACACATGCCATTTAACGAACAATGCTCTCGATTAAGAACTCACCCCAACACTACCTCTTCTTTTCTAGCAAGAACTGTGCAAAATCCTCCTATGTAGAACCTCAATGGAGCTGCAAAGCATGGACTCCGGGACACAAGGACGACTCACGTATAGACATGAAGAAAGGATGAGGATTCGTTCTATGAAACACCATTAAGCTCACAGGCGAAAAACTCCCAAGAGAACGACCCCCAAAGTCACAAGGCTCAAAGGGGTTGACTAGGGGATAGAACATTTCGGGACAATCAACATTTGGGTGTAGACTAATCCCATGCCTCTATCATACTCACTAGTGACATCCAATTCATTTTTGCACACATGAGAACTAAACCTTTTCACTATCCTAATGCACCTCTCAGTCATTCATAGGACACACTCGATCACATGCAACAATTCAAGGCCAATGCCAATAAACACGAGATTCTTCCACAAATCGGCCCCTTTGATCATGCAACTACTGCTTGGAGCCCTCAAATTTTTTAAATTTGGGCATACATCAAGGCTCCAAGCATTCAATCACACTCACACAAGCATAATAATAAATTACCCCTCCCCCCCCCCCCCCCCCACACACACACACTTAAGCTCGACATTGCCCTCAATGGCGTAAGATAGGTGTAGAACGATGTTACCGCATGGCTTGGTGAGTGAAAGTTGGAATTTTTTTACGGGGTAGGAGATTGGATCTTCAAGGAGAAGACAAAAGCAAACACAAACACACACATTCTCTCTCGAGACGAGGTTATTACACATAACAATACGATAGTAGTAGTACTAATTGTTCACACACACACAAACACCGAATAAAAGGACAAAAAATAAAATAAAGGATAAAAGAGTTCAGAGTTCCAAGTGGAGAAGTGAGTCGAAAGAAATCGGATCTGCCACATGTCTCACTCGTCGGCTACCTCTCACGGGTCGAAGGACCCAACTCATCGTCCTGAAGGACACCCTGGCATCAAGCCATCCTCTCTATCAAATATGAGGTGCGGTCGAGCCGAGTGGTGACTCGAGGCGATCCATCCGCTCCACTAGACGATCCCTTGAGGTGGAAGGACCGACTCCGGATGATGATGTTGTTGCTGCTGGTGGAGGTGCAGGACGTGTAAGTAAGGCACGCCGACGGCGGCCGGAAGCTCGAGCAGGTGGCTGCTATAGAGAAGGGACCTATGGATCAGGCTCCACTGGAAAAGGGTCGACCCTAGGCCTTAGAGCCGCCGAAGGTCAAAGTCCGTCAAGGTACTCGATCCCTCTCTCCTTGAAGTACCAGCTTCATGTTTGTAGAGTGTCTCCACTGGAAATGGCTCGGTCCGGCCAATGATGGAGCACCCAGTCATGTCCACATCAAAGTGTCGGGACAGCGTGTAATGATGCCCCCCCAGATGCATCGTGTCCACTCGGTTCCGCCCCGGACTCCTGGCGAAAGTGGTAGCAACCACAGCTCCCAAATGGAGTGGCTCGTTACGATTTCTCATGGAGTGGAGGGCAATCAGCCCTCTATTGGTGATCAAGTGGCCTGCTCTTAGACTGGGAATGACGGACCTGGTGAGCAAGGTGTGCAGAATCCTCCACGGAGTCCGCAGCTTCACCGCATTGGTGTGGCCACGCCCAAACTCGTCGTTCTGGTGCTCGGGGCGATAGAGGGCCTGGAATGCAGCCAGATAGTGGAAGTCGGTGGTGTTCTGCCTCTCCGTCATCGTCATGTGAGTGGGGTCGAGCCCCATGGCCAGAGCAAAGTCACCGTATATCAGCACCCGCGGCTGACCTCCCAACATGAACTCCACGTAGGGCCGACTCCACTTACTCACCGGGATGATGTGGGAGAAAGTGGAGTAGAACTCCATGCAGAGCTCTCGGTAAATGAGCTCGTCCACCTTCAGCAACTGGCGCCACTGGGGATGACAAATAACCCCCGACATTGCCGCCCGACACCTACACATGTCCAAGTCAAGCATCCAGTGATGCCCAACCTCACTATATATCTGATACGCGAACTTGGCCCCGAACCGTTCGTGGTTCACCAAGTAGTGGATGTACTCGTGATCCGTGTCAACCATCATGCAAAACAATCAAACATGCACCATACGTGGAAATAATTGTCAAACTCAACTCATCGTGAGGAAAAAGAATTCCCCCCACACTAATGTTTCCACTACGGTTCCATGCCATTGAAAATTTTCCTCAAGAATGGATTCAAACAATTAAACTCAAGCGCATCGAGGCATGGTTCTAGGTGTTTCACGGATTATCCACATAATATGAAACCCGAACCATGCCAAAACGGCTACCATCCACCACACACATATCAAATATCCACATTCATTCACATTTTTGTACTTGATGGGCAAATTTCACACTTAAAAGCAATTGGACCTAAATCATGCCCACCAAAGCTCAATTAAGCTCATGCAAACCACATGCAATATTCATTCATCATTGATCAACTAATCCCTCGCCCTATTTCTACATTCAACAATCACTTCATTAAATTCACCCCACTTAACACCCTAATCCGATTCTCCAACAAATACAATGCTAAGGTCGAAAACAAACCTGGAGACTCAAGTAGGATCGAAGGGGAAATGAGGAGAGGGCGAGGGAGCCAAAAAATAACACGAAAACATGCCGGAGAGGTGTCGTCGGAGCTTCGCCGAAGGCTCGCCGGAAATCGCCTCTCCAGAAAAAACCAGAACCAAATCTCCCCAAAGTTGCAGTGAAGGTCGCCCTCAATGTGGAAAGACTGGGTCTGTGATTGGTTTTGGATTTGGGTCGCCAGAGGTCGATGAAATTTACGAAATTCTTCAGAAAATCGTTGTATTCAGGCGAATTTGAAAGGATTCCGGCAAAAAATTTGGGCCGTGAAGATGAGGGTTTCACGCCCCTTTATAGGCAGAACCCTCAGTTCACGGTCGCTAAGACCGTGAACATAACTTGTAGACTGCGAACCGGGATAAAACATTGAGTTTTGTAAAACGCGGAAGCACCGTGGTTCACGCACGCATTCATCAGTTCACGATCAATTACGACAGCGAATTGCAAGCGCAAACCGTGAACTGAAGTGAAAATATGGTAAAGACCTGGCACGGGGATAGCAACACATCTCAAAACACACAATCACAAAGACCTGGCACGGGGATAGCAACTCGACCACTTAACTCTTCACTCAAACACAAAAAGAGAAAATCAAGAAAAGAAAACAAACCTATGCTGGGTTGCCTCCCAACAAGCATTAAGTTATCATCATTAGTTTGACGGTTGCGGATCTATAACGGCTTTGAAGGTGAGGCCACCGAGAGTGGATCCGCACAAATCTCGGGGCTAGGCATGTCGCCTCCCAACTTAAACTCCTTGGGGTGGCCTTCTTGGTCGATGACTTTCGCTTTGCCCTTCTCCTTTCTCCGGGAAATAGCGTGATTCATCATTTCCCTCCAAGCTTTCTTCCTCCTTTCTTTGGGTGTGATACCCTCTTGATTTCCTGCTTCACATCACCACAAGGAACAACAGTAATAGTGAGGTTCACCTTGAGAGACTCTCCTCAACTTGCATTCATATCATTCGATTTCACTTCCTTTACATCCTCACTCCTAGGCTTGGGTTCAATTCCAAGAGTAATTTTCTCCTCACCGTCTCTCAGAATCAAAATTCCCTCATTAACATCGATTAAAACCTTGGCGGTGGCAAGGAAGGGGCGTCCTAGTATGAGTGGCATTTTCGAATCTTCACTTATATCAAGGATCACAAAATCCATCGGATAACAGAATTTTCCCACTCGTACTAGCACGTCCTCCACAATGCCCCTAGGACTACTGACAGAACGATCAGCTAATGTGACACTGAGCCTACTAGTCTTTAGTTCACCTATGTCTAGCCTCTTAAAAAGTTTAAAGGGCATCACATTAATGTTTGCTCCTAAGTCCGCCAAGGAATTTTCTATGTGATGAGTGCCAATGCAAAGATAACTCGCACGAAACACAACGCAAATTAATCCCGACTAGCGCCCAAGTTTTTTAAACTCTAGCCGGGTGCAATATAGGGCAAGTATTTAATTGTCAAACCCGGCTCGGTCCATATACCCCTACTTCAATTCATCGCGAATTGAATGTCCAAGGAAACCCAGCTCAAATCGAGCCTCTTTGGATAAAGGAGGTTTCCTCTCTATACTAGCCTCGGAGGCATGAAATGCCCAAGAACACCCATCTCAAATTGAGCCTCTTAACCTAAGCAGGTCTCCTCTCTAAGCTAGGTTACAATGGCAATTAGATTGATAGGGTTTCACACAACACAATTATTTCTGAATAATACCTCCACATTCACATTAAAACACAACCACACACAAATCATTCAATTCATACAAGCATTCACATAATTGTCGCCTCAATTGTTTTCTTTTGTCCATTTCAACTAAATGGGGTGTACATGCCCAATTTGCTAATACGAATAGTAGATTTAGAATTATTATTTTTAAGTGTCGTGTTTTGAAAATTATATTATTTCGAAAACAGTCTCCATACTGATGTTTTTTTCATTATTTAACAGCATAAACAAGAAGTATAATAGAACAACTGACTTTGAATGTATCAAAATAGTGGAATTTAAAGTAAATAATGACAGGAAGTATTCCGAAAATTGAAGCACGGGAAGCACCTCCCACAGCAAGCACAGAAGTCATCAAACCAATAAGCCATATATGATATAACTGAAGAAAGAGGTCATCTCATCTCATCGGCCAACCTAACCAGCAGGGCCGTGATCAATGTTCGCCATCATCATCAACTTACGTATACCAGTTTTGTCTGTCTTGAATCTTGATACGTACGTGATGCAGGCCTTGATTACTTGTATTATGACAACCACCATCTGTATTAATATTATTATTATTATTATTATTATGTCACTTTCACCATTTGTAGTTATTGAATCTTCGTTAGGTTTACACTTTACAGTACTAGCATTAATGGATTCCATACGGTAAATGGTGGAGTAATGTATCAATTGAACCGTCTTTCAACTTTTTGCATTATAATTAAATTCAGTGGACGTAGGGTAGTGGAGAAAAGAAAAGAGAAGGGAAATCACTATCGAGACCTACTAAAGAGCGATGGAAGAGCTCATGACCTGACTTGGCTTGCACGGCACTTAAAGAAATTAACTGACTAGGGTGTGTTATGAGTGAGTGAGTGTGGTATTGTGGGGGAAGAGGAGAGGTCGCTGTAGCGTCCAGTGAACAGTTACTGGTAGCTAGAGAGGCGCATTACACATCATTAAATTTGCAGATAAAAGGTGGTGAGAATTTTATAAGGATACTATTTTGTTATGAAATTGTGCTAAACATTGGAATTTTTCTGCATCCTCCTCCTATGCAACTCGTAGTCAAGAATCGTGTTTTAAACCTTGCAAATTTACGCGTTTAAGTTTTTAGTTTACTAAAGCGTTTCTATGCAAAAGATCAAGTTTTTTCTCTGCCTAATGTAGTCAAAATCGTGCTATAAAAGTTTAAAATTTACACGCTTTTATGTTTTTAAATCACCAAAACGTTTGTAGTAAAAATTGCGCTTTTCTCATACTAATGTAGTAAAAAACGTACTTCTAAAATTAAAACCTTATGCTTTTACGATTTTAAACCATCAAAACTCTTGTACGCAAAATTGAGTTGTTTTTACTCTACATAGTTACTCACTCAATTCACTCACTCTACTCACTTTCGACTGTTACGTGGTTGGATTCATGGTAAGCATCGCCAGCAAGTCTCTGTGTAGGGCCTTACTTACGTGACTCCATTTTTTATTCATGTGGTACATGGAGTCACACGAACATAGAGTATCTATCAGTGTTTTAGAAATGCAATCCTATCGGACGGTACGATTAGAAATACTAGTAAGAATGGTAAGTGGATTTAACAGTACAAAATGATCGAACCACGATTTTATTACAAAATATCTTATTTTTGACTTTTTGATATAATTTCTGGTAAAATTTCACAATATTTGGATTATATAGTATCGGAGAAAAATCACAAAAAATATTGTAGTTGATGACTCAAATTAGCATAAACTAGAAGGAAGAGAGAGGGTAACAATGATGATTTTAGAAAGAAACAAAAATAACGAAGAGAAAAGATGGCATATCATTTGAATTTGGTGAGGTTGTGTGGAAGTTTGAGGTTGTGTGGAAGTACTTTGCGTCGTAGAAAAAAAAATGCTTCGAGGAGCTCTCTCCTCTCTCCGCGTCTGGTCCTTCTGGCTTGGCGGCTGGTTACGGAGAATCCTCTCTTCTTTCTTCTGGACTAGCGTGATGAATCAGGACGGCATTTGGCTCCGATCTGATGTGGACACCCTATTCGCCGGTAGTATTCATGGTGATGAGGCGGTGCAGGAGAGACGACGACAATGGCCTTTGGTAAGAAGATCTCATCCGGCCAGAGGCCCTCCTGGGTCGGATCGCCATCCCTATAGGGGGTGCCGCAAACGGAAACAATCGTCGGGGCGGGATGAATCAAATCCCTCACCGGATGTTTTATACTCAATGCACAGCCCTGCAACAAAAAAATGCAAAGTGGCTCGTATAAAAGAATGGAGATTTTGGCTCCCTTCGTCACTTGATATGGTAGGCGAGGAATCGCTGTTAACCAATTCCAAAGCTTTCCCTAATAGGGATCGTAGCCAAAATTGGCGAGATGAGAAGAAGGCTTGCTCCACCTTGGGGGAAATCCATGAGTGTCCAGGACCCCCATTGCGTGCGAGATACAATCCTTCGCGTGACACTTTTTCACTTAATTCTCCGACTGAGATCCATGGCAGCCGATTTCAGCTGTCCAGAAAATCGTCCGAGATTCCTTCATCACCGGGTCTAACACCGCTGTTGTCCACCTCCGAGGTGATGGTTGATGATATCACCAATTTGAATAGGCGGGCTGCTGTTCAGATCGACCATGAGGCTAGGGATTTTTGGAAGGAGGCGGCAGAAGTCCGATTGCTGGTGATCTCACGGCGGATGGAAACATCTCCGGCAGCTAGCGACGGTAGTATGGCCGGTGAGCCCCACAGTAGGGCCACGTGGACCTCGCCTACCGAATCCCGAAGTAAAGGGGAGGTGCGTATATCGGAGGGGGATTCGGAAGTTGCCCTAGCTGATCTTTCGAGATTGGCATGTGGGTTCCGTTGTATCCCTTCCCACGGGCAACTAACAGCCTGGATCCTGATCTGCATGGGAATCCTTCTCCTACTACAATTACAACTCCCTCCATAACCGTGTCCTCGGGACTACGTACTTGTCACAGCAGTGGGATTATAAATATAACTGTAACCCCTGATCTTATTAACATATCTATCTCCCATCTAAGGCGACCAGGAGACCTTGTGGCGGGCGTTTCGTTCGTGTGTTCCCCAGGTATTTTGATACCCCAAATCTATCTATCGCCCTCCCTTTCCATTGGTATTCCTGTTGAGCCGCCTGTTATGCTCCCTCGGTCTGTTGTCGCATTGAATGTGACACCCGCGACGGACGAGATGCTAGGGCGCGTCTCGTATGATTTTAACATGATTCCTGACTCCCATTGTCAGGTTTCGGCTAAGATGGCTCACGTCATCGAGGACCAGGTAGTCCAATTCTCTCTTGAGGAGGTGGAGTCTACCCGCTTTCGTGCATCTCGCTCTCTCCTTGGTCGCTTGTTCACCAATGATCAAATCTCCACGGCGGAGCTCAGAAAAGACTTAATTGATGCATGGAAGATCAGAGGGCATCTTAAGGTTTCAAAAACTAAACATAATCTCTTTGAGATTGTCATGCCAAATGAAGAAGCCAATAACTGGGCGTTGTCTCGGAATCCCTGGATCATCCAGGATAAGTTACTCATCCTCCGTCCTTGGTCTCCAGCTATCACCAAAGGGACCTATGAGGCAATGGCTAAGGCGCCTTTTCGGATCCAGCTGTGGGGAGTGAAGGAGGAATGCTGTACTAAATTGTTCGGGCAGAAAATGGTTGCTGCTGCGATCGGACAAGTCCTGGAGTCCGGAGTCTTTGCTTGCAAGGACACCGGTGAGCATTTTATAAAAGTTAACACAATGATTGATTTCGATCAGCCTCTCCGATCACAATTGATGGCGGCCAGTGAGGAAGTGGAAAACTTCTGGGTTAGCCTAAAATATGAGTTCTTGCCGTGTTTTTGCTTCCACTGCGGCAGAGTTGGTCATGCGCGTCGGGATTGTATATTCGATCCACCGCGTCGAAAAGAAAGATTCGGCCCACATATGTCTACTAAGAAATTGGGGAGAAAAATTTATGAGGATGATGGTGATGCTATGCGATATGGGGGGCCAAGGCAGTCTGTTTGGATCAACCGCCAAAACAGACCCTCTTTGCCGGTGGGGAGGCCAGCTGGAGTCGATGCGGGTTCTCGGAACCAGCACCATCGTCCGGCGGTGCCAAGGAAGGAGGACGCTCGTCCGGCGATGCCCAGAAAGGAGGACGCTGTGCAAACTGTTGTGGGTGATGCTGATGCGGAGAAAAGAATGTCGGCACAGGCTAAGAGGCAAGGGAAATTATCGACCTCTCGGGATAGCCCTCGTGGCTTTCGAGTCCAACGCGCGAACAAGGTCAAGCTAGGGCCTGGCCGCCAGCATCAGCAGGGGAAAAAGAAGAGACAAACAGCTCCTGTCCCGACCGGCATAAGTGCGAATGCACCCCCTCTGAATGTGCCTGATAGCCCGACACTCGTGGACCCGATGCTGAGGGAGAACGAGGATGCTATGGTTCATGAGGAGACTCGTCGGCGTCGGCTTCTCCTTGATGACGACTCAGATGATTATATGATTGATGTGGCCCACTCGCTGGCCCAGGCTCCTAGTAAGCAGCCCATGCACCAAATCCCAGCGGCTGGCCCAACAGGTGCTGCTGAACAGTTGGTGGCAGAAGTGGTCCATCCCGCTGCGCGACGCAATCGCAAGGCCAAGACCAAGGCTGAGGGAGAATCGCTGGCTACGGTAAACTCCAGGGCTGATGCGACGGCCATTGAAGCCCCTGCGTGTGCCCAGCCTAGTCAAGTTGTGGCGGCCTTCGAAGCAGGGTTGAATATTATTCAAACGGAGGAAGGATTAAAGGGTGCTAAGGACGTGGAAGCCACGAATACAGGGAATATTGATGAATATGGCTCTAATCTGACTCACCCAACTATGGGACTGCATAAACGTCCGTTGGAAGTCATTGATGGAGAGGTGGGTCCCCCCCCCCCCACACCCAAGAAACAATTTGTGGAAGCTGCTGATGTGAATGATAAGGTGGAGGAAGCCAGCCTGGAGTGGCCCCAGTCGGATAAATGAGGCTTCTAGCCTGGAATGTGAGAGGCATTGGACCTTCCCTCGCATTCCAAACGGCTGTGGGTTTGGTCCACTCGAATAAACCGGATCTCGTGTTCTTTTCTGAGACGCGATCGAGCCGGCGTGTTGTCTCCCGTCGTATGCGGGGTTTAGGGTTTGATAGTTCTTGTTGTTTTTTTGTAGATGCGGTTGATGCATCTGGGGGTTTAGTTTTGGCTTGGTCTCCGGAGTCTGATACTTCGGTGTTTTATTCTTCCAACTTCTGTATTTGCTCCCAAATTAACGAAGTGGATCTTTCTTATATTGTGGTTTGTGTTTATATTAGTTGTTCGTCTACTATTCGTGCGGCCCAATTGGCTCATCTCTGGGAAATCTGTTCTACCTTTCAACTTCCTTATGTGGTTATAGGCGATTTTAATGCTACTCTCAATGCGAGTGAAAAGGATGGTGGTAACCCTTGGAATGGCAATAATTCGCTCAGTCTCCGTGATTTTATCCAGGAACGAGGGCTCCATGATCCCGGGTATCAGGGAGACATCTTCACCTGGACGAATAAGAGAATGGGTAGTGCCTGCATTCGAGAACGCCTGGACAGAGCCCTTTGTTCCCAGCTATGGATTGACCGGTTCCCTGAGACACTGGTTAAACATTTTACGGATCAAGGTTCTGATCACAGAGCGATTCTCCTATCTGATAAGCCTTATGTTCGGAACTGTCGCCCTCTCTTCCGTTTTGATGCCCGTTGGGCGGATAATCCTGAGGTTAGGCTATGGTCTCCTATGTCTGGCAAGAGGATATCCAGGGAACGCCGATGTTTTGTCTTTGGGAGCGCCTTAAGAGGCTTCGCCATCTTTTATATGATTGGAGTAGGGCAGGGACGACTAATTCCTTGCGAAATATTCGTACCCTTCAGGGTGAGATCGAAAGGATTAAGCTTATTCACCCCATTGACTGGGATAGTGTCCGGGATCTTGAGATTGAGCTGAACAGACAATGGGAGGCGGAGGAACTTTATTGGCAGCAGAAGTCCAGAGTCCACTGGTTGAAAAAAGGAGATAAAAATACTTCCTACTTCCATACAGTGACTAGGGCTCGTCGTAAAAGAAACTTTGTGGCTGGGCTCCGTGATGATAGTGGGGAGTGGATTACTCACGAATCTGGCAAGGCTGGTATTGCTACTTCTTTCTACCAACACCTATTCTCCTCGGAGAATCAGGTGCCCAACATGGCAGACAGAGTGGCCTCCTTACCTATAACGCGGAGTGTTACCTCGGAAATGAATGAAAGTCTAACGGCTGCAGTTCTTCCCGAGGAGGTCCGCAAAACAGTGTTTGCTATGGGTTCGAAGCAAGCTCCGGGTTCAGATGGGTTCACTGGGAAATTCTTCAAAGCCTTCTGGGACATTGTGGGTGAGTCAGTTGTTTCGGCAGTCTGCTCGTTCTTTGTTACAAGTCGGTTGCTCCGAAGCTTCAATCATACCTGGCTCACGCTGATCCCAAAGATTGAGAATGTGGAGTCTATGAGACAGCTGCGGCCGATCAGCTTATGCCAATTTGTTTATAAAATTATTACTAAAATCATGGCCGAGCGACTTGCTCGTATTCTTCCTGGTATTATCTCTGAGGGCCAAAATGCATTCATCCGTGAGCGACAAATTGTTGAGAATATCCTCCTTGGTCATGAGTTAATGCACTATCTGAAAATCAAGACGCGTGGTAAGAAAGGGTGCATGGCTCTAAAGGTTGACATGGAAAAGGCCAATGATAGAGTCGAATGGCCCTTTCTCCTGGCGGTTTTGGGCAAGATGGGATTTAACTCTATCTGGCAAGGATGGATTAGTGAATGCCTTCGCTCGTCCTCTTTTACGGTGCTAATGAATGGGACCCCTTCGGGTTATTTCACTCCCTCCAGAGGGCTTCGGCAAGGGGATCCTCTCTCCCCTCTCTTATTTGTGCTATGCACGGAGGGCTTTGCGGCGCTCCTTCGCAAGGCTATTTCGGAGAAAAAATTGGAGGGGGTGAAGGTGGCCCCTCGTGCTCCTCGGATATCACATCTATTCTTTGCGGATGATTCATATTTGTTCCTGCGTGGAACTCTCAGGGAGTGTGAGAATCTGATTGAGGTACTGAACGAGTATGAGGAACTGAATGGTCAGAGGGTGAACTTGGCTAAGTCAGCAGTCTGCTTTAGTAAAAATATTGTTCGTGCTGATCAGGAATTCTTGGCTGCAATTCTGGGAGTCGGTGCAGTGGGAGTTCAGGATAAATATTTGGGGTTGCCGACGCTTATTGCTCGGTCCAAAATGGCCACGTTCAGGTACCTGGAGGATAAGTTACTTGAACGTCTCCAGGGATGGAAGCAGAGGACCTTGTCGCGGGCGGCTAAAGAGACTTTGATTAAGTCAGTAGCTTTGGCATTACCCCTGCACGTTATGTCCTGCTTTAAACTTCCGCTCTCTCTGTGTCGGCTGCTGGATAAGCATGTTGCCAGGTTTTGGTGGGGGGATGCTGAGGATCACTTAAGAATTCGGTGGGTGTCTTGGCGCAATCTTTGCCGGAGTAAACATGATGGGGGGCTTGGATTTCGCCGGTTTGAGCAGTTTAATCAGGCTTTACTTGCCAAAATTGGTTGGCGTATCCTGATGGATCCTCAATCTCTTCTGGCTCAGGTTTATAAGGGGAAGTATTTTCCCACTGGATCCTTCCTTGAGGCCACTGCTCGATCTCGGCCCTCGTGGGGATGGCAGAGCATTTTATTTGGTAGGGAATTGTTGCTGAAGGGGTTGCGTTGGCAGATTGGAAATGGTCGAAGTGCGTCTCTCCTTAGCTCAAATTGGATCTCGTTGCTCCAGTTCGATCCCCCGAGGTGCAACCCTCGGGTTTTCCCGGAGGGTGGAGGACCGATGGTTGCGGAAGTTATTTGTCCAGGGGAGGGTCGCTGGGATGAGCACAAGTTGCGTCAATGGTTTGATCCTCCGACTTGTCAGGCTGTCTTATCCATCCCTCTCCCGCGGCAGGATGTGGTTGATAGGCTAATCTGGCATGGTACTACGGATGGGGTTTTTATGGTCAAGTCGGCGTACCATTTAGCGGTCTCGTTGGATAGGAGGCGGGAGGGGTGGCGTTCCACGGTTGGCTGGATGGATAAAGCCTCGTGGGTTCGGTTGTGGGACGCTAACATACCCCCGAAGCTGAAGATCTTTGTCTGGAAGATTTTCAACCGCATCCTGCCCACGACTGAGGCCCTTATTGAGAAGAAGGTCGTTGTGCATCCCCGTTGTCCTGTCTACTGGGCGGGTGTGGAAACAATGGAGCATCTGTTCCTTGATTGTCCGTAGCTCGGGCCCTTTGGGATTATTCTGGATTAGCGTATCTGGGGGAGGGGCTCCCTCGGCAGACTTTCCCGTTGTTCCTAAAACGATTGATGGCTCTGATCCATCAGCCTACTCTGTTTATGACGGTGGTAGCTGTCCTCTGGCGGATTTGGCGGTCAAGGAACTGGGTGGTCTTTGAGGGGAAACAGTTCGGGTTCCCTGCCTTGATGCACCAGTTTCATCAACAGTATGAGGAGTGGGTCCGGTTACCGGTGGATAGGGGTCAAGTAGTGAGGTCTAATGGGGTTGGTCCCCATGGGCCTCATCGCCTTGGGCCTGAAGGAGCTGATGGGGTTGTGTGTATGTGGGATGGGGCTGTTCGGAGGGGATCGCATTCGGCAGGGGGGTTGTTCTGTTCACCCCGGCTAGAGAGGTTTGGTTGGTGAAAGGGGTTCATTTCCCTGATATAGATGAGCCATTGGTGGTTGAGTTGCTTGTCCTCCGCGAAGCGGTTCTGTGGTGTCGGGACCTTGGTCTGTCGGAGGTGTGCTTTGCAGGCGACGCCAAAGTTATTATTGATAAGATTAATCAGGCGGATGTCCGGGATAGTCGTGTTGGTGCTGTTTTGGAGGAACTTCAGACATATTTTCGCAGTCACACTGGCTACAGTGTTCGGTTTGTAGGTCGGCGTAGTAATCGGGTAGCCCATTTGGTGGCTCGGAAAGCCCTCTCTTTGTACCCGACTATGAGTCGTTTCTTTGATTTTCAGGTCTGGCTGTATTCCAGGTTGTAACTATCTTTTGGTTGAATCAATATAAGATTATCTTTTGTCAAAAAAAAAAAAAAAAGATGGCATATCATTTTTCCAACCATGGCGCTTATCTTCCAAGCTTATGTTTATGGCTTGCACGATTGCCATTATGCGACAAATCATATATAATGTAATAATTTTAGAAGGAAAAGTACTGCATTTAGTAGAATATGAAATTTAGCAATTGTAAGGACACCTTTTTTTTTAACTTTTACATTCGATGACTTTTGCAGGTGACGCTCAAGTGATTTTGAGGAAGATCCGGGATGGTGAGGTAGCTGACGTCGTTGGGGGTATGATTTTGGAGAAGATAAGAAGTTTTTTAGGCTTATTCCAGGAGTTTAAGGTTATTTTGTTGGTCGTTATTGTAACAGGGTTGCCCATTTGATGGCAAAAAAAAAAACCTTTCGTTATCCCCTCCTTAGGAGAAAATCTTGAGTGGGGCGGGTGTACCAGCTAGGAAAGCTGACCTGGTGCACCCAACCAATGGAATATTGCCACCGGTATAATTAACCTAATGAGAAAATTGATTCCCCATCTTCTTCGGTTATATAATTGATAAATAATTAAAATAATAATAATTAAATACCACCGCTACTTCATCAGCCAATTAATAGCATTTAAATGAAACTGAAAACAATAAGAACTCCGACGGTGGGCGGTGGCTGCCATTGAATCAGGTGGATTTTCTACGCGGAAAAATCAAACGGTGTGAAGAGAAAGTAACATACTAAACTCCTTTCTTTACCGTTAATTAATTATATTACAGCTAAAGGCTAAACCAGAGATCTCCGATTTTGAAATTCAATTCAACTAAAAACGGCAAAGAGAAGCTCTACATAAGAAACGATGGTAAGGCGGTAGGCCTTGATTTCTTCTATCTCAAATATGATTTTGCATCAAAGGGATTACTTCAAAAAAAATTTATCCCAGTCATGATTCCAGCATCAGAGGGGCCTTTATTGTCTAAGGGAATGATTCAGTCGTTGATAGAGCAAATGGCCGATTTGTATATATATTTCGTTGGCGAAACTCGCGTGTTCAATGTGCAATGTTTTCAAGTAAGCACAAACACATAGTTAGCACAATCGTCAAATATCCGCCGCCGAATGTCGGCGCCGTTGATTTGATCAATTACACAGAAATCAAGACGATCGTCAAATATCCACCACCGAAGTCGGCGCCGTTGATTTGATCGATTAAACAGAAACCAAGACGACCATCAAATATCCACCGCCGGCGTCGGCGATGTTGATTTGATCGATACACCTTTGACTTCTAATCAAACAACCGTTATTTGGTTCACCACCTCTCCAAACTACGTTCGAACGAGGGTGTTCGGCGAATACCCAAAAAATCGAACCAGGAGTGTTCTAAGTTACGTTACCTCTATTCCTATGGAGGTTCCTCTGGAGAGCTCCACGACTACGACTACAAGCTACGACTACGACTCTGCAAAGGAGTTCTTTGACAGAGCGGTTCTACGAAAACTAGAGAGAAAAACTGATAATTCTGCGACGGTGCAGTTTGAGATTTGATTTTGCCGTCCCCAACTTCTCTCTCTTCCCAATCTTTATACTTCACTCTTCTCTCCGCAGTCGTAGTAACTGCCTTTGCGCCTTTGTCTCCCACGTCTTCATTCCTGTCAACCGTGCAGGTAACTTCCTCCTTGTTGCGTAACTCCCACGAGTGCGAAACCGCTTAGACACGCGGCAACTTGGCCAAAGCGACACTAGCCAAAACCCACCATTGTTGAACTGTCACCACTGCGACGTTGTTTTCTATTAAACAACATCGTTTCAGTACCGTGACGGTGTTGATATCTCCCACTATGTCGTTTTCGGCTAAAGCGACACCGTCTAAACTGATCCTTAAAATATTAATTAATTAAACCGGCCATCATTGTTGACACGCCGTCAAACTCTCACTTCGCGGCGCCGTTCTTAATTAAACAACATCGTTTTCTATTTCTGCGATGCTGTTGAACTTTGCGATGCTGCTTTAAATTTAACACTGTCGTTTTAACTACTGCGGCATAGTTTGGCCTACTCGCGGCATCATTTTCAAATTCGCGGCGTCGTTTCTTCCTCTTGCGGCATCGTTTTCAACTAAACAACACAGTGCTAAAAAGTCATTAAAAATATTAATTAATTAATCTGGTCATCACTAGTCCAACTTGTGTATTGCCCAATGACATCATTAGCGCCAAAACGGCTCCGTTTGTTTTTCCTTTTGCGAAATTTTTTTTTATTTTAATTACTGTCGTTTGCTAGTATAGCGGTACCGTTGGGCTTCCTCGCGGTACCGTTTTTAATTCCGCGACACCGTTTTTAATTCTCCGCGGTGCCGCTTCTCCCCATCCAACAAGGAATAAAAAAATAATAATTAATTAGAGAAAATTCCTTCTCCAATACCCACACTAAACACACGGCCCCTTTTGTTTCTCGGTAAGCGGTGTCGTTTCCAGTACCGCGGTACCGCTAAGCTACCTTGCAGTACCGTTTTTAGTTAGCTCGACTCCCAACGACGCCATTTTTTACCCGCGGTATCGAATTAAATGCCGAGACTAATTAATGTGGCATTTAATTCTGACCGAACTAATTTTAGGTGTCAACAAATGCCCCACAATTTGGTTCATTGTTAACAAAATAGTATAACACCTAAAATACTTGGCTCAAAGTGTTTAAACAAAATAAACACGTAGGCCAAAGTTAGCAATGAAGTCTTTAATTACCAATTATATAATCCTCATGCATGGCGAAATGATTTTGGCCACCAGTATTGCGGCTAATTGCAACAACGAGGCCACGCGGCCAAACTTCTCTTTCTTTTTTTTCTTCTACCAGCGCTGGCAGCATTAATTAATAACAATAATAATTTTTTTTTTATATCAGGGTTTGCCCCACCATCGTTCAAGAGGGACGCGGAGAGGCTCTGATACCACTTGTAACATCCCGAACCTTTTCCCGACGAAGATATTGTCCGCTTTGGGCCTCTACACCCGCACGGTTTTCGACTTGGGGTGCAATTCAGGGTGGCTTCCCATAAGGTCACCCATCCTTGTTGTGCTCCGCACTGAGCACATTTAACTTCGGAGTTCTCAGAAGAACTCCTCCATTACACCCCAAAACGCATCTTGTCAGTTAAGGCCGGTTTCCTACTTATGAACCATGGATCTCTCCCGTGCTTTGTCGATGTGGGATTCGCCTAAGGTGTTACAGTTAGGCCGCCCTCTTTTTATTTATTATTAATTTTTTTTCTTCCCGCCAGAGCTGTTTGGCCACAACAGCCGCAATATGATACTTTTTTTTTACTTCCTCATCAGCGCTGTTTTGGCCGCCCTCTCTACCTTTTTTTTTATTATTATCAAGGCTGTTAGCAACAGCGGCAGCGCTAAGAGACAATTTTTTTTTTATTATTCTCCACCAGCGCTGCATCTATTAAGGAAAAAAAATTTCTTCAGGGCTGTTAGCAACAGCCGCAACGCTGTTTTTTCCTTTGTACGCAGCCCTGTTTATTTCTTTCGCAGCGCTGTAGAGATTAGCGGCCTATATTTTATATATATTTTTATTAATTTATTATTTTTTTACTTTGCCACCAACGTCGCGGCAAACACCACCAGAGCTGTTTGAATCCTGAACTTGCCGGCAACATTGTTTGGACAAAAAGGCCGAGATAATTTTTTATTATTATTATTATATTTTATTTTTACTAAGCCAATTAATTTTGGCTTTATGTATTTTCTGCCCCACTTGCTTTGAAGCTAGCAGCGGTGATATTTTGATCAAAACAATCTCGTTTAGATATTTCCCATGCCTTGTGAAATAGGCCAAAACAACGTTGTGACTGCGATCAATACAGGTTATATGCTACCAAGCCAACAACGCTGCGTGGCTTTTCATGCGAAGGGGAGAAATTCTATATACGTACCAAGAAGGATGCAAGAACAATCCTTGTCTAAATTGAATTTGTTATTTTTTTTTAACCTCTCAACATTGCTTTTCTTCTTTCTCAAAGACGTTTCCTCCTGCAACACTACAGTCACTTGTAACAACGTCGCTTTGGCCCAAACAACTCTATTTATATCAATGCAAGTTTCCGGCATTGAGGCCAAAACACTATTGTTCAGAACAAGAACCATAATTGGTCTTTAATCCCTTCTTATTTAACTATCATCGATAAAACAAAGAAGTAAAACAGAAGTTATACTTTGTCGACGTAATGGTTAGTTAAACAACATAGTAACCTGCCCAAATTTTACCAATTCTGGTCAAAAGAAAAATCACATACATAGCATGACAAACCCCCCACTAAACTCCAACGACCATGATCATGTTGGTACAACGCCGTTAGCGTCTATGTTGCTCAGTACTTCATTTATTTGACAATCTGAGATAAAAATCAATAAATTGTCTAGCTAGCATGACTGCAACATGCACATGCAATATTTCATGACATTCACACATAAAACAATCTTTAAATTCATTCAAGGGCTCCTTCGACTCGTACCTGTCGGGTTCTAGCAAGTTGGCACTGATGAAGGTTAAACGTAGATCCTCCTCCGCACCAAGGTTGATTTCTTTCACAATGTCGCAAGCAGCTGCACTAAATCCTTCTTCCACCTTGCGACTTGAACCATCGTCGTTGATAGGCGACTCATCATCTCGACCATAGTTGGCCATTAAAATAGGATCCCTACGAATAAGCCTATGTTCACACTCATAAATGGCCAACTTCTCTCTCAAGGCCGTGATTACGGCCTCCACCACCTTCTCTCGAGGTGGATTACTCAGTATTGACTTGTACTTCAGATTTCAGTGGACCATCTAATGCGAACAAATATGGTCTCAACATCTCGGACAACGGATTCATGCATGCCTTACTCAACACCCCTGCGTTTGAAGCTACACCGTTGCATGATCCTCCTTCCATACTCCTAACCTTTTGAGTACCAAAGCCTTTTCGGTACCAAGGAGCCTCGACAACGTTGCCCCCCACGACGTCGACCATATTGATGCTGACGATGTTGGGAAATGGGTCAACGTCAACAGTCATGGCCTCCTTTCTCGACTTCGATAACTTGAACCGCCCTTTTTCAATGGCATCCTGCACCACGTTGCGGAACACAACACACATGTTAGTCGAGTGAGAAGCACTGTCGTGCCACTTACAGTATCGTTTTCCTTTTAATTTTTCATTTGGCGGGATCGTATGCCCTCCAGTTAATTTAATTTGACCGTCTTTGTAGAGCTGGTCGAAAATCAACTCTGATTTTGAAACATCAAAGGAATATTTTCTATGTTGAATTGGAGCGCGATTGGGCTTTCCACCTTGTGGTTCCCCATCGGCATTGGCTAGAGAAGCACAAACGTAGGGCTTTCCTTGCACAATCTCGGCCAGATCAACCTCGACCTCGTCAACATCACTGCCGACGTTATTCACCCCATAGTTCTCAAAATTAAGGAAATATTGTCCATGAGAACCACTTCTCTTATGTTCTTCTACATGGAGAAGAGACTCGTACCTAACAGCACAGGACATCAACTGGAACAGATCTGAAAATTCCCTGTCTTGAAATTTCTTCCGTAGCTCAAAATTTAAACCACCTTGAGCAAGTTTAACAAACTCGCATTCTGTCAAGTTTACAAAACAACGATTTCTTGCGTTCTTAAAATTAGTTAAAAAGTGTTCTACCGTTCCCCCTGGCTGCTGGCGCATTCGTGCCAAGTCTGCCATTGTTACTTCTGGCTCAGAACGGTAAAACTGGGCATGGAACATTTGTTCCATTTGCTGCCAAGTTTGAACCGATTTCGATGGCAAGTTGACGTACCATGCGAATGCGTGACCGGTCAACGAGTTGCCAAACAAACGCAACTTCAAGAAATCACTCACATCACCACACTGAACCGTGAATCGTCCAACATGCTCGATGGTGGACTGATCCCCAATCCCGCTGAAGGTGATGAAATCAGGCACGCGAAAACCACGTGGAAAGGGGTACACCGGCGGCATCGCTGGTCTAATCCCTAAACCAAACTGATCCGCCAGCATCTGTGCTACTTGATCTCGAATCGCATTAACGTCTTGCCCCCCAAGTTGCCTCCCTTGTGGGACAAATCCACCGGGATCCATGCGAAGCCCGTTTGGAGGAGGAGGCACGTTTTGCGGGTAACCGCGTGGCGGAACATGATCATTGTTGATTGTTCCTCCACCAACAGTACCACTCATCGGAGCCACGTAGGGTCTGGCCTCCGGGATATTTTGTGGATTCACGTTGTGGACTGGTGGCGGCTCAACACGAGTGTTAGCCGCAGTGCTGGTCTCGCCAAGATTTACTCTGGACGGACATGTTGGGTTCAACACCGGTGTTGGCGAAACGCCCTGTCTTGGCTGAGTATCTCGGCCGCCATTGACCGGAAAGCTATTGGTGCCAGTGTCTTTGCGTAACGGATTCTCGCCGCTTAACGACAAAGCCCTTGTTTGCGGCACTGGCCTATTCAAAAACTCTATAAAGTAATTAAAATCACGTCTGCTACTTTCAAAATCCATTCTGTTTTTATCTACGACTTCAACCAGTTGGCTAACACGTCTATCAATCCGAGAGCTAAGACCATCAAGACACCCATCCAAAGAGGCTAAGTGAAGTTTTACCCATTGGTTATCAGCCATGACTTGGCGAAGCATGCACGTTATCTCACCCTGGTCCGCAGTTTGCGCCACTGCTGGCACTTCCCCTCCGGCGTCGTTGCTCGAACCGCCGTTTGAACCGCCACTCTGGTCAGTCTCTACATTGACCATTCGCTCTTCCTCCACTGAAGTTGGTGGAAGATCGCCCTCGTGATTCCTCCGTTGTGTAGCCATTCGAACACACGGGTCCCACCGGTGTGCCAATTTGTTTCGTTGGCGAAACTCACGTGTTCAATGTGCATTGTTTTCAAGTAAACACAAACACAAAGTCAGCACTATCGTCAAATATCCGCCGCCGAATGTCGGCGCCGTTGATTTGATCAATTACACAGAAATCAAGACGATCGTCAAATATCCACCGCCGAAGTCGGCGCCGTTGATTTGATCGATTAAACAGAAACCAAGAGGACCGTCAAATATCCACCGCCGGCGTCGACGATGTTGATTTGATTGATACACCTTTGACTTCTAATCAAACAACCGTTATTCGGTTCACCACCTCTCCAAACTACGTTCGAACGAGGATGTTCGGCGAATAACCAGAAAATCGAACCAGGAGTGTTCTAAGTTACGTTACCTCTACTCCTATAGAGGTTCCTCTGGAGAGCTCCGCGACTACGACTACAAGCTACGACTACGACTCTGCAAAGGAGTTCTTTTACAGAGCGGTTCTATGAAAACTAGAGAGAAAAACTGATAATTCTGCGACGGTGCAGTTTGAGATCTGATTTTGCCGTCCCCAACTTCTCTCTCTTCCCAATCTTTATACTTCGCTCTTCTCTCCACAGTCGTAGTAACTGCCTTCGCGCCTTTGTCTCCCACGTCTTCATTCCTGTCAACCGTGCATGTAACTTCCTCCTTGTTGCGTAACTCCCACGAGTGCGAAACCGCTTGGACACGCGACAACTTGGCCAAAGCGACACTAGCCAAAATCCACCATTGCTGAACTGTCACCACTGCGACGTTGTTTTCTATTAAACAACATCGTTTCAGTACCGTGACGGTGTTGATATCTCCCACTATGTCGTTTTCGGCTAAATCGACACCGTCTAAACTGATCCTTAAAATATTAATTAATTAAACCGCCCATCATTGTTGACACGCCGTCAAACTATCACTTCGCGGCGCCGTTCTTAATTAAACAACATCGTTTTCTATTTCTGCGATGCTGTTGAACTTTGCGATGCCGCTTTAAATTTAACACTGTCGTTTTAACTACTGCGGCATCGTTTGGCCTACTCGCGACATCGTTTTCAAATCTGCGGTGTCGTTTTTTCCTCTTGCGGCATCGTTTTCAACTAAACGACACCGTGCTAATAAGTCATTAAAAATATTAATTAATTAATCTGGCCATCACTAGTCCAACTCGTGTATTGACCAACGATATCATTAGCGCCAAAACGGCTCCATTTGTTTTTCCTTTTGCGACATTGTTTTTTATTTTAACCACTGTCGTTTGCTAGTATAGCGGTACCGTTGGGCTTCCTCGCGGTACCGTTTTTAATTCCGTGACACCGTTTTTAATTCTCCGCGGTGCCGCTTCTCCCCATCCAACAAGGAATAAAAATAATAATAATTAATTAGAGAAAATTCATTCTCCAATACCCACACTAAACACACGGCCCCTTTTGTTTCTCGGTAAGCGGTGTCGTTTCCAGTACCGCGGTACCGCTAAGCTACCTTGCAGTATCATTTTTAGTTCTCCGCGACGCCGCTCAACTCCCAACGACACCGTTTTTTACCCGTGGTATCGAATTAAATGCCGAGACTAATTAATGCGGCATTTAATTCTGACCGAACTAATTTTAGGTGTCAACAATATATCGATCACGAACTCAATGGGATTGGCTCTAGTTGATTCATGCGGTGAAATTTATCGAAGTCATGTTCTGTTTTGTTGAGGGGAGAATCTGCAGGAATAAAAGGTTAAGTTGGGCGAGGCAGATCAATCACAATATAAATTGATCTGACTTCCCGCTTCTGTTCCTTCCCTTTCTGCCGTTAAACATTAACATTTAATCATTATTATCAATTATATAACCGAAGAAGAAGGAGAATCAGTTTTCTCATTAGGTTAATTATACAGGTGGCAATATTCCATTGGCTGGGTGCACCAGGTCAGCTTTCCTAGCTGGTACACCCGCCCCACTCAAGATTTTCTCGCCCTTAATGGTGTTCAATTTTTTTTCTTGACTGTTTTCAGTTATGTGACTTTTTGTATATGGTTGTTTTCTCGGTAATACAAGTGATCTTTTAGGGGAAAAAAGACACATTTTTTTAACTATCAATAAAATGACTTTACTTTGGCAACAAAAATACTTAAAAGTAGTATCTGAATGGATGAAATAAGGATTATTAGAAAAATACAAAAATAGCATAGGTGATTTATGGGGATAATCCGAAAATGAGAACATTATTAAATATCATATTTTAAACTCAAAATTTTAGACCAATACCATTTATCTAATATCTGAAAACAAAAGTAACAAAATATTACTGATAGACGAATTTTTTTATTATGAATACATACTAATTTTTGTTTTATGCAAATGTAGAGGCTACAAAGCATCGACTGTAATAAAGCAATTATCTATATTTATTGGGAAAGGAGCTCCGACTTTCCCGGAGCGTTTCCCCCCGAGCGAAACCCTAGCGACGACGGACAATGAACGGCGCTGCGCCTGGGGCCAATCCCCCGGCCTCACTCCAACCGGATGCCAACTCCGGCCAACGTAGACCCCCCTCAGCCACATCTTCACCAAACAATAAAAGCGACCGTGAAACCCAGCAGGCCAAGAAGAGGGCAAAACCCATGAGTACCAACCCTTTGTTTATTGCAGACGAGCCAATGGAAGATCAAAATATTCCTGGAGGGAAACCCTCTCAATCTCGCCCTGCGAGTCCAAGTCCGACCTCCCCGGCGGCTTGGGGATCAGCCCCGAGGAAGCTTTTCTCGGACATCCTCTCGGAAGATTCCTGGTACATCGCGGAATCCGACTCTGAAGACGTGGCGGAGGCAATGAGGGAGGAAGACAAGGACGATGATGTCCCGGAGGATGATGATCCGAGATGCCCTACGATTCCTTTTACGTCAAGGGAGAAGCAGGGGTATAGGCGCAAATGGCGTTCAGCTCTGATTGTTAAAGTCCTGGGAAGGACCTTCCCCTTCCCTGTGATCTCTAAACGTTTACAGGCTCTATGGGCAAAGACAGGTGTGCTTCAAATCTCGAGTATGTCGTATGGCTACTATGTGGTGCGCTTTACCAACCAGATGGATTATGAGCTAGCGGCCATGGGTGGTCCATGGCGGATCGGAGAGCATTACATCACAGTTCGACAATGGAGGAAGGATTTCCACCCCAAATTTGCGGAAGTGGCTTCCACTTTGGTTTGGGCACGTTTTCCCGACCTACCTATCGAGTTTGTTAATCATGAAGCAGTGGAGCGCATTGCTTCTCGTATTGGCCGTCCGGTGAGAGTGGATCGCGCCACTATGACAGGTGATCGGGTGAAGTATGGTCGGGTTTGCGTGGAGGTGGACCTCACGAAGCCGTTGTTGTCCCAGTTTAAGATAGAAGGCCGGACTTACTACATCACCTTCGAGGGTTTGCATAATATTTGCACCGAGTGTGGGAAATATGGCCATTCGGTCAAAGCGTGCCCCACGTTACACACAGAAGTTCCAGTGACCCCCAGCTCATCGACACCTGAACCGGAGGCGACGAAGGGTCCCGATAAGTTGTACGGGGAGTGGATGATGGTAAAGCCTCGTAACAATAAAACTTATGTGCACAAGACCAAGGAAGCTCCGGTGAAGGCAAATAAGGATACTAGTACCGTTCCTGATAATGGTGGGTCACGATTTGCGATCCTGGGTGATGAGTCTCCACAGAAGGAGATGGAGGTGGAAATGGAACTGGCCACGGAGAGTGGTGCTCAGGGAACCACAGGTCAGCAGAAAGACCCAGCCGATACCAATCTTGTGCTGACGAGGACGAAGCCAGCAGCAGCTGCCATGCAACAGGAGGCCGTGAAAGGGCACCGGGCGTTGAATATTCCCCCAATGGTTGATAAGCAGAGGTCCGAGCTCGTTGATGTCCCAGTCACCTCCTCAGGAACGAGCGTTATTTTTCACGCCGAACATGTCACCGGCGCGAAAATGAAGCTAGGCTTGGACCCAGGTAAAGGAGGGACGCAAACCAAGAAGAATGGCTCTAGTTCTACATCGACCAAAGGCACACAACGTGCAGCGGCTACAGCGAGGAATATTCCTGACTCTACGTCTTTGCCCAGCTCCAAATCCACCGGGGCGTCTTCCAAGGGAGCAAAAACTCCCGTTCCAGCTCAACTCTAGCGCGGCCTCGGCCGTCTTTAGGGAAGTCTCTCTCCGAGCTACTTTCCTTGTGGAGTTTGTGTTTTTCGTCTCTTTTTCTTTATTATGTTAGACATTTTAGCATGGAACTGCCAAGGGGCAGGATATGACCGGTTTATTACCCATTTACGTTCCTTTTCTGGTCCCTCCAGGCCGGATATGGTTTTCATTTTGGAGCCTCGCATAAGCGGTGATGTTGCTAGGGCCGTCATTGCGAGAACAGGCTTTGATGGTGTCTTAATGGTCGACGCTGTTGGTTTTGCAGGGGGCATTTGGGTCTTATGGCAGAAAGGTAACCTGGAAGTAACAGAGTTGACTAGTTGAACTCAAATGATTCATATGAAGTGTGCTCGGAGGGGCGCTAGCAGCTCACCAGTGTTGGTCTCGGCAGTGTATGGTAGTCCACAATCCACGCCGCGAACGGATCTTTGGGACGAGCTCGGACGCCTCTCTCGTATTTCATCGTTACCTTGGATCCTTGCAGGGGATTTTAACTCGATTCTTGGACCAAGGGACAGGATGGGTGGAGCAGCATATGATGAAACGCGCGTCCGGCATTTTCGCCGGTGCGTCGATGAATGTCAGCTTTTTGATGTGAACTTCTCTGGGCCGCGGTTCACCTGGCGAAGGGGTAATCTCTCTCAACGCCTGGATCGTGCTCTTTGCAATCGCCAATGGCTGATCAAGTACCCCTCGACGAACACTCGTCATCTGCATCGCATGGGCTCGGATCATCGGCCCATTCTAGTTCGAGCTTCACCTATGGCCAAGACCCGAGTTCCGAGGCCGTACAGATTCTTGGCTGCTTGGTTGACTCACGAGGATTTTCCACGTGTTCTGAATGAAGCTTGGGATAAGCATGGCACATTCCCGCTGAAAACGCAACAATTGACTGATGACCTCCACCGATGGAACCGAGAGACTTTTGGGCATATATTGCAACGGAAAAAATCTCTTATATCCCGACTTAGCAGGTTGGAGAAGAATAATGAAGAGGCTGCAACCCGGATTTCACTTGAGGAAGAGCGCCAAACCCGCGAAGAACTAGATTCCACTCTCTGGCAGGAGCAGCTGCTTTGGCTGCAAAAATCCCGGCAGAATCATTTGGTAATGGGGGATCGTAATACCAGGTACTTCCATTTATCAACCCTCAAGAGGCGGAAGTTCAACAAAATTTTGGGTCTGAAAGACGCAACTGGTGTGTGGATTTACGACGAGAAAGAGCTCCAGTTGCTTGCCAGAGAGTTTTACATCGGCCTCTTCACTGCTGAAGTGGGTGCGAGCCCTTCCTTCCCTGCCTCCTTCGAAGGGCTTACGCCTGCTGAGGCCTCCTCAGTCGGTGCTCCTATCCTGCTGGAAGAGGTTAGGGGAGCTTTGAAAGGTATGGGTGGCATGAAGGCTCCGGGTTCGGATGGTTACCCGCCGGTCTTTTATCAGAAGTGTTGGAGTATGGTGGCTGATTCTTTTTCCAAGTTTGTGTCTGACTGTTTCACTTCCCCAAGCCTGATAAGAAGCATCAATGAGACCCTTCTGGTTCTAATCCCAAAAAAAGAAAGCCCTGAGTGTATTTCCCAATTCAGGCCCATTGGACTGTGCAACGTGGTCTATAAGTCCCTGACGAAGTGCCTAGTCAACAGAATCAAGCCTTTTATGAGGCGCCTGATTCACCCAACTCAGTCGAGCTTTGTCCCAGGAAGAAGTATTGCCGGGAACATCATCATCCTGCAGGAAGTGATCCATTCGATGGGTCTGAAGAAAGGGAGCCGTGGTCAAATGGTGGTGAAATTGGACCTGGCAAAAGCTTATGACAGATTGAGCTGGAGCTTCATCCAGGAAACGTTACAGGCGGTGGGTTTTCCCGCTAATCTTGTAGAGGTCATTATGCAATGCATCACCTCTTCAACGATGCAGGTCTTGTGGAATGGGAGCTGTACAGAGCCGTTTACCCCCTCTAGGGGTCTACGACAAGGGTGTCCGCTCTCACCGTACATCTTTACTCTGTGCATGGAGAGACTCAGCCACAGGATCGATTGTGAGATTTCAGCGGGACGGTGGCGCCCTATTCGTACCAACCCAGGTGGACCTCCTCTCTCCCACCTCTTTTTTGCTGATGATATTGTTCTGTTTGCAGAGGCTACTATTGAGCAGGGACGGGTTATGATGGATTGTCTAGACAGCTTCTGCATGACGTCAGGGCAACAAGTCAGCAAAGATAAATCAGTTGTCTTCTTTTCCGGTAATACCACGAGACCGGTGAGCTCCTCCATCACCCAAGTACTAGACATTCGGGCAACACAGGATCTTGGGAGGTACCTCGGAGTACCGGTTTTACATGGTAAGGTCACTCGTGATACATACCGCTACATCTTGGATCATTTGGATAACAAGTTGGCAGGTTGGAGGGCCAAGAGCCTGAGTTTGGCGGGAAGAGTCACTTTGGCTCTGTCGGTGTTGAGTTCTTTACCTATTTATGCGATGCAAACCACGCTCCTACCTCAATCTATCTGCGACCAGATTGATAGGAAGATACGTGGGTTCATTTGGGGCTCTACGGCTGATACTAAGAAGGTGCATCTGGTTCACTGGGAGGGGTTGTGCAAACCTAAGGAGGACGGAGGTCTGGGACTCCGAAAGGCCCATGAGCTAAACTTGGCTTTCCTGGCTAAGTTGGCTTGGTTGTTTGTTAAGGATTCGGATGAGTTGTGGGTGCGTGTTTTGCAAGCTAAGTATTTCAGGCGGGTGGAGGGAGTGCTCCAGGCTAAATCCTCTACAAGAACTTCAGTCCTATGGCGGGGAATTAGAAAAGCCTGGCCTATCATGGCCAGAGGGATGCAGATGAGTATCAAGGATGGTAGGGACACGAAGTTTTGGACTGACCGGTGGCTGGATAGTGGCGAAATTATTCTGGACCATGCCATTCTTGTCGACCACCCAATTGACCTGGATCAACCAGTGGCGGATTTTGTTCTCCCTAACGGTGAGTGGAATACCCCCCTGCTCCAGTCTTATCTACCTCACGAAATGGTTTTGCAGGTACAGGGTATTCAGCCTCCTGCAGACGATCTGGGCGAGGACGTCGCGACCTGGTGCCCGGAGCAGGATGGGAAATTCCGTGTGAAATCGGCCTATCGCATCGCGGCGGAGTTGGAGGAAGGAGCACCGGGGCTCGACTGGAAAGCTGTCTGGCGATGGATGGGTCCGGCTCGGGTTAATCACTTCCTGTGGCTGGCAGCAAAGGAGAGACTTCTCACCAATGCGGAAAGACAGCGTCGCCACCTGGCCCGCGCCTGCGGCTGTACCTATTGCAATCAAGGACCCGAGACAGTCCTGCATGTGTTGCGGGACTGCACCTTTTCCAGGTTAACTTGGATGCATCTCATTCAGCCTTCTGAATACCAGACCTTCTTCGGAGCTACTCTACAGGATTGGATTATGAACAACATTCGTCACCAGCAACACGCCTTGCAGTTTGGCATTACCTGCTGGTCTATTTGGAAGACCAGGAATGATCGAGTCTTCGCAGGCAAGACCATATCAACTGATCAGTTCCTACAGCGCGTCCTGGCATGGATTAATGTAGTGCAGAATGCCATGGACATGGAGAGGCTTGTTCACCCGCCTCACCGACCCGCTAGAACGGAGGTGGAGATCTCGTGGCAGCCGCCACCTCCCGAGTGGGTTACTCTCAACACTGACGGCTCCGTTCACACTGATACAAACCACGCTGCTGCGGGTGGTTTGTTGCGAGATCACACAGGATGCTGCTTGTCGGCATTTGCTATTAACCTGGGGAGTTGTTCTATCACCCGGGCTGAGTTGAGAGGCGCTGTAGAGGGACTTCAGTTGGCTTGGAGCCTTGGACACCGCCGGGTACGAGTGGAGTTGGACTCGCAGTGTGCTGTTCAGCTGCTCTTGAATACCCGTGATTCAGACCACCATCATGCAGCCATTGTCCACAGGTTTTCTGAGCTCCTCCATAGAGATTGGGAGGTTTCGGTCCATCATATTTATCGTGAGGGTAATAAGTGTGCTGACTTTCTTGCTACTCGGGGGCATTCCTTGCCTCTTGGTTTTCATGTTGTTCCTGTTTCTGATCCTACTCTGCGCCGGTTGGCGTTGTATGACTATCAGGGGATTTCCGAACCCCGTCTGGTTTTGAATGAAAGCTGAGATGCTATGCATCCATTTATCAAAAAAAAAAAAGCATCGACTGTAATAATTCGTGTTAGTGCTTACATAATTTTATCTTATCTTTATTAAAAAAACTAATTAACATATTTTTATATAAAAAAGGATACCCAATAATTCGATTAATCTTGTTACGAATTTCAAATCACAGATTCCCCTCATAATTGAACCACCTTATGATTGAGTGAGAAATGTGTCCTGGATGATCCATTGACAAATTCACAGGAAACTCTTGCTTAGCTTGGAGACATATTATAAACGAATAGTTTTCATTGAAGGATGCAAAAAGAAAAGGCTCAATAAGATTAACTCTAGCGATATTACTAGGCGTGTGCAATAGTTTGTTTCGTATTTAATTGTATCAGATCAAATTGATATTTGGACTAAATTATATTTGATCGAATATAATGTGATTTGATTTTTGGTTTCATGAATTTTATGAATATTGAAGAGAAATGAACCAAAATGATATTGGATCAAACCAAATATAATAATGATTTGATTCTCATAATTTTATTATTATTGAACCACAATTATCATAATGTGTTTCGATTTGTACCAGACTGTTGCAAAACCCTAATTAGAAGTAGAACGGTAAGATGGCCGATTGGGATTTTACTCCTATATTGGCATTTTTTCTCTCTTTGACTTAGGGGTCGTTTGGAGAACAGTTGTCAAGACATGGATTCACTGAATCCGTAGATTTTATAGAAAGTTATGTTTTTTTTGTTGCTTTCTATATTGTGGATTCTAGCTTTAGAGATTTCAAATCTCTGAAATCTGTGGATATCAAATCTCTCATAATCAAAGAGATTCTATATCTTGATTCGTGAGATTTTTTTCCTCATAGTTTTTCTCTTACTTTTATTTATTTATAACATGAAATATATCTATCAACAAAGTTTTTAATATTTCTTGAACCACTCTAATTTTTTTATTAAGGATACAAATTTTATTTAATATAAAATTAAATATTTTTATTTTAATTGAATGTTAACAATCACAATTACCAAACAATAAACATTTTAAAATTTGTTTTCAACAATCTGGAGAGTTAGAATCTTTAGATTGTTAACAATCTGTAGATTTAAACTCATATTCTCCAAACGACCCCTTAGTAATAATGTAGTTGGTATTCACCTGGAAATAGGAAAGGCAAGAGCAGGTCCGGGACCATAGTTAGTAAATACTCTGTTTAATACACGTATATGTACCCGTACGTACTTTATCCGTTTAAAACTTCCGTATTCGTATTTTTGTCAAGTCGTTTCATTTTTGTCCGTTCATTTGGTGGCTCCCGTACTAAACACGTATAAAATCCGTATAACACGTTTTATATCCGTATTTAATGAATTAAATTGTTAACTTTACTATTATTTATATATTTATTTATTTTAAAAAATAGTTTATTTTATATATTTATGGCTATTAACGTACTATTAAACGTAACATTTGCTTAAAGATGAAGTAAAATACACGTACGTATTATATCCGTAACTTTCCCGTACCGTATTTTACTAACTATGTCCGGGACGAGTATCTGGATATCCATACACACCTCGTAGCAGTTTGGATAATTTATTGGATACCCATACACACCTCGTAGCAGTTTGGATAATTTATATTAGGTACGTATCTGGGCAGGTCGACCCAAATGGGTATGTAATTTATAAAAAAACATGAAAAATATTCGTTATTTTCATTAAAAGACCAAGAAA
Organism: Linum tenue; assembly: GCA_946122785.1. Lineage (NCBI taxonomy): Eukaryota > Viridiplantae > Streptophyta > Magnoliopsida > Malpighiales > Linaceae > Linum > Linum tenue. Next base: position 12,529,887 of record CAMGYJ010000004.1, on the reverse strand, counting down.
CAAACCATAATGTGATAAATGTAGTTAAATTATTTGAAAAAAAATGAGGTTCTCTCTTATTTGTAATTTTATTAAAGCTAAAATATGAGATAATAAAAGGAAAGTTCTAATTAATTTGGCTAACATTACATGTAATCTAGGCAAGAACGGGTTGAGAATGAGGCGAATCAGATCAGGTCGGGTCGATGAGAGTATCCATACCGTCACGTCATTCTTATGAAGTAGGTATTACCCGCTCAAAACAAGCCAAACAAATCGAGTAAAACGTGTTAAGTCGAAATTTTCATCCCTATCTAAAATTCGTATGCTTGGAACTACAGTGGTAAACTGATCGAAGTCATGCTCCAAAGCTAATCATGTATCATATACTGCTTTGGTATTAACGATTTTGAATCAATTAAGAATTACCATTCCAGTTTACACACTAGCTAGTAGCTACCATCGTATACCACCTTATCTCCCTCCTCCTTTTGTTTATTATTTCCAATAATGATTCTACTAATGAATGAATGAATCATTGAATGAAGTGGGGACGACTCATTCCTTCTTCAACACAAGACAACACCACCAACAGCAGCTTCAACCTCTTCCTCCCCAAATATAATTTCCTTCCTTCCTTTCTTCCTTCCGCCCACTTTACCGCCTCCCATGTTCTCTACTACTTGTCTCCACGCGCTTTCCCCCCTTTTTTCATCCCCATTGCCGCCCCGGCGGCATGCAGTTCTCTCTTTGACACCATGACCAAATTCAGTTTTTCCTCCCTCTCCCCACCAGTTTTCTCCTAGTTGACTATTGAGACCTCCTCTCCTTTGTTGCTTTTGCTTCCCATCAATGGACGATCCCGGAGGATGGAAAACAAGTTCCCATCTCTTCTTCAGCAGAATGGTCTTCATGTTAATGGTGGTGGCATCATTGTCACTGTTTCATCAAAACCTCACGCCCTCCTTTGCTCTCAACCCTCAAGGTAAGGCGTTGCCTCATTTTTGTATATCCATTCTTCTCTAGGAGTCTAAAGTCCGAGTCTTTACTATGGGTCTGTTCTGGGTTTTGATTGAACTGAATTGGGGGATAGGGATGGCGTTGTTGAGATTCCGGGAGAAAGTGGAGAGCGACCCATTTGGAGCTTTGTCCAGCTGGAATCGTCACGATCCTGATTCCTTTTGTTCTTGGTTTGGAATTCACTGCTCTGCTTCCGGCCAAGTTGTCAGCTTGTGAGTTTTCCATTGATCCTTTGAGAAACCAGTCCTTACCACTTTTTTCTTGCTTCTGTGATCTCTGAAATTTTGCTGCTTTACACCTTACAATAGACTCTCTCTGCAAATTCGACATGGGTTTGGCTTGGTTGTGCTCAATTCATACCACTCAAGTTCTTGTGAATGCAACATCTTACTCAATTGATCAAATAACTAGACCATTTGTTTCCATGGATATTGAGGTTCTGATCCAACCCCTTGGGTAGAAGAAATCTCAGTAATGTGGTTTACAATATACAAGAAATTGGAATGCTTTTTTCGAGTTGGGGAAGGTAGATGGGGAGTAATTTCACCGCCATGAGAGTACAAAAAGTAATGAATGTTGATGGTGATGTACAGTATCGGTATTCAATAGTTAGGTGGTGGTTCTCAATTCAAGATCTGTCACCTTTCATTTATGTCTTCATCTGCATTCTTCAACTACCAAAGAAATATCAAATCCTAAAGTGGATGTTATTCACTGTTTGTGCGTGCTTGTAACAAATGGCTGATCAAGAAACCATTAAAATCATAATAATGGAAGTACAAATTGGTGATTGGTTTTGTCTATTTTTCACCTTGATGGGAAAAGCATAGCTCTCTTACTCTTTGTTTTTGGTTCTGTGTATAATCCTGAACGCAGATCTGTTGCAATCTTTGTAGGCATTTGCAAGATCTGTGTTTGAGAGGGACATTGGCTCCTGAGCTGCAGATGTTGACTCACTTGAAATCATTGTATGTTTCTATCTTTCCTTTTCCTATTTGTTTTCTTCTTGGTTAGACCCCCCCATGTTCCCATTTCCTGACAGTTGGAGGATAAGTTTGGAAACACCTCAGAGAATGAGTCAGATTCATGATTTTGGAATATTTGTCTGCCTGCAGAATATTGAGGAACAATTCATTTATTGGGAACATTCCTAGAGAGATTGCAGAGTTGAATGCGCTGGAGGTGTTGGACTTGGGATATAACAACTTCAGTGGACCATTTCCATCTGAATACTTTGCCAACAATCTCTCATTGACAACCCTGTAAGTTGACTTTTTCTCCAGCTCTCCATACACAGCACATGTTCTTTTATTTTATAATCTTTACTAAACATGGTTGAACCAATCAACATGATATCTGCCTGGATGCAGTTTACTTGACAACAACAAATTACTCGATGGCATTTCTCCCGAATTCGATAAGCTTCGGATGGTTTCCAACATTCAGGCAGACGAGATCCAATGCAGAACTGCAGCTCATGATAGGTATAGCAGGCAATAATCTTATTACCTGAATAGCAAACTCATGCATGAATTTTATTTCATTGACAAATTCTGCCATGTTCTTTAAAAACATTACTCAAAGACATTGATGGACTTCTGATCTCACCTCAGAAGTCTATATTTTTCAGTTAGGTTTGCTTGTATATAATTAGTTTGCAATATCATCTCCATGTGCAGCTTCAAACTTTAGTTTTTTATTTATCAGGAAGTCAGTTCAAGATGGTGCTCACAGGATGCTACTACAGTTCCGAAACACGCCATTAACGTCTGCACCCTCACAGCCTCCGTCATCACCTTCACCAGCACCTTCTGGGTCGCCCTTCTCAGCACCCTCTTTCCCTCCATCACCATCACCATCCCCTTCACCATCTCCATCCTTCAGCCCGGCAGGAAGCCCTTCTGGTGGTCTCCCTTTGCCTCCAACTTCAGCCTCAATTGCACCATCTTCATCCGATCCACCAGCTACAGTTTTTGCACGTCCAACTGAGGGCCCTGGTTCTACTGCTACAGAACGTAGTAGGAACAATGGCCGCCGTTCGAGAGAAAGGCATCATCACGCACCTATAGTTGCCGGTATTGTTGGCGGGTCTCTGTTCCTTTTGTTTTCAGCAATTGGACTCACCTTCTTTAGAAGCAATAAGGTAGTTACAGTCAGACCTTGGGCCACTGGTTTAAGCGGACAACTACAAAGGGCATTTGTAACAGGTCATCCGAATCTTCTCCACATTTCTCAGTTACAAAACCCTATTAATGGTTTATTTCTATGTGCTGAGGGTTCATTTTGATCGTGCTCTCTGCAGGTGTACCAAAACTGAAGAGGCTGGAACTTCAAGCAGCCTGTGAGGACTTCAGCAACATAATCGGCACGTTTGCTGATGGCACAGTGTACAAGGGAACCTTGTCGACCGGGGTTGAAATAGCTGTGACATCTGTTGGAGTCTCGTCTAAGAAAGACTGGTCGAAGAATTTGGAGGCACAGTTCAGGAAAAAGGTTTACTCCTCAAACCCTGAAATTGGAACACCTTCCTGAGAGATTTCTAAAATGAGTTTCTAAACCATGCTAGTTTCTTTTCTCACTTTCCCTTCCAGATTGAGACATTATCCAAAGTGAACCACAAGAATTTCGTCAATCTGATTGGATTCTGTGAAGAGGATGAGCCTTTCACGAGAATGATGGTCTTCGAGTATGCCCCCAATGGAACCCTCTTCGAACATTTGCACAGTAAGTAATATGTTCTCTTTCTGTATTTCTTTCAAGCATGTTAGTCAAACCTCAAATGAACTGGTCTCATGTGGACACGGGATAGCACGTTAGAGGTTAGGGGTGGCAAATAGGCTGGACTTATATGGGTTCACTGCCTGATGGGTCGGCCGTTGGGGGAAGAATGGCAGTCTCTTGAGAACGTGATGGGAATTGGAACATATCTCTGTCATTTATTTGGTGCTAGAGCTATTGAGTGAAGTCTTTAAATGATGATTAATAATGTGCAGTAAAAGAAGCAGAACACTTAGACTGGGGTACAAGACTCCGTATAGCAATGGGCATGGCCTACTGTCTCGAGCACATGCACCAGCTGACTCCACCAATTTACCATGAAAGCCTCCGATCATCGTCCATCTACCTCACCGAAGACTACGCAGGCAAGATATCCGATTTCAGCTTCTGGAATGACGTGACTGCAGCCAAGATGATGGGAACGACAGAGGCAATCGAGCTGCTGGAATCCCCACCAGCAGACGCAGAGAGCAATGTGTACAGCTTTGGAATGGTCCTGCTCGAGATGATAACCGGTCGAATCCCATATGCATCAGCCGATGGCTCTCTCATCGACTGGGCATCCAACCACTTGAGAGCAGACCAACCTGTAGGCAAAATGGTCGACCCAACTTTAAAAGCATTCCAGCATGACGAACTCGTGAAACTGGTTGAAGTGATCAGGAACTGCATTGAACCTGACGTGAAATTGAGACCGACGATGAGAGAGGTAGCAGAGAGGTTGAAGGAGATAACTTGCTTGGATGTTGACCGAGCCACACCAAGGTTGTCACCTCTGTGGTGGGCAGAGCTCGAGATCATGTCTACTGATGGAAGCTGAGAGTGCTGAGAGAGGTATGTATGTTATAACATGAAACATGATGAGTTATGTATTGTTGCTTGTCTGGTTGTCAGTCTGATTATTTCATTTCTTTGTTCCTTGTTTTTTTCTCCCGACAAATTCTGGAGTGTATGCTAAGAGATGATGATTTAGTAGTAAAGGGGTGACTGACAGTGGGTTCGAAATGTAAAGAAAGCACAGAGAGTGAGTGAGCATGATCTATGTATATATAGCCGGGGGAAAACGAGATCTCGGACTTGATGTGGGGCCTTTGGTTTGGTTCTTTTCTAAGAGTTGCTTGTATAGAAAGGAATTGTGCTTGCAAGTTGTGCAACATCAAATAACAATCTCAGTTTCATATATAAAAAGATGTTCCAACTATCTTCATCTTTCTACTGTATTCCTATGTTTTGTTGAGTATATTACTAGTCTATCAGAACGAATGAACTAACTGCAGATGTTCGTAAAACTAAAGGTTCAAGCTCGGTTCACTTTTTGTGTAGAGATCGATTGGATCAATTTGAAAAGAGATGGATTGTGTAAATGCATGGATCTGGAAAGAACTGGATTTCAAATTTGTGTTGCTTGGTTGTGATTTTAGGTGTGTGTTGTCAATGACCCTAATATCCTCATATATCACAGAGCAACTCTCAGTCTAGGTGAATTTGAAGGCTGGGATTAACATAAATTGATGAGGATAAAAGAGACAAACCACAGTGATAGATTTTCAAACAATGATTTGTGAAGAAATCTTCTACCAAGGGATTTGTGCTCAAATCATCAGCAAAGATGACAGTAACAAAACTATAGGATGGTATGTGATAAGAAAAAGAGTTTCATTAGTCATTAGAAGCACAACGTACTGACCAGAAAATTGAAGTTTTAATTTATATCTCCTTGGTGAGCTCTGTTTTTATGTACAAGCTGAATGGTGTGACCAAATTCAATAACACAAAACTGCAAAAAGAACTGTACGGTTGTGGGAGAGAAGAATGACAGCTTTAAGTTACAACAGAAAGAACCTTTCTTTCACCTTTGAATGCCTTGCCTGCTGCTAGCTATAGCTGAGAGTGGAACCTTTCTTTCAAACCTACAATTTCCATGGAGGCTGGCTACTCCATGTTCCATTTCTTCCACCACTCTCTTCCAGCATTCAGCTCCATTGTTTCAGTGAACCCTGCTGCCACAGAGCTTCTATTTCCACATCTTGGTGGGCCAGATGACAAGTGTGCGACTTTCTTCTTCGCCGTCTTCTGTCTTTCTTTGACCATCATCATAAACAAAAATAGAGACAAGGATTAGCCTTGATCGAGTCAAATCTCATCCTGCCGAGCGGCTCTTTCTTTGGTCCTGTTGTACAGGTCAAGAGTGTCGAGGTGGTTGGGATCAAAACATAGTGCCGCCTCACAGTCCTTTAATGCAGCAACAATTTCTCCCATGGATTCATGAAACGCTGCCCGAAGGTGAAGCATTTGCAGTTCAGGTTTGAAAGCTATCGCCTTGCTTAGCTCTTCCACAGCTTCTGCTTCCTTCTGATCGTCCATCAGCACTGGAAACCAATCAAAGCAGCTTGTCAGCTCAACAAAATGAAATGAAGAACAAAACGGAAAGGGAAGACTGGAAGAGAGCTCTTGAGATGCTGATAAACTCACCAGCAGCTCTGTATCTGTAGGGGTAAGTTCTCAGTGGGTCGAGTTGTGAGGCCACGTTGAGATCACTCTTGGCCATCTCACGGTCACAGTACTCGGACCGTTTCTCGTAAGCTGACGCATTGCCATATGCCGTCTCTATCAACTTTGTCATCTCGTCAAATGCAGCCTTTCGTTGGTTTTTGAGCTGGTAGACTCGTGCCAATCCTTGGTGGGCTCTCGTGTGCTTGATGTTGAGTGCATTCGTGTAGCAGTCTGCAGCCTTATCCAGCTTCCCGCAGTCGACGTACATACTCCCCAAATTGTTTAATGCCTACAGATAAAGAAATCAAATCCAGGGCAATTCAATCGAGAATGAAGATCCAAGGAACATAGATTGAGTAGAGAGAAACATATGAAACGTGACTTACCTGCCCTTTTCGTAGACCATCCGATGGGCATTTGAGAGCTTCCTCCAAGAGTTGAATGACGTGAGATGAAGACAAAGGATCCAAGTTTGTATCAGCCAAAATGTAAGCTTTCAGGAAGAAAGCTTCAAATGATCTCTGTATGTGAAGGGATTTCTCGGCTTTGGAAAGCGCTTCTTCCCTGTGACCGATGTCATAGAGAATCCATCCTTCGTAAATCAGCCTCTCGTGTTCCGAAGCTGCATGGTTTCTCGCCAAGCGCAAGCAGCTCATTGCAGCTTTTGGGCAGTTCAACCTGTTGTCTTTCATGGCATTACATGCAAGAAGAAACCAAATGGAACGCATTCGAGAAAAATAACTTCCAATCGCAAAATAAAGTACCTAAGAAGAAGCAAAGACTGTCGAAACCTCAGCAGGCTGTTAGTAGGATCATTGACAAGCATCTGATGTAAGATAGCCAGAGAACCAACATCATCAACGCTAGACCATCTCTCATAAAGCTTAATCCAGCAATCAGCCAAGCTCCAATGCTGAACCACCCGGCCGCAGCTGATCACTAGCTCAACCACATAACTAGCACACATCTTCCGTCTATACATCATATAATTAGGTTCCAGAGTCAGCATTGCTCGAAGATCTCTTAGAGCGCTATCGTAATCCTCCATCGCGATGAACAACCAAGCTCGCAGCTCGAGACAATCAGCTGAGAGCTTGAACCCAATGTACTTATTAATCTCCGATATAGCATCCGACATCTTCCTCTCCTCCACTTTCTTCACTGCTCTAAACTTGTAAGGAAACGATAAGGTTGGATCGAGCTCGGTTGCAGTGTTCAAATCCATGAGCTTCTCTCGGCCAAGGCCATACAGAGACCTCTCCTGATACATCCATCCAACCGGTTTATGCTCAAAGACCAACGAGTTCATCAACCTGAAAGCAGAATACTGCTGGCCTTGTTTGTACTTGGCTCGTGCAACACCAGCCAGAGAGTAAACGTGGCCGCCTGAATCAACTGCTGCTTCGAAATATGATTGAGCGTTCTTGAACTCTCGTCGCTCGAGCATCACACAGCCCAATTGGTGAGCTGCGAGAGCCTTCTGCCATTTCTCGACCCCGAATTCGAGCATGGATTCGAGCAACATGACCGTGATGTTGGATGCCATGCTCTCTTCAATGGCTACTTGGCTGAGAAAATAGTATAGCAGGAAAGTTGCAGGGTGGCCTAACATTGATATTCTTTCCCTAGCTCTAGACCCACAGAGGATTCTGAGTACTTTACGGTTTGAGAGTGAGCTTGGGATGTTTCTGAGGATTACCTGTACGCAAGAAGCAACGAGGAGAGTGGCTGATTCTTCCAGACCGTAATCAATCAGGATTACAGCGTCTTCCAATCTGCGGACCATGGAAGCTAGATGCTGATCGCAGGCGGATTTCATCTCCTCACAGCAGAATCTGGTGGCGAAGGATAGCAGCTCCAGGACTCTCTCCGGTGAGAAGGAATCGACTCTGTTAACTCTGCTGTAAATCTCCACTGCTCTCATTCCTTCAACGGAGATATCGCTCTTGGATAAATCGATCCTTCTCTTCCTCGACTCCACGAAGCTACCATACAGCATCGCCTTCAACGGGGGTGAGAGAGCGGCGATCCTCGATCTCACGCAACGCACGGTTTCTCCATTAATGTAGAACACGACATCACCGCCGCTGTTCTCGTGACAGTCAGTGATAACCACCGCTGCGGCAGCGGCAGCCGTATCACCGCAGCATCGGCATCGATCGTTGACCGAATTGGGATCGTACCCAGAAACTAGGGCGGCGGATGGACACTCGAGGAAACAATTGCGGCAATCCATGGGGGAGACGCCGGCGAGTTGGTCATCCCTGCGGTCGAATCTCAACCAGGAAGAGAGGACGACCTTGGAGTGAACATCAACGGCGTGTTGCCTGGCGGCGGAGAGGCACTTGCGGGGGAGCTTGGGATCGACCAAGCAAGGAGAAAGCGAGAACTGCTCCATGAGTAGAGTGGATTTATCGGAAGGGCTGGAAACGGCGAGCCGGCGGTAGAGGTCGGCTAACGAATCGACGGAGTCGACGGGCTTCAAGTAGGGCTCGATTCTGGGCTCTAGAAGTTCAGTGGTGGGTAGGCCGTAGGGAAGGAGCAGAGATTGATACTGAGATTGGGACGAAGAAGCACTACCGTCGCCGCCGGCGCACTTGGACTTCGAAGACGACGACGTTATGGCCCTGGACGGAGTCCCCGGCGGAGTAGCGGCAGTAGTATTAGTGAAGGCATGAACCTGGGCGCTCTTGAACTTCTCCAACACCTTAAGTCCCCCCATTGTTGCTAATCAATTAGAAGTGTAGCGAAAAGGGCTCAGTTTCAGAGAAGGGTGTTTGATTGCCGAGAAAGACGAAGGCTAGCTTCCCATTTCCGCTTGCGTTTGCATTCGCCATTTCCCGAGTAATCGATCTCTGGGATTTTGAGGGGGGCAGAAAGAATGAAGCTTTCTCTGGCTATTTTATGGTGGCCGGAAAATGGGGTTTAGGTTTGTTGCTTTGTTTTCTCTGATTTGGTGGCTCACTCCATTGGAGAGGGCGGGGGAGAAGGGAAAGGAAAGGAAGGAAGAAGGAGAGTTGCAATTAGAGAAAATAGCCAGTCTCTATCTGCCACGTCGTTACCGGAGCTGATGGCCCTAAACCACTTGGGTTAGTTTTTATTTTGGTTTTAATTTTTATTTTTTAATCTAGGGAGGAGGTCAAAGACTGGGAAATAGTGTATTAGGTTGGCTTTAGTTGGAATCCTTCTTAATTTTAATATTGTTGTCATTGTTGTATCATCTAATTTGTTAGTTTGTGATATATGATATACGATTGAACCTCTTCTAAAAACTCGAGTTATTGGGAGTAACTGGTTCTTGACATGGTATCAGAGTCTTCTGTGACCGAGAGGTCTTGTGTTCGATTCCCAGTGACCCACATTTGTTAAGCACATGTATTCTTGTCTTCAGACCTGTGCAAACTTCAAGCCATTGTGAGTGACTTTCGTTTGAAGGGGCGTGTTAGTGTTGTGGTATATGATCCACGATTGAGCCTCTCTCAAGTCTCAACAACTCGAGTTATTGGGACCAACTGGTTCATGACATCATCTATGCCTATTTTTCTATTTAATTAGTTTCCATCTATTTGGAATAGAAGTGTAGTAGAAGGGGGAAAAACTAAGGTGTATCATCAAATGATGTTTCTTATTTGTCATATCCTATATTAAAACTCAACAAAAACCAACGCGCAGAGATAGAGCTACATGTAGCCAAATAGAAATTATTTAAGGAGGTTATTAGAGTCCCTAATGAGATGGGGGGGGGGAGCAAGAATATGAATAAGCATCCAAATGAGCTTTCAAATAGCAATTTGTATCATGATCAAGGGTTTTCGTGGTAGCAACCACCTTTTTCATGCGGAGCAACGATTGTCGCAGAAGTTATAGGTCGTTTGAAAGTTGCGATAGTTTTGTTGAGATTGTCATTATGCATGTATTGTTTACGATGCATCGTTTTTTAGTTTTTTTAGCAAAAACAATACATGGATTGTTTCTGTGATGTGACAGAAACTATCACTCATTTTGAGTGATTGTTATATCTCAACTTTCCGTTGTGATTGTTGAGATAGTTGAGTTGAGATTGTTTTGTCTCAGCTTTTAGCTGATGCGACATACACAATCACACATACAAAACGTTGTATTCTACAATGCATCAAATTCGACAATACATGTATAATATTATACATGCATTCTCAACAATACATCTATTTAACAATCGCAACTTCCAAACGACCCCTAGAGTCTTGTTTGTACTGATTGGTAGGACACACATCTTGTCATCGCCTCGATTATTCATTCAAGTTGTGAAATCCTGGCTAGTGAATACATCTAATGGATTAGATGCAAGAGTGATAGTCTTTACCTCTTGACATGTTATATGTATTGATTTTTCTGAATACAACTGGTCGAATTGTTATATGACTTCACATCGAGAAGTACAAAACAGTCAGATCGATCGGGTAGCTAAAGTTTCAGAGAAAATGAAACCCGCTCGTCCGACCGGACTCAATAGGGTCTACCATGTACCCCAACCATTTCCCAATTGAAATGAAGTTGTGTCATATTAAGAAGAAAAATATCAAGTACATAGCAAGGTGGTTGGCATCTAATTTGGAAGAGGTGGAACAGAGATATTGCATTCACCATTTTCACTAATTTAATTAGCAATTTGTAGAAGAAGGTAGCTAGCTACCTATCTAGGGTTGAGCTATAAATTACTTACAAAATCCCAGAGGTAAGTGAAGGAAACGTTAATCTCGTATCATAATCGAGATTCGAGAGAGTAGGTAATATAAAATCAAAAAGCTGAGGGGACAGATTAAGCATTAATAATGCAACAAATTGGGGGTTAAGTTGGGACAGCTGAGCCCCACACACTAATAAACCCCAATGATTGATCATTAGTTAGGTGGATTAGATCTGAAACATTATGAGCTAGGGTTGGTTCCTTCCTTAATTTTAAAATAATTTGTTACATTATTAATTATCACTTATGCATGTTCCATGTTTGTCCATTTCCTTAATTCCTTCTTAATCACCTTATAATTGCTTGCCAGGTTGTGATTAAATTCATGCACAAATGGGTGAACAGTCTCAGAATTCAAATTACACACAAGAAAGAAGAAAAAAAAAATGAAAATGAAGTAGAATGGTATTCAAAGAGAAGAAAGAAAAACCAAAAATTTCATTAGGTTGATTTATTACTTTTTTTTTATGTCTCGTTTCGATATATATACATGTATGATTTTATCGATATTCGTTTGAACCCATATAGACGAAGTCATAGACAGTCGGAGCTGGGCCGTATAAGTAAGTGATCATTTCCACGGTTGAGGGTCTGGTAACAGTGAGTGAGGGAGTCTGGTTGGGGGATAAAACGATTACTGGCTTATGTTACGACATTCATCAGTATTTCGATATATTACCGATATCAATCAAGTAATCTCTAATGTCATATAACACTTGAAATTTAACCCTAATCTCAATCCTATTAAATGACACGTGTATCCAATAATACAAAATTATTGACAAATTTGATACAGTATTCGGTATATTGCAAACACCAGTACCAAGCTTCCCGCCCTAGCCGGGGAGGCATATATCTATGCAGGGGAGATAGCTGGTAAAGAGAAAAGGGAAGGGAACTACAAAGCTTAATCACGTGTGGTGGCTAGTTGGTTGGGTTTTGTTAGGCTGTTTGCCAGCCCACGTCTGATTCAATCACGATAGATAATAACAAGATCCCAGCTCATACTTTCCTCACTACTTCCTTCCGATCAAAAGCAAAACCCATGCACTAAGAAACGAGTATTTCTAGGAAAAGTAGCCTCTTTTCCATAAGCTTGCAAGTCTTCTCACGACCGGGTACAAGAACTGCTACAGTGAAGATACAACGGAAAAGAACATAATCCGAAAATGTTGGAGCGAATAAAAAAGGTTGGCGTATTATGGACAACCCAATCGACATTCTTACTAAACGGACGAATGTTGAAGGGGAAATGGTTTAAACCCAAGATTGGTTTGTGGGCAATCCTAATAGACGATCTACATAAACTACAACAGTAAGATTTAAACCAAAAATCTGTTTGTAGGACCCAATTTGGTAACCAGATCCATGTAAAAATCTCTGGTTGCAGACCCAGGAGAGAAAGGAAATGCTGCAGCAAGGAAGTAATGAGAAGATTCCCTGGAAAACGACTCATCAGCAGAAACAGACAACTCTAACTAAACTAAGCACTTATCCCCACCCAGCAATAAATGAAATGTGCCTACATAAATATTCTACACCTCACCTCTCAATTGATCCCACCATTGCACACGAAGAACAAAACAGAAAGTAATTGAATTCAGAAAAGAAACAAGGCCACTCTGTCCCCTGAACCTTTTTCATTTTGGTCATCTTCTGGTGAATTCAGCTCTAAACTTGATAGTTGCAGACACCGAGTGTTTCTTCTGATTATCCTTATAGCTCATTTATTCCACTATATCATACACCATTTCAACAAAGGTAAAAACACGGGTAATAACAGCACACCTGTCCACCATAAGTGTTGGTGTAAACTTTGTGTTCACCATTTTCATCTCTATACATACATCTTACTTACATACATACATATATATGAACATGCATACCATACCTCATTAGAGCACCAGCGAGGTATATCTTACTATCTCCTGCATCAAAAACTCAGGTACCCTCCTTTGTTTTCCCACCTGAAGTATACACAAAGCTATACAGAATTTACTCTAAAGCATCTTCATGATCCAAAGTTTATGCTTCTTGACGTACAGATACACGAGCGCAGGTCCAATCAAACTCGCATCAGACAGCCGCTTGCAGACTTTCAGATACGATTCGACATCTTCCCATTTCTGAATCCTCTTCCTTACCCCTTGCATTACAGCCACCCTGTCCAAATAATCGGGACACAACCCCGAATCGAGCATCCTAGTCAGCACTTCTGCCGCCTCGTCGTAAAATCCTCCTTTGACATAGCCTCTCAACAACCAAGACAGCGACTTCTTCTTACGTAGAGAGCTCATAACATCGATCCTTGAAAGCAACCGAGCAATTGCCGCGCTTTCATTTCTCGAGGCGCAGATTGCTAAGACCATGTCGTAGAGATCCCCATCGGCTTCTTTACCCACGAGCTTCATTTCCCACAGCTGTCTCTCGGCTTCTAGCCCACGCCCAGCGCATATGTACATGGCGAGAAGGCGTTCATGGACCACACCAGAAAGTGAGGGACTTCCTTCTTCGATTACCCATCTAGATAGGTGTACACCATCTTCTAGAAGCTCGGATTGGTATGTCTCCACGAGTTTCACATTCTCAGGGTCAAGTTCAGCAACCGAGCCGGACCTCGAAAAGCTTTTCAGTTTGCGTAAGGCTTTAGCGAGCTCATTTAGCTCTTTGACTACAGCTGTCATTGCGATGAGGTAGGCATAGACTTCTGGCTTCAGTCCGGACTCTTTGAGATTGATGACCATTTTGACAGCTTCTCTGTAGTTTCCATCGACCTGAAAGAACAGATTTCAAATCATTGTTCACGCACGGAGTGAGAGGCTTGTTAAAAGTAATTGTTTTCTTTCTGCCCGAGTGTGCAGGGAAAGGGTATCAGACGATTCAGGCAAATAAAAAGCTTGCAGAAGCATATATATACTGACAGCGTTCTTTCCTTACCAGAAACCCGAGAAGAAAAGAGCACATTCAAGCAGATGCAAACATTCTCCTAAGCCTTTTCATGAGTAAGAAACTAAAGCCATGACTAAGCCTATGACTTCTACTGAATCCATGTATCTCTTCATTGGTTAATTTGAGTTTTCCCTTTTTATATAGCTCTGTTGTCCTGAGGCTTACATACCGTAGTCTCCAAGAGATGTCTGATAAGTAACTTCTATCAGCCAGACAGCAAGTGAGAAACAAGTGTTTGATGATAACATCATAAACAAGAACTCGGGAGAACCAAATCTACATTTTAGTTCTCAGTTAGGTATGCTGCATGTTTGATGTGCTACCACCAAAGAGTAAATCCAATGAATACTTTTTGACATGATCGATCACTAAGTGTAGCGCAAACTGGCATCATTTCTATCAAGAGAAAACAGCTAGATAAGTAAACCACCATACAATCAGATAATACTTCTTTCATGAACCATGAGTGAAGATATGCAAGAACATGCCCTCATAGTCATAGAGCTAAGAGAATTATATGCAGTGGAAAATCGCAGGGTAACTAGAAGCAAGTCAACAACAAGAAACCATTTTCGACAAAGTAAATAGAGGTAACAGAAACCTTACCATCATCTTCCACACAAGATAACCTGTTGGACCGCCCTTTTGACCTTCAACATCATCCTCCGAACAAGAAATCCCCCGTTTCAAAACCTCGTTAACAAACGAAACAGGCATCCCCTTCATCCCCATTTCCCAATACAAAGATATCGCCTTTTCCATCATACTGAAACTCGGCTTCAACCCAACACAATCCATATCCACAAGAAGGTCCACCACATCACCCACAGTGTGGTTTCCCTTAATCAACTTCCTGACCCAGCCACACATTATGGATACCATAAGCTCCATTGTCTCCGAATCGACTCGATTCTCCTTTCTTAACCACTCAAACACCTCAAGTGCACACCACGAATCTCTCCCTTCCTGTGAGAAATACACCAGCACCAACTGCAACTCCCTATCCGATAGCCTCTCGTTCATTTCCTCCAGGATATCAGAGGGTTCTCTTGCCATTCTCTCTAGCTCCTCTATCGCCTCAAAGAACCCTTCACTCATTTCTTCCTCGTCATCACTCGTAATGAACCGGTCCAGTTCTACCGACCCGTGTAGCCGGAACTCCCTAATCGGGACTTTAGAATTCAGCTTTGAAACAGATAAATTAGGGCTCTTAGGGTTTTGGTTGCTGCAGATTATGCTAGACAATCTAGGGCGTGGATTCACACAAGGTGAAACAACAAAAAGTCGACATTTCTGCTTAACAGAATACAACGAGCAGAATTTAGCCGCATAAGCAAGAGAATTATTAGCAGTGGACGCCATACCTGAAGCTCCCTTCAAGAAAGATTAAAACAGAAAAAGAAAAAAAAAACAGAGCAACAGACAGAAGACCGAGCAAAGTGAATGATTTCTCCGTTTGGCTTCCGAGAAAACAGAGGGGTAAGAAAAGCGAGGAAAATGGGAAACCAGAGAAGCCAATTCCGAGTCTCAAGCAACGCTTGGCTTCAACATTTGGAGCCCGATAAACCGAACAAGTCAGACAAGACAACCGCACAATAGCCAGTAGCCATAACACGACCTCGAATTTTCTCAGCGGCCAAACAAAACAGGAGTTAGGTCGAGAGTAAAGAAGAGGTGGACTTGGCGAAAACGGAAGATATTTACAAGTTGCAGCGCAAAGTTTACAACTTGGATGGCAATCTATGAAAGGGTGACGGAAACTGGACGTTCCCCAGAGGGGAGAAGAAGAGAGTGGAGGATAAATTGGAAGGGGTTTTAGCAAGAATTTGGAAGGGATAGATTATTTTGAGGAGGGGAAATTGAGAAAGCGAAAGGCAGTGGAAGGAAAGGGATGGCAATGGAATTGGAATTTGGGTGGCTGAGAGAGGGGAATCGGTGAGAGCGGTCAGCAACGGCGATCCTTCGCCTGCCGCTGCAAGACAAACCGCAACACATATATTATATATCATGTTTGTTGTGGCTAAGATTTTTTTATCAGTGAACTTTACGTAAGGGTAGACCTTAATGTAATGTACCCAAAACTGGAGTCATCGAGTGTGGCTTCGAAGGAACCCATTAGCATAATTAGTAAAATAAGATATTAATAAGTTAGGTATAAAATACATACAAATAATTATGTTAATTTTCAAACTAATAGTATATTTAATAATCATAAATATATGAAATTGATATTTTAAAATAAAGAAATGTTCAAATAATATTTAAATTATAAATTTATTCATTAAATACTTATAATTAAGTGTGTTATATTATACGTGCTAGCACGGAACGACTCAAATGAACCAAAAAAAATAATTTAAGAATAAAAAATTGTAATTATATATACATAAAATATGTACGTAAATATCTATATATAATAAACGGAGTATTTACTAATTATACTCCTTAGTTTTTTCATAACTTGCACTCATTAGTCACTACTAGCAACTTGAACAATCACATCATTACTTGAATTGGTTTTATTCCATATAAATATATTTCTTTAGACAAACCTTGTTAACATTTTATGTTTCGTGAGGATAAAATATTCAAATATGTCACTGAACTATGGAGGATTTAGTTTTAATCAGGGTTGTCAAACCCGTTGAAATCTTTATGTTGGTGAAACAAGTGGCATGATCATATCAGGATATAATTAGTTTATGTTTGCTTTCAACATAGTATGTAGAGAAAGTGGGAAATCGTTAATATCAAACCGTTTACATCACACATATATATATAATCTATCTCAAGACAATATTCCTACAGTCTACATTCATATTTAAATAAAAATACAATATTACATATAAAATGAAAGTTTCACATTTTAAGACAATATATAAAGTATACATCGAAATGTTATGCTTGGAGATGATCTTAGACCAATTTCATGTTCCTTTTTTTTCTATTAAATAGTTTGAGAATGACAACATTTTAAGATAATAGGATTCGTGAGCATCATAGCTATATTGTTTCTTCACAATCCTATTTCATCTCCCAATAATTATAGTACGTGTTATAATCGAGCTGCTACGAATAGAGAAATCGCTGGAATCGACAAAGCAAGAATACGAAAGCGAGAATCGAAAACACGACACACGATTTACGTGGTTCACTAACACGATGTGTGTTAGCTACGTCCACGGGCGAGAAAGAGTCAGTTTCACTATATCGAGGAGATTACAGATTACAGAGAAGTATGAGAAGTATTTATAGAACTTCTCCATGTGAGTCTAAATCTAATTCAATCTGGCAAAGGAAACGGTTACAGATCAGGCCCAGAACCCGAACCCAAATAACATTGTGAGACCCCTAACTAATCCAATCGTAGCGGCTGATAGTCCGATTCAAATCACATCAACAGTACGTTCTCACAAGAAGCATGTGAGCACCATAAACGTATTATTCGCAATCCTACTATTACTATGATTGTTGAGAGACAACTCTTCGCCTAGACTAATCCGTAAGTGCAACTGTTGGGTTTGTTACTTTTTCGCATAACTTAGGGATGGGTAATTGTGGGTTGGATGAATTTTGGGCAAAATCCACCCATCTATTGTTATGGGAGTGATGAAAAAATAACTCTGCTCATCCAAATGTTCTCACAAGAAGCATGTGAGCACCATAAACGTATTATTTGCAATCCTACTATTACTATGATTGTTGAGAGACAACTCTTCGCCTAGACTGATCCGTAAGTGCAACTGTTGGGTTTGTTACTTTTTCGCATAACTTAGGGATGGGTAATTGTGGGTTGGATGAATTTTGGGCAAAATCCACCCATCTATTGTTATGGGAGTGATGAAAAAATAACTCTGCTCATCCAAATGTTCTCACAAGAAGCATGTGAGCACCATAAACGTATTATTCGCAATCCTACTATTACTATGATTGTTGAGAGACAACTCTTCGCCTAGACTAATCCGTAAGTGCAACTGTTGGGTTTGTTACTTTTTCGCATAACTTAGGGATGGGTAATTGTGGGTTGGATGAATTTTGGGCAAAATCCACCCATCTATTGTTATGGGAGTGATGAAAAAATAACTCTGCTCATCCAAATGTATCGTTGTGGATGGGTTTGGTGGGTGACAACGGATGGTGGGTTTGGCAATTTTGGTGGGTCAAATTATTTTTAAATAATTAGACAAATATGGGCCAAAAACATTTGCATAAAACTAATTGAATATCCATACTAAAAATCAAGAAAATTGATAGCTATTAAACGTAGTTTATTGCATAAGCTAATACCAATTATCTCATTTGTGAACACAAAATATTTTGTTGATAGTTATCATATTTTAAAATGATTGATTTTATGTTGTAAATTAAGTAAAATTTGTTAAAGATAATTTTAATTTCATTGAATCAATCACGATTGAAGTTTTGGTATAAGAAAAAATAGTTTTTATTATAAAATGTGCATTAACGACTTAATATATCATGTGATTTTGTAGGTAATGACTCGCCCGCTACCCACTCGTCATCCACCCAAATTTAGTGGGTGATAAAAACGATGACTCACACTCACCACTACATCCACCCAAACATATAATGAGTGGGTTATATTCAAGTGGATATAAATGGGTATAGCGGTTGACGCATCTATTGCCCATCTCTAAACGCACGTATCTTATGCGTTTTCGACACCGTGGTTATCAATCTCTGACCACATTTATCATCCCTCACTACAGCATATCATAATACAACATTTGAACCCATTACCTATGTCGTAATTTAACGATAGGAAGTGTACAATTGTGGGATAAATAAGTTCAAACTTCAAACTCAAAAGAAGATTAAACCCATCACTATCTCTTCACTCCCATGGTCTACGGCATTGGTGGTCACCGGACTTCTGTCGATCACGAGTTGGAAACAGCCGATTGTGAACCAGAACCAACTTGTCACATGCCTTACCTCTTTTCAACGTGGCCACTGTCTGTACTCTGTAGCTAGCTCGTTCTTCCCATTTCGAAAAACGCCGTCTCTGTCAGACATTTTCCCAGTACTAGAATCCAATAGTCTCCTCTGTCGCTCACCCTCGTTTAATAGTCTTCAATTGCCTGATTCCAGTTCGTCCCCTGTCCCAAGAATCCCAATTTCCCACAACTCCTATCCTATTAAACGCGTCCAAGGGATAAGAAATCTGAATCGAAGAGGGAAAAAAAGGCCACGGCCGGCCGGAGACCCTGAAACAGATGGTGATGAAGATACTGTCGTCGTTGGCCGCGGCAGCAGAGGCTGAAGTGCCGCGCGGGGAGGAGCAGGCCCCGCCCTTCTCTCACGACAAGCGCTACGGACTCCACGGGGAAATCCTGATGCTGGTGGTGGTCGGAATCTTTGCCATCCTCATCCTCCTGTTTTTCGTCGTAATCCCCTGCCTCAAGCGAGCCGCCGCCCGTAGCGCCGGCGATCACTCTTCCGGAGAACTGTTTTCCCAATCATCACCGCGGGGCCGGCAGCTGGCGGCGGCGGACAAAAGGGATGAATGATTGAGGGTCGGAGTAGATAGCTAGGAACAGAGGCGGAGTGTGGCTAGTGTAGTGTCGGCAGATATTTGATTATGGTCATACCCTGCATTTCGGTTGTTTTTTCTTGTGTGTGGAGAATTTTAGAAAGTCAGAGCACAACTTTGCAATTTGCTAGAATTTGTATACCATGGGCATGGATGATGCATGGATTGGATATATAGAAATTAGGAAGAGATGTTGTAATATGAAAGAAGAAAAAAAAGTAAATGTAACTTTTGCTCATTGAGTTTACTAAAACATGTCATATTTAGTCACTGAAAAAAGTTAACATTAATGTTGGTCACTTGACTCACTCCTATTGTCATTCTAGAAAATGGCCAAGTGCAACCACTTCCTAAAGCGTAGTATAGCGGGTTTGGGTTTTAATGTCAACCCGGGTCCTAGATTTGATGACTACTCGGTGAATTCTTATTATCTAGCAGTGAAACTTTAGTGCAAGTCCAAATTAACAAACAAACAAAGCAAGTTAAACGGTTGTTTTCAAGTCGAGGGAGGTCACCCGGATATGGTTCCCCCTAGACTGCGGTTAAGCCGGATTGCAATTTACCAAGTTCAGTTTTCATGAAAGTTATACTGCGGAAGGTTCTAAAACAGTCTGAAGTCTCGACTAAAGGTCTCCAGACCCTCTCAATCTGAGTCTCCAGCGGGCGACTAACCTCCACCGGAGTAAACAGATTGAGGCCCTAACGAACCAAACCTCCACTACCGAAGTAAATTCGGTACAGAATAATGAATTGGCTCCTCGATTAAAGTCGCCAATTCACTACCTTCAACTAAGGGTGCTCTATCAACCTAGGCAGATATTCTCTTTCTAGGTTAAAGCAGAAACAACAGGAATTTGATCAGGATTCAAGTCATTCAATCATTCAAACCTCAATCGAATATAATCAATTCATAAACTCTGTACTTGGGTTCATACAATCAGACCTAACATACAAATCTAGGGTTCCCCATACCCAGATGAATGGGGAAACTACTCCATGGAGAGAGAAGCAAAAGCAGATTCAGACGCGGAAATCATACTGTGAAGGATGAGTTTCTGCTCCTGGTTGTCAATCGGCACTTCTCCAAGCTCAAGCCGGGCTCCAATGGTGATGAAGATCAAGCTATGGCACTTGGGAACTCTGGTTCGTCGCTTTCTCTATCTAGGAATCGCTCTGTCTCTCTAAAACTCGGAACCCCTTGATTTTCAGCCTCTTTTCCCTTAAAACTGCTGCCTGTCGCGATACCCGGTCGAAATACCCGGTCGGGTATTTTGGGTGTCGACCGGGTATATTCAAAACGCGTGTTTCATGCCAGGGGAAAATCCCCGGTCTGCTCCAATAATCCCCGACCGGGGATTTAAGCCTTCTGCCAGGGCCCCCTTCTGTTTCTCACGGATGCCCAAAGACAGAAATCCCCGACCATGGCAAGAAAATAACAGGTCGGGTATTTCTGCTCATGGCCGTGTATTTTGGCTCTCCAGCACACTTCAAGCCTCACTTGCTCCTTTCGACCCGAATCTCGTTCCTTCGCCTTGATTCCAACGCCGGGTCCTGAAATATGACATAAACGCACAACCTAGCGTGAAATCGGCTTAAACACGAGATGCAACATCTCAAACAGCTTCAGAATAGGGGTGAAAACATGTGTAATTATCGGTCTATCAAACTCCCCCACACTAAACCGTTTGCTTGTCCCCAAGCAAACCTAGCTCAAACCAATGCAACTCTCCAGACCTCTATAGCAACAAACAACCTCGATCGTAGGTAGAGGACTTCCTAGATCATTCAGCAGCTTACGAGGTCAACCGACGCACAAGTCATCTCATAGCTTCCTCGGCGAGAACGCTAGTCTCGAGTCGGCATCATGGCAAATAGTGAACAGAGGACAAATGAATCGTGGATGAAAAGACTCTCAAAAACAAAAGATCATGAACTCACATTTTCCATGTGCTCTATTTCCTTCTTAAAGATGGTTGGAACCCCTTTTCTTTCTTTTCTTGCTTGTTTTTTTTCTGTTTCCTTTTTTCCTTCTTCTTTTCCAAGGGTTCCAACCTGTTTTTCAGAAAATGGGGGCTCCCACCTAGCAGAGGTTTTGCGGGAGCCCGGCTCTTACCGGCCATGCCAGGAGCGGATGTCTCGAGCCTCGTGCGGGGGAAAGACATGTAAGGGGGCTCGAGGTAGTAGGTGGAAATTGGGAACGGATTCCCGTCTCCCCTTACACACTTTCGCCATATTCGCACGGGAGACGTTAATTTAAAGCACATTTTCGAGCACCTGTTATTTCCAAAACATGATACAAGAGTCCATGACAGGTAGAGAGTCCACAACACCGCACAATTCAAGGGTCCTAAGATCACTAATTCACACAATCAACCAACACAATATGAAGAAGAAAGGAGACTTCTTAAATGCATCAACATCCTTCATAGTGCTACACTACCTCCCTAGGTTGCATATTACTATAGAGACTGTCAATTCAAAGCATACTGAGCAGGAAATTGCAAGGAACAGGTACTTGGAGCCCTCAAATTTAAAAATTTGGACAGTGGACTAGGCTCCAAGCACACAAACAGATCTAATGCAGTCAAAAGATAAACATCCCCCCACACTTAAGATCGGCATTGCCCTCAATGGGGAAGAGGGAAGAAAAGGGGAATGATGTTACCGGTGTGCACGGACTGCAGGAGACTGGAAATGGACCAGTTGGACGGAAGCGGACTGGAGAGAGGACCAGTCAGGCATAACACAGCTAAAGGAAACCAAAGAGCTCAAACACAATACGTTAGGTCCAATGGTCAGCCCAATAGTACAGCATCCAAAATGAAAAGAAAGAAACTAAACCGACACAAGACAGTTTGCCTGCTGACAAAAACAAAAACACTCAAAACATGCCACTCGGGCCCTCCGAGACCGGTGAAGTCGATCTGGTTCATAAGGTCGTCGTCGCCATCCTCCGGTGGTGGGTGTGGTGGTGAATGATCCCACCGGGTGGTCCAGTGGTGCTCCTCTGGGGAGTGACAAGCCTGGAGCAGGTGCTCCGAGTACTCCATCAATCGGCGGCCTCGATCTCTCTCCCGCTCGATGAGAGCACTAGTGACTCCCATATGGGTCTCTAAGCGGCCAAGGCGCTCGTCAACACCCGCCAGCCTGGACTGGTACTCGGCCTGGTGGGCCGAATACTGCTGATAGAACTGGACCTGATGGTCCATGAGCTGCTGGTTCTGAAGACCAAGCTGCTGAAACTGGAGCCCCATATGCTGGAACTGCTCTGTGAAGAAATCCATCGACGGGCCAGAGGCCATCGACGGACCAGAAGGACCAGAGGAGGACTCGCCTCTCTCTGATCTCCGTCGAGGCTGAAGGTCCCCTGGTGGAGAGAGCGGGGGCTCCGGCTCATCGGCATCCATGGCCCCGTCATCATCCTCATCCTCTTCCTCTCCGGAGTAGCCAGCGTCCTCCTCGTCCTCATCGAGGTCCACAACCTCCTCAGGGGGCATGGAAAGCCCATCCACCCAGGTGCGGATGTCATCAGTGGCCAGGAGGCGTGCACTGTGGAGCACTTCCCGGCGGAGGGGGGTGGAGCCGCCCCGTGCAGAAGAATCCTGAAGCCCCTAGAAGCTGATGTCGAAATGGCGCGCCAACCGGGTGATCAGGGGACCACAGTAGAGATGGGTGGGTTTCCGTGGTATCGGGAGAATGTGTTGGCCACGAAAGAACCCAAGTGGAGATGTGCTCCGGGTACCCCATCGAGTACATGGCATACAGCACCCGCTTCGGAATCTTATGCGAGCCAGTGACGTTGGGGACGATGGAGCGGGTGATCAGCAGGTTCAGGATGTGCCACTGCGGCTTGAGGGTGCTGACGTAGGTCTGGCCAGGATCGAAGTAGTCATACCCATGGGCGCGCCTGGCTATCCGGCGGTAGAACCCGTCCTGGTGCCATTCGGTCGGGTTGGGGATCTCGATCTCATGGCGATCGAACGGGTCGTACTCGATCCCCAAGGTGTAGGCCAACCCGTCAATGGTCAGCTCCCGGGGGTAGCCACCCAGCTTGAATGTCACTGCATAGGAGTCCCGAGCCTTCTTGCTGTCGTACTTGAACGTGGTGTAGAACTCCCACACCAGCTCCGTGTAGGTGGGCTCATCAATAGCCAGCAGCGTCCGCCAATCGCGGTGGCTAATGGCGGCTGTGAGCTCCTGTATGCAGTGGAGTTTCTCGAACACTGCCCACGCCAGATGGTGGTGGCGCTCCAATTTCCCCCGGATCACCTTGCGGAACTGATCCGCGTACTCCGGGTGCAGGCGTAGGCCCTGCACAAACGGATGGTCTAGAGACATGTTCCTGCAAAATCAACAAACCAAAGGTGGAGCCAAGAAAAACTTGTCAGGACCAACAGCATGGGTTCATCACTTCCCCCACACTTAAGGACCACCTAGGCTAACAGTGTTACGCACAGCCGGTTGAATCGCAATCGACTCAACCGGAATCAAGGAAAGAACCACAGAACCAATCACATTAATTACACGGGCAGCACATACACCGTAGATAGAACCATGCATACTCAAGGCATCCCTCACCCTACTCTAAATCAGGCATGCAAACACAGTTCTCGGTCCTACAATCTACAGTTCGATTTTCCAGGAAAAGAGTAATTAACAAGAAACACACCTGAAAACGCAAGTAGAACTGTAGCTAGGGCTCTAGAAATGGGTGAGGGACGCGAGAAGGGCCCAAAAATAACCCGGGGGGCTCGCCGGAAAATGGTCGGAAAGTCGCCGGAAAATGACCGGCGATGGAGCGGCGGCCGGCGGCGGCCGGCGATGCTCAAGAAGAGAGAGGGGAGAGGATTTGAGAGGAAGAGAGAGGAGAAATTTTGGAAAAATGAGGGTAGAGAGAGAAACTGACCGGGGGTTTGCTATAAATAGCAAATATACTCGGTCGGGGCTCAAAATACCCGGTTGGGTATTTTGAGTCCACGACCGGGGATCTTGACAAACGCTGCGTTTTAGCGGGCGAGGATTCCCCGGTCTCGCGCCAAAAATACCCGGTCGGGTATTTTTGGGGAGAGGTTGGGGGGTCCCAAAAATACTTGGTCGGGTATTTTGGCTCATGACCGGGTATTTTACCCTTCCGCCCCGGAAGGCAGAAGGGGGCCCGGGCACGAGCCAAAAATACCTGGTCGGGTATTTTGGCTCATGACCGGGTATTTTACCCTTCCGCCCAAAATTCTCATTCTCCAAAATTTCAACCTCTCCTGCACAAAAACACCAAATCGAGACATCACTGACGACCGAACTTCATCACAGACATGCAACTGATTCGACACGACACAAAAACTCAGAATAAAAAGGAAAAAAGAAATGCAAACCGTGGTGGGATTGCCTCCCCACAAGCGCTTCTTTACCGTCTTTTAGCTGGACGCCCATGGCGGAACTAAGGGTTCGCGAGTTCCACCACCAACTCCGCACGTTCGACCTCGTCTCCCAGGTAGAGCTTGAGACGATGGCCATTCACTTTAAACGACTCAGTTTGCGGGTTGGCAATCTCAATCATGCCATACGGGAACACCTGTGTGACCGTGAACGGTCCAGACCACCGGGAACGGAGCTTTCCGGGAAAGAGCTTCAGGCGAGAGTTATAGAGGAGAACTCGATCACCAACCTGGAACTCTTTCGGACCCCGCAACCGTGCATCGTGCAGGCGCTTAGTGCGCTCCTTGTACAGCTTGGTGTTCTCATAGGCGTGGTAGCGCCACTCTTCCAGCTCCAACATCTGCATTTTGCGTTCAACACCTGCAACACTAACATCCAGGTTTAGCAGCTTAAGGGCTCAGAAGGCCTTGTGCTCTAGCTCCACGGGCAGATGGCATGCCTTTCCATAGACAAGCCGGTACGGTGAAGTACCAATGGGTGTCTTGTAGGCAGTGCGATACGCCCAGAGAGCATCATCGAGCTTGGTGGACCAATCCTTGCGGGACTGATCCACCGTCTTCTCCAGGATCCGCTTGAGCTCCCGGTTCGTCAGCTCGGCCTGGCCACTGGTCTGAGGATGATAGGCCACGGACACCTTGTGAGTTACACCCTAGCGAGACAGTAGCTTATCAAATTGGCCCTGGGTTCCTCGATCGCTTATGATGGCTCTAGGTGTCCCGAACCGGGAGAATAGCTGCTTCAGAAAACCACAAATACGTCTAGCATCATTAGTGGGCAAAGCTTGCGCCTCAGCCCACCTAGAGACGTAGTCAACAGCAACCAAAATATAGGTATTGCCAAAAGATGGAGGGAAGGGGCCCATGAAGTCGATACCCCAGACATCAAAAATTTCACAGGTTATAAACACATTCTGGGGCATCTCATCACGGGCAGAAATGTTACCTGACCTCTGGCATCGGTCGCACCGGCGTGCGAAGGCGTCTGCGTCCTTAAAGAGCGTGGGCCAGTAGAAGCCCGATTGGAGCACCTTCCTTGCCGTGCGGTTTCCTCCGTGGTGACCGCCAGTAGGTCCCTCATGACAGTGAGACAGAATGCCCTCCATCTCACTCTCCATATCACAGCGACGGATGATCTCGTCGGCTCCGATCCTGAAGAGATGAGGGTCATCCCAGAAGTAATGCTTCAGATCGGAGAAAAAATTCCTCTTGGTGTGAGTTGTCATCCCCTTGGGCAGCTGCTGGCCCACCAAATAGTTCGCAAAATCGGAGTACCAAGGGGTGACACTCTCCACTAGGCACATCATCATCAGTCTCTCATCTGGGAAGGAGTCGTTGATCTCCTCCACGAGGTTGTCCGCAGGAGGTGCGTCCAACCGGAAGAGGTGATCAGCTGCAACATTCTCCGCTCCCTTCTTGTCCCGAATATCAATATCAAACTCCTGCAGTAATAAGATCCATCGTATGAGCCTAGGCTTGGCATCGTCCTTGCTCATCAGGTATCGAATCGCGGAGTGATCTGTGTACACGGTCACATGGGACAAGACCAGATAGGGACGAAATTTATCGAAGGCAAACACCACTGCGAGCAGCTCCTTCTCCGTGGTGGCGTAGTTCTCCTGGGCATCATTGAGGGTCTTCGAGGCGTAGTAGATAGGTCGGAAGTGTTGATCTCGCATCTGCCCCAAGACAGCTCCAACAGCAAAGTCACTGGCGTCGCACATCAGCTCAAATGGTAGGGACCAGTCAGGAACAACCATGATAGGAGCTTGGGTGAGCTTCTCCTTCAAGGTAGTGAACGCCGCTGTGCATGCATCAGTGAACTGGAAGGGGGCATCCTTCTCTAGAAGCTTAGTCAGGGGCAGGGAGATCTTCGAGAAATCCTTGATGAACCGCCTGTAGAACCCTGCATGGCCTAAAAAACTCCGGATCCCCTTAACAGATGTAGGAGGAGGCAGCTTGCTGATAGTCTCGATCTTTGCTCTGTCCACCTCAATCCCCTTCTTGGAGATCTTATGCCCAAGAACTATGCCTTCTCGAACCATGAAGTGACACTTCTCCCAACTCAGTGCTAGGTTCGTTTCTTCACACCGTTTAAGGACAAGTTCCAGGTTATGGAGACAATGAGAGAATGAGTCTCCATAAACCGAGAAATCGTCCATAAACACCTCCATAATCTCGCCGACCAGACGGTCAAAGATGGCGAGCATGCACCGCTGAAAAGTGGTCGGGGCATTGCATAGCCCGAATGGAATCTTCCGGTAGGCAAATGTGTCGAAGGGGCAGGTGAAAGTGGTCTTCGCCTGGTCCTCCGGTGCAATAGGGATCTGAAAGTACCCGGACATCCCATCCAAGAAACAGTAGAACTCGTGCCCCGCCAATCTCTCCAGCATCTGATCAATGAACGGCAGCGGGAAGTGGTCCTTCCGAGTGGCGTCGTTGAGATGCCGATAATCAATGCAAACCCTGTACCCAGTCACCGTGCGCATCGGGATGAGCTCATTCTTCTCGTTAGGCACCACGGTCATCCCACCCTTTTTGGGTACCACCTGGGTGGGACTGACCCACTCGCTGTCAGAAATGGCGAAGATGATCTCCGCGTCCATTAGCTTCACGATCTCGGCCCGAACCACAACTTCCAGGTTCGATGTCAATCTCCTCTGCGGCTGTCTCACTGGCCGCATCTCATCCTCCAGCAGTATCCGGTGGGAGCAGAAGGAGGGGCTGATCCCCCGAATGTCTGTGATCTTCCACGCTAAAGCTCGCTCGTACTGCTTCAGCAAGGCCACCAGTCTGTTCTTCTGCTCGGGTGTGAGGGTCGAGCTGATGATGACTGGCAGCTTATTCCCCTCCCGGAGAAATGCATACTCCAAATGAGGAGGGAGGGGCTTAAGCTCCAGCTCTGGTGGGTCCTCCAAGGAGGTAGTGATGCGGGTGGAGGATGAGATCGGTTTGAACAGCCTGTCGCCCTCCAAGAATGGGCCACTCTCCAACGCGGCCAACTGCTCCGCCAGCTGCGGCTCCTGCGATGCCTGCTCACCTAGCAAAATACAATGCTCAAGAGCATCGTCAGTACCCGCACTCGTTATGGCGAGTGCGGTCTCAAAATCAGTAAGCACATCACAATAATCTATGTCATCATGCAAATGAGAGTGTTTCCCATTCTTAGACACAGAAAAAGTAGCATGTTCATCACCAGCACGCAGAATCAATTTAACACTATGCACATCAATAAGTACCTTGGCGGTGGCGAGAAACGGTCTACCCAAAATCAAAGGCACATCCACATCCTCATTTATATCCAAATTAACAAAATCAACAGGATATGTGAATGCACCAACATTAACAAGCAGATCTTCAATGATACCCCTAGGATGCACGATGGAACGATCGGCTAACTGAATGCTCATCCTAGTAGCTCTAGGTTCACCTAGGTCTAGCTTCTTAAACAATTTCTAAGGCATGACATTTATGCTAGCGCCTAGGTCCGCCAAGGACTTTCCTACATGCATGCTGCCAATAACAAGAGGGATAGTGAAACTCCCTGGGTCTTTGCGCTTCTCAGGCAGCTTATTCTACAGGATAGCAGAACACTCCTCGCTTAGCATCACTGTCGAAAGATCCCCAAGTTTCTTCTTGGTTGTGAGGAGGTCTTTCATGAACTTGGCATACTTGGGCATCTTCGACAGCGCCTCCACGAACGGCATGCTGATGTTAACCTGCTTCAACATTGCCATGAACTTGGCAAACTCTGTCTCCAGCTTGTCTTTATATAGGCGAGTGGGGAAAGGCAGCTGGGGTATATGCTCCTTAACCGCAGGCTGCGGCTTGGGAGCAAGTGCTTCTTTGCCTTCCCCCACTTTTGCATTATCAGCTGGAGGTGTTGAAGCAGGGAGTGGCTCGTCTCGCCCGGGCTGGGCAGGAGCAGCAAATATGGTCTTGCCACTCCTGGTGGTGATGGCATCCAGCTGCTGGAGAGGTTCACGAGGGTTCGGAATAGTGGTGGCACGCAGAGTCCCCGGTGCCCTGGTAGTGTTCTGGCGAGCTAAGCTCCCAATCTGATTCTGTAGATCTTGCAGAATGGCACCTTGGTTTCTCTGGCCTGCCTCCAGTGAGGCTATGTTCTGATCCATCCTAGTGAAATTCGCATGGCTGGTAGTCATGAATGCCTGCAAAATATTCACTCGCTTCTCTTAGTGACTGCTCTTCATTCCCTCCTCTCTAGAATCCAGATCGAGGTCGATCGAAACCCACCCACTATGTTGCTTCATCTCCTTAGTCGTTACGCTCAGTCAGAGTCCCCGCTACTAACCGAGAGTCCCGGTCCCTGCATCTTCTCCTGGCCTGCTTGTGAATCCTCGCCGCTAACTAAGAGTTCAGCCTAGCTGACCTCCTCTGCGGCCAGAGCAACATACACCGCCATCCAAATGGTTTGTGGGAAAGCTCTGTTTGTTGATGAATTTGCAGTTCAATGTTGTTGAATATGCAATTTTGGATTGTTATGTTGTTAAATCCAACCCTTTTTTTGCATTTTATTTGGCTTAATAGGTTAGGTTTAAGGATTGGGTTGGGAAAGATGACATGGCGGGTTGAGTGACGTGGCGAGTCGGGTTTGGTTATGTGGTGAGTTAACAAAGGGTGAATCAGCACTTTTGTCAGCCACTTAAGCAATTGACTGACGGTGTTATTGGAGACTAACGAAGAGTGACTAAACGCGGATCGTTTTACTAATTCGAGTGACCAACATTGATATTAATTTTTTTCAATAACTAAACATGACACGTTTTTAGTAAACTCAATGACCAAAAGTGGCATTTACCCGCAAAAAATTATAATATTTTTTTCAAGAAATGTCAAGAAAGAACAAATAATTAGAAAATATAATCCGAATTTTCTTACAAGGTACATCCAAAGATCTCAGCTACTACAACAGTCAAGCTCTAAAATCAATACAAAAATTATCAATACTCAATGAAGCATGTTGGCATAGAATGAGTTGAATCGTTGATAGCGAATGGTTAACCAAAATAGTGGTTCACAATCACCCAATATGTGCACCCTAACACTCTAATCATGTAATCTTCAGCGAGTTTGGTGATTGACATTGGTCGACCTTTTTAGGACTAAGATCAGGTGACTAGGGGGTCCCTTAGTCACATAACTAAGCCAATTTCACTCATTTAACCTCATTAAAATTTAATGATCCTAATTTATCCTATTTAATGAAGGATAAGATGGTAATTACATATTTTATTTATTTAAAATAAAAATAAAACTTGCAGCACTCAACGAGTGGGTATCTCCCGCCCCTCGCTGAAAATATTTTTGTCGGTCACCTTCCCCGCCTCTCGGCGGATTTATTTTTTCCGGTGGCCTCCCGGCGATCCCTCGCCATTTTTGTCGTGTCCTCCTATAGCCATTCCCCCCATTCTCCCTTTCCTGGGAAAAACCCAGCAGTTGAGAGAGAGAGAGAGATTTTTCAACATGACTGCAAGAATTTCCGGCAGCGGAGAGGATATTCCGGCAACAATGCTAGTTTGTCGTGTTTGTCGGAATATTTTGTAATATTTGTAAGTGCGCTTTGTAATGTTTGTTTGTCTATTTTGTATACTTTATAATATTTTGTATTCTTTGTATTTATTGGTTTGTAATACCAGTTTATCGTTTTGTATTATAAGTAGTGGTATTTTGTATGGTTAGTATGTTTGTACCGTTTGTTGGTTTATTTTGTAATGTTTGTAATGTTTGTTATTTTTGTAATGTTTGTTGGTTTCTTTTGTAATGTTTGTAAACCTTGTTATTTTTGTCCACCATGTTTGTCATTTTTGTCAACCATATTTGTAATGTTTGTAACTTCTGATTTGTATGCTTTGTATTTATTGGTTTGTATTGTAAGTAGTTGTAATTTGTACAGTTAGTACGCTTTGTATACAATGTTAGTATTATTTGTATAGTTTTATGATGTGGTAGGTATACTTTGTAATATTTAGCAGTGATATTTATGTTTTTTGTAATCTTTGTATATAATGTTAATTTGTATACTTATTTCATATGGTTATAATACTTTTTAATATTGCTTTGTTACTTTTATGATATAGTTTGTATACTTTGTATCATTGATTTGTAAAGGAATTCACAAATATTTGTATTTGTAAGTAATTGTATTTTGTATACATGGTATTATTAGTTTGTACATATTTATAATATGATTTTTACACTTTTATATCCTGATTTGTAAATCACATATTATAGAGTCTTTTTCATTTTCATTATAATGTTTCATTATAATGTTTGCACATTATGTATTTTATCTATGTATATTTTACTGGTATGGAGTGCATGGATGCTACTTCCATATTTTTATTATTAAAATAGAAAAAACTGGTACGAAAAAGAAACGAAGAAAAACGCATGTGAGTTGGAGGTTTAAAAATTATTTATAAGTGATTAATAAAGAAATTACTGAGCCAGGTGAATTATAAAAGAAAAAGGAGGAGACGTGCGCCGGTGCGCGGCTGTGGCACGTGAACAGGAAAGATAAATAAAACAAAAAAAAAATAATTATATTTTATAATACCATAACTACCATTTTCATTAATTTAATATCTCTTCCCACTTTTAACCATTAAATTGGTATATCTAGATCCAAAGGCTAGGGAGGGCTTAGTCACTTGACTAAACCCCCCTAGTCATGGGATCCGCACTCACCTTTTTATGAATGGTTGACAATCGTCAATTTGTGTCATCATAATAAAATTTTGTATTCTCGAGAGACTAATTATATAACTCTAACAAATAACAAAAGGTTAAATGAGAGACTATATAGGCTTCATTCTCATGAACTACAGTCCGTTTTAAGTTAATGGCCAAAACAAAAGCAAAACAAACATTAAGGTTTTCCGGTTAGGGCCTCAAGTGGAGTATTTACTTGAGTAATCTCAGGCTTGCTTGTGAGTTTGAGAGAAGGCTGCTTAGTTTTCTAACGGATTTAAGAGCTAAGCCCGCACGACCGAGGGTAAGTCCGTGACAGTAAACGAGGATGTCATGACTTGCAAAAATAGGGCTTAAAGTGTGAAACTGGAGTATCTATCTAGCTACTTGACCCACAACTCTTCATAACCTGGCTAAGCTGCTTGTGGAGATGTGGGCGCTTCGTGATGAGGTCAGGTGGTGCATTGCAGCGAGTCTTCAAAATTTGAGATTGGAAGGGAATGCCAAGGTGGTAATTCACAATGTTAATGCCATGTGTGTTAGGGATGTGAAGGGTGGTGCAATTTTGGAAGAGTTTCCTCGTCTTTTTCTATTAATGTTGGGGTACCATGTTAGATTTGTGAGTAAACATAATAATAGGATGACTCATCTTGTGGCTAAAAGAGCCCAATTTTTGTTTTCTTGGTTTGATTTTCGAGCGTGATTGTGCTCGAAATTGGGGACTCTGTAACTTGTTCGTTTCTTGTTATTGCAAGTGATCTTTTCATCTATTTTTTTTATATCTTTGAAATTTTAACTATTATATATGCTGTCAAAGTTGAAAAATATTAGATAAGTAAATTGTATTTAGCTACATAAGAACATTAGTAACCCTATTCACAACAAATGAATTCAATAGGCTAGTTTGGCCCTGTTGTAGCTTTTGCAGAAGCAATTTCTGGCTTGAGATTTTAGATAATTACTTTTCAAAAAAAATAGTTGAGTGTTTGGCTGAAAAACTATTAAATGTGCTTTTTAATATGACAGGCTGTGTAAAATGACTATAAAGGGCTTATAATATAAACTATGAATAAAAATTCTAAACAATAAAAAGTAATCAAAATGGATCTTGTTAGATTTCTTTTATATTAAATAATATGATTTCAATATTTATTTTAGTTTTAAAATGATATAAATGAAAGAAAATTATATTTTATGAAATAAATAAAAATATGGTAAGGATAATCTTGTATTTTCAAAACAACTGTTTGCAAAAGCTCCAAATCGGAGCTTCTGCTTTTAAGTTACACAAAATCGCTTTCCGACTTTTTAAAAAGCCGAGCTTTTAGAGGTGTTTGACCATGCTTCAGCTTTTAAAACCGAAAAACACTTCTAAAAGCCAGGCCAAATATAGAGAACATTTCATTAAGCAAAATAAGTACATATTACCGTCCCTATTTTTTACTGGGCTGCTAAACGTCGCCCTAATTTTACTATTATCGCCCTAGTTTGAAATATGATATGATTAAATTATCCTTCTTTATTTAGTTCAATTCAAATTCAATAAAACGAAAAATCCCCTATAATTTACATTCCCCTTTTACATCGCTGACCTTCACAGAGTCCTCACCAAACCCTTTGCCGACGACGTCCTTCTCCCCTGCGCTCCATCAAATACTGCATCTCATGATCGATGGAGTAACTAACTTACATATGATTCTCCGGGAATCCAAACGAGGAGAATTGAGAGAACTGTATAAGTGATAACTGTTCAAGCTTCCGCAATCCACATCGCCCAGTCAATCGCCGTCGTCGCTATCTTCTCTGTTCATTGCCGGATGAGGACTCATCGTCCTTGTCCTCTTCATACGCCGATCCCAGCGAAGAAGACAGAATTCTCCGATTTCGCCATAATCTGAGCCGGCTCCCTTTTTCGTCAAATCCACCGTCGCCATATGCAACCGTTGCTCCCGTTTCATCGTCGCCGTGAACTTCACTGGCCGTCAACTGCCAGCTCCAAGTCGCCTTCAGCGACCACGCAGTGAATTCCGTCGCCAATCGCCGCCTCCAGCTACAGCTCCGCCTCCGGAAACACAAGTCACCGCCGCCTGCTCTCTGTCTCCGTTCCGCCGCCGTCTCCATCAATCAGCCGTCGTGCCCGTCTCCGCCATTGGCGCCACTCGATCTCCTCATCCCGTCGGCGAGGATGCGGTGCACTGAACGAAGTTGAGCACCCAAATTTGACCCAGATCCTGGCCGCCCGCCGTCGCCCCATTGTCGTTGGAATCAGAATTTTCCGTTTAAAAAACGAATGAAAGTGAGGCGGTCGGAAAAGAAAAGATCATATTAGTTAGGGCGATTATGGCCCAATTAAAAAAAAAGGATAAAGAAGTAATTTTAAACCTTTAGATTAGGGCGATCAGGGCGAGATTTAGCAACCCCTAAAAAAATAGCCTTTGGTCTTTTTGGTCGCTGTTCGATTTACTGTAAAGAAGGTTCGATTCAACCGTGAAACCTAAACCGGTTTAGCAGCCCTAACAGGGAAACAAACAGCTAAAAGCCCCAATTACGTCCAGCGCAGAGACTGAGAGTGGGAAAACCTTTTAATCTCGTCGTCCACCGTCGCCGGCCTGTTAGTACTAGGGTGTAACTGTGGCCCCTACTACCCGTCAGCCCGACCCGGCCCAACCCTATGGGTCGGGTAGTGTCAATTAGTGTTTAGGGCCAAAATAGGGCCGGGTCACATTCTGACCCTAAAGGATAGGGTATTTTTGAGTTTTATCCTTAAAACCCATTCAGACCCATTTTTACCCATTTTAACCCTAAGTCCCTAATTACCCAACTCATTTCTGTTCCATCCCTTTCTTTCCTCGCAATAGTATCGACTGCGCTATCATCTCCATCATCGACCTCTTGAACTCCTCCTTCGGGTTCGTCGATTTCTTCACCACCGCCATCGCTTCCCCCATCGTCGACCACCCGCCGCCGCCCGCCAGCACCTGCCGCCACATCTCCTTCATCCTCTGTGCCGGTCCAGCACTCGGGTTCACCCTCCCGCCGCCGCCCTCCCCTGCCCCCTGCCGCAGCAGCTTTCCTTACTCGTTCTCACTCCTCGTCGTCTCCCCGGGGCCGGATTCAGCCTTGTTGGGTAGTTTCTGGGTAAGTCTCCAACGCTAACCTCAATTCTATATTGGGTTAATTGGTTATGGGGAAAGACGGGTGAGATTCAGCTGACGAGAATGGGAGAAGCTTTGTTTGCTTTTCAATTCCCGTCAGAGGAAATCTGTCGTTGGGTGTTTGAAGGGGACCCTGGCACCATCAAGACAATCTTTTTTTCTTCAGGAAATGGGATCCGGGATTTGCCCACTTGAGATCGATATCTCAGCTATCACAGTTTGGGTACGATTGTCTAATTTGCCGACAGAGCTTGCTTTGAAGGAAGGGTTGGGGCGGATTGCTAGTTCATTAGGTAAACCTTTTTGTATGGATTATTCCACTAGGAAGGGGTTGAAGTGGGGTGAGGCTAAGGTTTGTGTAGAAGTAAAGGCAACTATGAAATGTATTACTAAGCTCAGTGTTACTCCAGATGGGATGCAAGAGATGTTTATCGATGTGGCTTACAACCATATGCCTAAATCTTGTTAGTTATGTAAAGTAAGGATTATGGGCTTAATTCCACTATACAAGTTTGCTCCCCCATAAAGCCATGACCAAATTTTTACGGTTCCCTTACTTGTTGCAGCATTATGCTTACTGCGACTCCAGGATTAGTCTATTCGTGTATTCAGAAGTCAGAATGTGTAATGTTGATTGTGATTCATGGTTCCTGTTCTTTTTGATGCATTTGTAGATTGAACAGTACAGATCAGAGATTAGAAAGCTCCAAGAATCTGAAGCACAAATCAAAGCGTTGTCGGTCAATTATACCGCTCTTTTAAAAGAGAAAGAGGTACTTCCAATGCTCTACTGCTATGTTGTTTTCAAAGCTTGGAACTGCTGCACAGTGTGATTTTCTTACATACCAGAAAGTTCATTTGATGGTCCTGTGGTTGCAACTTTGTTTCAAGGATAATTGATTTATAAAAGTTTATTGATTTTTTTCTTAATGATGACGAGGATTTCATAATCTGTGATGCATGTCTGTAGTGACCTGATGATTTGGGCGGAATCAAGGATGATTGTATAATTTAGTGTTTGTTAGCTTCTATCCTCTGTACGTGAAAGTTCAGTTGTTCGTTTCATAGTTATATACCATGGTTTTAGTGCGCTACATAGGACCGTGATGAGATTGGTGTATCTATTAGCCAAAAGGGTTGTTCGCAAGTGCTACTCTCTTGTCATTTTGTGATCATTATATGAGTTTTACTTTGGCCAACGAGTACATGACTTATGTTCATCTAAGTTCAGATCAAGTTGATTTGGTAGTCGAATCAAATTCTGACCAATATACCTAGGCTCTGTTGTGTCTAACAAAGAAGAACTTGGTTTTCAATTTACACGCTTTGGACCCAATTCCACAAACACTGAATTCGTTCTTCCGCTGTAGCTAAACAGTGCTTGCTTGTTCGGTTACACAGTGCTTGCAGACAGCCAATTAGCAAATTCACTATCAAAAGTCCAGGAATTCAGTCACCCCTTGATCCCTACACAGTACACTCTAAAACCCTCAAAAGTCCAGGAATTCAGCCAATTACCATGTTTACTTTCAGAGACCTAAGTTCATAAAAAATGGGAAGTCATTTGCTTAGAAGTCATTGTGCTTGTATACTTATCTATTTCCTTCCTATTCTTTTTTTCCTTTTCAGTGAGCTACAAAGCTAGTCAACATTAACAACAGTATTAAATATGAGAATGTTTAAATAATTTCTTTATTTTTTGAATTAGTTTAAATAATTTCTTTATTTAATTTAGATTATTTTTGTTATGAACTCATTTAAATTTTCTAGTATATACCTGCAATTTTTTGAAATTTAATAGGGTTAATAGCATTTTGTACCCCTCTACTATGGTAAGTTAACAAACATACCCCTCTACTAAATTTTTGCACAAACTTACCCTTTTAGTATTAAAACGTAACGATTCTACCCTTCCGTCTAATTATCCGTTAAGTGACCGTTAAATAGACTGTGAAATGACCCAATTGCCCCTCATTTACCCCTAAACACTCCTAATATGTGTTTAATTAATAGTTATTTTATTTATTTAATTTAATTCATTAATCATTACCCATCATCCACACTCGGCAGAAGTTTCCGCCTCCCTCACCGAGGCGAAACCCCGACCTCTTCTCCCTTTTCAGTTGCTCCAACGAATTCTACACCTTCTTCTTACTCTGTATATTGATTGTAGGTACTGGAATCACATAATCAAAGAGAGTTGCGTCGGCAGGAAGAACCCGAGTATAGGTGCGGCAGCAGAGTAGATGGATCACCACGGAAGCGCTGGCGTCGGAACGTCTTGTGAAAATTTGGGAAGTTACCGTCGACGTCGGGGAGAAGTTGGGGAAGCTGGACCCTGCTGTGTGATCGAGGGGAGTTACATATGCGTTGAAACGTCACGGGGAATCCGGAGCAAGTGCCGGCGAGGAGATGTCGTCTTGTCTCACCGGTTCTCTCTACTCCAACTGCCGGCGAGGAGGTGCCGAGCATGTGTCGATGCCGAGTCGAGCTTCTGATCGCAAGGGGAGAACTCAGGGGGAGGGCTTCTGTATTAGCTTAGAGATTTTTAATTTTTTTAATTAATTGATTTGGAACACAATAAAATAATCAACCGAAGTTAGGAGCAAAATGGGGGTAATTGGTTCATTTCACACCTCATTTAACGGCTACTTAATGGATAATTAGACAGAAGGGTACATTTGTGCAAAAATTTAGTAGATGGGTATATTTGTTAACTTATCATTGTAGAGGGGTACAAAATGCTATTAATCCTTATTAAAAATAAGTTTAATAACTTTGGGATGATTACATTTTTTCGTAATTTGATTACGTTGATTGATATGACCCTGGTTAGGATCACGATCAGAGTATCCAACGCAGCCAACAAGAATTGCGAAGTTTGTGAGTTGAATCACAATCCGAACGTGACGACGAATCAATCGAACAACTTTCTCAGGGGAAAGAGGCTCAACGATTTAGGGTAGAACTCCCACAACTGGTTGTGATTCACCAGCTGATGCTTGAGCTTGATCTCGAGCTTGGATTGATCCCAAACACACAATCAAACACGATCAAACGAAGATCATGAATTAAACGAAAACAACTTATGGTTAGGGATGGCAATTTACCCACCCATGGGTAATTTTGCCCAAACCCAAGTAGACCCATTTATTATGGGTAGGGTTTGGGTGATGTGTGTATGGGTTTGGGGTTTGTATATGGGTTTGGGTTAGATATGGATATTATCTAAATGGGTATGGGTTGGATATGGATATCCATTTACTTAAGGGTGTTTTAACTACACATGCAAAAATTGGACTTATTTGTAAAACTTGAAAATTTTAGGTACCAAAATGTAAGACCAAAAAAATTTAGGTACCAAAACGTAATTTTCCATCGATATTTTGAGGACTTATATGCAAAAAAATTAAATTTAGGTACTAAATATGCATATCTATTAAGTTTAGGTACCAAACTGTAATTTGTATTTGGGCATGGGTACAAACCCAAACCCATTTGTTATAAACCCAACCCAACCCAAAGTAAATGGGTATGGGTACAAACCCATCAAACTTTACCCATACCCATATATTTGGATTTCATACCCAACCCAATTGGGTTGGATAGTAAAATACCCATGAGTATGGGCAAAATTGCCATCCCTACTTATGGTTATTCTTCTTCAATCTCCATTACACGTTAATTGAAAACCTATAAATAGACAATGGAACACTACGAATCACAAGAGATACTATCCTAACCAAACAATGAAATGTAAACTTAAACAGAATCCAAAAAGAACAATGAAACCAAAGGTTTCTTCTCGGCCAAGTAAGTGCCTTGAGTTGTACGTTTGTAGTGTCCTGGGTACCAACTTGGGGCTCTTAGAAATTGGGGTAAATCGCCTTGTCAAACTCATCCAACCCCTTCACGTGGAAGTAGAAGTTTCCTTCTTGCTTTTGAAACGCCCAGCTGTTCCAAATCCTCTCCCATTATCGAGAACCAGCCTTCCAAAGTTGGTATCTCAACACTACAATCTGCTCCTTCTATACTTGGACAAATCTGACCCTTCCTGCCTGTGTTCAAGTAGCCTCCTTAGCTCGTTATGGAGTTCTAGTTGGAGTCGAGCAGTGCTTGATGGCTTTCTGGAAAGCTTGCAACTCGTACTATCCCGACGGGTGAAATTCCAACCATATGGAAACCCAGAATTCAAGTTATAAGGGCTGGAAATAGGGTCCTGAACACGACATTCAAAATCATCAACACACTTGAATTGAGTTTCCATTTGACCCGTTAATCATCGAGATGAGACCTCATCAGGCCCTCCCTGTTGAAAAAGCTTTGCCCACAAAGCTTGAGTAGGCTTGTAGCTAAAACGATGCAAGGTAACTTCCCAAACAGGATCCCAAAAGTCGAACGTGCCTCTCTTTGATTCGATTCGTCTTTCATCTTGAATTAGATGGTTTATGATGATCATTGGGTCGACAAATACCTCATACAGGTCATAGGTTGTTATCCACACGAACTTCCCAGCAATTTCCTGCAGAAAATACGAACATTTTGAAGCTGGAAATTTTCCAGTTTCCGGTGGTCGGCGATGAAGCTCCGGGGACAGTCTCAAAATTGGGGATTCTTCATATGTGCTTCGATTGTCCGATTCGTGGTTTCCAAGAGGTTTACCTGGACCCCAATTGTCATCCCCACACAGTTCGGAAGCTCGACGTTGTCCCATACTGAACGACGAGCCCTCCAAGTTCTTCCCGCACTTTTCGCCGTCGAACTCCGGTGACCGACAAATTTGAAAAGCCAAATTGGGGCTTTCTTTCTGGAACAGTTTCGACCGTATTTTTCGTTTGCGACACGTTCGTGATCCCTCTAGCAACGGATTTCGCCTCTCAATTGGCGCAGAAACCTCCTGGAACTCCAAATTCGACTTCGAGTTCTTGGCATCGAAGAACAGCCTTTCTAGGCACGAAGAACTCCACTTCGGATCCAAGGTGGTTGGGGTCGTGGTTCCGCTTTGCCAAATGCCGGAGCTTGTTGGGTGAATTTGAGGCGTGACCACACCTTCCATGACTTCCGTAGTCGCCGGCGTAAGTCCACGCCGTACGGCCTGCTTCAGGGGAACGGCAGAACAGAGCAGCTCCCGTCGTTGCCAAATTTTGAGACGGTGACCCTGTAGACTCATCAACAGGTATCTCTGAGCCACCAAATTGTTTCCAGGCCGCTTCGGGGAGGACGCTGAGCTATTGCCAAGCTCTGTGAAGCTTCGTGCAATCTTTCGTTGGTCTTCGATCACCTCAGACGGAGATAATGGCAAGAGTTCCAACGTCCTTCTTCCATGGTTGAAAACGTATGAGTTGGTAAGCCCATTGTGCATTGCTTTCTTGTCGTACTGCCATGGACGCCCCAGGAGAAGATGGGTGGCCTGCATTGGGACGACATCGCATTTGGTACTGTCCCTGTACGTGCCGATCTCAAATGGAACGGTAACTCGCGCATTCACCCGGACTGATCCACAATCATTCAGCAATCTCAAATTATACGGTTCTGGGTGCTTTTCAGTCTTCAATCCCCACTTCTTTACTGCTTTCGCACTAACAACATTCACACAACTATCTCCGTCAATAATCATAGAAGCTACATCCGTGTTTACCTTGCAGCGGGTATGGAAGATGTTGTGCCTCTGATTTGCCTCGGCCACTGCGGAGATGGTTAGTGCTCGATGATTAAGGAAGTTCCCCTTGGGAGGCTTGATTGCCACTGGACGATCATCTAAAAGGGAACCAGGTGGTGGTTCTGCCTCAATTGACTCATCCACATCAGTGTCTTCATCCTCCTGCTCTTCCCCTTCTTCGTTTTCATCAAATCCATACTCCCCATTGTCAAGCAGAACTAGTGCTCGCTTGTTGGGACATTGGTCAGCTTTGTGACCCTTCCCTCGACACTTGAAGGAAGTGATCATGTCCATCTTCTCATTAGTATTAGGTCTGAATGGAGTTGGAATTTTATCTCCAACACTACAAACTGGAATGGGGGAAGCAGGTTCCGGTTTTGAGCGTGCAACTCCATTGTTGGCAGGGAAGTTCCTGTTCGCCCTGATGTCGACTTGAGTTGTTGCTCACCTTCATCGCCAAGTAGTAGACATCCTAGAGAGTGGCAAACTGCCTCAGCTCTACCTCTCGCTTGATTTCCCGGTCCAATCCACACAAAAATCTGGAGATGGTTGCTTCCCTGTCCTCCCTTACATCAGCTCTTAACAGCAGAAGTTCCAGCTCCTTATAGTACTCATCTACAGTCCGAGAGCCCTACCTGAGACCTAGGAGAGCCTCATGTACCTCCCTCAAATAGTAGCTTGGAATAAAACGATCCCTCGTCACACTCTGAAGCTCGTCCCATGTCGCAATAGGGGCCTGCAAATTCATACGTCGACGAGCTTGGGTTTGTTCCCACCACACAGCTGCGTAATCATCAAATTCGTAAGTAACATGAGCTACTTTATGGAATTCAGGACACGGTTGCGCAACGAAGTATGCCACGACCTTTCTTTCCCAGTCCAAATATTCAGACGCGCTGTTATTACCCCTGAACTGAGGCAACTGCAAGCGAGGCATTCCTGTCTGCCCGTAAAATCCGGTGGCCTGGAATCCTCCCTGTTCTTGCAACCGGTCAGGGTAATACTCAACTCTCGGCAACACAGGAGGCGTGTATTGGTAGGTTCCAGGGGGAGGAGTTGTTCGAAATTGATTTGGGTAAAATCCCGGCGCTGTGTTCCCTGCTAGTCGTGGCCCTGTTCCGGGATCGAACGTCGCAACCGATGTCGCCATTGAAGCCGTCGATTGGGGAATATGATAAGGAGGAGGAGGGGTAACAGGATTCTGAAGCGCGATCGCGTCGAGCTTGGCCAACACAGCATCGATTTTGTTCGAATTTTCTCGGATATTGTCTCTCTGTTTGTCGAGCTGTTGTTGCAGGAACGACGAGCTCTGCGTCTGGATGAACGCCAGCAACTCTTCCTTTGTCATCGCTTGTAAGTCACCCACAGAAGAATCCGCCATTACGGAAGTCTCCTTCTCTTTTGCTTTCTGGCGGCGAGTCTTTACCAGAATGACGTTTTGAAGTTGCTCCGGTGAGAATTTCCAGGATCCGACTGGTACGCCCAGAACAGAGCTTTTTCCGACGACGAAGAAAATAGCAATTTCAAAGCACGCAATCCCTGTGTTTGAACCAGGCGATGATCCCACTTGATATGACCCTGGTTAGGATCACGATCAGAGTATCCAACGCAGCCAACAAGAATTGCGAAGTTTGGGAGTTGAATCACAATCAGAACGTGACGACGAATCAATCGAACAACTTTCTCACGGAAAAGAGGCTCAACGATTTAGGGTAGAACTCCCACAACTGGTCGTGATTCACCAGCTGATGCTTG
This sequence comes from Linum tenue, assembly GCA_946122785.1. Classification (NCBI taxonomy): domain Eukaryota; kingdom Viridiplantae; phylum Streptophyta; class Magnoliopsida; order Malpighiales; family Linaceae; genus Linum; species Linum tenue. The sequence continues at coordinate 12,487,679 of CAMGYJ010000004.1, read as the reverse complement.
AGCTTGATCTCGAGCTTGGATTGATCCCAAACACACAATCAAACACGATCAAACGAAGATCATGAATTAAACGAAAATAACTTATGGTTATTCTTTTCTATCTCCATTACACATTAATTGAAAACCTATAAATAGACAATGGAACACTACGAATCACAAGAGATACTATCCTAACCAAACAATGAAATGTAAACTTAAACAGAATCCAAAAAGAACAATGAAACCAAAGGTTTCTTCTCGGCCAAGTAAGTGCCTTGAGCTGCACGTTTGTAGTGTCCTGGGTACCAACTTGGGGCTCTTAGAAATTGGGATAAATCGCCTTGTCAAACTCATCCAACCACTTCACGTGGAAGTAGAAATTCCTTCTTTCGTTTGCAACGCCCAGCTGGTCCAAATCCTCTCCCATTATCGAGAACCAACCTTCCAAAGTTGGTATCTCAACTCTACAATCTGCTCCTTCTATACTTGGACAAATCTGACCCTTCCTGCCTGTGTTCAAGTAGCCTCCTTCTTTCAGCTTGTTATGGAGTTCTAGTTGGAGTCGAGCAGTGCTTGATGGCTTTCTGGAAGGCTTGCAACTCGTACTATCCCGACGGGTGAAATTCCAACCATATGGAAACCCAAAATTCAAGTTATAAGGGCTGGAAATAGGGTCCGGAACACGACATTCAAAATCATCAACACACTTGAATTGAGTTTCCATTTGACCCGTTAAGCGCCGAGATGAGACCTCATCATTGATGATTCTTTAGGCAGATAAAGTTATTTGAGTTGTGAATGACCCGAAAGATATTGGAGCAGTGGAAGAGCTTCAGCTAGAATGGGAAATGTGGAAAAGGTGAAGTGAAGCTTGATTCATAAGGATTTGCAATCAGATTCTAAAGGTAGAGATTAGAGAAGAATGTATTTGTTTACAAAGCACTGGATGGAGAGGAACGAAAGAGACTAAGAGAGGAAGCTTTTGTGGCTTCTCTCAAATGTTAAGAATTAAGTCTTTCTTTAATAGTATTTTCGGTTTCTCTTAATTATTAGTGGTGGTTTTTATGGACTAAAAATATGTTTTGTTTTGTTTTTATCTATTGTTGTAGCAATATGAGTTGACAAGATAACAAAAATTAGTTGAATCCTATGAAACCACTTTGTTCTTTGAGTACCTTCTTTGCTTTCTTGTGAGATCTTACAAGCTGTTGAAATAATTTCATTTGAAAGTTTTTATGACCAAATTTTACCAACCCATTTTCCAAATTTTTTTCCTTTTTATTTTTGCACAACTCATCCCAAAAATTTATTACCAATATTATTTTCATATATTTTTCTGCCTCTATTTTCTCATACACTATCCCTTTAATTATTTTCCTATTTGTGTCTTAGTCTTGACATTCATACTAAATGAAACCTAAATAGTAATTAGACTCATTTATGTTTGTTGCACGATTTCTCATAATACCAACTAAACAGGTTTTAGTTTTTTTTTTATTTTCAAGTTGTTATGTTTGTACCTCTATTGTTACAACTCTACTCCAACTAAAACAACAAAGTTATACTAAATGTAACCTATAAATTAGTTTAATTTCTTTGATTGTTTGAATGAGATTATTACAATGATTGCATGTTTGGGTGAGATTATTAGTTTTATTTCAATTATTCCAAGGCAAAGATTCAACCATCACTTAAACAAAATCAAGGAACTATTAGTACATTGTTGAATAGAAATAGAGAATCCCAATTTTTAATAATTTTATCATCACTTAATTATTTTCGAATGGATCTATTCAACAATGTAAAATAAAAAAAACCAAATAAAAGAATCAATTAAAAGAGATCCTACAATTCCAATTACGAATTTGTTGGGGCCATGACAAAAAAATCGAGCCTTTTGCCATTGAAAACTATATTTGAATTGTCAAAAAAAAAAAACTATATTTGAAGAATTGAAATGTGACCAATTTTAACTTGGGAGGACTTATTCGTCCATAACATAAAAACAAACTTTAATCAATTGGAGGACTTATTCGTCCTTGAAATTTGGATGGATAGGTAGATAAAGGAGGACAACTTCTTTCATTTCTTCTCTCGCACTGCGAACAAGGCAGACCGTATCCCCCACCCAGAGCCATTGGTGCAAAGCTCGACATGGTGGCGGCAGCAATGTCGAAACCTTCATATAAGGTTCTTCTTCTTCTTAAACTATTATGGAGCTGCATGCTTATGGTGTTTGCTATGGCATTTCCAATCCCATCTCCTGAATGAGATTCATTGATGTTCTGAAATTGGGTTTGGTTTCATTGTCGAGCTAACTCTGGCAGAATTCATTGTGGAACGAAGTTCTTTCACATTTGAAGCGACATCCTCCGTCTTACTGACATTGGGTCGTGATAATTTGTGACAGATAATTTTGGGTTCGGCGTCAATGGCTCGGCGGCGGATTCTAGCTGAGATGGGTTATGAATTTACTGTCATGGTGCTTTCTTAACCGCTCGAACGTTCTTCTTTCATAATGAGAAGAGTTCCTGAGTATTTATATAATAATTATATAAAAAGGAGCTGAAATCTCTGTTTTTTTGTAGACTGCAGATATTGATGAGAAAAGCATTAGGAAAGATAAGCCTGAAGAATTGGTGATGGCTCTAGCTGAAGCTAAGGTATGGCACTTCTTCACTTCTGTAAGCCATTTCGTTAAATGTTGTTGATTCTATGGTGAAGAACATTCACTATACTTGGGGTTACGATTCTTGATTGAAGTTGCTTATGTTAATATGGTTCCCTATTTGGGTCATTTTCCTAGGCAGATGCCATCATAGCAAGGCTTCTGAACACAGGTCAACTGCAGAACGATACTGATATGACGTTGTTAATTACTGCTGATACGGTATGAACTTATAGTCTCTTTCTTGACTTCCGTTACATTACATCTACCTTTTCATTCATTACCTTAAGCTATGAATCTTGGTTTCCTCATCCGACATTTCGATAGATGAACTTGTTTTGCAATCGACATTGTTGATTCTTGGGTATATAGTTTATGACTTATTGCTACCCTCCCATCTCCTGTAAACTTTCTGTGGTCTTTCATCAGGTCGTGGTATATAAAGGAGTGGTGAGAGAGAAACCAACCAGTGAGGAAGAAGCAAGGGAATTTATAAAAGGTTGCTTACTGAGTCCTCTAATCAGCCAAACCCATCTCTGATATTCATTTGGGATTGAGTTTCTAACAGCTGTTGCTTGCAGGCTATTCTGGAAGCCATGCTGCAGTTGTAGGATCAGTCCTTGTAACCAATCTCACTACAGGTTCGAGAAGGGTAACTTGGGAGAGAGCAGAGGTATATTTCCATGAGATACCCGACGAAATCATCGATAGCCTGGTAAAAGATTCTGGCATGAACTCATTTCTCTCCCCCTTGTTCTCTCTTGAACTCAATTCACTGACCAAGTAATGATGTTTTGAAGATCGAGGAAGGAATAACTTTCAAAGTGGCTGGAGGTCTAATGCTGGAACATCCATTAACATTGCCCTTTGTTGAAGCAGTGGTTCGTCTTTCTCCTCCCCCTTTCGGTTTTCTAGTGGTTTACAAAGAACCTCAGTTGCATACCAGAATATGCCCTTAGTGATTCTTGTTAATGACACTCTGAATGGCTTTTGCTTGCAGATTGGGAATAGCGATACTGTCATGGGGCTTCCAACCGCTCTTACCCAGCAATTCATTGATGAAGTCTTGCAGCCTCTGAAGCCCTGATAAATAAAAACTCGGTTTATATGTATTCGGCATCTCCATATGTAGACAGACATATGCTTCAGTCTGTATAAATGCCCGCAAAACCTCTGCTTTTACTTGCTCCAGCTTGTAGCACTTATCCTCTGTTACTAAGATGCAGCTTTTTTCACATATGTTAACTCATACTCTGCAGTTAATTAGTAAACTCTGCATCCCCAACCTTAATCAAACTCACCCCGTTTGGGTTCCAAAAACAACCAACTCATCATCAGCTCGTTCCTCTCTCTGTCTCTGACACCCTCCAGCTTTTCATAACATTTCCGTCACTCAACAACTCACAACCCAGAAATCTTAAGACATGCTGGAGAACGCGGAGTAAGAAAAAGGGAGAACAAATGGCAGCAACAGATTGTGTAGAGCGATTTGGGATCATTGGATGCACCAGGCTAGTGAAGAAAGTCACCAGAGCCATACTCTTTATCCACTGCCATCACCCTTCACGCCATTTCCAGTGGCTTCAGCATCCAAGGACCACAAGGTTGAAGGAGCTTATCTCCAATCCCAAACTCGTCAGAAAGATTGGACTAGTAAGGTAAAGCTTCAGTTTTTGATCCCTCCCCTGTTTGAAAAACATATTCACAGCATTGAGAATACCGAATGGAATGGAAGATTGGTATGGTTATCTATGTTGCCATTTTCGACAAAGCCTAATCTGTTCCTCTCTGCGATTCATACAACATCAACTAGAGGTTTTGATGGTTGATGAATTCGCCAGGCTTGTTCAGGAGATTAAAGCGGGGTCTTGGCCTGATGGGAAGTGGGCTGAGATTTGCAGGAAGCACAACTCGTTGTGGGATTCTGTAATGAAATCCATTCAACTTGGCTGCAGATGTGTAGCTCTGTGACATAAAGAGGGCCCTGTAATCTGGAATATGAATGATGCACATGTTTTTACCTCATTTAGCACTAAGCAGTGCATGTTTGGAGTTGCGCCTCAAGGTCCAGTAAGTTCAAAAATGAAGCCTCTGTGCACTAAAGTTCAGGCGACGAGACTAAGATCAAAACACTCAATTCCTATGATCCAAATCCTCACAAATACAAAAGGAAACCAAGAACAAAAGGTCGACATCTGCTTATGATTTTAGTCAAGCACATATATTCTGGAGGCGATATCTTGAACTAGCCAGTCAAATCCCTCAAGCAGACCTTCACCCGTATATGCGCTACAACCGATGATCTTCCAATGCCTGGTTCTATCCATGTTATCCAAGTTCAGTACCTACAAAAGCATCAAACCAGAGTTACTAAACCCAGAACGGAAAAAGAATACACAGAAAATTCTCCAATGTCAATATGCATTGGGATCATAATAGTTCCATTGTCAAGAAGGCCTTTTGTAGTAGTACCTTGGCGATTTCCTCGGGTGTAAGAGCCCCATTGATGTCTTGCTTGTTAGCAAATATCAGCAAAGAAGCTCCAGATAGCCTCTGCCAAATCAAAAATAGCAAACAGTTATGAATACTAAAGGCCAGGAGCTGAAATTCGGCAGCAGCAGCAAAGTGGGCAGAGAGAAACCAGATTAGTAGTTAAGTACCTCTTCCTTCAACAGATTTTCAAGTTCCATTTTGCAATCACCTAGCCTCCTAAGATCTGAACTATCCACAACCCAAACCAGGCCATCAGTTTGCTCAAAGTAGTTCCTCCAATACGACCTTATCGTTTTCTGCCCACCAACATCCCATATATTCAACATATACCTTGCAGACACATAACAAAGACAATTCTACTGAGACTACAATCAGAAAAGAGGGGGTGTGGAAATTGACATTAGGGTTTGTGGTGGGTTATTTCTTACTTGTGGTAAGTGATGGTCTTGATGTTGAAGCCGAGGGTAGGACTGATGACGCTGGTGTCTTCTCCGTTGATCTTCAGGACAATCGTCGTCTTCCCGGAGTTGTCCAGGCCGCTGCGGAAAGGAAAAAGACGATTGGGAAATTATCCCCGATTAGATTTCGAGCTGCTGTGGATGTGGAGGAAATTGGAAATGGAGAAGTGGAAGAGAGAGGGAAACAGAGCTACGCACACCATGAGAATACGCATTTCCTTCTCTTTTCGCTTGATCTTTCTGATGATGCTGAGAAGCCCCATGGCAGAGCTCCGACGGCAGTGAGATCGGCAAAACTAGTTCGCGTGGTCGGGCGGGGTCCGAGTTCAATTGGGATTGCGGAATTGGGAGCAGTACTGGCGCGGATAGAGTTAAAAGTACTCTCGAATGGCGTCACTTTTCGTTTGAGCTTCAGTCGACTTCCAGATCTTCAAAGCTTCAGTCGAATTGCAGATCTTCGGAGCTTGAGTGGCAGGATAATGGATACTAACTAGGGGTGAAACTGGGCCAAACCCAGCCCTCACCCTGCCACTACCCAAAAAAATCCAGCCCTGGCCTGTATGCTCATGCTCAAATATTTGGTCCGACCCTATTCTCATTTGGCCCTGTTGGGTCGGGCTGGGCTGGGTCGGGTCATAGGGTCGGGTCAACTTCTTTTTATACAATATTAGCCCCTTTATTATTTAATATTAAATTGGATTAATAGCATTTTGTACCCCTCTACAATGATAAGTTAACAAATATACCCCTCTACTAAATTTTTGCACAAATGTACCCTTCTAGTATTAAAACGTAACGAGTCTACCCTTCTGTCTAATTATCCATTAAGTAGCCGTTAAATGAGGTGTGAAATGACCCAATTACCCCCATTTTGCTCCTAACTTCGGTTGATTATTTTATTGTGTTCCAAATCAATTAATTAAAAAAATTAAAAATCTCTAAGCTAATACAGAAGCCCTCCCCCTGAGTTCTCCCCTTGCGATCAGAAGCTCGACTCGGCATCGACACATGCTCGGCACCTCCTCGCCGGCAGTTGGAGTAGAGAGAACCGGCGAGACAAGACGACATCTCCTCGCCGGCACCTGCTCCGGATTCCCCGTGACGTTTCAACGCATATGTAACTCCCCTCGATCACACAGCAGGGTCCAGCTTCCCCGACTTCTCCCCGACGTCGACGGCAACTTCCCAAATTTTCACAAGACGTTCCGACGCCAGCGCTTCCGTGGCGATCCATCTACTCTGCTGCCGCACCTATACTCGGGTTCTTCCTGCCAACGCAACTCTCTTTGATTATGTGATTCCAGTACCTACAATCAATATACAGAGTAAGAAGAAGGTGTAGAATTTGTTGGAGCAACTGAAAAGGGAGAAGAGGTCGGGGTTTCGCCTCGGTGAGGGAGGCGAAAACTTCTGCCGAGTGTGGATGATGGGTAATGATTAATGAATTAAATTAAATAAATAAAATAAAATAATTATTAATTAAACACATATTAGGAGTGTTTAGGGGTAAATGAGGGGCAATTGGGTCATTTCAGAGTCTATTTAACGGTCACTTAATGGATAATTAGACGGAAGGGTAGAATCGTTACGTTTTAATACTAAAAGGGTATGTTTGTGCAAAAATTAAGTAGAGGGGTATGTTTGTTAACTTACCATAGTAGAGGGATACAAAATGCTATTAACCCTTTTAATAATTTTATTGGACATACTTTGCACTATGCTATTTGCTTATGTCAATAATTTCTCCAACAAACCTCATGATTAAACAAATCCAATTAAAGGTGCAAGAAAATACAACTTATAAAGTTACTGGCAGGCAGAGAATCTGCAAACTCTACATAGAATCTCAAGATCTTGTCAATAATTGGCAGCCTAAACACATCATAGAAGCAAGTTCTGAATTACCGAATCACATTACTTAGCTTACTCTATTCAATATGCAGATACAACAATTACAAGTTCATCTCCTACATTGCCCCTGGCCTTGCCACTGCTGGTGTTTGTAACACCACAAATCCGTGCTCGGAATAACCTCATTAGGCCTTCCTATCATCGCATCAGAAAACAAGTTTCCCTACTAACACAGAAGCAAGAGTCACAGTGAGGTTGTCATCGAGCTCGGTACTTATGGGGAGCGATTCGACAATGGCTGATGCAACAGACGCAGCAAGGAACCCTAATACCATCCCCCAGCTCTCCTCAACATACCCAAATGAGGCAAAATAATGCATATACCTGAGCAGCAACCAAGGAAGAATAGACAGGGTCAAATATGCATACTAATGCTAGTTAGACCCAGACGATGAAGAAAATTTACCCAACAGATGCTAAGAAACCAGACAGTGCCATTGCAATGCTCCCAGCTACAGACTTGTTTCTGTTGTGAGGTAGTTTCTGACTGCCAAACCTTCTACCCACAATGTCTGCCATCCCTATGAGAGATCGCCAAAATGAAAGATGAAGGTTGAGGAGCTGGTATAAACACAACAACGATTGTAGAATTGTAGAGAAGAGTCTGTTTAATTAGAAGGTACCATCTCCAGCACATAGGTTGCATATAGCTGCAAAGCCAATAGGGGAAGTCCTCCACCAGATTGCACAAGCCAGTGTGATTGTTGTAGCATAGTATAGCGGCCCCTTGAGAAGTTCCCTAATAATAATTCAATGAAGGAGAATACGAGACACTGTGAGAGTAACATAAACAGGAATAACAAACTGATGGTAGATGATGTTGAGAGGAACAAATTTGAATTCGTCCTTCTGTTTTTTTTTTTTTTTTTATCATGAAGAAACCTCAGATTAAGTACATATATATTCTAAGAATTGAAAAGTCGGAGCTTTGGGGAGATGGATGAAGATTAGTCTGACCTGCGGTCACCAAATCTGCTCATTGATTTCACAGTGGCTTCATCTTTCCACAAACCAGATCCAATAAGAAGCATTTTTATTATGTTGGCACCTGGAATAAGAGCTGCCATGATTGCACCCCGAGGCCCTGAACTGTAACAATTAATATGTACACACTTTTATTTGACAGACTGGGGCACAAAGATGCAAAACATTTCACTAGTAAGAGGAAGTTACCTGAAAAGCGGCCAGCAAAGCATGAAAACTAGCCCAATACTTATGTGCACAAGCTTCCTATTCATTTTCTACATGATAAAATAAAATAAAAAGACAGGATATGAGAACTCTGAAATACCAATAATTTTTTTGGAGGGTTTCAACTCAAAGGTAATATCTTTAGCATCTATATCCCGAACAAAAATGAAGGGACGCAACATTTGTCAATACATACAGAGAGGAAAGTTGAAGCGGCCCATCAAGCTTCACATGAGCACAATACTTACATATGATTATCTGCATCCACATTGGTACTCACTATCATTTTGAAGTTCATACTGAAGTGAAGTCTGATCCCATCACTTTTAATAGACCCTGATATTTAGGTAGGATCATAATCACCAAAGTGCTGCTCTACATTTGTAAGAGTTCATTCTGTATGTCAAACTTTATGGTGTGAATTTTTGTTTATCAAATTCCCTGGTACGTCCAAGGTTTGCGTTCTGGATAGGAGCACAAGACCAATATCTGTAGAACTAGACATCGTCATAAATCAAACTCTTCACACTGAACATAAAATTGACTGGCTAGTTGGACCCAGCATCTAGATCAGAGAAACCAAATCAGTTCGTTCCATTTATCTGATAATAAAACTTTAGCTATTCACTCTAGGTCAAGAGAACACATTAGGATCAGGTATTCACTCTAGGTCAAGAGAACACATAGATACAGAAATTCAACTACCCAAAATCGCTCAACTCATGCCTCTGTAGCCTGTAGGTGGCTCTAATCTTAAGCAAAGAAGGATCACTTCCTGTCAACGAAAGGCAGCATAAAATGGATCCAAATTCCTCAACCCAGAGTGACCAGAAGAAAGCAAACACCTGGTCAACTCCACGCTTGGCAGTTTCCTTCCATAGCTCCAGTAAACCAAAAACGGCCACCGTCAACACCACCGTCGCCCATAGATCAGACACTACTCCACCGGAAACAAACATACTCGGAAGTGGGAATCAAAGGAATCCCTTTGTGGGTGCGTGTGGCTGTAAGCTGGTGTTTTAAGACAGACAGAAAATTCTGTTCCCTTCTCATCGTCACCAACGAAGACCCATCTCTCTATATTATAACTACCACTGACCCAGCTGCCTGACAGTCATGTGCATCATTTGTATAATAATCTATTTCTCAAACTTTCTCTGAAATCTCCACTCGCACCTTAATGACCTCACTGGAGTGAAAGGGTCGCCGTAATTAGTAGAATATGCGGAATGTGCATTAAATAACACTGCCTGACAGAAAATGCCACCGGTTTCCACGTTTGGAGGAATCAAGTTAACACAAATCATTAATTCATTTACCTAATTGGTTCTCCCCCCGGAGCCCAAAGTGCGCCATGAGAAACGACAAATTCCGGTAAAAACAACGCTAATTGGGTAACGAAGAAAAGAAGAAAAAAAACCCCGAAAGCAAACAAATCGAACCAAGCGAGCGACTGAGATTTCTAACCTGGTCGAAGATGCCGCGCTTGGCAGTTTCCTCAAACAGCCGGAGCACCGAGAGCGCGACCGCTCCAGACAATCCGGTCGCTATAGCGTCCGACAGGATCGGGTCCTGGTGAAGCATCGCCGCCGCCGACTTAGGATACCGCTTCAATCGGCGAGCGAATAGTGCCGGGAATCTAGCAGCGTCGCCGATGGAGTGAAGGAGAGAGCTCCGACGGAGGGTGGATGGTGGGAAGAGGAGGCGGTCGAGGTGGGAGGAAGCAGAGGGCGGAGAGTGACGATGGCAGTAGCAAAAGGGTAATCCGTTGAGTTTGGTAGTTGTAGGAGAAGTAGCTGCCATTTGCAAATTTCCCCCTTTCTGGGGGACCTGGGTAGTTTGGTTCTCCTTTGTGCAATTATGGGCGGTAGTTCACGGGGTGTCAGAGCCACAGTACTTGGTAAAATTGGGAAAAATTTGAAATTGGGGGTGAGAGAAGAGGAGACCGCCTGGAGCGGCAAAGTTCACTAGAATAAATTACACTAGTTTTTGTTGCCTGCGCTTCGCGTCACGGATACTCAAAAATCAAAATAAATGTACATTCCCTAAAGGGGAATGGGTAGGGTGGCTACTAATTTTTTGGTAGCCATAGTGGCAACCTCTTTGTACACCATTAGATTTTCTATTTTTCCTTCTATTTTAATCTTACGGTCAAAATTCATTTAGGGTAATTTTGGAAATCAAAATTTTAATGCATCTGATTCCTATTCCCTATAATCTCACCCTCTCTCTCTTTTCAACCCTAATAATATATATTTCTCTCCCAGCCGCATCTCTTCCCGGCGACTATTGTCGCCCGCCTCCTTCTCTCTCATATCGGCGACAACGACTGCCTACCGTTACTCTCCTCTCCGCTGCCCTCACTCTCCCCTCCAGCCACCTCTGCCCCCTCCGTCAACCTCCTCCCTTTCTCTCTCTCTCTCTCTCTCTCTCTCTCTCTTTCTCCACAAGAGACGACTGAGGAGAACAGTAAAACCTATATATGTTTTTTTTTGTTTTGGTAGTGGTTGATTGTTTGTTTTAGGAAACAGTATAGTATTGGTTTTTTTTTTGTCGCATTGGTATTTTTTTGTGGTATTGGTATTGTTTTTGTCGCATTGGTATTGATTTTGTTGCATTGGTATAGTTTTTGTCGTATTGGTATTGATTAAATCTGCAATGGTATTGGTGTTTTGTCAAATGGTAGTGTTTTTATTTCTCGAATGGTATTGGTGTTTTGTGCAATGGTAGTATTTTTTTAATGGATTGATATTGATTCTTATAATGGTATAGATTGTTTATATTGGTAGTTTTTGTCGTGTAATGGTACTATTTTTTCCGTAGTTGTATTAGTTGTATTGGTTCGTCTCGATTGGTTGTGTTGGTATAGTTTTTTTTTATGTTTTGGCATTGATTTCTTGTTTTACTTATATAATGATATTGGTATTTCTGGAAGTGGTCAAGCAACTCATTTTCAATATTGAATAACAATCCATCGAAACAGATATACACTAATAACACAATGTAAACACTACCAATAAAATTTAGCATAACTACTAAAACAATAAGCACCAAAATACCATTCCTGCCCAACACTACCAATAAAATTTAGCATCACTACCAAAACAATAAGCACCAGAATACCATTCCTACCCAATGTAAACACTACCAATAAAAATTAGCATCACTACCAAAACAATAAGCACCAGAATACCATTCTTACCCTTAGTAACCACGGTGATTACTACTTTAGTAGTACTCACCGTAACCGCTCCCCATTCAAAGGCTACAAAATTATCAAATTGTACAAAAAAATAAGTAGAAGTAGGTTCAGATGAATTAATGGCGTTTGCAATTATCACAAAAGGCCAGGGGTTTACACGCCTTGAACTTCCTAATTATCATATTGGTCACAACACCAGTCAATCTACAATTAAGCTACAACACTTTAACTCTTCAGTGTCCAAAATCCAAATGCTCCAGATTTGCAAAAAATGTGCCGCCTTCTCACTTTGATGATCACCAAACAAAATGGGAGAAGGAGTTAGTTAATTTAGACAGTAGCTAAACATGGGGAGAGGACAATGGATAAGTTGGTGAGCAAGGTCAATAAAAATTAATGAAGATTACTATACAAAAATTGGAGATGGACGGACATTAATAAAACAACGGTTATTACCATATAAAAGCCTAGAAGATTATGGTAACTAATAACTTCCAAGCTCCGAAGCACCAGAAACAGCTCAAATACAGATACACAACTATTACAAACTATCAAGAAATAGAATATCTTTGATGAAGAAGCTAAGTGCACTGTTTTGTAACATGGCTCGAGTTTCGCAAAACTACAGGAACAATGAATACATTCAATCCTAATAATAACCCCAAACAAAATGAGTCACAAATAGGATATATATACCAGGATGCTTTTGACATACCCGAGCTATTGGAAGCACCACACTGCACAGTGTAAATTATAAATAAGAATCACAATCCACAAGGGAAATCTAGACCTAGTGATGGAAAGGCGTAGTTTAGGTTTGTAAAGAATACACTCTATTACACGAGGAAGTTCGATACAAAACAAACCTTTCAAAGGGCAACTGAAACTACAATAATCAGCTCGGGGAAGCAGCGAGGCTAGCTGCCATTTTTGCAGATACCAACAAAGTACATGTCAAAATCTGCAATAAATGGTTATAAGAATGGTTACACATAGTTCACGCAGTCGTTCAGATGGAAAACACCACTGTGGCCAAGAAGGAAAACACAAGAAGCTGAATTTTAAAGACATAAGGAAATTATGTATACCAGAGCAGAAAAGTTAAGCAAACTCGAATCTTTAGCATCTGCAAAAGTGTTCAAAATCGCACAAAAAAGGTTAGAAAGAACCGGGGAAGAGAAGACAACAGAGACAAAATAATAGACTACCAAGAAACCAACACCATGGCAGTAACTTTTCTTGCCCGACCACGACCACCACCGTCGTCGACCTCACCATCCAATCCTTCTCCTCCACCATCCCGTCCATCCTCCTGAAACACCTTCCATCTCTCATCTCCACTCCGCCCCATCCCCAGCTAGCGCCGCTGCCGCCGCAATCTCCTCCGCCATCAGCTCGTGCATGGAGGAAAAGGAGGTGCCGACCACGACTCGTCGCCTTTCCAGCCCCAATTCCCTCTATGATATGTAAATCGCCATCTTCCCCTCTCTGCATGCCAAGGCATATTTGGGCGACGGAGACGACGATGCTCACAACGAAGGAGGAAGACAAATCGACATACCAAGTGGGCAACCTGCTTGCCTCATCAAAGAGAAGAAGAGGCAGATGGAAGAAACAAGAAAGAGAAAGAAGAACAGAGAGGAGAAGAGGTAGGTGGAAGAAAGATCGGGAAAGAAGAAGAGAGAAGGAATTTATGATTTTCTATAATAAAGAGGGAGATTGAGAAAATAGGGACGGTTCAGAACTGGAGGAGGCAGATTGGCAGAGACCCCTCTTCTCAATTTCATTGTTTTTCTTTTTTTTTTTCAATTTTTTTTCAAACGTCAACGTTTTGGAAGGGCCAATCTGGTTCCCGGTTTAAAACCGGATTGGACCCAGTCTGGTCACGGTTGAAACCGGATGCCATCCAATCCCGTCTCCAGTTATGGTATTTGCCAAAACGGTCTTAAAAAACCGGGTCAATCCGGTCCGGTTTTGACCGGACCGGATCGTTTCCCACCCCTACCATCCATTCATATGAGTTATGGATAACTATGGAGAGCTGAGTTATGTTAATCTTTAATTGACTCATGAACAATTTAACGATCAACTATAACAGTTAACTATCACGTATGATAAAGTTAATAAAGTGGGACAACCAGTGATCAATGGTGAAATGAAAACGTAAAGTGAGCAATCATTAATGCAATAAAAAAATTAGTTACAAATGTGAAACATATTTGTAAACAAAGCGGCCAAGGTGTCATTTAGTTGGCCGTATGCATTTACTTTGGATATGAGTAAAACTCATAAATAGTTAGAGTCATACGAAAAAGTTAGTATAATAAATAATCCAAGGCATTGTTAAGGTGCTTGTTTTAGTAGAAAATAAATACACTATAAACTAAATTATATATTTTCTAAATAATTTTTATTTATGGCTTCTCATTTTTTATCGTCGAAACTCGTGATCGGCCGCATACTAGAAATTACCTAATAAATACAAAAAAAAAATTAAAAATGCATATTAGTCACGAATGAATGTCAGAAGTCATCTAATGTTACAAAATAATCATAAACTTCATATAGATATTTGCCTAGGCAAACCACTTTGATGAAAGAAAATGTTAACTGTTCGGTGAAGACTGAGAAACAGTAAAAAAACCACACATAACGCTAGTTAATGATGAGATTCGACATACAAAGAATGACAAGGACATGAATTCATAAGACGAAAAAGAAGAAGAAGATGATAACTTACGATAGTAGCCTGTGGATGTAAAGATAGATAACTAGGGTTGTTAGCGGTGCGGTTTCGGTTTTAACCGAACCGCAAAGTCGGTTAGCCGACGCCGAGAAGGAGGTGAAATCCCCAACCGTCACCGACACCGACTGCACTATCGGTTAGCCAATAACCGCAGCCGACGGTTTCGGTGGGATGGGTGGTTAGCCGAGAAGGCCTGGAAATTGGGGAGTCGGAGCGACGGGCAAGGTGAGGATGTGGACGACGGCAATTTGTGTGATTGGACAGATGCGCGGCGGAGTGGGGATGTGGACGGTGGCGCTCCGGTGGTGGTGTCTGGTGTGGGCGCTCCTTGCCATGCTCATGCATGTCATTGGAAGTCAAAGAGGTAGAGGAAGAAGGCCAAGGCAGATTTCGATGTGAAGGACTAAGGCGAGCCTGCGATTCCGATTAGAGACGACAAGGTAGACGGGGCGGCGCAGACAACTACGAGATGGAGTTATTGGCGTCGTCTACGAGGGATTCGCAAGCAATTTTGCAGTCTCGCAAGTGCCGCCGTCGGAGCAACAATAAGGGGTGGCGAGGTCAGAATTTGGGAGAATTGAGATGGAAAGGATTTAGGGTTTGTGTGGGATTTTGGTGGTGAAGGGGAGGCGAGGACGATTTAGAGGAAGGAAAGATGTTGGCTTTGAGTTAGAGGAAGATTTGAGGCCTGGATCGGAAGGAAGGAGCTGGGCGGAGAGGTAGAGGAAGGTGGGGATCGGGAGGATGAAGGAGTTGGGGGCAGCAAGAGATCAAAAGGATGGTTGGTCAGTTAGATCGGTTAGCAACCGATGATCATCGGTTAGCAACCGATAACCGCCGGTTAGTGAATAACTCCAAATGGGCCAACCGACACCGACACCGAGATCTTATTTTTTCGGTTTTCGGTTAACCAATAAACCGATCTTTCAGTTTGGTTTTTCGGTTGGCCGACTAACCGGTCACCGATTATCGCCCCTATAGATAACAGTTCTGCATTTTTAGGGCAGAAGTTCCTATAGAGCTTATGAGACAATATATTGCAGTCATAGCCTTGACAGCGGGGCATCATCATCATCTTTGGGCTTTTCACACAATTCAAACTCGTAGGCCATTAGGTGATATTCTAAATTTACACCATGTTGAAAATATAGGAATAGAATAAAGTTATTATCACGAGAAGTCATCGCCAATCCCTTACCCCTTCATACTTCAAGTAGTTAGTAAATATAAATCATCCACCTTCTCTAGAGATGTGATAAACTCTATGACCTTTAAAGGACGCTGAGTCTTGTTTGTTGGGAGGTTATGTCTTTCCAAATCCATCAAGCTTATTGCCGCAACGAAAATCTTCTAGGTCTATATAGGATCATCGAGTTGATGATCAACCACCTCAAAAAATAGTATACCCTTTTTTTTTCTTTTTCTGAGTGATATCAATGGAAGAAAATAGTTAAACTTACAATTCTACCCAGGACCCCTAACAGAATCTAAAGAAGCCACCCCAAAAAATCAAAAGATTCTAGCTCTACACGAGACAAAAGCAGTGCTTTACGCGCCACTCTATGGGCAGCACTGTTGGCGGATCTGGGTACCGCCCTACACTCTATACAAACAGACAAAGAGCTAAGGATCTGAAGACACTCTCGTAGCACCGGACCTCCAATCGAGTCTTCAATGACACCTTGACGGATTTGGATGACCACCACTTCGGAATCACCTTCGACTATCACGTGGGTCAAGGATCTTGAGGTTACGATGGAGATAGCGTCTCTAAAAGCTAGAAGCTCTGCCAGATAAGGATTGACTATTCCTTGATGCTGCAGTCCGAGCACCAACACCACATGCCCGTCTGACCCACGAATACGAACAACCGGTGGCACAAACAGCTGTGTCGACGTTGATCTTCAAAAAGTCTTCTGGTGGAGGGACCCAAGTGGTGGCAGGATGATTTGGGATAATAGAACTGCGGGGCGGAGGAGGAAGGAGAAGATTGGAAAATTCGAGGACCTGGTTGTAGAACTGTCTGGCTAGGGAACGGACATGAGGTTGGATAAATTCGAAGGTCACTTTAAACTTCCAGATTCTCCAAAGTAAACAGACGCATTGGAGAATGTGGAATGGGGAGGTCTCGGAGACCATGACATGTCGCCACCATAGACTAAAGTTAACAGTCTGGGCGGTCTCAATAAAGTTGCTCAATCCCACTAAAGTCCACAATCTGGTGGCTAATTAGGATAGATTGGGTTTAGAGCAGGTGGTAAAGGCGCTACTGCTATATGACTATCACATGTATAACATAAGTTCGGATCACAACAAATACTCCACTTGCGAGTGATCATGTTCAGCACGTACAGCCGTGACCCGAAAAAGAAGAAGAAGATGATGACTTACGATAGTAGCCTGTGGATGTAAAAATAGATAATGGTTCTGCATTTTGAGGGCAGAAGTCCCTACAGAGCTTATGAGACATTATATTGCAGTCATAGCCTTGATAGTGGGGCAACATTGTCATCTTTGGACTTTTCACACAATTCAAACTCGTAGGCCAATAGATGATATTTTAAATTTACACCATGTTCAAAATATAGAAATAGAACAAAGTTATTATCACGATAAGCTATCACCCATCCCTTACCCCCTTCATACCCCAAGTAGTTAGTAAATATAAATCATCCACCTTCTCTAGAGATGTGATAATTGTCTATCACTATCACCGCACAATTCTTTCATCATATAACAAATTGCCTCACTAAATTTTTATTCCCTGTTTTGGTTTCTTTCTATTGGAGATGACAAATAAGAAGAAAGAAAAAAGGAAAAATATAAAAGAGGAGAGGATGCGAAAAAAAGAAAAGAAAAAAAAAGTCAACACATGTATTCTCTCACATTTGGGGTAAGAAAACAATACTCTTTCCTTATTTTTTTTCCTTCCTCTCTCTGTGTTCAACTTAGTGGAATATGAGATAAGTTGCCTTGATAAAATAAGTTTGAAATATTTGGATTTTTTATTGTTTTCTATGTCCTTATTAATCTAACCTATCATTTAACTCTTTGATAGACTCTTTGTGAATCAATCCTTCGCGAGATGCTTACACAAAGCTTCTACTCCACGGGGACTCTTACAAAGCTTTGGTGCGTCATCATTGGATTTGACTCACTTAGCCAGATATGTATCATTAGGTAAATAAACTTCATAAAGTCTAGTTAACTTTTTTTTATGTGTTTATGTTTTCTTATACAAATAATTAGTTTTAATTTGTGAGATACAGAAAGATTCTCTATTATCTGTGCAAGATACATGAAGCTGGTCATATTCACAACTCAATTTCCATAGACAATATCACAGTCAAAGCAGTCAAAATCGGGATTTTGATCGTAAAATCGTAGGATTTTACGATTTTACTTAGGGATTCCGATCATGATTTTACTATAAAAACGGTGGACCTTAAAATCATTTAAAATCGGGATTAAAATCGTTAAAATCGTAAAATCCTACCAAAATCGGGATTAAAATCGTATGAGAACAAAATAGGTTGTTTGAGCAAATTTTAAAAAAGCGGAACTGATTTGGCAGAAAGGACAATGATGAGGATCTTCTCAAATACTTTTCCTATTAAAAAACATTTGAAAAGAAAAAAATAACCAAATTATGGTTCGGTCATTCTCTTTCCCTTCATCCCGTTGAACTCAAAGGCAAAATAGCTTTCCTAATATTGTACGCGCGGAAGAATTAATATCATTACTAACTCATTAATTGATTAATGAATACATTTTTGCCAAGCCATTAGCATTAATTATTCAATTGGAGTTCATATATTATTAGTTTTAAATCATGATTAACAGACAATGTTGAAATTAACCTGACCGGAGTACTACTTTGAGTTAAACTACCTAAACACAACATGAAAAACAAGAGCCAAGCTCCATGAGCTCTATCATTTCCTCGTGAATTATTTTAGTTACGCATTAAATAACAATTAAAATGATGATCTTGGAACATTAATCTTGAGAATTATCATTTTCAATGTTATGTGCCTTTGTGTTGGTAATGGTTTACCTTATTAATATGATTATATGTTAGTTTCTATATGGAACTTAAAATCCTACGATTTTACGATTCGATTTTACGATTCCCATTTTACCCCAGTTTTCGATTTTAGGTAAAATCTCGATTTTGACTGCTTTGATCACAGTGACTACCTTTAAAGAATTGCTGCTTGATGGTCATATTCCTACGACTATAAACTCGTGAAAGGAAAATCTCAATCCAAGCAATTTTAATCACGTGCACCAAGAAGAAAATAAATTTACAGGAATGTTGAAATAATTTGTTTATCTTGATTTAACTATCGAGAGAAGTTTTTGAGCGACAAAATTCTCTTTTCAATTTGACATTAAACCCATTTTATTTCATTATAGTAGAAAGATAGTTTGTTTGTGCTTCGTGGCGCTCGTATATAGTACTATAAATGTGTTGTTGGAAAGAATCAGTAAAATTTAACTCAAAATACATAATTTTAGAAAAAAATAAAATAAAATATATGGGATAGTTTATAGCAATTTGCACTTGTTGGCGAATGAGATTATGAATCATAGGATGACGATCTACATGTTTGGAGCTCGAAAACTGTTGATTAGAGAATTTACGAAATTTATGCATTTGAAATGGAAAAAAAAAACAAAAAGGAAACATAAGAATGAAAGTAGCATATGTCATTGTTAGTATCAAGGCCAATTCCGTTCTCCTAGTGGGGAGTGAGAGACTTCTCCATGCCCAATTGACCAAGAAAGAGACGAGAAAGAAACCAAAACCAAATACGAATAAATAAGTTAATTTAAAAGCAACAACAAAATAATACGTTTAATGAATGATAACTCATTAAAATATTTATGGTCGAGAGATAATTAAAGATGTAAATGCAAAATTCTTGAATGACCTAAAGTGGGCTTCTCCTTTCTATATGATTCATATCTCCAAAATTTGTAGTATTTAATATAAACCGTGTAACGAATAGTAACCCTCAAACTATTGCATTGATTTACTAAAATTGAACTTATGTTGTTTATTCCACAGAACTAAGTGGTCGAGTCGAGGTATGATCTACTTTCATCCATGTACGATGGATCTACTAAGAAAATTAGAGGTTATTGGTGGATTGAGAAGGTTGTTATGGAGAAACTTGGTCTCCAATCTTGCAAAGACAGTATGGACCCGAATGATAAATTCGATGATTATTAAAGACTGGTCCTCTAAACTACAGAACTTGTCATCCATGTAGAAGGATATTGTGGATAAGATAATGTCAGACTTAGTTTCCACTTTGAAAAAAATCTGTAGTCGGTAGATTTCATGAAAGATGGATTAGGAAAAAAGATCGTGATTGAGACGGTACCCACCTATACTAATTTTGCATGCATCAATGCCATTTTTGACCACCCACCCATTAGTTTACGAATCGTCAATTTTAATATTAGTTAAAATTATTTTTGTTTGAATCTAATTTATTTTATTTTATAGAAGACAATTCTTTTACACACGATAAACTGCTCCATGTTCATCCTCTTTCCTACCTTCTTCTACCACTTTCTATAAACTGCTTTGGCTAACAAGAATATTAAGTGCGGGTAGATTATTATTTGTTTAAGTTTTCTGATTAATTGTAGTCTACAATAACATGTAATCATTAACTAAAATTTTTTACAGCGCTGACTTATATCGATCTATTTCAATCAGTGGTAAGTTTCTACTTGTTAACTCATGTTTTATACATGAACGTGATATATTATTGGTGGAGTTCATACTTCATACAAATAATGTAATTTTGATATATGATAAGAATATAAACGGAATAAGTTGGTGGATGACAATTAGATGTTTTATTAAAAATCTCTTTCAATTTGCTAAAATTGCATACTTCTACCCCCCAATTGACCAAGAAAGAGACGAGCAAGAAACCAAAACCAAATACGAATAAATAAGTTAATTTAAAAGCAACAATAAAATAATACGTTTAATGAATGATAAGTCATTAAAATATTTGTGGTCGAGAGATAATTAAAGATGTAAAACCAAGTAAAAGAAAAATGAACCACTAAAAAGTTATAAAAATTGGTGAAAGAAAAGAAAGTGAATGCAAAATTCTTGGATGGTCTAAAGTGGGCCCCTACTTTCTATATGATTGATATCCCTAAAATTTATAGTATTTAGTATAAACCGTTTAACGGATAGTAACCCTCAAACTATTGCATTGATTTATTAAACTTGAACCTATGTTGTTTATTCCACAGAACTGAGTGGTCGAGTCGAGGTATGATCTACTTTCATCCATGTACGATGGATCTACCAAAAAAATTAGAGGTTATTAGTGAATTGAGAAGGTTGTTTTGGAGAAACTTCGTCTCCAATCTTGCAAAAACACTATGGACCCGAATCATAGATTCGATGATTATTAAAGACTGATCCTCTAAGTTACAGAACTTGTCATCCATGTAGAAGGATATTGTAGATAAGATAATGTCAGAGTTAGTCTCCACTTTGAAAAATTCCGTAGTCGATAGATTTCATGAAAGATGGATTAGGAAAGAAGATCGTGATTGAGACGGTACCCGCCTGTACTAATTTTTGCATGCATCAATGCCATTTTTGACCACCCACCAATTAGTTTACGAATCGTCAATTTTAATATTAGTTAAAATTATTTTTGTTTGGATCTAATTTATTATATTTTATGGAAGACAATTCTTTTACACACAATAAACTGCTACGTGTTCATCCTCTTTCCTACCTTCTTCTACCATTTTCTATAAACTGTTTTGGCTAACAAGAATATTAAGTGCGATTAGATTACTATTTGTTCAAGTTTTCTGATTGATTGTAGTCTACAATAACATGTGATCATTAACTATAATTTTGTACACCGTTGACTTATATCGATCCATTTCAATCAGTGGTAATTTTCTACTTGTTAACTCATGTTTTATACATGAACGTGATATATTATTGGTGGAGTTCATACTTCATACGAAAATGAAATTTTGATATATGATAAGAATATAAACATAGTAAGTTGGTGGATGACAATTAGGTGTTTTATTAAAAATCTCTTTCAATTTGCTAAAATTGCATACATCTAGCCCCCCAATTTGCTAAAAGTGAGCCTGTTGGGTTGAATCGGGTTGCACATTTTTGTCATTTCTCATTTTAGTATTTGATTCTTTATTTTTATTCTTGGTTGGTTAATTTGGTTGGGTTTATTGGCTCTGATACCAAGAATCTGACAAAAGAATTTGATATCAATACTCATGATGTTACATAAAATTTCTTGCCAAAGAATATGATACCAAACAATTGATATATATATATGTGTGGTTTTTCTTACGTAACTTTGCTTTTTTCAGGTTTTGTTTATTCTTCATGGAAGGAGACAGTGACATGACTCAACCAATACAATTTTGTGTTTTGTAAAGAGATTTTTTTAGTTTTTCTAACTTATCGATACTTTTTTTAAAGAAAACTGAGTTTTAATTATTCATTAGTTTTTGTTTTATTTTAGTTAGACTAGTTATTATATCGGTAATTAATTCGGTTTTAGAAACAACTTCTTCTAATGTCTCTATAGTTCCAATACTCATTTGTTCTTATACAATGTCTGAAACAAAGTATTATAGTTCTAGTGTAACCATAGTGATGTCATCTATTGAAGTAAGATCTATAGTGTCTATTCCTTCTATTAACTTATTTATATGATGAGTATTAGGTATTTTAATGAAGTATTTATATTGTATCTTTTAATTCTATGATTAATTCTTGTAGCTTCTTTATTTCACTATCGTTGTCATTTTGATGAATTATCGTAATATTTTTTTACCTCTTCCTTTTCTTCTTGTTCCTCTTCTTTTAACTTGTTTGTTATTCTTCTAGAGGGGTTTCGTCTATCTAGGCTAATTCTTGGATTAATATAGTTTGATTTAGTTATTTTTATAGGGGATTCTAAATGTATTAGTGGTTTAAATAAATATTTTATGGTAATAGCTTCTTTATCCTTGAATGCGAAACTATGATGACTATTAGTTAAGGCGTAATTTATTTGGTATGTTACTGAAAATGGTTTGCTATTTTCCCTCATAAAATTTTCTCTTTTTAATTCATATTTTATAATAATTGAGGAATCAAGATTTCCGTCCGTTAGACTTAAACCTTGTTGTAAATTAATATCAAATTTAATTATTCCTACTCCTAAATTTCCTTGTCCTTTTGCTATTATACTTTCTTCATTATTAACGCGTCTGTCATCTCTTATTTCTAGTTCTATAGAAGCACTTATTCCTGTTTTCATTGTTGATTTAAAGATAATTTGTATCGTGCTAATATGAATAGAAGTTATTTTACTTCACGCTTCTTGTTGTAGTTTTGATAACTTTTTTCTAATTTGTTCTCTATTTATTATTTGAATTAGAAAATCTCCTTTGGTTTGTTCTATAGGTATTGTTGTTTCTCCTATCATCTTTCCATATTTAATTATATTTTTCTATCAAAGAGTTTAGATAAAAATGACTTGGTGATAAAGTTTTGAGTTTCTGATAAGGTAAAATTAGTTTGCTCCTTGATTTTCTTAATATCTATGATACCATCTAAGAAATAGTTTTCTTCTTCATTCTTGTTTAAATAATCAAAATAACTTTTACTAGTACTAGGGTTATCAGACATACCTGGTTCTTGTTTAGTTGGAATGGTTTGATTCCTTGTTGTTTAACGTCTTCATGGTGATGCTGAGTGAAGAATGCTGGTGATGATTGTTGGAGTTGCGTTTTGGGAATTTGTAGGTTTGATGATTTTTGTTGTGTGGTGTTTTTGATGGGGGATAAGAGTGTCTCCAGAGTATTACCTCAAACACTCAGTGCATAGGCATCTCAAGACAGAGTCTTGGCTTTGAGAGAAAATTCTCAACGGAAACTTTTATTCTCTGCCTCCTTATGAGGTCTTCACACACATATTTATAGCAGGTTCATCACCTGCTTATAAGTAAGGGCCTACATCACTTTCCAACAAGTGAGAAAACAAACAAACTAGCTTTACAATACAGGGCTACATTTGCAAAGAAAGTTTTGCAAAGACATCTAGACAAGGCTTAGTGCGATGTAGCTATCATCTTTTTTATTTTGTCTTGAAGGTGAGTCATCCTTGTCTTCTTTCCTTTTGTTCTTCTCCATTATTGCTGCTAGTGGTAGTGGTGGTCATGTCGGTTGCACAATGAATGCAGATATGGTCTTCGTGTAGTTGCAATAATTCACACAACTGCTGTTTTTAATCTGTTGCTTGTGGAGCCAACGTTCGTTCTATATTGATGAAGTCCTTGGCTAAATCTGTGATTAGGCTCCATTGTTCTATAGTAAACTGTGTCTTGGAATTACTAATGATGACTTTATGGTTGCTCCCATAATTGACCTTGAGGTTGTCTGTTGGGTTGATGTAGTGAATGGCTTGACACACCGAAATCAATGATTTCACTTGATAGTCTTCTGGTATTTTGACTGTCTTCAGGTCATCCCTTGTTGGGTAATTTCATTTGAAACTCCTATTTTGATGAGGGCCTTTGATGGTATAGTCATTTCTTCCTGGTTGAATAATGGATAACTGGATATATACCTCAGATAAATCTCTCTTCCTTTGGCAAAGAATTCAAGATATCTTTTCACGGTCATCTTGAATTTAATAGGAAATTCGTCGAAGATGCTAATCTTTTTGATGTAAATGGTGTCCAATAATCCATATTGATGAAGAGCAAATACTGTTGCTGGTGAAGCTTCTTCTGTGACTACTGCTTTTGGTCCGCCTTTGAATGTTGCGTAAAATCCCATGGTAGTATGGATTTCTTCATAGTTGAGAAGATCATTCCAACATTGTTGAAATTTCTGAAATGTGGGTTTTTTAGCTTCTTCCCTTTCCTTTGTGGTCTGGATATTTTTTATATGGAATTTTCATCGTCAAATGTTGTTGTGGAGTGGTTGATTCCACTTTTTGCTTCATGGCAAGGGCTTTGTATGATTCTTTGAATGCTTGATCTGCCTCCTCCTTGGATGTGAATGACTAGTGCTTAACATTATGCCCGACAATATGCTGGGATGCTATTGCCCAACTGGTGTAAATCCCTCGAAATGGTCCGTCATAGATGACATACCATTTTCCTTTTTTTGATTTCCTTTCGTCTTCTTCATAGTTTTCATCTTTTTCTTCCAGATCTGCCCATCCTGTGGATGTTTTTTCTTGTTGTGTTTCCTTCTCTGTGATTATTATCTTGCCTTCTGATTGGGTTTTACCTTTTATTTGTTGTTGCAGAATGGTGATGGTGGTTTTGAGCCGTTCTAGTTCCCCCCGCCTTAAAGAAAGCTGAGTTTCAAGTGATCAGATTTGTTCTTCCTTCTGTTGTTGCTGGTTCTGCATATGCTTTATTATTCCCTCCATTCTCTAGTAAGGGTGTCGGCCAACGGGTTGGTTGCTGACTTGATGTATTTCAGATATGGTTTGTAATAGTGTAGTTGTTGCCACCGGATCAATCTTTCTTTGTTGAAGTCTGCTTCAAGCTTGCACCTCCAGAATCCTGTAACATATTTGGAGTCTGTTCGTAACTCAAAACGACTTGTTAACAATTTGAGTTTCCACTTCTTCAATATCCTGAGACAAGCTAGTGTTTCTAGATCATGAATTGGATAGTTTCTCTCAGTAACAGAGAATGTTCCTGAAATATATTTACATAACTTCTTTGGGTACTTGTCTGTATTAAAAGGTACTGAGTAATTTGTAGAATCTTTTGATTCATTACTGCCTTTAGATAGTAGTTTATCATAGTGATTTGTAGATGAATCATTCGATTCGATTCATTTTGGGATAGTGTATTGCCATAGTAATCAAGAGATAGTAATTTCTTTCCTTCGGGGATTGCGAGCATGCAACATGCCCATGTCTCCTTGGATGAATTTTTTTCAACTATGAGAAAATCGCGATCACATGGGTTATATAATTTAGGTAAATGATCACAACTAGCCTTCATAAATTATACTACCTCTGTATCCTTGTCTTCCCATTTCCAATATATCTTATCTGATATCTTTTGTTGAAGGTGTTTTTGTTCTTTTGTTAAATTTTTTAGAAATCATTGTTCGCTAATATAATTTAAACTTCCTAAAAATCTTTGTATTTGTTTCCTATTTTCCATTTTATCGGGAAATTTATCTAGTTTTTCTTTAACATTGGTGGTTAATTCTATTTCTCCTGTACTATTTATTTTTAGTCCTACATATACATGTTGTTCCTCCTCATCGGGAGGCGCATGTGTTCTGGTAGATGGGCAGAAAGTCGGACGACTCGGCTTGGGTCGTCCGGGTCTAATGGTAGCTCGATCTCTGAATCAACTGCTCCTGGGCGCGGCACCTCCGTTGGTCTAGCATCAATCGTGTGTATTTTTGGCTTGTGAATGGTCGCCGCATAGCACGCCTTCGCTGCCTTCACGTCCCCCTGGCTATCCCCATTCCTTGGGGTGTTTGGAACTTCATCGCTTGATGACAGGTTGAGGCTACAGCTCCGAACCGAGCTAGGAAGGGTCTCCCTAGGATGGCATTATATGCGGATGGGCAGTCAGCAATGTGGAAGTCCACTGGGTGTGTGGCACTTGGCTCCTCGTCTCCTACCTTGACCTTTAAGCGCGCAGTTCCTAGCACCTTCACTTTTGCTCCGGAAAAGCCGACAAGTTGGGCTTCTGAGGCTTGCATAACCTCGGGGGGGTGTCTGCATTTGACGCCAACATGAATAGAAGAGTATGTCAGCGGAACTCCCACTATCTACCAGCACTCTGAATACTTTGCACCCTTCCACTTGTATGTTGATGACAAGAGGGCTTTCAGATGGGCCCTCCGGAGGATAGTCTTGCGATGTAAATGACAAGTCGGGACCCTCTTGTTTTGCGATCTTCATACACCACGTGTCACTTGCTTGCCCCTTGCGCTTCTTCTTTCGGCTGGGCTCCCCTCTCGCGATGGTTCTTATCTCCTTGTCGTTCGGGTTAGGACCCAGGCGCTCCTACACCGGCGGCCTTGCGGCTGGGGAGCGACTGCGCTCCCGCGGGGATTGATTTCCCTGTTCTGCTTTCTGGAACATTTCTCTTACTCCTCCTCGGTCAGAGATTATCTTAAGTGCCTTTTGAAGTAGTGGTAGTCAACAGTGTTGTGGGTGCGCGAGTTGTGGTACTCGCAGTACATGTTTGCCTGTCCTCGAGATTGATTCGCGCCCTCGCGGTTGGTTCGGTCGCGGCGAGGCTCTTGTGAATTTGCAAGAACATCTCTCCTTACCCAGACATTGGGACGTCGGGCATCATCTTGTCGATCTGGACTCCGCCTTCTGGTCCTTGGCGCCTCGCCCCTTCCACTTTGAGCTGGGCGCTTGGAGCTACCTCCCTGTTCCTCCTCCTTTGCCCCTAGCGCCTCCTCCATGAGGATTGCTTTCTGAATCTTTTTTTCCAGTTCATCTACCTGTCGTATCTCTCTTTTGGCTAGAGAGCGCCTTAGCTCTTCGTTAGTGCTCGCATCCATTAGGTTGGTGCGCATAAGTGGAGGGGTTAGGTCTTTGACATTGGACGCGACTTCCCACCATCTCCCCATGAAGTGCCTGAGGCTTTCTCCCTTTCTTTGCTTAAGATTGATAAGTGCACGAACCGTCAACGTTTGCTTCTTCTGGCTTGCGTACTTTGTTGTGAACAACAAAGCGAATTGAGCGAAGCTCTGAATGATACCCTCCGGGAGCGAGGAGTACCAGCTACTGCATCCTCCGGTGAAGGTGGATCGGAATGCCTTGCACAAGGCAGCGTCAGACGCATTGAGAAGTTGCATTTTCCGGCAGAACGTACTCAAGTGATCCTCTGGATCAGATTTTCCTTCATATGAGGGCAGGCCGATGCTTGCGAAGTTTGGTGGGATGGGTGTTTCGAGCACTCCCTTTGACAACGGTTGTCTAATGATTTGGGCGCTTCTTTCTTCCGAGGTGCCGTAGTTGAGTCGGGCGTACTTTTCCAGGTAGATGTCGTCGTCAGCTTCAATTGCGTCCTCATTTGGTGAGGCGCCCACACCCTCCCGTGGGGAGTTCATGGGTAGCGCCTCCACCTCCTGCATCTTTCCTCGGAGGCGCCTCCTCTCCTCTGCGGCTTCTTGGGGATTGAGAGGCGTCTGACCGTTGGCCTTTGTTAGTGCTGTCAACGCGGTCATGACTTGGTCTAGTTGGCCTTGCATGCTCGCCATTTGAAGTGCTTGCTTTTACCGAAGTTTCGCTAGTTGGCCCGCATGGATCGTCGTCGTCGGATGCCTCTAAACCTTGGATGGTGAGTGGTTGGGGGTTGATCGCTTCACGACCAACCACTTGCTTGAGAGGGGTCTTTGTTGGTGCCAGACTCCTTTCTTCCCCCTTCCTTGAGTTGGAAACGTCTTTCAAAGTCATGCTTGGCCCCACGGTGGGCGCCAATTGTTTGAGCCCGCGCGACTGAGTGTCACTCGGGTCCAAGGGGTTTGGGGCGTCAGCCATGACTTTGAGGGGGTAGGCGCTCCGCCTCGTCCGAAGTAGAAGAAGAGAAGAAGTATATAGAGAGAGAAAGTAGAGAGAAGTTAGAGTAAGAGTAGATAGATTGCCATTTATGAGGAGAGAACTCCTATTTATATACATTTGAGGGTTAGGTAGTGGTGTGGGCGCCTGCCAAGCCATAAATGCTGTGGTCGGGCGCCTCAGACCTTCTGACACTGTACATAGTCCTTTTTGACAGAGGGTGTCCCCCTGCCCCTTGTCCTTGCTGATGTCAGGTGCCTGGCCTTGTCTCTTGTCTCCCAGCCTTGTCTTTTTGCTCTTTTGTCTTCTTTCCTTCTTTATGCCATTAGCTAGGGTATTGTTTCCTTAGTTACTAGGATACCCTATCAGTTTCCTATTTTCCATTTTATCGGGAAATTTATCTAGTTTTTCTTAACATTGGTGGTTAATTCTATTTCTCCTGTACTATTTATTTTTAGTCCTACATATATGCATTCATTGTGCAGCCGACATGACCACCACTACCACTAGCAGCAATAATGGAGAAGAATAAAAGGAAAGAATACAAGGATGACTCACCTTCAAGACAAAATAAAAAAGATGATAGCTACATCGCACTAAGCCTTGTCTAGATATCTTTGCAAAACTTTCTCTGCAAATGTAGCCCTGTATTGTAAAGCTAGTTTGTTTGTTTTCTCACTTGTTGGAAAGTTATGTAAGCCCTTACGTATAAGCAGGTGATGAACCTGCTATAAATATGTGTGTGAAGACCTCATAAGGAGGCAGAGAATAAAAGTTTCAGTTGAGAATTTTCTCTCAAAGCCAAGACTCTGGGGTCGTTTGGAGAATTTGAGTTTAAATCTATAGATTGTCAACAATCTAAAGATTCTAACTCTTCGGACTGTTGAAAATAGATTTTAAAATGTTTATTGTTTGGTAACTGTGATTGTTAACATTCAATGAAAATAAAAATAAAATTTTTATATTAAATAACATGTTTACCCTTAATAAAAAATTAGAGTTGTTCGAGAAATATTAAAAACTTTTTTAGTAAATATATTTAATATGATAAATAAATAAAAGAAAGAGAAAAGATAGGAGAAAAAAATCTCATGAATCAATATATAGAACCTCTCTAATTACCTCTCTAAAGCTAAAATCTACAATACAAAAGGCAACAAAAAAACATAACTTTCTACAAAATCTACGGATTCAATGAATCCACGCCCTAAATCCCGTTCTCCAAACGAACCCTCTGTCTTGAGGTGCCTAGGCACTAAGTGTTTGAGGTAATACTCTAGAGACACTATTATCCCCCATAAAAAACACGGAAAAAATCCCACTGTACACATGTTTTTAAAAAAAAAATTCAGAATACACATGTTATGAAAAAAATTCCCAATCTACGCATGTTTGGGCCTTCACCGCGTCTGACTAAGGCGGTCATTGCTTCACCGCGTTAAAGAAGAGCGGTGAGTGCATCACCGCGTTAGAGAAACACGGTGATTGCATCACCGCTGTAGAGGAAGGCGGTGATTGCATCACCGTGTTAGAGGAAAACAGTGAATGCCTGACCTGCGTCGAATCTTTAAAAAAACGTAATTTTGTGCTCGGTTATCCGATCGTAGTGAAATTTTTTTTGATTCCGCATAATTTTTCGAGATCTTGCAAGCCGCAAACGCCAAAGGCAGTTTGGTCCCCCCTTCGTCCCGAAAAAACGTCGTTTGCTACCCCGAACGAGCCTTTTTTCGATTTCGTCAAACTTTGAACGATCATAACTTTGTGCTCCACAATCCGAAAATCATGAATTTTTTTTTGATTTTGCATAACTTTTTGAGGACTACAATTTTTAGTAAGAGAGAATTTTCAAAAAATGAATTATTTTGGATATACGGGCCTTTTGGGAATAAGTTTACCTTCTCTTTTTTAAAGATTCGACGCAGGTCAGGCCTTCACCGCGGCCGTTGAATGCGGTGAAGCAATCACCGTGTTTGTCTACAGCGGTGATGCTATCACCGTGTTTGTCTAACGCGGTGATGCACTCACCGCTCTTCTTCAACGCGGTGAAGCAATCACCGCGTTAGTCTGACGCGGTGAAGGCCCAAACATGCGTAGATTGGGAATTTTTTTCATAACATGTGTATTTTGAGAATTTTTTTAAAAAACATGTGTACAGTGGGATTTTTTCCTAAAAAACACCACACAGCAAAAATCATCAAACCTACAAAAATTCCCAAAACGCAACTCCAACAATCATCACCAGCATTCTTCACTCAGCATCACCATGAAGACGTTGAACAACAAGGAATCAAACCATTCAAACTAAACAAGAACCAGATATGTCTGATAACCCTAGTACTAGTAAAAT
Source organism: Linum tenue (assembly GCA_946122785.1). Lineage (NCBI taxonomy): Eukaryota > Viridiplantae > Streptophyta > Magnoliopsida > Malpighiales > Linaceae > Linum > Linum tenue. Next base: position 12,457,102 of record CAMGYJ010000004.1, on the reverse strand, counting down.
TTATTTTGATTATTTTAATAGGTTTGAATAATGTAAAAGAATCTGAAAAGGTTTGGATAAAAAAATAGACATTACCCTTTAAAGTATTAGTGTTTTAAAGTACAACTTGAAGTTGTACCATAACGTTAGAACTTAGAAGTACAAATTGAAGTTGCACCATAAGGCAATTTGACCTTTATGTTATGGTACAACTTGAAGTTGTATAATAACATAAAGGTACAACTTTAGTTTGTACTATAAATGGATTTTACAAAAGAGTATAGGCACAACCTGAAGTTGTACCATAAAATTAAAGGTACAACCTGAAGTTGTACCATAAAGACAAAAACTAAAGCACCAATGCTTTAAAGCATTGTGAAATTTCTCATGAATATATAGGTAACTAGGGTTGCAAATGAGCTAAACTGCTCACGAGCGGTTCAACGTTCGGTTCGGAAGAATCTCATTCAACATTTGGCTTGTTTACTAACAAGTCAAGTTTGAGCTAAGCATTGTTCGGCTGATAAGGCTTATGAACCAGCTCGACTCGATGGTTTGTTAAGCTGCACTAGCGAGCTAGCTTCTTTTGAGCTATGAGCTAGCTCCTCGATAGTATGGTTAGGCGAGTCACCTCAACTAGCAACTTATATTAGCATATCGATCAATAATTAATCATTGGCTTGTTAATAATTCATAGATTTGTTGATTATATATCCCACCACATATGACGTTTAAGAATTTGAACACATGATAAAATATGTCTTGTTTATAGTTTAAAAGAGAAATTATGTATGATAAGGTGCTCATATACAAATTACTATTAAATACCATGAAATGAACAATTATAGATTATGAACCAAATAACAGAGCTCGAGCCGATATCGCAAACTAATTGATGAGCTAAATTCCAATAGAGCTCATGAACTCGTTAATGAGACGATCTATAGTCAAACACAAACCAAAATTTCAAAACTATAGTCTGGCCTAGTGTACTGTATGACTGAACAAGGGTATCTTTACTTTATGTCAAAAATGAAAAATCAACAAGATAGGAATGAAGAACAGAAGAAGTGATTGGATGACAAAAGAATGATAAGTCAAAAGGAGCTAAAGGACCGAAGAAGAAGTGGATGGATGGGTTGTCTGCAAGGTTGTCAACTCGTGGGTTGACCCGGACCCGGTCAAGCTAGTGGGTCAAGGGTTAATGGGTCAACCATTTTAGCCCGGCTTGGCCCGGAAATATAGAAAGAGTCATTATATTGTACTTATCCTCATAAATTATATCAAATCTTATCTAACATATGAGTTATAACATATAATATTACACCAAAATAAGATATCGTACTTAGATCCAACATATAGTACCCACACTTCTATAACATAAATGTTCAAATTTTCAACTTAGTATTCCAAAAATTGAGTTAGCCGAAAAGAAAAATTGGAAAATAGGCGCATTTCGCAAACTAAAGAAAAAAATTACACAATTTGACCTCCAACCCGGTACCTTATAGCGGTCGGCCCGGCGGGTGCCTACGGCCCATTTTTCTCACCGGGTCAGGATCAAATTGGGTCGACCCGTGAGCCAACCCGCGGGTTGACAACCTTGGTTGTCTGTCCTCAACTTTCCTCTCTTTCGAGCTCGACCTCCCACCACTTTTTTCCTCCCCTTTCTTTAAAGCCAAACATCCCCCGAGAAAATCAAATTTCTTTGATTCCCCCTCCTCATCAAAAAGTTGCACGCGTTTCCATTCCCCAATTAATATATTTTCCCAAATCTCACCCTCTCCATTCTTTCTCTTTAATCCCCCAATTACCTAATTTGAACAAACCCACCCCCCAAAATTGAATTTCCCTCCCAACTTCCCCAATTCCTCCACTCCCCCATTTATAATTATACCTGTTTGCCCATTCACACATTACTTTATTTTTCCTTCCCCTTTTCAGTCGCCATTGAAATAGCTCCACTAACATCCATTCCAGTGACTTCTTAGCTTATTCGACCAAGAAAAATATATGACTTCTTAGCACATTCTTATTCTCGGCCATGGGCTACCTCCGCTGCAATGCCGAATCCGCAATCGCCGTCTGCGATCCCTACAACTGGGATCGCAGCCAGCCAAGGAGAGGAAGAGGGAAAAACAGAGCCGTCTCTGCCTCCAACAATGCTGCTGCTGCCGCCGCGAGAGAGTTCTCCTACGCCGAACTATCCGCCGCAACAGGCGGCTTCTCCGCCGATAATTTCCTCGGCAAGGGAAGCCACGGCGCCGTTTTCAGAGCCGTGCTCGACGACGGCAAGCTAATCGCCGCGGTCAAGCGGACGAACCATCCCCGAAACCCGGATCCAGCCTTCCGCAGCAACTTCGCCCCCGCCGTCGCCACGCCGGGGGAGAACGAGATCGAGATCCTCTCCAGAGTCCGCCACCCGGGGCTGGTCAATCTAATCGGGTTCTGCGCCGCCGCCGAGGAGCGGAAACTTCTCGTGGTGGAGTACATGCCCAATGGCTCGCTCCACGACCTGCTCCATTCCGGCCCGACCAGGCGGCCACCCGGTTGGACCAAACGGATCCGGTTCGCTCTGCAGGTGGCCAAGGCGGTTCACGCGCTCCACTGCTCCGACCCGCCCGTGATCCACCGCGACATCAAATCCTCCAACGTCCTCATCGACGGGAAATGGAAGGCCCGGCTGGGGGATTTCGGCCTGGCGCTGAGGGGACACGTGGAGGACGTCCGGGTCAGGTGTACTCCGCCGGCGGGGACGCTGGGTTATCTCGACCCGGGATACCTCGCCCCGGGGGATCTGAGCTCGAAGAGCGACGTCTTCAGCTTCGGCATCTTGCTGCTGGAGATAATCAGCGGGAGGAACGCAATCGACGTGAACTTCAGCCCGCCTTCCGTCGTCGATTGGGCGGTCCCGCTGATCAAGCGATGCGAGTTCGGGTCGATCTGCGACGAGCGAATCGGGGCCCCGAGCGACGGAGCCGTGATTCGGAGCCTGGCCGTACTGGCGGCGAGATGCGTGCGGTCGACGGCGGGGAAGCGCCCCGGGATGGCGTCGGTGGTGGAGGCGCTGAAGGGGATCAGGAAGAGAGCGGAATCGCCGGCGATTTGGAGACAGTTGAGGCGGCGCGTGGGGCGCGTGGATGAGATGGAGCCGCTGGAGGACGACCGCGACGCCGCCGCTGTTAGTAACAGCATTGGCAGGGCGACGGTGAGGGCGGGAAGCAGGAAGACCAGGAAAGTGTCCAGCGTTTCAATTGCCGAACACGGAAGCGATGTGATCGGAGATGCGACGGCGGAGGGGGAGGAGGAGAGGGTGGTGTCCAGGTCGAGATCGATCGGTTCGTTTGGGGAGATGAAATTGATGAAGGCGGACGAGTATTACAGGCTGAACAAGGCTGCAGTGAGAACGACGGGGAAGGGAGCTGTGAGATTGAGGAAGTCGAGGTCGACGGGAGTACTGAACGGGCGGCGGCTTGGCCGGAATAACAGTCGCGGCGGCGGTAGAAGCACAGAGATGGAGGTTTCGATGTCGAAATTGGGGATCGGTTCAGATGAGAATAAGGGGCAGGAGAAGCCCCTCTTCTCCATTGTTTTACCGTCCAGCTAGTTTTTCTTTTGAATCACCTCTCATATTTGTATTATTTTTCACTTTTTTTTTATCCGTAAATGTTGATAAATCTTTTGAGTTTTGACATGATTTGTTTTGGCCAATTTTAAGTGAGGAATTATAGCCTTCCCAATGAGTGTTGAATGGGTTGCAATTATTATGGGTTGTCAAGGTTTTACTACAATTCCAAACATGGTAAGCTAAAAGTGTGCTTATTTTCCTTTGAATGCAAGTCTTTATAGTTAAATCATAAATGGTTGGTTGGGTTTGTATCTGTATGTCCCATATTCATCCCTTAAGTAGCAACTAAACTTACTTAAGGGATTTGAAACTAATCCTTCCAATTCAAGACTAGTGGTATTATCATTAGACCAATCTCTTGTTCGTCCTACTCTTATATCACCCTTATGAAATGAAAATGTAAATCTTAACCACCAATCAATCGAGCTCCTCCAGAAACCCGATAATCCAATTCATTCTTATTCAAATATCTTGCATTTTCATTCGTCGTAGATTAGCTTAGAATTGATTCGTTAGTATTATGCATAAGTATGAGCTTACTAACCCACCTCATGAACTAGATCTTGAGAAGTGATGGTAGAGACATGTGTTTTAACAAAAGAAAGAGACATGACAATAGTATCACTCACGTGATGATAATTTATAAGACATGTTTCCTTGACCATAGCTGAAGGCTCCAACAAGAATGTAAATGCTCCCCCCCTCCCACCTTTCCATTCCTTCATTTTCAAGGCTACATTCCAGAAAGCCCATCCTTCGATTTAATGCAGATGCAAGAAATGGGGATGCGAGCGGTCGGTCAGTAAAGACCGAACTACTGCATAGTTGAGATATCAATTGTAATCGAATGTCACAGAGCAGCAAAAAACTATTAAAAGAGTTTGGTGTCTCAAATACGATAATTTGATGCTTCTGTAGTTCTATTCAAAGTCCTATGTCTCTCGACATAAAGGAGAATGGGTTGATTTTTTTCTTTTTTCTTTTTTCTTTTTCAAACTGCAGGCCACTATTTTCAAAGGTTAGATTTACAGTAGATTCAAAATCGAAAGTCTACTGGCTGACTTTCTAGTTTGGCTTGTTAGTAGCCAATCTTCCCACGTGATGTATTGGATACCAATCAATGTAAACCCAAGTGATAAATAAAGCAGTGATTATTAATACTAGATAAATTATGTACCGCGCTTTGCTGCGGCTTGTAATAGTATTAGATGTATTGTTTGCTAACTCGTAATTGATTTATAATCGTGTTTAGCAGTGGTACAATAGAAAAATGTCATAATGCTAACTTTTCCGGTACGAAGTTCGTTATGGTTTTACAATTTTATATTTTTTCTGAACATACATCGAGGTTTGAGTTGGAGCAACGTGTCCCCCTGATTTTACCACGATTGAACTATGATTTTATCACAAAATATCCTAATTATAAATTTTACGGTACCTCCTTCGGTATGGTTTTACATTTTTTTTTTCTTAACATCAATCGAGGCTCAGGTTGGAGCAATATGTCAAGGCGAATTTTAACCATAGTTGAACAACAATTTTAGCACAAAATACTATAATCCTAACTTTTCCGGTACAACCTTAGGTATGGATACAATTTTTGATTTTCTGTTAACATAGGTCGAGGTTCGGGTAGGAGCAACGTGTCAAGCTGGATTTAATCAAGGTTGAACTACGATTGTATCGTACTGGCGGTCCAATAAAAAAAGTCCTAATACTAACTACGATTTTAGCAAAGTCGAGGTTCGGATTGGAGCAAAGTGTCAAGCCTGATTTGACCACTATTGAACTACGATTTTAGTACAAAATATCCTAATACTAACTTTTTCGATATGACCTTCGATATGATTTTGTAATTTTTGGTTTTTTCCTGATAAGTCAAGGCTCGGATTGGAATGTGTCAAGCTTGATTTTATCCATGATTGAACTATGATTGTAGGAGATTGTATTCTCTATGCAAAAGTGGAGAAGTAGGTCAGATAAAATTAATCTAAAACTGACCACAAAAACATAAAAATTATGATTTCAATGAAGACCATCGGAAAAAAAAAATTATAATGGCCACGTAATTTAGGGCGGGCTGTCACCTACACAAATTAGAGGTGCTTGTCATTTTAAACATTCTCTAATGCAACAGTAACTACATTATCACTTTAATAAGTATTAAGATATATTAAACTGAAGTTTGGTTACGATTGCCAAACAAATTACAAATTAGTCATTATAATGTGCATTTTACATTTTTTATATCCCAAATTTAATTTTAATGTAAATTTGTTAAATGTTTAGATTTACTTGAATCCATGAATCCAATCTACCATAACATAAAAGTATAATTTGTACCATACAAAATGTTGTATCACTCAACTGTAGAAGAAGATTCGATCATTTTATATTTGCTCATTACGTCAAATATTAAATAAATGATAAAAGAGAGACGACTCTAAAATATTGCAAGAGCGTATTAATAAACTCATTTATTACATTTACGGGGTACTAAACAAACTTCTATTAACTACATGTAACAAAATATGTCAGACCTATATAAGCAAGTGTCAATAAATTGCTATGGTGAACATGATTGACTGTTGTATTGACGACCAACTAAAAGATTTAGTTAAAATATTTCTATAATCTACTTACTCTTCGTTTCATTTTTCACTCGCCTTCCATAACCCTTTCTTTATTTCTTTTTTAGCCTTCTTCGTCTAACCCTAATTAGTATACTATTTTTATGTATTCTAATCATAAGTATGAACGGGTTCATACACGACTCACAACAGTATATAGAATTAATAATTGAACCATGAACCACTAACTTTTTTCAGCTCAATATTGAGTCCTTTCAAAATAAATATATATGGTTATTACTTATTAGAAAGTCGTCATTTTTCACAATGAGATTTGAAGGCATGATATTTTAAGCGAGTTCCAGTTTGTATTCCTTTTGCTCCTCTCTAGAGTTTTTATGTTTCACCCAGGCTTGAATTTTCAACAATTATACATGGAATATTTGGTTAGGTATCTACACATATCAAATAAATAGTTTTCATTTTTCTATAAAAAAGTAAATAATTATCATCTTAATACATCACCATAAAAGGAATTAAGCCTCAACTATGCAAATTACAGTTCGGTACCTAAACTTAATAGATCTTTAGATTTATGACCAAAATTTATTTTTTGGACATATAAGTCCTCAAAATATTGATGGATCATTATATTTTAGTACCTAAAATTTTTGTGTATTACATTTTGGTACCTTAACTATTTTAGTTATACAAATAGGTCTAATTTTTGTATGTGTAATTAAAACACTCTCGAATAAATGAGTATCCATACCCAACTCATACACATTTAGATTATGGAAGTAAATATCCATACGCTACCCAAGCCCATCTACAAACTTCCAAACCCATATATACGTCACTCATACCCTACCCAAAATCAATGGGTCTACTTGGGTTTAGGTAAATATCATTTATTAGCCAACATTTTAAAAAAAAATTAAGTTGGATGTTGACAGCCATATATATCTCTTCTCGGTCAATATCATATTGTCAAGTCAATGTTACTAACAAAGCTGTTAATAAAAAAATTAATTTTAGACTAATAATACTAGCAAAACACTATAACGGGCCACATAATACATGCCCATAGGCCATCTCCGCCCCGCGACAAAGCGCGGTATCGCCACCTAATAAATATGTAAAAAGAGTAATAAACTGAACACATGAGTAGACAGTAGAGAGCATGTACTTCTGGCTGGGTGAGGCGACAGTGATGAGATATATTATGTAAATAGTTGGCGGTAGGTAGTTAAATAATTGGTTCAATCGAGATTTGATATCGATATATTCAGTGAATAATTTATATTAGGTTAGTAAGTCTGATATTTGTACTTCTTCAGATGGATGTCGAGTCTCGAGTAGATTGTAGGTCACACGAATGAACTATGCTTCATTGTTCGGAGTTTTTATTGTTTTATACTATCAAAGGGTTATCTTATTTTCAAGCCACAACATAGACTGACCATCTACTTCTATAGGTGGAGAACAAAATATAGTTTTGGATTACTACTATTGGTTACTATGCTCTGTAGTATCCATTAGATATTGAGATGCCTATCACAAACAACTAATTATATCAAAATAAAAAATGTCAATTTTCTCTGCAGTACTCGGTTGATTAATTAATGAAAGCTTTAATACATTCCAACGAAGTGAAATCCACATGCGTAAAAACAATGTGTTTAGCAACTCTTCTTTCTCTGATAAAGAATACTTCATTTAAAGTGTCAAACCGAAATGATGGTATGAGTGCAAGCAAACTTTGCACATCATAACAATACTAGTTGGGTCTATGAGTAACAAATAACAATGACTATTTAGCAGCGGCGGATCTAGGGGTCGTCACCGGACCACGACCCAGCCCTCACTTGGGTGCAGAACTAGTATATCCCTTGTAAATTTTTAATTTTATGTATTTGTTTCAGTGCTAGTATATATATCCTCTTTTTCTAATGTGGTCAAATGCTCTATCCTATCCTCGATCCGCCAATGCCATTTAGATAATTGTTTTTCGAAGTTATCACACAACCCAACTGCATCCACCACCGGCAACTCCCATAATATGAAACCGATTCAGTGTCCAATTATGTACCCCTTGGAAAAAGAGGATGAATCGAAATATAGCCGCTACACCAAAACTGGGTGAAAAAACAACCTATCATCCAACCAAAAAAATATAAGTAGATAATAAATCATAATTATATCAATTCGTTAGTAATGCAATGAATAAGTTCTGAGTCCAAAACTCATCCAACCCACGCCATGTCTCTCCAGTTGACACTTTGGTGGGGGAGCAAACATCAAAGGGTTCCCAAATTCGAGCCGATCCCGTGAGCTAAATTCGAACTCAACCAATTTATTAAAGAGCTGAACCTAAATCAAATCTCTGCTCCAGCACTATTTCCAAGGCTTCCGCTTGGATTTTTGTCCAACTTAATTTGGGCTCTGGTTTTCTTAATCTACTTGTGGATTGTTTATTAACAGCGGGAACTCAATTTTCGTCGGATCCGATTTTATATTGTGGAAGAAAACACCAATGAATATGATATGACAGAGGCAGAGCTTTTTTTTTTAAACACAGACAGTGGCAGAGCATTATAGCATTTATGAGAGCATGTTAGTTAGTTAGGAGAGAAGCACGGAAACCCGTGAGAGGGAGAAGAAGAGTGAATGAAAGAGAGAAGAGATGCCTCCTCCTCGATTGCAGGCAGCGATAGGCATTAGGCATGGCAGACAACAACTCTTCATTGAAGCTTGGGTGCCGTGGCAGAGAGTTCAGTGATCGGAAACGGAAACAACATCCAAACGGGAAATATGGACACTTTGAAAAAAGTACCACCGTTGTTTGACTGTTTCCCATTTATTTCAGCGCCCCTTGCTCATCACAAGAAATCTCAAGCCCATTTGAAGTTTTTATGTCACAAGCAAAGGCTTTGAAATCACAGATACTATTTGAGTCTAGTGGCGCAGTTGTTGTTTGGTAAAGAAGTCCGAGTTATCGGTCCGATATAGGAGCTGGATAGACAACATATATTTTTTAGGGTAATGTCTATTTTTCATCCAAATCTTTTTCAGATTCTTTTATATTATTTAAATCTATTAAAATATTATTAATTAGCCAAATCTTTCGTAATGCACCAAAATATTAGCCATTTTTACGTTATTATTAATAATTTTATAAATATTTTCTTAGTTAAAAAACTAAAATTTTGGAATGTTGACCTTCATGTGTCACTTCCAAGTTAGTTTCATATTGCCAAGTTAATATTACTAACAAAATTGCTAACCGAAAGTTAACATTTGGCTAATTCTTAGTATTTCGATAGGTTTGGATAATATAAAAGAATCTGAAAAAGGTTTGGATAAAAAATATACATTACCCTATTTTTTTAATAGTGTTAAAAGTTACAACACCCAAGAATAGAAAAGCGAGCGTGAATTGCATGAGAATGAATTTCATCTTGTTTGTAAACTAGGGTGACCTAGTAGGAGGATTCAAAGAACTTTCATGCTTCAATTGATATGATTTGGGTTGCATGGAAGGGGAACCATTATGGTTTAGTTGAAAGGGCTACAAACCTAAACTCTTAACTTTGGTTTCTTCATCATTGCTAGTTGTTAAATTGTATCTACAATATATAGAAAGTTGCTTGAAGTTCACCTAATTTAGGCTTGTTAGATAGTAGTTTGAGTACGAGTACTAGTACACAGGGCCGGCCTAGAGGGTGTGCCAGCCGGCCCTCCGGCACAGGGCCTCAGAATATTAGGACCCTCCATTTAGATCCGTTAGTTAATCCGATAATATATTGTAAGTTGTATTTCTAGTGTACGATTAATTGATTATGAGAATGATGATAGGTTTAATAATATTAATTAATACTAGTGTTAGCTATTGATTAATAATCTCATGTATATAAAATAAACAAGTATACTGATGGTCAAAGTACTGTTTGTGTTTCGAAAATCCTATTTGCACTAACAATATAACAACATTTTTTTAATGAAATAGCTATGATAACAATTGAAAATGATCTCATGGAGACTAAAAAATAGAAAGATATTATATTTCGAATAATAATATTATAATCACTTTAGTTTTATTAACTTATAAAAGATCTCATGGGCCACATCTCGATTTTGGAACAGGACCTCCACGATCCATTAGATGACCCTGCTAGTACATCTAAGCTCATGCACTATGACCTTGTACAATTATACTACAAGTTGTGATTGGTATACTTGTCAAGAGTGATCATGTAGTTACATGATATCAAACTTTTGGCTTGGTTGTTGGATAGGAAAATCCTAGAATTACTAATCTAATCGTGTTTTCTTGTTGATCTTGTTGTGGGAGTGGGTTGGTAAAGTCCGGGTAAAGTAATCCATTTGGTGAAAGTTCATGTTAAACTAGGGTATTATTTGTAGTATAGATGACAATTTGAATTCAATCCACCAATTCAACTAACATCCATTCACTAAATGAATTAGGGGTCGTTTGGATGTGGAAATTTTAAAACGTTGAAATTTGTCTGAATTTCCATGTTGTACAAAACCAAGGAATTGACTTGTGAAAATTGAAAAAAAATTCACGTTTGGATAGGGTTTAGTTTTGTGGGAATTGATGGTGTGGAATTTGGAAAAAAAAGTAGGAAAACGTGGTAATGTCAAATTATTAGGGGGAGGTGTAGTATTCTCAATTACCATGAATGTGGTAATTGAAGCCAATATATATATATATATATATATATATATTTTTATACTTAGATCAAAATTTCATTAAGAACAGGCAACCAATAGCATAAACACTATGGCGCTCCCCATAACAAACAGTCTGTACAATAATCAGTCAAGTAAAGAAACTACCCCAAGCCCCGAGCAATGAAGCAATCTGATAAACTCTGATCTAGCATACATCTATACTCAATAACCCATTTTGCTTGCGCAGCCAGCTGCAAAGGAGACCGAGCACTAGTTGACCCATACATTCTAGAGCATCGCTCCCTCCAAATCAAACTTAAAACAACACTCCAGGAAAGCCGATTAAGACGTGCAGAAGCTAAGTTTCCACCCCAGTGAGTGACACACCAGTTCAAAACATACTGCCAATCTACAAATGATGGCGGCACAGCAGGCTTGGACACCTGCACAAGCACATATCGCACAAATGCACACTGCACAAAAAGATGATTCCGAGTTTCCATCCCACCAGGACACAGCAAGCATAAGCCTGACAGAGACTTCCCCCCAGGAGATAAGACGATCTTGTAACTTCAACCTGTCCTGGATAATTAACCAAAGAATGAATCCGTGGCGAGGGATAACAACACTGACCCAAACCAAATTCGCCCAAGGCACAACACTGCTCTTCTGACGAAGGGATTGCCAGACCCTTTTGACAGAGTATGATTCCATAATCTCACCATCCCATGCTAAGCCCCCCCTGCAGCAAGGATATAAAAGGCCTAGCCATATCACGACACTTCAAAATCCTCCTCCATATCCAGGGAGCCGCAGAAGAAGGCTTTAAATCCCAGACTGATTTGTTCTTGACTCGATAACAGTGAATCCAGGCTACCCAAAGAGACCCCTGCTCAGCAAGGACTGCCCAAAAATGTCAAAACACACAGGCTTTATTCCAGACCGCAAACCCACGAATCCCTAAACCCCCTCCTTCTTAGGTCGAGCAAGGAATTCCCAGGAAACAACAGCCCTTGTCCGCATTGATGATTCAGTTATATCCCATAGATACTTACTGCAGATAGACTCTACTTCCTTAATGACAAACTGAGAGAGAAGAAAGATCCCCATCCAATACTGCAACACACTAGTCAGAACAGATGTGATAAGTTGTAATCTCCCAGCAAAGCTCAACGTTCTTGCCCTCCAGCTTGAAATCTTAGCTGTAATTTTCTCTACTAATACTCGACAGTCTGCTCTAGATAGTTTCCCAGTAATAAGAGGGACTCCCAAATACCTAACAGGCAAGTTACCAAGAGGAAACTTTGAATATGATGATATATACTGCTGTTCAGATGCCGAGATTCCCCCACAAAATAACTGACATTTATCCGGATTGCATTTAAGGCCAGAGACTTTATAAAAAGCATCAAGTACCCGACAGATCCCTGCCACCCCTCTTATAGAACCATTAGTGAACACCAGTAAATCATCAGCAAAACACAAGTGTGTAATTGCCAATGGTTTACATCTAGGATGGGGGGGGGGGGGGGGGAATTTGGTTCTGCCTAACTGCTAACTTCAACATGCCATCTAACACTTCCATAGCAACAGTAAACAAATATGGCGACAGGGGGTCGCCTTGTCTCAGACCTTTTTTCATCTCAAAGAACCCACAAACTCCACCATTCATCACTACACTTACTTTAGAAGTACAAACACAAGCTCGTAGCCACTTTATAAACAGATCAGGTATTCCCATCTGACTTAGAACATAAAACAAGAAACTCCAATACACGGAATCAAACGCTTTCATAATATCGATTTTCACATCACATCGTGGGGAAATTCTACTTCTATGATAGTCTTTAACTAACTCTGAGGCTAATAAGATATTATCACTTATGGACCGACCTCTAATAAAAGCATACTGAGATGTAGAGATAAGGCTTGGCAAGACAGAAGCTAAACTGTTGGCCAAAACCTTCGAGATACCTTTATAGATCGTGTTACAACAGAAGATGGGACGGAAGTCTTTCATTCTCTCAGCGTTTGGAATCTTTGCCACCAGCGTAAAAAGGGTGGAATTCAGAACCTGTGGCATAATGCCAGAAGAAAAGAAAGCCAGAGCAACTTCTTCAACTTCTTTACCAATCAAATCCTAGTGCAGTTTAAAGAACTCAGCAGGGAACCCATCAGGGCCTGGCGCCTTATCTCGCCCCAGATTCTTAAACACCCTACAAACTTCTTCCCTAGATATTGGAGTAATTAATGAACTAGCTTCCTCCTGAGTAAGAGATTTAAGAGCCAAAGCTTCATAGAAACTAGATGGATGAGTAAACACTTCAGGATCAACCTCCCCAATAAGCTTTTTATAGAACTCAACTGCAATCTGCCCCAATTTCTGAATGTCAGTCACCTCCTGCCCTTGAGCATTTAACAGACGAGTTATCTGCTGACAGTGAGAATGAATTTTCACAGAACTATGGAAGTATGTAGTGTTCATATCACCCTCCTGGACTCCCCTGGTGCGAGCTTTCTGCTTGTAAAAACTTTCTTCAGCCTTCTGCAAATCACGACATTTAACAGAGAGCTGCTTCTCTTCCCCCACCAGTGCAGCATCAGGATTAGCCAATATAGCCAACTGTATAGCCTCCAGTCTACTCTCACAAGCTCTAGTCTGAACAGAAATATCAGCATAAACTTCCTTATTCAGCTTAGCTAGAGCTTGACGAACCTTCTGCAGCTTACCATAGAAAACAAAATAGGGACAGCCAATCACCTTATGTCTCCAAGCAGCAGCCACTAACTCATTATAGCCAGGATGACTAGTCCAAAACTTGAAATACTTAAATGGTTTAGGAAAGCCCTTCACCTGAGGAGTAACTGTCAGCAATAAACCACTGTGATCCAAGACCCCTGGTGGAGAAGTAACAGCAGTACTAGCTTTAAACATGGATAACCAGGCTTCATTAATAAGAATCCTATCTAATCTCTTTGCAATGGGATTTTCCTCCTGCTTGTTCCACCAAGTAAACCAAGACCCCATAACTTTATGCTCAATCACATTCATATCAGCAATCCAGGACTTAAAAGAAAACATACTCAAGCTCATAACCAAAAGATTAGAAGTCTCCCCCGAATCAGTAACAGCATTAAAATCACCCAAAATTGCCATTGGGATACTCCCCTCTTGCTGGAGTAAAAGCTCCTTATAGAGCACAGCCCTATCAGCTTCCTTGTTTGGACTGTATACCACTAATAAGAGGAAAGGGTTAGGCCCTCCTACTCTGACCTTAATGAAATGCTGCCCATCATCTACCTTCACTATATCCAGGCCATCTTTCCAGAGCAACCAGACGCGTCCATTAACGGACTTAGGGTAGTTATTCAAATGTTTAAATTGACTAAACTTCTTGAGAATATCAGAACTATTAGAAGCAACAACTCTAGTTTCTATTAACGCTACTATATCTAACTTCAAACTCCAAAACTTCATAAGCACAGCATAGTGCTTATCAGGGGCATTAAACCCCCTGATGCTCCAACACAATACCTTCATTTACCCCGCTTCTTCCCCCTACCCTTACCCCGAGCAGGAGCAATAGGTGGAGGTTCCACAGGACGTTTCAACATAGGTCGACTTAACGAAGGGAATGCCTGATCATCAAGTGAACTCTTACCCAAACCAGCTGACAGACTCCATGGACTTCTAGATACAGACCCTGGGGCAGGAGCCCTCACTCTATTCTTTCTATGCGTGACCACTTGAAACCCATCAACAACTGCTGAGAGCTCTGCGCCCTTATCTTGCACTTGAGCAGGAGAAGAAGCAGAACCCTCAACCTCCACAGTCTCCACAGCTACCACTTCCTGAACCACTTCATTCTGCAGCTCTTCTAGCACCCCCTTCCCCTTATCCTTCAACCCAACAGGATCAACAAGATCAAGCTCCTTCACTCTAGGCTGCTTAACAACCCAGACCTTCTTCGTCTTCCCTCCAGGATTAGAGCAGTCATGGCCAAATAATTGACATTTATCACATTTGCTCGGGACATGACAAAATCCACATCAACAAACATCTCTGGGCAGTCATCAGGAGTAATGCTCAGCTTATTCACCAAATTAGTTTTTACTGAAATTTCAACACACAGCTTCGCTACCCCCAATCGAGTCCCTTGCTTCGTAGGGAAATCCATACAAAGAGGACGACCCAAAGAACTAGCAATCCGCCCTAGACCTTCCTTTGACGCCATCTCAGACGGCAAGTTCGAGAGCTTAACCCAAACTGGAACTACCGAATTATCGATGGCAAGAGGCTGGATACCTGGTTCTCACTTGCGCAGAAACATCATATTCTCACGATGATGCCACAGCCCTCCTTCGAAGACCCAACGACAAACTTCTGCAGTCGGGAACTGAAAAAGGACCAGTCGCTCCCCTAACCACGAATAGCTCCATCCTGCCCCCAGATCCAATTCGCCCAAAAGTGAATGGAAGAAAGCGATGTTGGTCGATCAAGAAACTAGCCGACTAAGCAATGAACCCGCCGCTTAGAACCCTCCTCGAGAACCGATTTGGGAATTCGCAGCGACCCATTGATAAACTCCGGCTCGTAATAATCCAGCTTGAGGTCCGGATTAAATGAAAAGAGCGACGCCCAAGTGCGCCCGTCACCGACGACACCTGAGGAGGCTCCTCCGGTGACGGTCGCCATTTTTGAATCAAAAGTCGAACCTAGAACGAGCAGAGAGAAGAGAGAGAAGAGAGAGAGAGAGTAATTATTGTCGTCGACTTCCATGGTCCAATTTCCATACCATTTTTGCTCTCCCAAACATGGGTTTTTAACCCAATTACTGCGTTTTGTGGTAATTGGATCCAATTACTGCATTACATTTCCACATCCAAACGACCCCTTAATGTATTCATGGACTGTTGAAAATTTATAATTTGATACCTATATATTTTGTATTCAACAATTTCGTACATAACTTCATTTCTTCAATGAAAAACTTTCCTTCAAAATTATATTTTGGAGTGGGAGAGCTAGGGCTGTCAATTTGGTTTGGTTTGGTTAACCAAACCATTAAGTATGAAAAACCAAAAACCAAAAACAAAATCCCAAAAACCAAAACCAATAAGGGCCCTAATGGTTTTGGTTTTGGTTTGGATAACCAAAAAACCAATATGTACTCATACACTCATATTTATTCCTATTTCCCTCCTTTTTATTGAATAAACGTCATAATAATGGTAAATGGCCTTTACAAATTATTGGTTGGCATGTGTGTCAAAAGAAAAAAAAAGAAAAAAATATTTGTTGATAAATAATTTTATTCTTATTGGTTTCTTAATGGTTTCTATTGGTTTTTCGGTTTTAACCAAACCAAAATCATTAAGTTGCTTATTGGTTTAAAACCAAAAAATCGAAACCATTAGCTTTCCAATTGGTTTGGTTTCGGTTAAAACCAAAAAACCAAAACCAAATGGACAGCCCTAGGGAGAGCATCCGACCCAGGCAGTAGCCAGTAAGAAGTAATCTGGGCAAAGCTCATATAGTCATATGGAATTCAGGTTTGATGTCAAGGAACTCTCTTATTGTATGGCTTATTATGCTGGCTTGTTAAAGGTCGTCTTAAAAAAAATCAAAGTTACACTTTTAACCTCTTACCTTCCTTACCTTCCCTTTAGCAAACAAACACCATTTATACTAAAAAAAAACACTATTGAAGGAGAGAAAAATCCATCATCGTCATTCTAGAGGCGATATCGTCGGCAGGACGTCTGAATCATAAGTAATGACTCTGACGAGGTAAAAAATTTCACTAAAAAAAACAAAAAAAGGGAATCGCGGCTCAGATGCGGTTCGACCATGTTTCAACTACAAGTCACTTGCGGTTTCACCATATACCAACCGCAAGTGACCTGCGGTTGGACCATGGTGCAACCACAAGTGACCTGCGGTTACACCATGGACCAACCGCAAGTGAGATACGGTTGGGCCAAGATGGAACTGCAACTAACCTACGGATGGTTCATGGTCGAACCGCATTTGAGTCGTGGTTGAGCATTTTTTGGAAATTTTGGTTCAAATTAATATTTTTTTAATTTTTTATATTATTTATGGTTTGTTCCCTGAGATAATTTGTTGGATTTTGATTTATATAATTTTCTAGATTTATTTGCATAATTATTTTTGGAATTGAAGGATTTTGCATTGAAATTAAGATTAGATTTGGCCTTAAATTAGGATTAAATTAGATGTGGTCTTAATCTAGAAAATTAAGATTAGATTTTGCATTACAAATTAAGATTAGATTTATTGCATAAATAATAGATTTTGCATGTGAAGTTATGATGATTGTTAAATTAAATGTAGTTATGAAATTTTAAATTTATTGTAGAGTACTCGTTAAATTGACGACATAGAGAATGTTAAGTTCTTTTTAAATTTGTGGAGTATCACTTATAAATTCTGATAATATTGGAAGATATTGGTAGTTACAATCCGGATGGCCATAATTACACATCGGATTTCATTAATGGCGTGAAATACACTACGGATTTGCAAGCATATGAAGCCGCTACTGAGATTTCCAAGCGTTTGGGGTTTTATTTGGTGAGGGCAACGAACAAAAAAAAAATAAAAGTGAAGGTAGTTGGCGACATTACTTATATTGCACTATGGTAAGAAGAAAAAGTCGAAGGAACCTGATCTTACTAAGGTAAGGAAGGAGGCCTCTTACTGCTACTGAAAAGTTGGGGTGCGAGTTTCACATCAAGCTTGAGCGGTCCGGTGATGGATATTGGTTGATCCTAGGGTGGCAAATACAAAGAATCCTGGTGCTAATTTGGATTTCCACAATCATCAGTTGGAGCTATTTTAGGAGGGATCAAAGCGAAGGAATATTTTGACTGCAGATGATAAACAATACATCAGACAACTAAGATCGGCCAGTGCCCCTCCAAGGAATATCCACAAGGCAGTGAATGAGAGAAAAGGTGCACAGGGAACACACAATAGAAAACAGATTTATAACGAGTTGCAAAATATAAGGAAAGAAGAGTGATTTTCGGCATGATACTAGTGGGATTGAACTTTGTCATTGCATCTACAATAGTGTACGACGAGACAAAGGAGTTGTACCAGTGGCTTCTGACGCATTTGCAACATCTTTTTGGCCCTATTGTTCCAGATGTCTTTGTCAGTGACAAGGCAGGAGGATTGGTTGACTTGAGACTGTGGGGGGTAATGTTTCCATCATCAACTCATATACTATGTCTTTAGCATATAGATAGGAATGTAAGAGCAAAGTGTATAACGGAGGTGCGGAGGACGACTCATTATGGTATTGAAGTAGCCAAACCAACGGTGGATCATATCATGGCGTCTTGGCAACGTGTTGTATATGCACTGACAGTGGAATACATGGATATAGCCTTAGACAATTTTAGACGTAGTTGGGGAGTACAGTACCAGCGACTTTGGGGGTATTTGGCAGCTGAGTGGTTAGCAGTTAGGCACTTGTGGGCTAAATTTTATACCAATTAAGTGCAGCACTTGGGTAACACAAGCTCAAATAGGATTGAATCTGCTCATTCCTCCTTCAAGAAGTGGCTTCAATCATCTACTAGTGCAGTCGACACGGTTAGTTTCCTAGTAAATCTTCATTGATGCCTCTTTAAGAACTTTTAGTAGTCTCCTAATTGTTCTTCATTGTTTGTAGGTATTCAAGAAGAATTGAGGCTCAACACCTTCAAATTAGGAAGCTTCTAGAGGATTCTCGACAAAAGAAGCTGGTCCAAGCGGTTGGAAAACCATTTCGAGAGTTGAATACGAAAGTCACTCTAGAAGCTCCGAGGTTGATGTTCTTCGAGGTAGCAATGGAAGGGTTACCTTGTACATGTACATTTCCTCCTACCTATGGTCTCCTATGTAGATGTTCCATTAAGTTAGCACGACGTGGAAATCAGGATTTTTCCTTGTATGAGGTGTTGCCTTTCTGGACCGTTATCAACTATGATGAACCTCATACCCGACCGAAGTGGGATGACCATAGTGATTACCACCATGGTGTCTTCCAAGGTCTAGTACAGGAGGTTCTTGATAGAGGTGACCAGACCATTCGAGATGCAATTGGCCTACTCTAGAGCCATCTTCATCCTGGAAAAGATGGCATTGATGAACCGCATGGAGGACAGCCCGCTCCGGTCGCCAATGACTTCCACCACTCGAAACCTATCTCACTTCGAGCATGTGGAGAGGAGACGAGGGAGGAGAAGTTCAAGACTTCCGACCACAACACAAGACAATGACCAAAACACAGGTAGTTTTACTTTTTGTATAAATTGTGTTTAATTGTCCTCAATATGATGTACAACTAATCTATTTTTTTGAAATGAAATAGGTGGTGCCCCGATTGGGAATGCACACACCAACTTCAAGAATGGGACGAAACCGGATATCTATAATGATACAGGTTAGAAATAATATTCATAATTTCGTGTAAACATATTGTATAACCCTTGTATTAATTTATTGTGTTATGTTCTTTGGCTAGATGGTGCCCCAAATGTGAATGCACAAACCAACTTCGAGAATGGGACGGAGCCGGATATCCATAATGATACATATTATTAATAATATTCCTAATTTCGTGTAAACATATTTTATGACTCTTGTATTAATTTATTGTGTTATGTTCTTTGGCTAGATGGTGCCCAGAATGTGAAGGCACAAACCAACTTCGAGAATGGGATGGAGCCGGATATCCATAATGATACAGGTTAGAAATAATATTTCTAATTTCGTGTAAACATATTGTATAAATCTTGTATTAATTTATTGTGTTATGTTCTTTGGCTAGATGGTGCCCCGTGGAGGGTTGCTCGGATTCCCAATACTAGTTGAAAGAATTACCCATGAATACATTGTTTGGAATCCTACGTGCAACGACTAGTTCGTGGTTGGCACGACCCTATTTCAGATGGACATTGTGGATTTCGAGCTTTATCACAAGCAGTTACCGAGGACCAAGGGAATTGGTCACAGATGAAACGTGCTATTGTAGAGGAGCTTGAAGCCCGTCCTGAGCTTTATAGAGACTACTATGATGGAATATAAGATGAAATAGAAAATTGCCTTCGACGTCGCAGGTGGGCATCAACAAGTGGTTGTGGGCGTCCCAACTGGATGGATAATGCGGAACTCTTCGTCTTCACCACCTTGCATTCATGAGCTATCGGTGTATACAGTCAAGGCGGTCGTTATACCATGCTACCTCTGATGGCCCCACCAGGAGTAACAAGACCGCGTGGGATCTTATCACTACATTTTACGGGGAATCATTAGGTGCGACTTGACTTTCGACATGGTCAAGTCCCCATGCCTCCGTTTAATGGACTTTGGCCTATTTTTCCATGATCCTAGTGTCAATGGGTGGGATCAATTTTTCTTACATGAGTGTGAACTTTATGATAGTTTGAACCCACATGGATGACGATTAGAAGTATATTTACTAATTGTATGACCCTTACTATTATTGAAACATTTAGTAAGCTACCACGTTGATTAACTATTTTAGCAATGTATTGAATGTAACGAAAGTAAACATGGAGACCATCTTCTGAAACAAAACACAATTGTCTCGGTTCAACTACAAACAATGACAAATAAATACACAATCGTTTTGGTTCAACTAAAAACGATGACAAATAAAAACACAATAGTCTCAATTCAACTAAAAACGATGACAAATAAAGCACAAGCGAAAGTGATAAACATCTACTGAGGTGGCGAGCCTACCAACTGGTCATACAACTAGTGAACCACAGCTCTCATATTGTAGTACTTACAAGTTACAACCATCCTCCTTAAACTTACTCCGGTCCCTTGTCTGCAACACGGGACCTAAGCAATCCACAATCTGCTCTCTCAACTGTAAATAGAAAATAATGTTAGGATGAAATAACAAATGTCCTTTATTATTGAAAAAATATGAGAAAGGTCATAACTAACCTGATGAACTAGTAGTGGCCGCTGGGGTGGGTGATCCGTGGGTGCGTTCTAGTTTGATACAAGTCAATGTAATCCTCGTCAATCTCCGATGGGTGCTCGCACTGGTGAGAATCAAAATCCAAATCCAGACGATGGGCTGCCAAGTTATCCCAGAACTGATTCGCGAACGAATCCTAGAAGATTGTGTAATTGCTGCCGGTAGCCGAACGGTACTAGCCATGTGGTACCATTATAGCACGGGGGATAATCCGTTGGTATCCAAACTAGCGCAAACAACGTGCAAGATCGTATCCCGCAGTAATATCAGAAAAGCGAAGGACCCTAGTGAACAAGGAGCGCGAATCTTCGTGTAGACATCTCGTTCATACGGAGTCCAGGTCACATCCTCTGTTGAAAGCTCATCCAACAACTATCAATAATGTACTAACCGCTGTCTAGCATCATCCCCACCTGGCAAACAGGAAGAAACCACAAGGAAGCACGGGGTGCATCCGAAGACTGCGACAACTGGCTCGACGGAATAGAGGAAAGTACTCATATATCCAAGTCTGAAGCAGGGTCAAACAACCACAAACACCCTTACTATCCGCTCGTGTGGCCACCCCCATTTGTCTGTAGATATAGGCGAGTGCACCAGCTCCCCAAGCGTAATCGGTCAATTATCGATGGTCCTTCAGAAACAAGTTGATCGTGACGAAAGCGATCGCGACTCTTATCCACAAAAAGTGTGGATCCCAGAAACAGAAATAGGTAACACTGCATCTCCATCTCCTTAATCTTCAGCTCTCCCTCACGCACCAACAATCCCTCTCCATGCATACCACCATTATCATACCACTTAGACTTCCACTTACCACCAACAAGAGCATCCACCGAAAGTCAACTAGACCACCCATGTCTGACTTAAGAATATCTGGCAAAGCCTCATCTCACATCAGCTCTCCATCAACGAGAATACGAAGAATGTGATGCACATCATGTAGAAGGATCGACATTCCCCAAATGGCATGTGGAAGGTGTTTGTGTTCGGCTGCCACCTCTCCACAAATGCCGACAGTAGAGCCATGTCTAAATGATGCATCATACACCCTGTCAAGTGAGACAATCTTGTAGCTCAAACCATCTCCTTTGAACCCTCTACACTCAACTTATATCGCCTCAAAAACTCCTGAGCTTTTGGCCTATGGAAGCAGCCCAACACTCCACGGTCCTATTGAGGGGAAGTCCACAGTACAAGGCCTACGTGACCACCAAAGCTAGGGATCACATCGGGAATCACTGGTCCGCCTGAACACATTTCAAACTCCGATGTAAGTAACCACGACATCTCTTTCCTCGTGGTCTTCCTCTTCCTATTTTCATCTCTGCCTTCCTCGCTACTAGGTATGGTCGCATAACGTCCATAGGGCCCATGAAAGTGTGAGGAGGCAGTAGAAGATATCCCGCCCTGCGCGGTCTTCCCCACGCTTAAATCTGGTTGAGGTGGGGCATCCCCAACCCCAGCATCACCAGCATCACTGTCATCATCATCATCCTCCTCCTCATCAATGGAATCACTCCAATTAGCCTGCCAAGTCGGTGCATCCTATGGTGTAGGAGTATTAGTAGTACCTCGACTAAGAGACAACTTCCCCATAGTAGGGTGTCCGTCGGGAAGCACTACTTCCGCCTTCTACTTCTTCCTCCTAAACTTATGTGGATTTTTTTCTTCATTTTCCTTCCTACCAGTCGCCGTAAGGCTACACTCACGACCTTCCATCCTCTTCTTATTTCTCGCCTTAATCATTTCCGGTTTACCCATTCCATGTCTAGACATCTTCAAAAAAGTTCTAATTATTAATAATTAAGTACTTTAAGTAATTAATTTAAGAGTTTGGCGATTAAAATCATAAAACAAATAGTTTTAACATTTATGTAATGTTCTTGCAACAATTAATAATTATTTACATATAAGTAAATAATTAATCAAGTAAGTTACAATTATTAATAATTAAGTACATAAACGAATTAATTTGAAATTTTGATTATTAAACTTATAAAAATACATTTTTTATTTTTTTCGTATGCTCTTTAATTTTTTATCATTATTAACATTTATCGAATAAATTTTAATAAGGTTTTAAATTTTGTTATCATTATTGACAATATTATATAATTAAATTATTATTAAGTATAATATCAAATTTGCATTTATGTAATTAGCTAATTAAATTAAAAATTCATCATATATTTAAATAATTATTTACAAAACAGAATAGTTAATATTACAAAACATAATATATAAAAAAATCAACCGCGGTCAACGAGCGGTTGTTTCGACGGTCAACTGCAGTTAACTGTCCGACAAACCGTACGTTGACCGCGGTTGAGCGTCGGACAAAGCGCTTGTTGACCGCGGTTGACCAGCGGACTAACCACGGTTTAACTGCGGTCGAGGGTTGTCAGGCGTTACCTTCTTCTTTGGCGAGGACTGGTGCGTGGAAGAGCGGCAGCAACGACGGGACTAACGGACGATGACGACGAGAGTGGCTTGCGGCAACGACGGGAGCGAGGAGCAACTACAGCGAGAGTGTTCTATGTGCTGGGCGCCGGCGGGAAGGAGTTGGAGGCGGAAGTTGCAGAGGGGGAGGGGTTGGTCGGCGGTGAAGGAAGTTGCAAAGGGGCGTTGCCCGGCGCTGCCGGAAGTTGTAGAGGGGAAGGAAACTCCCGCGGGGAAGGAAGGGTTGGTCTTGGAAGGGTTGTTTGGTTGTTTCAATTTTGAAATTTTCATTAAAGGTATATAGGAAATTTTACATTTAGGTTTGGGCGACGTTTAGCAATTTTAAGGGCAACGTTTAGCGATTCAGAATAATGGCGTTAGACAAGTTTAAAAAGTGGAATAATAATATTCGTGATCGCTATCCCCTATGCTTGCTTGAGGTGGAGAAAAGAGACCACATCTTCATCTCTTGTGCCTATGTGAAGCAGGTTTGGAACATAGTATGGCGATCTTGGCAATTGGCATATCCAGTTCTGTGCTTATTGGCATTCTGGAATAGAGGTTGTGAGGAAATTAAAACATTGTTATGTGGGAAGGATCCTATGGTGTTTGATAGTTAGTGAGGTATGGCGGGAGCGGTGCATGAGGTTGTATGGAGGTAAGAGTTGGAATATGAGGAGTTAGTGGATAGTATGAAGAAGATTTTACATGCCAAGATGGATGGTCATGCGAAATTTGGGGTTGATGTTCATTGCAGACCATTGTAGTTTGTCTGAAGAAATTGTAACGATAGATAGAGACTTAAGCTCGCCCATTCATAAAAAAAAAAAAAAATTGGTACCTAAAATTTTTATGATGATATTTCTGTTCCTAAATTTTGTCATAAAGGTTTGATGTGATTTGGATCCATGAATCCAACACGAATCCAATTCATCAATCTATTTAATCGAATTCTCGAATTCACCAATCCAATCCATTTAATACTTCTAATCCATAGTAATAAATATAAATAAATTTATTCTTGATCAAAATTTTCTGATAACATAAATTTTGCCACTTTTCTTTGAGAGCAGGGTATGACAATTTGAATCCAATCCAATCCACCAGTTCAACTCATTACCCAACCACTAAAAATCCAACTAATCTAAATGGATTGATGTATTTATGAATTGTTGAGAAATTACAGTTCGATACCTATATATTTTATATTCTACAATTTGTTATATAAATTCATTTCTTTAATGAAAAATGTTATAAAAAATTACACAGTGGTACAAAAAAAATTATGATGATATTTAGTTCCTAAAATTTTCATAAAAGTTGAGCTTTCACTTTGATCCATGAATCCAACACACAACCAATCCATCAAATCATTTAGTAGTAACAAATAAAATCAAATTTCTTCTTGATCAAATTTTTTGGATAACATAGATTCCCCAGTTTTCTTCAAGAGCAGGGTTTATGGAGGAATTGGCAAGTTGCTCGGTACGAGATGGAGCGAGTATATTTAGGGCGACTGGGCCCAGAAGAAAAGTCAGTTTAAGAAAGGGAGTTTAGCTGAAGGTCAGGTTTCGATTTTTGGTTAATTAGTGGTTACACTTAAATGGATTGCGAACATAGTGCCCACTGCCGAGGAGGAATATGAAGATGAAAAAATCAATCAATCCATTTCACTATAACTGCTGGGATCTGTATAAAATGCCTTAATGGCAGATTATCAACTAAAAATACAAACTAACACTGACATGGAAAACTGTACGGCAAAGGTGTTGGAACTTTTGGGATGAGGGTACACGTACGATAGCCCGAGATCGGGTGACTAGGATTATGATAGAGTCGTGAACTACGTTCACTTTCTGTAAAGAATATTTCCACCCTCTATACAAAGCCTTGGGTTACATGAAATTTCTTCATAGGATAAAACTATCACCACTTTTGGTTCTAGGCTCAAGAACCTAAAGCATACTTAGAAGTTAACTAGGAAGAAGAGAACAAGTTTTTGGTGTATGCCATCCCACATCCGACCCATTCTATTTATAGTGCTCAAGCACATCTTCTGAAGCAATACAATGCTTCACCCTTAACCACCGTGACAGGTGACGGTTTGTAAGAAACCCAATGGAAATGGATATATATTGGGATGAAAGGACATGTCTCTTCATGAGACATTGCTTTGTTTCCCATACACTTCTTGGAATTTCCACGGAAAGGAAAATCATTATTTGAATTTAATGGACACCTCTCTTCATAAACAAACATCAATTGGTTTTGAATTAGTGGACATGTCTTTTTGCTTTAAATTTAAAAGTCATATCCTTTCAAAACCGTCACCTACACAAAGCATGGATTTGGAAGGTTTTGATCCACATAAAATTTCCAACAGAAGGGAGATTGCAAGAGTAAGGGACGGGCATTAGAACAATGTTGTAATAAGCTTCTTCAAGCATCATTATGGAAGTAGTTGTAAGCTGGAGGTAGGCTCCTATGAGCATCATCATGATTCATGCATAACTCAGCTTTTCTCCACATGCTAGCGAGTATAGATTCTAGTTTCTACAGTACTCCTATCTTGTCGAACAAAATAAGGAACACAATGCCCAACTGTGAGCTTTAGTGAACAAGTGCGCAATTTTGATATTTTGTTGATATATGTAATAT
The DNA here is from genome assembly GCA_946122785.1 of Linum tenue. Classification (NCBI taxonomy): domain Eukaryota; kingdom Viridiplantae; phylum Streptophyta; class Magnoliopsida; order Malpighiales; family Linaceae; genus Linum; species Linum tenue. The sequence goes on along the minus strand of CAMGYJ010000004.1, from coordinate 12,431,093 downwards.
GATCTGGGATACTAAGTTCAGTGTGAGATGAAAGTTTACAAATATTTGATACATTGGTTATAAATTGTTTGTAAACATATACAAACTATCCTGATATTATTAAAGATATAACGTTGATACTATAGCATAAGAGTTTTTCTAATGTAAACGACTGTGATTCTTGGTGGTCACCAACGAGGTCTTGATCGACGCGTGGCTGTTGCGGTGGGAAAGGTCACGAATTTTGCTGCCGAGTGCCAAAACGTTTCCCTAATCTATTCTCCAATATCTATCCAAATTAATTGACCCCTTGCAAAGAGAGAGGTTAGGTAGGTACTGATGACGAAGATGGAGATGCTAGAGACGTCAGTAGATGGGAAATAGAAAGATGGAGGTTTTGCGACGAGTAGAAATATCGAAGGGCGGACATCGACCAGCGACGAAGGAGGGAAGATATACTTTTGTTTGCGACCGACACTCTTGAGACAATATCATTGAGGTTTTCAGTGGAGGTATGATTCATCTTGCTTTTGATTTTTCGTTGTATTGCATGTTGGTGTTTCAATGGGGATGAGAAATTTAACTCAATCCAGTTTGTTAAAGTGACTCGATTTGGGGTCTGGATCTTGGTTTCAAGGATGTTTAGTGAAACAGGGGAAGTAAAGGTCTGAACTCACAATGGATCTCTGTATATATGAGAAGTTCATTCCTTGCATTAAATCTTTTGATTTTGGGTTTCGGTTTATTGTTAAGAGTTTAAAGATTGAGGTCCCTAATATTGATTTGACGTGTGAGGATCGCTTACTGTAGCATGTAAGCATTGCATCTACCAACGATTCATATGGTGGCCAGTGAGGTTCGTAATGGGATTGATGGGCATTGAGTTTGTGATAAACCTAATCATAGTGTTCTATTCCTTTCGTTTGCTGCAGATACAGGATAGTTTGCAAGTTGCTATTCTAAGGGAGGAAGAATATAATTTTGATGGGTCTATTTTCAAATTGCAGTTGGGAGTTTGTAGAGGTATAGTGAAGAAAGCTGATTCAGCAAATAAAGTCAAGATGAGTTGCAAGTTGATTCTCTCGGGTATCACTATCTAAACTACACTTTAACAAAAATATGTTGCTAACAATCTGGTTAATTGGACGATGAAATTGATTTGGCGATATGGAGTTCTTAATGGTTTGGACTTAACTGTTGTATTTTGGAGATGTGTTCAATAGGTTTGTGCTTATGTGTTATGCATAATTATCAGTTGTAGATAAAAGCTCGGTTTTGTTTTAACATCCTTGATCCTTCTAATTGATAAGAAATACGAATTAGCAAATGGTTTTGGTGGCGTAGCTATATGCTTGAGCTTTTTGATGTTGTAATTGCTGTCAACATTAATTAATGATGCTTTTGGTACTCTGTTCAGCTCTCTATTTTTCCTTATGCATCAAATTTCTGATTTTGTGTGTTTCTCGTAAAGTGTTAGCAAAGCTTCCTTTTGATATAACTTATGGGGTTTGAGCATGTAATGTGTTTAGTGCCAGACATTTGTGATGGGTTATGGTGTTGATTGTTGGTGTGATGGATAGTGCCCGAGAAATCTTGATTTGGTTACTTTACTTTTTGGTTTTGCTACAAACCAATCTTTTCAGTGCAAGCAATAATTACTGAAGCGATCTTCTACTTTCTTGCTTGCTTTTGAATGTTGTTTATTTATCTTTCAATATGATTTGCTAGGGCATCCTCATGACTTCGCATTTGCAGGTCATAGCTTATGGAGGAAGACATGTGCAGAAAAGGGCCAAATGAGATTGAGAAAAGAAGATGATATTTGTTTGAAGGCTTTGTGAATATGTTAGGTGTCAATTTGCTTCTTTTGTATACTAACTAGGTACATATAAGTTAAAAGCATGGAAGAGCATGTACTACTCTCGGTTGAAGGCTTAAGATTAATGAGATCTACTTAACATAAATGTTTTAACCTACTTTTTTACTCCTATGATGATACTATGTTATATAGATGGATTATAATTTATAGGTATAATATGTTCATCTACTATATATTTTGTTTTTTTTTAATTGTCTAATGCGCCTAATAATTTTACTTTATAGAGGAGACTTTTTTTTTTTTTTACTTTATAGAGACTTAGAGAAATAAATGAAGGTCAAAATCGACTCGTTTTACTTAGGCCTAGCGTCCGAACCACGGTTCAACAATTGTTGGCGGTCAAAATCGACTCGTTTTACCTAAGCCATGGGACACCCCTAATTTTTGAAAAAATCAATTATCTAATTCCGGTAGTAGTTTGAGTATAGGTAAAAGAAAAATATATAAGTGGTAGATTAGGTGATTTGAACCTTTAACACTACTATTATGGGTAAACATGTTTTTCATTAGGCTATAATTCATATGTTGTTGTATTTTAAGTACAAGTCTAATAGTACAAATCTGAAAATGGAGCCCAATTACGGGCTATCATTATTCTCTCCATTCTATCATATCCATTGGTTTACTTGCTTCTCAAAGTTATTGATTTTACTGATTGCAACTGCAAGTTTGAAATAATATTTTTCAGCTTTGAGATACTTTAAGAACAAGTTTTGAAATCGAATAAGCGATCAATTCGTGAATGATTGTATAGTAATATAGAGAGATTTGTTGAACCGTATGGACACCAAATGTATTTTACAACCTTTTGAGAATATGAAAACACGTCCTGGACTTTTGGTGGAACTTGTACTAATTAGATACTAGCTCTTTGCCCGTCCTTTGGCCGGGTAGCATATTATTAGGGGATTGAGTGTTGTTGATTTCTCTTCTGGCATGGATCACCAACAACTATTGTTGAGGGAGAATATAACATAATACGTCATTAAATGATTTATCTTTATATATAATTATATGATTAATAATTTGGATCATAAATCAATGTTTTCACACATAGTGCTATATATTATGAATTTCACATATTCGTTTGTAATTTTATATACATTAAATTTATAAGTCTCATATTGACATTTATTAAACTGATTATCATTTGTCAAATTAAGAATAAGGTCTACTCATATTCATCTTCGTAAGCTAAAGTTTGAACAATCTCATGCTAATTTGGCCACCTCACAATTCACAAAAAGAAAGAGAAATCAATATGGAATACATTGCACGTCTAAACTATTCAGTATGTTGGCAATATTTGCAAAAAAAATGTTCATTCCAATAGTCTCTTTTTCATGTTTCTCTGCAATTTCAATATACTTTCTTACTTGAATGTATTAAAACATATATCTTTGAACACATAATAAGCATATATCAAAATTACTACAACATATCAAAGCAGCAAATATACATCAGCAACTAATACGGGATAAATATTGAGGGGTATGAAGTAACAGATTGCGGCATGCAAAACGATGGGATTAAAAGCAGGTTTTGAAGACGGACAGATGCAGAGCAACAATACACTATTCGGAAGAAAAAGATGCATAGAAAAAGCATCGAGTTTTTCAAAGTTTAACAATATAAAATGCATTCTATTATAGAATCCTTGGGGAAAACAATAAGTTCATAATCATAACTATAACATGAAATGCTATGAAGCTAATAAATATAAAGATAGCATGGGAAGTCTATCTTTGATGGCGTTTGATTTAATATAAATATGTGAACAATTATGGATGTTGAAAACCCTCTGAAACCAAGTCATAATTTCCCTATGGAAATCATTGTGTCAGTGCCAGTGACATCACTATAAAGAGATTGTTTTGTGAAATCCCTCTGAAAATTTGAGTTAAGAAGCTTCTATGTGGTTGTTCATGTTGCTCCAGTTCATTGACCAAATCATTAAAACATCATGCATTCAAGTGGAATGGTTTGTCTAGGTGAATGGTTGGTGGCAGCATCAGTTGGAATTATTTGACAGATAACAGGAAGCCCTACTAAAATGCAATATCACTTGAGCAATCACTAATGCATTACCAACCATGAAGAGAAGCTTGATCATACAAAATTAATGCATTTGAGGTTGAAAAAGTAAGATAAAGATATGGTGGATGTTGATAACAGGAAGTAATAAGTAAATTTAAATGTATAATGGAAGTGGAGCAAAGGGTGTGTACTGTACAACCAAAGATCTAAACTGAAACAAAAATATCAATAAACCCACATCATACTCTATTCGTCCATCCCAAACCAATCTGAACTAGTAAAATGCTGGTGATAATGGGAAATCAAGAATGAAAAATCAAACCAATTGCACTATAAATTGGAGCTCCAAAGAAGCTACACAGAAATCCAAATTTGGTGACATGCAAAAAGGAGATCGATCTTATCAGAATGTACGTAAGGGAGATTGATTAAAAAGATCAACATCTATGGATTGAACAAACATATTTCATCAAACGACCTTATCATCCACTACTGAAAATCAGAGTCAACGGAAGAAGATTGCTTTTGTTAAGGTTCGGAGAAACAAAGACAATTGATGAATGTGTTTATTACTCTTATTGAACAAACATATTTCATCAAACGACCTTATCATCCACTACTGAAAATCAGAGTCAACGGAAGAAGATTGCTTTTATTAAGGTCCGGAGAAACAAAGACAGTTGATGAATGTGTTTATTACTCTTCCCACCAAAAAAAAAACACACGAGAACATAGTACGCAACTGACCAAATAAAATGGTACAAAGTTGTAGGGAGAGAAGACATAGGTGTTGGAGTGGTTCCAGTCTGTTGAGATCAGCGGTGAAGAAAATTGATGCCGATTATTGGAACCACCCAGCTAAACCTCTCCGAGGACGGTACTGTTGTGTTTTCACAACCTTCATCGTCCACTCTCTTCATAATCCTGCAAGCATCATCGATGCATATAGTGTATGTGTAAACATTTGTTCTCAATCCTAAACTCTCCATCTATTCCAACAGAGCGCATTGCTTCTATATTCCTTATCTTCCCCAAGCCCGCTGCTTTAATCAACTTGTTTGAATAATAACAACAGAGGACATCTAAATTAGTACCAACAGTCAAGCTTAATAACCACGATATGTTCCCTCAATTAACAGGAATACCTACCACTTGGTATCCTTCTCCCGTCTTTCTTCTGTAATTAATTTGGCAGCAGTAACTTGTGACACATTCCTAGCGCACACTTGACAAAACTGGTTCTCGAGAATTAGAAAGCGATGCAGGAGCGATGGGAGAACGTGAACCCAAAAAGTGAAAGACTGAAAGTTGTGGAATAAACAAATGCGTTGGGATGCAATAGCACTCCAAAGCGGCCAAATGTCAGATGCGAACTTTAGAGGCTGATTCTCCTGAAATTATAGAGTGATGTAAGATACATTGTAGAACTTAGAAGCGGGCAACGAAACAAATCCAAAAGGGATAAAGATGAGGAAGGTACCGCAAGTGGCTTACAACCAAAACATAAAGAGACAAAGTACGGGAAACACGGGATAATGGGATGAAGAAGAACATACGTTTCCCACGTTTGCAGGCGGACTCTAACTGCCTGAGACATTTAATGGCCTAACCAATGCAGTTAAAAGCATGATTCTACCTAGAAACGGAAAATGGGTAAAATCGTAAAACGTAGAATCAAAGCGTAAAAGCGTAAGTTTTTTACGCACCCTCTAAAATAGCTAAAATATGTTAAGTACAACATATAGTATGTAAAATGTGAGTGTGTAGATTTTAGATAAGTGAATAACTACATTAAATTCATAATTAAAATGTAATATCTAACACATAAACTAATTTGTGTTGACTCAAAAGTAGAGAAAACTCATAACATCTTAATAATAAGCACATTTTTATAAAAAAAAAATTAATAATAAGCACATAAGTGTAGATCGTAACCCGTAAACGAGCTTGAGAATCCAAATTCTCATAAGCTGGTTTGAGTTTACATAATTACATACGATCAATTATCAATAAACTTTTATCGTAACCCAGGTAAGAGCCACATGTGAAGATTAAGGGAGAAGACTGATCGAAGGTCAGCGGCTGTTGAGAATACCATTAGGTGTCTTTTCAACATAATGTGAAGCCCCTATCTCGACACTAGTTGTAGAACGAGTGATGAATCATGTTTTCCTTTTTATTTTTATTTTTTGCTGATATGTCTCCAAAATTACATCATTTTGGCCAATTAGCACATTTTTATGAGATGATCAAAATCGTATAAAAATGCTTCAGAATCGCGATTTTACCGATTTTAAGCGATTTTACCGATTTTATCCATGTTTTTACCAGTTTTTGTGACTAATCAACTTTAGGTAGAAATTGAAACGTTTTGGTGGCCTGGATACGTAAAAACGTAAGTTTTTACGTTTTAATGCGTGATTTTGACTGCACTGGGCCTAACAACATTTGGATTAAGAAGCAAGAAGTGACGGCGGGGTCGCGGGAAAGCGGCGGCCACGACCTCTGAGTATTTGGAGCGATGAAATATCCAACCATATATGTGTTGGGGACGCTAAATGGTCTTCAAAACTCGGGGAAATCGGTCAGCCTGAATTGGGCAAAATTAATTACAGTATGTGGTCGGCAGAGAGGAATCGCCACTGGATTGTGGAACAGTTGGGCAAAATTTAGTCCGAAAGGTTAGGGTAAGCCATGGTTCACGCGGCTGAGAGAAACCAATACACACCGAAATTATCGTATTTTGAAGGCTCCGAGACCGGGAGATATAACTGTCCAGTGGTGGAGGCCTGGAGGGAAGACGTTTGCAAAAGTGGGGAGGCTGATCCCGTGGGAGGATTGAGAGAAAGTAGGAAGCAGTTGGCGAGAGAGAAGGCGGGACAGAGGTAGGGAATCAAGCGGTTTTCTGCCGAAGAAGGATTCTGATGAGAGGGGACATATAGTGATGACGTGGAAGAATGGGTGGACATAGAATTTGAATCCCTAAACGACAGTTTGGGAAAACGCTTAAAGGTATTTTTAGATTTTCTTATTTAATAAATTTTTAAAGAAGACACCACTATATAAAATTTCTACCTTCGCCACTAGAGATACCTAGTGTAAGATCTCGAATACCTATCTTTTTTACATTATAGATACGTACTTCTATTGAATGGTAACAACAAGATATTGAATGAATTATGAAAAGATATTTTCGTTGGATTAGATTTTGATTTCAATGACATGTGACATGTGGTTTGGGATGAAAAAGAACGAGAGAACGGGCTGTTTGAAAAACAACATATTTTAGGATCTAAATGTGTAAAGTTCCACAGCGTAGGAGGCTATTTGACAACTGTTCGTACTTCAAGGACTGAAAAGTGACTTAACCCCATTTGAAAACCCAAAAGTTTCCCAGAGAAAGAAAGCGAACTCGGATCCTTCTCCCAATCTCCTACACTCAATCCCTCTCCCTACATTCCCCCGAACAGACCGATTGATGCCAAATTGCCAATGGAAATTCCGGTGTCCTAGATACTTAACTTACAGAACAGATCTCAAGCTCGCTCGTCACCGTTCTGCATAACCATCGTCCGTCCATCTACCCCGCAACCGCCATCGGCATCAGTCTCTGAAGATCCTGGAAACAACTGTAATTGCGGAATCCAAATCTAGTCTGCTTGCTGATCGGCGATCCAGGAATCCGGAGTCGCTGGGGCATTCGTTCTTCTTTCTCATTTCGAGGAGTCTCTAATGGCGTCCACCAGCAAAGTGGATCCTCCCGGAGAAGACGGAGTTGAGGAAGAGGAGGTATGCGCCATTACTCAATCTCGCTGAACTTCTCGTATTTTGCCTCTGTTACACTTTTCTAGTTTGAACTCCCGATGGCAACTGGCTGATTGAATGTAAAAATATCGAGTATGAGATTTTCGTCATAAAATTATTGTCACTGTCCTAGCGTTTCTTCTCCATTTTTCCATGGAGGGCTACGAATTGATATCCGAGTCTGCCTTAGGAGCAATCCACTTGTTCATTTCTGAACCATACTTAACAGAATGTGTACTTTTCGTTGTCTCGTATGGTTCACTTCATACGCCTGTCATGCAAATGCTGGCTAGGCTGCGGCAGTTTGGATGAGATAGACTGATGGTTACGAGTCTAGAACTAGCCAAACTGAAATGATCATATGTGAGCATTTTCAGGCTCCGAAGAATGTAATGAGGGCTTAGCAATATATTGTGCTTCCCTGGTGCTGTCGGTGACACTTCTTTGGGCATAGGTAAAGACTATAAAAATTAGGGGATTTGAAAGTTGAAACTTCTTCCAGTGAAATATCCCTGTGGTACTGACTTGTTGGAGGTTTACCAATGTCTTCTATCTTTGAGCTTTCTTTCTGTTAGCTGACGATCCCAGACCAGTTCGTTTCTTACCAAGTCAAGGGAATAGAAAACTGATGGTCTCATTCCTATCATTCGGTTTATTGGAAAATACGACAATAGAATATTGTTTCATTTCATCCACACTTACTGTCTATTCCTGTTGTTGCTCTCATTGCAACATTCCTGTGAGGAGCTAAAACATTGTTTGCAAGTTGTAATTAATTCTCGACTTATAGCGTCTTTCGATTTAGAAAATGGACTTATAGGCTTCTATTGCTCAACACCTTCTGTGCAGCTTGAACGATTTGATGATTTTACTATTGCGTCTTCATGGGAAAGGTATTAACTTATCCATGCTCTTAATACACTTATCGATATAGTATACTTCTGTTTGTGGCTCCTAAGCTGGATCATGTCACTAGTCTCACAATTTTGTTGTAGGTTTATATCGGAGATAGAAGCAGTTTGTCGCCAGTGGATAGCTGATGGCCCAAAGAATTTGCTGGTATGTTACTTAAATAGGATGGACTGTGTTTCCTATTTTATTTTTTTTGTTAACAAATCCCATCAGAACTGCCAACTCATTCTGTTTTGCTAGCAAAAGTATGGTTTTCGGATTTCTAAAATCGAAGTCTGTATAGGCCTTTCTCTCTGATCTATTCTGCATGCATGCACCATTGCTTTTGGCTGACTGCCATGGTGTGATTTCAACAACCATCTGTTTCTGATATAAATGAGAACTATCTTCTATTTTCCCTTTGCCTAGGTCCATTAAAATTTCCTCATTTGGTTGTAGGAAAAGGGCGCAATGCAGCTGGAGTCTTCACAGAACTTGTATAGAGTTAAATTTGAGTTGAAATATGCCTTGAAAACTTATTGCATGGAGTATTTCTTTGAAACCGACAGTGGAGGTACCTGAAAGCTTCTATTGTCTCACAAGTTTGATCACCGTGGTTTAATATTCTTGGATGACATGTGTTTTGGTTCTGGTTGGTGCAGTTAAAATTCCAGAGTGGACTTCTCCAGTGCATGATTTGCAATTATGCTTTGGAGTGAAGGAATTTTTGGTATAGCCGGACTTATCCCCTTTTATCTGATGTCTTTTTATGATCTTCTTAACTCATACGTTGTGTTGATCAGGTAATTGCTCCTCAAAGTGCTAGCGGGGTGGTACTTGATGCACCTGAGGCTTCCAAGCTTCTAAGTGCTGTTGCAATTGCTTTGACCAATTGTTGCAGGTGTGTATGTCCTCTGTACCGAAAGAGTAGAATGCATTACTGTTTCTTATTTTAGACTTCTCTTCTGCCATAGTTTGTCTGTAGCAAGTTCTGATCTGGGTGCTTGGACACTGCAACGTGACATTTCTTTCCATAGAACATTATAGAAGTGACTGCAGCTAGTGATTGCTATGGTAGCACCTCATTTGAGGCTTTGCAGACCTATGGCCAGCTCCTAGCTAATTGGTGTCCGTTTCAGATCCCTGATTTAGTTACAACAGAAAACTAAAGCAAATTTTTTAGCCCAAGAGCAATCAGATAACGAGTAGAGGATGACGAGGAAACTGAGACCTTCTCCGCTAATCACAGTAGATATTAACTCACAATATAGACAAATTAAAAGCTTAAACACGGTCTGGTAGGTCCTGATGAACTTGGCCAAAGTAGATAATTTCTGGGAATCTTTTGTTTAAGGCTTGTGCTTGATGGTTGAAAGTAATAGCATATCCTGGTTGGCACTAACCGTACCTCAGCATATTGTTGACTTCTGTTGATAGTTTGTCTTTTGACGTTCAGTTAGCATTTATGTTCTATTGATGTGTATTTATAATTTGATAGTCATTGTAAATTGAAGATTTATGGGGTGCACATCCAGAAATTTTGCTTCTCAATCTCATGCACTGATGACTGCTGATGATAGTGAGGGCCCTTGTCCATAGACAGCATTGTTCTAAGTAATCTACTGCATATTACATTTGATGTGAACTTCATGTGTCAATATTGATCTATTTAGTATTGAACTTGATGATATGGCAGTTAGGCTTTGAACTGGCTCCTACTGTTTAAATATTCCTTTTGCTTTTAATGTTAACTATTTTTTACATGAACTTGAAATTTGAAAGGCTTTTTTTTTTGTTTTGTTTCCCAAGTTTGTTGGCAGCATTTGTTCCAGTGCACGATCCTTCTCGGAAAGCTTTTATTGGCATTCAAAACATGGGAACTATCTTTACCAGAAGATTTGAGGCAGATCGAATAGGAAGTCAAGTTCCTGTGAAGCTCATGCACCTGGAAGGGTTATATGAGCTATTTGTTTCCAAGTTTGTAAGTTTGTCCACTGTTGGATTCTATTTCTTTTTTTTTGCAATTGCTGTGTGCCGGACCACCAAAGGCTATTCACATGCTTGATTTTCGTTTCAAAATGGGAGCGAGAGTTAGACTGGATCAGAGTTTTTCTCAACAAGTCCATATCTCTGGTCGTTATTGATTTTTTGGTTGCTAATGCTCCTCTGTGGGCATAATATAAGCTGGGTATTTCTAAGCATACATTCGATTAACTTTTTAAGCAACTCAGACTGCTTTGACCTTTTGTCCTTGTTCCGATTCTTGTCTTCCCTGACACTTATTCTGGACTGTCCTGTTTTGAAGGCTTATTCCTCACTTGATTTAGTCAGCTATCATTTCAAAGTTCATTTAAGAATGAAGTCAACATACAGAACTTTTTCCCACGATGATGATGAGGATGATGATTATGCCTCTGCACAAGGTTTGAATCCACAAGATATAGATGGTATGGGCAGTCCCCGTGTTGATAGCCATAGCAGAGCACAATGGGATGATGACTGTCCATGGAGTGAGTGGTATTCTGCGGAGGATCCGATCAAAGGTAGATTTGTATATGTATATAAGGAGTTCATCTCTTTCTCTCAGACTAGAGTACTGTTTCATGAGATGAATTACATCTTACCATTCCGTGATTTGATTTAATTAATAATATTTTAGTGAAGTGAAGTCAACCTCATTCTTGGACACAGTTTAGTTTCCTCGCCATGGGAATGTTAACAATTTCGATCAAAATTTTCACTTTGCTGTTTGTATGGTCCAGTTAAGTGACGTTCTCTCTTCTCTATAACATTCTATTAGCTTCGTTTAGGCTAAGCCCCTGTAAGCACTACTCGGGGATTATAAACGGCCCCTGCTTTGGTGTGGAAGTATGTGTGCACATCTATTCAACTCTGTAACAACGTGCAGAAACGGTTGAATATAATATGGCATGAATATACATTTTATGTTGCTATCTAAGATTGAGCAAAATAGACTACCTTGTGGAGTGAAAGACATCCACCATGTGCATGAGTCACGTTGCCAGAAAGAACCTTACTAGAAGGCTAGAGTCTGACAACTTTTGACAAACTCGCTTTTCCAGCTATTGTGTGCTTGTTTAAGAAGTTCCCTGTTTTGTTGTACGGTCCTTAGGTGCTGACATCAAAGCACGAAGCATTAATTTTTTGGATTCTTAGGCATTCGTATCCCCTTAATGCACAGTATGAACTGTTGGGCCTTGGAGTTTCTCCCTTTCAGCCTGTTATGATTTAGATCTCATGCCTTGGCACTTCATTTCATGATCTTATTATTGTGTAGATTGATAGGCATCTAAGCCTCGGGTGTCTGAGTGAATTTTGTTCCTGACCATTTATGCAATTAATGGATGAAGGAGTGGAATTGATTGCAACATGGCCTGAGAGGATGGTCGAGAACTCTCCCGAAATGGAGGAATTGGAAAATACCTCCCCTCATGAGGCAGAGAAGTGGGTGATGCTTCCTGTTATCTCACCAAATCTGTAAGGAACTACCTTCTTTTCACAACCATATGGTGATGTTCTGTTAGCACTCTTTTCTAGCAAATCAAAGTCTGTTGGTGAAGTCTGTTACAAAGAACAGTTGAAAACATTTTGAAAATGGAGAGTAGAAGATGACAGTCTCAATTGCAATACATTCGCTAAAATTTCTGGTGATGGGATGAATAACTGAAAAAGTGACAGAAAGAGACTCTTAGCACTGCTGAATATTGAAGAGTTTTTAGAACATTTTTGCGGTTCTTGTAGTCTGTATCCATGTTATTCCTTTGATGGCTAAATATACCGAGTTATAGTCTGATACTTGCTCCTCTTTCTAACTTCTTGGATACTAACGGATCTACATATACTGTTAATTGGTGAAGGGATAGTTCAGGTGGAAACAGGATTGGATTTGCTTCCCAATTGCTTCTTCTGATTCATGCATTGGATATTTCCTTTAATGCGCAATTTGTAGAGGATTTTGTCTCAGGTCTGGAACTATTCCTTTTCCTCATGTCCTCATTTACTTATACGTGATTCCTTATAGTTAGCAACTTGAAAATGCTTGAGTATAATACATGATCTCTTGCTGCATTATGGATTCTTTTTTATCGCTGTTTCATTTTTATTTTTGTTTATATCAGCTGAAAACATTGCCCCTAATAAACTCACTTCCTCAATGGTGGTGCCCCCACCCACTGTCCTCGATCGTGTGCTAAAGGATCTATTTCAGGGTACATTTACTCATTCTTTTTTCTCATGAGCTGGATAATTATCGCACTGCTTATTCATTTATTCTATTAGTAAGAGTGTATGGATTGATTTGAATAAATATTGAATTATTGGTCCACGCACATTCTAAATATCCAAATAATCTATGCGGCTTCAACATCTCCTAGTTAACGAAATTTAAAAAAGAGAATAGCTTTCTCATCTGTGTCTGATATGGGCCTCAATGGGGTCGTTTACAAATAGTATCACATGAATTTTATAGGTCCTATACATTTTTTCCTTGGTGGGAGCGGGTTATGTTAGAATACGTCTCACTTATACCTTGGGGGGGGGGGGGTATTTACAATGTTCAGTATCTTATAACTAACTTTGCTTGCATATTCGCATTGCCGTTTATCGGTTTCAAATGCAATTTTAGATTCCAGGAATAATCCACCTAGTAACATAGGCACCGCAATTTATTTTGTAACTGAATTAATGGAAATTTCCTTTGAAAGTCCGATACTTATTTTTCATAAGTTTCTGCATTATTCTGCCTTTAGGATCTCAAGTTCAAGGTTTTGCTAAGGAGGAGTATAAATACTCTCGTGGCATAAAAGGCGCACCAGTTGGATCTCTTTTTTCACAGTTTTCCTTACATTCTCTATGGGTGGGGAACTGCAACATACGTGGTAGGTTTACCATTTGAAATTCCTTACTGAAGCTTGTTTTATGCCCTTCGGGTTGACTTGTGAATTCTTTGCTTTTATGTGCAGCTATTGCTGTCCTCTGGGTAGAGTTCACTCGGGAAGTTCGGTGGTGTTGGGAAGAGTCGCAGCCTCTTCCTAAAGTTCAAGTAAACGGTTCAATTGATCTGGCAACCTGTTTGGTTAATCAGAAACTGCAAATGGTAATGGTCTCTTAACTTCCTTTAAAATGCCAATGGCAGTTTGCCAGTGCGAATTTCTTTGAGACGAGACATTTTCTTGCATCATAATTGAGCTGAGCAACATTATTGAGCAAACAGCACCTCTTACAGATCCTGCTATGCTAACTGGCTAATATCTTATGTGAAAGAAGGCGTCCCAGTATAATGCGACCATCATTATTGAGCAAGAAAAATGTTCGAATAGAGCTGGCAACCCTACCCTCCTTTTTCTTGCTTCTTTCAATTGTTGGCAATGGCTTACTTCTTAGAATTTTCTCTCTGTTGCAGAGAATTTACTAGTCATCATTTCCTCAAAGGATTTATTTTTTAAGTCTTGTTTTGCTGACTCAGCCTATACAATATTGTACAGAATTTCCTTTTACAACACCTTTTTTCCAGTAATGAGAATTGAAACCCATGTTTTTGTTAATGATTTACATCATCTAGACACATAAGACCCAGTTAGTCACCTTGCTATTTTATGATTGATGAATGATCTAAGATTACTTAATTTTCTGTTCAGCTTGCTATTTGTATTGAGAGGAAGTGTGAATTGAACGAAGATTTCCAAGACTGTCTAGGAAGCAATGATCAACCCCATGCTCAAAAGAAGGTGGCAGTAAGTGATCCTTTGCGTATTATTCTTACCATGCAAAGTTGGTTCCTTTGTGTCTCCTGTCTAGTTCCTTCGTACTCAGTGGTTAGTCAACTAATTGCAGGAAGATGGACCACTGAGGAATGACACAGCTAGCACAAAAGTATCCAGCTCAGAGTCTGATAGGATTCATGACAGGTGAACGAAGCAAGTGAGATCCCTTTTTTATTTGTTTCCTCTCCCCGTTCACATAAAATAGGTTGGGTTTAAGGAGTGAACCAACCTTTTGCTATTTACTAGTTCGATTGAATGAGATTAAGGGGCATTTCAAGTGGAGTTTAGGTTTGCCAAATGAATTTTTTACAAGCAAAAGATGTATTTATAATTCAATCGGATCACTTTTGTTTTGGATGAATAGTTGGGTCAAACTCATTTTTGGGTCCTGGGACGCTTTTTAGATGGAAAAATATCTTACTGTTTAACTGCCACATCTCAAACCTGTATTTTGTGATCATCTAACATTTAAATATACTAGAAGATCCTATCTCCAAAATATTATTGCTATACTTTCCTCTAAAATCCATTTAACTAGAGGTGGCATTCTGTAAATATTTAGGTTATGGCCTAGAATATTTCCTTCACGAAGTCCATGACTGGAATTGTTTGTAGCGGTGAAAGCAAGTTATTAAAGCTGGCTTTGGGAGAATGGCTGTTTTTAGTATCAACTTGACCATGGTACTGAAGATTATATCCCTAGCTAGAATATGATATTGTTGAAGTCTGTTTTGGTCCTGCCCTTTGTGGCTGTTGTATCTTAGTCATGCTTCCCTGATCATTGAAATAAAGATTCTTGTAAGTATCCAAGTTATTAGCGGTGCAGAATATGGAGCGAGATTGATTGCTCAAACAAATGTAATGACGGTTATTCTTATATAACAATAGGAATAAATAGATTAGGCTTTCGGACTTTGTCTTGCATTATGTAGTACTGAAGCATCAATTTCAACAATTTCCAACTGCTGTGGTGGGTTTCCTTATGCTTGATGTTACTTCAAGTCTAACACCGCATTGATTTTGTGGTGGCTGTTCAGCCTTTTGATGTCGATCCAGCGTAGTTATTTTCCTTCAGGGGCTCAGGTTCTGTTCTTGTTTTCGTTACATAGAGCAACTGAATTGCTTTCAAGAATGTTGTGAACTTTGCCTTCAGTATAAAGACTTGCATAGTTATAACTTATAACAGAGAAACATTGTCGGAATGTGAGTTAGCAGATAGGAATCTTAATATATCTTTCATCTATCCAAGTTCCTGCTATGACCTTTTCCCCATGCATCCTTATGCATAGTTTTGCTCGTCATTATGCAGCAGTCCAACAGCTCATGGCAGTTCACAAAAATATGAAAAGATTGCTTCAAGCTCCATTATGAAGCAACATCTTAAGTCTTCGGATAATTTAAGGAGGGGTTCAGCTGGAGTGGTTGGGTCCATGAAGCTTCTGAAGACATATCAGAGCATGCATGCACCATATACACAGGTTTAATTTTAGTATTCCTTATCTCCATTGCAGATTTTGTAACCAATTTGAATCCCTGTTTGAAGAAACTCGTTCTTTTAGGATCCGCCCCTGATGACAGAAGACATGCATGAAGAACGCCTGCAGGCTGTTGAAGCATTTGGTGATTCATTTGTAAGCTCCGTATCTTTCTCGTTTTTCATACATTAAGCTTGTATTTGGTAGCTGGTATGTGGTTTTGTGCTAGCATCATTCTAAAGTTGTCGAATTCTTGGTGCAATTTCTACCTGTTAGGGTAAAGATGATTATTTGTGCTCAATGTCATAGGAATGCTAATGGAGTAAGTCCAACAGAAAAAAATTCAAATGTCGTGGAATGCATGTTCTGCATCTCGTAGAAATAGGCACTCGAGTACTTAAAGTGTCTCCCATTGTAGCCTTTGAGAACCAGGACTCAAATGCACTTTCACTGATAAAAAATACACAACTAACAAGCAGTATTTCCAAACAAGATCCATCTTTAGCATTTGTGCAAGGGGAAAAGATGCATACTTAGAGATATAAACCGTGAGAGACATATTAAACGACAATGTCTTGCTGCTAAATCATCAAACTGCTGTTGATACTTGTTGTAAAATGAAACTTAAAATGAGCTGTTTAATCACGTTATTTTCAGATTGCATGCTTTTTCAGAATGCCTTGAGTTTCTTCCGGCACTTTACCTGTTCCTGAAGTGTTTGGGAGTATTGTTATTTTGATGCAATGTGCCACTGAGGCGATTTTGGTAGATCTTTAATGGGAGCTGAGATTCTGGAAGTTTCCAGTAGTCAATAATTGAGAGCATTTCCACATTCTTGATAACTAGAACTCTACAACTCTACATTGTATTTTTCCTAGTGTGCGAATCCTAATCGTTTTAGGTGTCACCTTTGTGAACATGTCACAAGGTTCCATATACTAGTTTGTTTAACCAGTTGCGCACATCAAGTTTCATTAGGTTGCTTATTACTTATTAGTCGACATGCCAATTTTTTTTGCTTGTGAGGATAAAATTTAGCTCATATCTTAAGCTCTTCCAAATTCTGATGCTTTTTCTGCATGGCCCATAAGATAAACTTTTCTTTTACCGTAGTAATGAATGCTGCAACCTAATGTACTGTTTATTCTTTCTCACAGAACTTTTCAGCTCAATTGGAGAGAGATGTTCTAGCATCAGGTGAATAAACATACAAAATATTGTGTCTTTAATAATGGTCTGTTGGCTTTGCACTCTTTTAAAATTGCCACTGCCACTTTCCTATGGAGGATGGATGAAAGGTTGGGATAGAGTTAGTTATATGCTTTCGTTGAAAGTTCATGCTGCAAGCGTGTGCTCTATCTTGCATTCTGAAATGTATACTGAACAATGAAAATGTAAATTAGATATGTCAGCTTTCAAAGCAGCAAATCCAGATGCTGTGTTTGAGGATTTTATCCGTTGGCATTCACCTGGAGATTGGATCAATGATGAGACCGAAGACAAGGCAGCAGCATCCGTAGGAAGTTCAAGCTTGAAGGAGGACTGGCCTCCACGAGGGCAGCTTTCGAAAAGAATGTCTGAGCAAGGAAACTTGTGGCGAAAGATTTGGAATGATGCGCCAGCCTTGCCGGCTTATGAACAGAAACCACTTCTTGATCCAAATCGAGAAGGAGAAAAGGTAATTGCTGACTGCTTCCTGCTTTGATCTTTGCAGTAAAGTTTTCAGTTTGTCATTGTTGACTGAAGCTTTTCTCCTGCTTTTTTCTTCTCCAATTTATCGTTTTAGAAAGTATCCCTAAAGGTTCACCGGCTTGTGTGAATCAATCCAGGAAAAGCTTGTGTCTCCTTCCACGGACCTAGTATAGTTTTCTCCTGACTTCTAATGGGCTTATTTCTCCAATGTAAAAGAAATTAAGATGGTGCAGTTATGCATACAGACACACACGGAGGGGTGAATGCATACTGATTTCTTCTGCGATCATTATGATCGTGTCACATTTCCGCATTGTGGATAAAAGATACTGAAAATAAAGCAATCTTGTGTACTTGTTTGTCTCGAGTTGATTTTGTAGAGCTGGTAAGTGCGGAATTCTTTCCGGCGTTAAAATGGGAACACTCATATAGTTGATAGAAGTTGTCATTCACTCACATTGTGCTTATCAAGTTACGTTTTTTTGTTGTTGTTAATGTTTGACAAATTAAGCTAACTTGGTCTCCGCAGATACTCCATTACCTGGAAACACTACAGCCCCATCAACTTCTCGAGCAGATGGTCTGTACTGCATTTAAAGCTGCGGCCGACACACTAAACATGACCAATCATGGCGGCTTGAAGCAGATGACAACAAAAATGGAGCAGCTCTACAATACAATGTCATCAACGTTGAAGCCTTTACAAAGTGAATATCGTTTTCCCTCTAGTAGCTTTCCATGCCCAATTTCTGTTGCAATTCATAATCACTCCACCACTTAGTGTTTGAAAAGTATACGATTTTCCACTTGTGTTTGCAGCAAACCGGCTATCCAAAGGCAGTGACACCATTGAAGACCTCAAGCGGCTGTCTACAGTCTTTGAACACGTTGAAAAACTACTAACTCTTGCAGCTTCCCTCCATCGCAAATTTTCAAATGCGCCACGTCTCTCTGAATCAATTTTCGCGGACTACTACGAGTTTTACCTTCCCAAAATGGGGACCGGGGCAGGCTCGGGCGATATCAAGCACCAGGTAAAGAACACTTAAACCTTACAAGCCATGCATCAGCAAGTTAACTTCATTACAAAATGATTTAAATAGAGAAAGAAAATATAAAATCGAAGCCTTGCAAGGAGATGGTTGTTTGATTCTACTGGTAAGGTTGGTTGTTTTGATTAAACTGGGCACCAGCAGAAGCAAACCAGTTGAACCAAATGAAGATTATATCGTACCTTGCGAACCAAGTAACTTACTCTACGTTGCAAATTGCACTGCTTTACACTGCAGGAGTTTGACAAGAAGCAGCAAGTAAAGATGAAGGAAAGAGAGGTAGTATCAAATCTGTTCAAGCCACCAACGGCAAACCAGAAGTGGAGG
This sequence comes from Linum tenue, assembly GCA_946122785.1. Taxonomy (NCBI): domain Eukaryota; kingdom Viridiplantae; phylum Streptophyta; class Magnoliopsida; order Malpighiales; family Linaceae; genus Linum; species Linum tenue. Next base: position 12,412,174 of record CAMGYJ010000004.1, on the reverse strand, counting down.
AAAGTGATAAGCATGGGCAATCTACTCAATGGCCACGAGCCAACGATGAGGGAAATCGTATTTACAACGCACGAAGCCATTACTCCTGCAGCCACGAGTCGCCTCGAGGTGAGGAACGCCGGCAAGGGTTCGGAACTGGGAATGGAGACGTATCGCATGTACATAGCTGGAACTTCTAACGATCTTCGCGTAGCCCTTTCGGTGACTTCATGCGATTGATTAGTACACATGTTCTTGAAATGTATAGAATCAAGTTGCTCAATTGGTATAGTCGAACTGTTCTTTGAACTCCCCTTGGACTAATAATTTGACCGTAGAATCATCAAAATTCATTTGATAATACAATTCATTTTATATCGTATGCAAGACACGTAGGCTCTGTTTAGTACGGTTCTATTGATGTTGTGGTTGCAGACTTGCAGTGCTGTTGTGAGTTGTGACAACAAAGAAATAATCACAACAGCATGACAATGAAAAGCATGAATGCGTTTAGTTGATAATTCTGATAAAACATGAAGGTAATAAATAAAAGAGATAGGCGAACTCTTAAAATGCTATTTAAACTCACTTAATTTTACAACTTAACCAAGATCTTCAGTGTTCATTAGTTGATGTGTTATGATCGGTGAATATGTCACTGTCTGTTTATTGCCTATGACTTAATTAATTATCTTGCAACATAGAAAAGGAAACCACAGTTGTATCGGCTCGAAAAGTCACCTGATTAGTTGGCTTACAATACAAAGGGCAAGCATCATTTATGGTTAGTGGTTACCCAAATTTGGATGGAAAGGGAAATTCCCATTCCAAGATAATGGATATACCCCACTGTGGGAATCCTATGCAGAAAGATTTCACAATACCCAAAAGATCCACAACCAAAAGAAAAGGTCGCAATGCTAATGGTGATACCATGACCAGTGGAAAACAATATTATCATTTGCCCTTAGATATATGATTCGATTTTGGTTTGAAAATAGAATATGTTTAATATAAAATAATCCGTTTAATACACTATGCGTACATATTTTATCTGTTTAAAACTTCTGTATCCATATTATTGTCAAGCCATTTCATTTTTAACCGTTCATTTGATGGTTCCCGTACTAAACACGTTTAATATTCATACTTAATGACTTAAATGGTCAACTTTACCATTATTTATATATTTATTAATTTATAAAATAATTTATTTTTATATATTTATGACTATTAACGTACTATGAAACGTAACATTAGCTTAGAGGCAAATTAAAATACCCATACATATTTAATACGTAACTTTTCCGTACCGTATTTTACTAACTATGTTTAATATAGACACGTAATTAGTTATGTGCCAACGAATTTCCTGTTAGGTTTGTCTTTCAAATTATCGAAACTTTCAGTTCCATGTTTGGTATTTTCAGCCAAAAAACGATTGAATCTCACTTAAATCATAATTTTAGTACAAAATACATTATTATTGATTTTTCCGGTTGCCTTCCACATAACAGATTTGCCCTTGCATGACCTCCACCGCCGGCGATGACACATCACCGGCGGCGGGCCGGTGAGTATGGCTCAAGTTAGGGTGCATAACCCATGGTTATGCACCCATCAATAACCAAATCTGGACCCTTCATTTAGAAAATCCATATCTAAGGATGGAGAATTAAATGCTATTTTTATTTTCACTAGCTTTCTTAATTGACTCATATCTTTTTCGTTTTAACTAGGATTTTAATTTTTTTTTTTGCACAGTTGGAACGAGTTCATCGTGCTCTACAAAATGAGATCAATTTTCAATATTTTTTTAGGAAAAAAAAATTCTGGCCTCTCGGTACCAACTGCATACCATATGGTATCTTCTTCGTTTTTAATTCGTTTTTGAAAACGTTTGCACAGCAGGGACGAGTTCATCATGATCTATTGGATCTATAAATTTCTGGGTGAACAAATTACAAGACAAAAAAATACCACACAATACCACCCTGGTACGGGGGGTGGTATCTTATGGTATCTTATGGTATACAATGTTAAAAGTCGTAAATGACAATTAATATACTTCTACTATCATGTATTCAACCATCCTACAGTTTTGGTTTGTGTCATACCACCATGGTACGCTTTTCAAACCATAGGTATGCTCTTATTTCAATACCAGTCAATACCATATGGTATAGACTGGTAAAAAATGGCTCAATTTTTTTTGTTCGAAAAATATATCAAAGTGGATATCATTTTGAAGAGCACAATTAATCTGATCTAACTGTACAAAAAAATTAAATTTTGAATTAAAACGAGTGAGAAATCGTTCGTCAAAGATTAAGGAGGGGAAAATTAAAGTCTTTCCAGGAAAGAGAGGATGTTGATGTCATGCTGATGTGTGCAGGTTACTCATAGTTACTCACCATAAGGTTACTGACATGATCCGTTCCCGGTGAGTACGGGCCTTGAGATTTGCCGACCCTCGTACTTTGACCGAGGAAAGACCGAACCTCCCCGCCATTAAGTTTTGCCCATCCGGTCTTCCCGTATCCTCCACCGGCCACCATCGCTCCCTGCCGGGGCCCTACTAATTACCGGCGCCCATCAATTTCTTTTTATAAGACAAAACCCAATACGCATCTGTTGACAAGCGTGATCGCCACGCTTTAATTTTCTTCCATTCGAATGATTAAACAATAATTCTATATCTATCGCCACCATCAATTACAGAGCTAGGCTGTTTTATTTGGCTGAGGATGTATTCTTACCAATAAAGTTTTACCTGGTCTAGTGTGAAATGGTGAAACCCCCGATTATGATAGATGTAGATTTGGTGAGCGGGATCTTAGATATCTGGCTTTGCTAGCTAAGTTGGCGTAGAAATTCAGGTGGAGAAGAAGGCTTGGTGTTTGGAGAGGCTTTGATGCAATTATATCATCATTAATGTATCGAATTCGATCAAAATTATGGAGTTAAATATGTTTAGGCAGGAGCAGTATTAAAATAGGTGACATCTTTAGAAGTCTTTGAGCTACACATGAGTTTTTTCTTGAAGTTTAGTTTGTAGATCATGGAAGTCGCTGATGCATTCCATTTTCGGCACAAATTTTTGGGTTCTTAATTTTCAAAAGTTTTAGTTGAGGAATTTTACAATACTTCAAAGTATTGATGTTTTAACTTTTAACTTTAATTTTATGGTACAAATTTAATTTATAATAATATTTTTTGGTATAAATTCATTCATTTTCGTCAAATTCTATATGGTACAAATTGAATTTATACTTTTAACTTGTACCTGAAAGAACCATCACTTCAGAACATAGTAAATCGACTCTTGCAACTATTTTTCAAAAACTAAGTTTGTTAGTTTCGGATTGTAGGTGTTCTCGAAAAGTTCCTTCCACACATGTTCTCAAACCTCACAAAAGGGTAATAAGATATTTAAGACTAGTTGCAAGTTGCAAAGGAGTCTCTTAAAAGTCCGCCTCGTTTGATCGAGCATGCGTCTCTTAATTAGCACATAAGGTCCTTTCATCTTTGTTTTGCGGATTATTTAGAAGTACTACATACGATCCATAAAAAATAAAGAGTGATTTTCCCCCTTTTTATCCTTCTTTTGATATTTCAATAAACTCTAACACGAATCAAAATTTACCTCACGAGTTATCGTCAAATCCATATAGAAACAGGGAGAATTTAGTTACATATATACTTACATTCATTATAGTTATACAATGGGGAGCTTACTCCAACAAAACTAGTTATATATAGCTACTTAAGTTCTCATAGGCCGCAAGGTCTCACATCATACGTATATACACGAACAAAAGAGTACCTATATATATTTATTATATATAATTTACAATTTCTTCTATTTTCTCCCCTTCAAAGAAATCAATAATTATTAAAAAAATATTGGTGGGCATATCATACATCAATACCATTCATCCATTACTTCTCTTTTACGTCCCATCAATCAAACCCCTCATTTCTTCATTTCCCTTCTTTTTATTTCCCCCCCTTCCTTTCTCCTTCCCTCCGGTTCCTCTTCCCTTCTTCTTCTTCCTCCTCCTTTCCTCACCTTCACGAAATCACAAAAATACTCGGGAAAGCGAAATTCAACTCTTAGTTACTACGTAGAAGAAGAAGTAAAAATATCAGATCACTCCACAACCCGCCACATGGAGCCCACGTCAGCTCCTCCCGATCCGACCACAGCCAAGGGAGGAGAACGAGAAGGAGAACGAGGAGGAGGAGGAGGAGGATCATCATCCACCACAACGACGTCGTACCAGCACCACGCGCCAGCTACAACCACAACACCTCCACCGCCGCCGCTGAGCCGGTACGAGTCGCAGAAGAGGCGGGACTGGAACACCTTCCTCCAGTACCTGAAAAACCACAAGCCACCCTTGACCTTGGGCCGATGCAGCGGGGCCCACGTCATCGAGTTCCTCAAGTACCTGGACCAGTTCGGGAAGACCAAAGTCCACGCCACGGGCTGCCCGTACTTCGGCCACCCGAGCCCTCCGGCCCCTTGCGCCTGCCCGCTCAGGCAGGCCTGGGGCAGCCTCGACGCCCTCATAGGCCGGCTCCGGGCCGCGTACGAGGAGAACGGGGGCCGGCCCGAGTCCAACCCGTTTGGGGCCCGGGCCGTCAGGATTTACTTGAGGGAGGTCAGGGAAGGGCAGGCCAAAGCCCGCGGGATTCCGTACGAGAAGAAGAAGCGGAAACGACCTTCCGCTGCTGCTTCTGGTTCTACGAGTAGTGGTGTGAATGTGTCGGTGGCGGATACTCAGACCGTGCTGCCGACGTCGGGAGGTGAGTCTACGTCTCTGCCAGCTGACGGTGGTGGTGGTGGTGGGGACAGTGGTAGTAGTAGTAGAGTTGCTTCTGGAAGTGGAAGGACGACTAACGTCGTCACTAGCGCCGTTGCGTCTACGACAGTATAGGTTCTTTTTTTATTTCTTTTAGTTATTGTTATTATTTGTTAATTCTAAATATATATCCTTCATTGTGATTATGAGCTCTATATTATTATATTAATACTAGTGTAGTGTATAATAAACTATTAAGGGTGGGACTTCCTAAAAAAATATATAAGATGCCAAAAATTGAAGAAATTTATAAATACCATCTAGCAAATAAATCAGGTTAAGTTCTAATGCGTCGTTAAATCGTACGTTCTACGATTTAAATATGTACTCCATTTTTTTTACAGAGTATATGTTTTCCAAGTTTTCAATTGCTAAGGATCATGCTAGATTGTGGTTCTCTCATTTGCCTTGAATTTTTTTCTTTTGGTAAACTCATTTGTCTTAAAATTAATTATAAAATGAGAAAAAAAGGAGCTATGTAATTACTTTTGATATTGCACTCACAGGTTTATTAGGGACAAATCAAGCTACATTTGGAAAATTTGAGTACGAATTAACACACATGTTTGGTGGTAATTAGTAAATATTTTTTTTGTAATGAATGATTAGTCTATAATTGTTCCTTCCGCTATGTATTGTTCTTGGCATGATAATTGTGAGTGCATACAGACAGAGGATTGTTCTGGATCTTCGACAAAAAAATGTAGCATTTGTTTATTAATTAATTTTATGGTGTCGATTTTAATCTCATCAAACAAACGCAGGTTTTAAATTAAGTGAAGGTTTCTGATGCCAATTTAAATCGGATCCATCATCATCAACACTTTGGATTATTCAGTTCATAAGTTGTTAAAATGACAATATAAAAAAAACTCATATAGTTAAGGTAGTCGAGTCCAAACAATGAAATTGTTATATAATTTAGTGTACATCAGCACACCAAGTATATCCCCAAGACAATAATGTCACATTCCATTCACACATCTATAAATCGTTTGGATGAGAGAATTGCCACAAGAATTGCAGAAAAGCGAGGATTTTGAGTTTGAATTTTAATATTTTGGCACAAAACATCGGAATTGTATAAAAATAGTGAAGGAGTAATAAGTTTTTCAACTCCCACAAATATTACATTTCAAGAATTTGCGCATGTCAAGTGTCATATATTCATTTCAAGGTATGTCAAATGCAAATTTTTTAGCTAATCAAAATATGCATATGTGAAATTTGGGCACAAATATTTCTTCGAAACAACTCAATAAAGATGCATTAACGTATTCCAATGTTGTGCTGTGTAATTATTTTTTAAGGATGATAACCGACGGAAAAAAATTAGCAAATTGTTTCTCTCAATATCTTTTACGCATATGAAAAATTTGGCGATTATGTTCAAGTTAAAATTTTATTTTCATAACTAAGATGGTGTTCCTACCTACAATGCAATAACACAAATTTTGCCCCTCAAGAACAACAAATCTATAAGAGTGTATTTTTATGACTAAAGAAACGATAGCAAACACTGATAGACTGAAAAAGAAGGATGGACAAATCGAAAAAATAAATCTACATACAGCACAATGCACAAATTCAATCAGTAAAATTATGTGACGCGACTTTTCATAATAATATTGTACCATCTGTCATCGAACTAAAAATAAACAATTTTTACCGTCCAACCAACTGCTTGGAGGTTAATTTGAAGATAATATCCAACGGTTGAAATGATAGGCACAATGACAAGACCACCAATTGTGAAAACCAATGTGTAGAAAAATATTATTACTCAGTACGTAGTAAACAAATTGGAAGATGGTCGATCTTTTCTTCCAACCTCCACCAAAATCATATCATAATAATAGTTTCAGTGCTGATGATGGAATTGACCATTTTGCATATATCTTAACTAATCCAATCAAGCTTTGTTACAGTACATAATAAGTCGTCAGCAATTAATAATATTGGTGTTACAAATTATTCTTTTTTGTTTTCATTTCAAGAAGTTGTTGATATGCAGCAAGTCACTTTCTGCTTTGTTTCTCTTTCGGGGGTTTTGTTTCTCACATTGTTGCTTATTATTATTATTATGAAGATTTTTTTTTTTTTTGTGGAGCATCCAAACTGCAGGCTTGTTGGGAACAATTACAACATCACATATCTTACCACCTTTTTTATACATGCATTTTAAACAACAAATTTGTAGAGAATATGATCTTGTTAATGACGAAACTGTGCTATAGTTGTTGCAGAATCCTAGTTTAGGATTGAACTATAACGGAATACATCCTTGTTACTTATAAATTTGTTTGAAAATGTAGCGGTACAAAATGAATTTGTACCATAATGTGAGGTAAAAAAAATCATAAACGAATAAGTAAACAATAAATAAAAATATGAAAACAATTATATAGTGATATGGATAACAAAAGATCTTGTTGTCGAAGTTAAGCGAATACATAAATGTTACCATAATGGGGTATGCATCACGTGGTCACTTCATGTCGATTGCATCTGTATTTTCCAATAATGAGAGATTATCTTATTGTCGAAATATGATAAACCATTTACACTATGACTGCCTCCGACTCTATTACGGTGACAAATCATCCAAAGCATACCATCTGAATATCATAGAGAATTGTCAGGAAAAAAAAATCATAGAGAGATGGTATCCTCCCCAATGGTAATTAACTGCAAAATTTGAATAAAACAAATTTACTCAACCAACTCTTAATTAGATGCTTAAAATGACACCAAACAAGCTAGCTAGGAATGGCAACACTGTTACCATATGGTCCCCAAATTTTAGCTGTTTCTCTCCATCCATCTTTCATTTTCCTTTTTTTTTTCTGATCTTCTGGGCTCCCACTCTGGAGAGCTCAACAAACCTATCCATGAATGATGATTGATTTTGCTGTTGACAGAGAAGAAGAAGATTAAACTGCATGGATATATATGCACACGTGCAGCTGCAGCCAGCTACATCCGAAATTAAATCACTCAACCAAAAGAACAGCCAATTTTGCCAAGGGACTCTGCAAATCTCTGTTTCAGGTGTTTTCCTTTCTGCCCCATGTCCATCCATATTCAGTTACGTTTTGTGTTGATTATTAAGTAGCTATTAACAACTCAAAATTTTATCCAAAAAGAGCCAAATTTTGATGTAATGTTGCTCTTTTGTTGTAGAAGGTATACTGCAAACGGACTATTTACTTCTACCTAACTTGTTATTGGAACTGAATTGACAATAGTAATAGTTACAATTTATACTTTGCTCTCAGTAAAAAGTATTTCATATAGGTAAAACAGCTTAACAGTCATTCGGTTGACGAATTCTAATGGATAAATTTGACTTCATTATTTCAATATGAGAAAATAACGTGAAAATAGACCCACTTGGCAGCTTAAAAGGAGCAATTTTTGTCCGGAGAATTTCGAATTTACTCATTTTGAAGTAATTACAATTTTATGAGATGTGACATATAATTCGAATTAACTCATTTTTGTAAAATGAGAAAATTGATCATATTATTGTTGGTGGATCGAGCGCGAGATTCTCTCCTGCTTCTCTCGAAGGAAACCCTAATTTGGTTCTGCGAAAATCAAATTGGGAATGGTTGAAGTCGATAGCAAAACGTCAGTGACAAAATAACAAAAGAAACAATTACTGAATTGAATGGGCCCGAAATAATGTAAACGAGAAATGGGCTCCAGCCCGCGTCAGGCCCGCTGTTTGATTCCAAGCCCGCTCCTTGTTTCTTTAATCAGATGAACTCTGGTTCAACCCTGTGCTTCGACTGCCTCCTCTGTTCATCCAAGGTGCCTGCAAAACAGAGTAACCAACTACACCAAGCAACTTTAAGCGAGATTAAATTGACACTGCGAGAACACGATTTTTACGTGGTATCCGGTACTATTTGATTTAGTACCGACTAATCCACGGTCGAAGTAACTCAATCGAGACCTTCGACGTTCCACTATGATCACGACAGCCGAACCCTTTACAGTCAATCTCCTGGCAACTCTCCGTCACCGATCAGACTCAGAAATAGTTCACTCCCCGCAAACCTAATCAAGAATACCCGCTATTCTACCAGCAATTTCCCCAACTGCTACTGACTCTTCCCTTCTCACTCTATCTCTCAACACGAGTACTTTCTTTTGTGCTTGCAAAGACAGAGTCTGAAAAAGTGCTCTGTCCATGAAGTTACAATTAGCTAAATAGTCTAATTCTGACGACCGTTGTCCCGTGATCTCCTCTTGAATAGTCCGATCTTCCTTTCTTGATTTTCACACACTTTCCTAGTCAGGATGATTTCAACCGTTGCTCAAAACTTTCCTTCTTCGCATAAGAATTTACAGTTGGCATGACCGAGCATTGACAAGCTTCTCACAACATACTCCCCCTAAGCTAGTCAATGGCTCCCATCGCTGTGTAGTCTTCCTGCACACACTCAGCAAACGTTTGGTGCAGTCTGTTCTCATGAAATAAATGAAACACTCGAAAGGAACATTTTTATTTTATTTCATAAAACATAACATTCAACTGACACTTGACCTAAGCAAAAAGGAAGAACATTCAAGCAACAACCAAACACTGCAGATCTAATCAACCAAGACAACTCCCCCTGAGACGAACACTTCCTATCAAGATCTAGAATGGATAACTGGGAGGTGAATCGTAGTCCGAGATATCGTCGTCAGTTTCAGAATCCGAGGACATGGGATCAAAATCTTCAGGAGCAGGTACTGCCTCATCCTCTAGCTCCCTTTGTGGAGACTGCATGAGCTCCAGTCGCTCTTTGCACAGCAACAACCCGAGCGATGCTCTGGTTAGACCATCCTGACTCGATTCAGCCTCTTTAGTCCTAACTACTTCAGTATTGATGGCTGAAACAGCTGCCTTGAGTAGTGCAGGCAACAGTGCGAGAGAGTCTCCAAGCGGAGCAGGAAACTCACCAGCTCCTCCCCCTGAGCCAGTGACGAGCTTCCGACGACCAACGTCAGCGTCCAGACGATTGAGAATGTGATTCGGACGGAGATCCTCATGGATGTTGCAGATGGTTACCTTGTCACGCAGATCAAACTGCAGCCTGTACAGCAGACGCGTGATCAGAGGCCCAAAAGGCAGATTCCCACTATAGCCTCCATCGCCAAAACGAAGCATGTGACAGAAGACCAGGGTGGCAAAGCTGAGTGGCTGGCGAGCACGAGCGTGAGACATGATCCAAAGATCAGTGGGATGCAGCAGGGCTGAGCTCCTCAGATCTCGAGGTAACCAGCAGCGAGTAAGGAACCAGTGAAATACTTTCAGATCATCAGGGAGACGACCAGCATCGAGATGATTTGGAAAATACCGTCCTGTATCTTCAGTGAGAAGAGACAAGGAAGTCATGAAGTCGAACCCAAGTTCGTGAAACTCCCCATCAAACCCAGCCCGAAGACCAGTGTGAGGCAGCGACAGAACAGAGGCAAGGAGGTCTGGAGTAACTTTGATTTTGTGGTTATAAACCACAGTGGTGAAAGAGGATGGTTCAGGGCCTGGCCCTCGTTTCATGCTTACATAAAACATCCTGACCGCCTCAGGACAGAAGCTGAAACGTTGGTCTTCAAGCAAAGAACCCCACCCGAGACCAGCAAGCATGGAAGGAAGATCCATTCCATACTTGTTGAAAGCGGCTGGCTGAATAGTGAAGGAGGGTTGGATGGGACGATGGCGAAAGCTACGTAGGTATCTGGCATATTCGCGACCCGTGCGAAAGCCCTGGTTGTTGAATTCAACAGCAGCACACACTTGTGAGTTGTTAGGCATCATGGTGGAGAGACTGTGAGGTGAAAAGATTCAGTGGAAGGGCTCGACAAATTTGGAGTAGAGGAAGAGCGAGGCTGCTAGGCCCTTTTAAAGAATCTCCCTTCAGACAGTTAAGGAAGGAAGTCGAAAAGAATCCCTGATTTAGAGGGAGTTATAGAAAAATTGGAAAGTTGGAAAAGTTCTGACGAAATTGGTTTAGGAAATAGAGATCTCATCAAGACTGAACAGCCCTAATTCTCTTCGAATTGTAAGGAATTTATCACCACTTAATGGCTTGGTAAAGATATCAGCCCACTGCATATAAGTCCCTATAAATTCCAGCTGAACTTTCCCTTCCTGGACTAAATCCCTAATGAAGTGATATCTAATCTCGATATGTTTGGTACGAGAGTGCTGAATAGGGTTTTTGACATATTTATGGCGCTCGTGTTGTCACAAAGCACGGGAAGAGTTTTAAGAGTAAGTCCATAATCTGACAGTTGTGATTTAAGCCACAAAGCTTGTGAACAGCACAGGCCTGCTGCCACATACTCTGCCTCAGCAGTTGAAAGAGCCACTGAGTTTTGTTTCTTGCTAGACCAAGAAACCAGGGAAGTGCCGAGGAAATGACACGTCCCTGAAGTACTTTTTCTGTCAACTATACAACCCGCAAAGTCGGCGTCACTATAACCTATCAATTCGAGACTAGAGTCCTTAGAGTACCACAATCCCAGGGTTGTGGTTCCTGCTAAGTACCTAAAAATTCTCTTTACAGCCGACAAATGGCTAGCTCTGGGAGAACTCTGAAACCTGGAAGTATAGTTAGTAAAATACGGTACGGGAAAGTTACGTAAAAGATACGTACGGGCATTATACTTCATCTTTAAGCTAAAATTACGTTTAATAGTACGTTAATAGTCATAAATATATAAAATTAATCATTTTAAAAATAAATAAATATATAAATAATAGTAAAGTGAACAATTTAATTCGTAAAATACGGATAATAAACGTGTTATACGGGTTTTATACGTGTTTAGTACGGGAACCATGAAATGAACGGGGGGAAATGAAACGGCTTGACAATAATACGGATACGGAAGTTTTAAACGGATAAAGTACGTACGGGTACATATACGTGTATTAAACGGAGTATTTACTAACTATGCCTGGAACAAACACAGACACTGTACAAAATGTCCGGACGACTTGCAGTCAAATACAGCAGGGATCCTATCATTCCACGAAACATTCGATCATTTATTCTAACCCCTGACTCATCCTTAGATAGTTTGGCAGTTGACCCCATAGGAGTAACAGCCGTCTTTATATTACCAAGATCGAATCTCTTTAGCATATTGATCAAATACTTGGTTTGACTGACAAAAATCCCAGTTGTAGTTTGTTTTACTTGGAGCCCTAGAAAATAACTTAATTCCCCCATCATGCTCATTTCAAAAGTTTTTTTCATTGAGTTTTCAAAATCTTTACACAAGTCTACACTAGTTGACCCAAAGATGATATCATCTACATAGACCTGTACTAGTATAGTATGGTCTCCTTTTGTTTTAATAAACAGAGTTTTGTCCACAGACCCTCTGTGGAACCCATCATCAGTTAAAAACGAGCTAAGCTTATCGTACCAGGCTCTAGGAGCCTGTTTAAGCCCATACAAGGCTTTGTTCAATTTATATACATGATCAGGAAACTGGTGATTTTCAAAACCAGGTGGCTGAGTGACATACACCTCTTCTTTTAAGTCCCCGTTCAAAAATGCACTTTTCACGTCCATTTGATAAAGTTTAAACCCCTTAGAAGCTGCATAAGCACACAACAGTCTTACAGCTTCTAACCTAGCCACTGGGGCAAAGGTTTCATCAAAATCCAACCCTTCCTCCTGACTGTACCCTTGTACAACCAGTCTGGATTTGTTTCGAGTTACATTACCTATCTCATCTGACTTATTTTTATAAATCCATTTAGTTCCTAGAGGTGTTCTGTTTTCAGGCTTAGGGACCAAGTCCCAGACTTTAATTCTCTCAAACTGACCTAACTCATCTTGCATAGATGCGTTCCAAAATTCGTCCATTAAAGCTTCATCAATATTTCTAGGCACTACCAGTGACACAAAGGCAGTATGGACAGACGCAGCTTGTGATCTAGTGGTCATACCTTGGTTTATGTTTCCAATCACTTGTGAGACTGGATGTCGCTTCTGTATGTGAGGGGGTGCTTGTATTTCTTGCGACGTGTCACCAGCAGCAGTTATTGTTTCTCTGCTTTCACCATTTATCGGTTCTTGCTTGTCGAGTACCACACCAGATGAGCTAGTCAATCCTAGATCATCTTCATCCTCAACAGTAGCTGTACTCATACTCACAGATTCATCAAACACAACATTAATGGACTCCTCAACTTTGAGGGTCCGACGATTAAATATTCTATAAGCCCTACTCTGAGTTGAGTAACTTAGAAACAAAGCTTCATCTGATTTAGAGTCAAACTTTCCGAGTTTATCTTTAGTGTTCAAGACAAAACACTTGCATCCGAATGGGTGAAAATATCCTAAGTTTGGCTTTCTCCCTTTCCAAAGTTCATAAGGGGTTTTGTTCAATTTGGATCTAATCAAAGCCCTGTTGACCACATAACATGCAGTATTAATAGCCTCAGCCAGAACTGTTTAGATGTTCCATAATCGTTAAGCATTGTCCTAGCAATATCAATTAGTGTCCTATTCTTTCTCTCCACAACTCCATTATGCTGAGGAGTCCTAGGAGCAGAGAAGTTGTGGGAGATACCAGACTCATTACAAAAGATTTCAAACTCTTCAGACACAAATTCCCCTCCGTGATCACTCCTTATACTGACTACCTTCAACTGTTTTTCATTTTCCAGTCTCTTGATTAATGTTTTAAAGTTCAGAAAGGTATCACTTTTGTTTGTTAGAAATGTTACCCAAGTATATCTTGAGTAATCATCCACTATAACAAAAGCGTAGAATTTTCCACCAAGACTTTTAACATTGCAAGGACCAAACAAGTCTAAATGAAGGAGCTCTAAAACTCTACTGGTTGAGATGACTTGTTTACTTTTAAAAGTACTTCTGACTTGTTTTCCCTTTGTACAGGCTTCGCAAAAGAATTCTTTCTTGTACTGCAGTTTAGGAATTCCTGTTACCAAATCCTGACTTACTAATTTCGAGAGAGTTCCAATTCCCACATGACCTAACCTTCTATGCCAGTCTAGTTGATCATTCTTATCAACAGTCATTAGACAGGTTTCATTGAACATACTCTTGTCGTTTAAGTCTATACAAAACAGTTTCCCCCTATACAAAACAGTTTCCCCTTCCTTTTACCAGTGAAAAGAATGTGATTGTTAAAAATGTTTTCAACATAACAACTATCAGGTTCAAAAATGACTCTATTGGATTCCCCACACATCTGACTAATAGAGAACAGGTTGTGTTTTAGCCCTTTAACCAACATGACGTTTTTTATGGAAGGATTTGACCCTACTTGACCTCTGCCTAGGATATCTGTACTGTAATTGTCACCAAAGTAAACTTTACCCTTTTTAAACTTATGAAGATGTGTGAAGAGATTCTCATTTTCAGTCATATGGTGTGAGCAACCGCTATCCAGGATCCATTCACTGTCTTCCATGCCCACTTGGAGACAGACCTGGTTACAGAAGCAATTATTTCAGTTTTGGTATCCAAACACGTTTGGATACTCCTAGTTTTATTTCAACTTTAGGACAGTTTCTTTTAACATGACCCGATTTGTGACACAGAAAACATGACTGGTTTTTTATCCTTTCTTCCCTGGCAATTCTTCTTTTACAATTTGCTATGTAATGACCCCTTTGATGACAGTAAAAACACTCGACTCCTTCTGACTTATTGTGTTTTTCTTTAAGACACGGTTCTGTACTGTGTTGACACTGTTTTCTTTTATTAACAGTGGCTATCTTGTTTTCTAATGCCTCACACAGTTTTTTACATTCTTCTAACTCCAAGTCTACAACAAGTTTGTCATTTAACAACTTCTGATAGTTTTCTTGTAATTCAAGATGCTCCCTTTTTAGTTTGCTATGTCTATTCTTGACATTCCCAAATTCAATTTGTATTTCCCTAATCGTTTCAATCATCTGATCATTTTCACTATAGTAATCAGAGTAATAATTGGACAGTGTTACCTTAGGTGCATCGCTTTCTTCATCACTGTTGTCAATTGCCATGAAGGCTTCCTGCTTGCAACTTGGATCTGATTCCTCTTCTTCTTCCTCGCTGCAGCTCCAGGTGGCTGCATATGCTCGTTCCTTTTTCAGCTGAGGACATTCTGCCTTAATGTGGCCTGTTCGTCCACATTTAAAACATCCTCCCTGAGAACTTGATCTGTCTGCATTATTCTTCCTTCCGCTCGTTCTGGAATACTTGAGTTGTTCCTTCTCGCTGTCTGCATCCTTCACTTTGTTGATCAGGGCACCTCTTCTCCTTTCCTTCCTAAGTCGAAGCAACTTAGCCACGTGCTTACTGAGCAGTGCCAGCTCTTCGTCTTCGAATTCTTCAAATGTGTCCAGTTCATCTCCGTGAGAAATTGCTTTGAATGCAATTCCTTTCTTTTCTCTTCGTGAATCTTCACCTTCTTCCCTTCTGAGCTTCTCCTCGTGAGTCACCAGTGATCCCATCAACTCATCGAGACTCAGCTTAGTCAAATCCTTCGATTCCTCGATGGCTGTGACCTTTGGTGTCCATCTTTTGGGTAAAGCCCAGAGGATTTTCCTTACCAAATCACCACTTGGATAATCAACCTCCAGGTTTCTGAGACTGTTGACAATGTTCATGAATCTATCATTCATTTCTTTGATAGATTCATCCGGCTTCATAACGAAAGATTCGAACTCTTGCTTTAGGCTGTTTATCCTCGAGATCTTGACATGGGATGTGCCTTCATGTGCAATCTGGAGTTTATCCCAGATTTCCTTAGCCGACTTGCACCCAGTCACTCGATGATACTCTTCAGGCCCCAAGGCGCAGTACATCAGATTTGTGGCTTTGGAGTTCAGTTGAAAATTCTTCTTATCCTGTTCGGACCACCTACCCCTCACCTCCTTGACTTCCAGCGGTCCGTCAAGTACGATGTTCCACAAATCCGGATCTGTGGAGCCGATGAACAGCTCCATTCGGTTCCTCCAGTATCCATAGTTGACGCCCTCGAACCTGGGGGGACGGGTCTGCGAGAACCCGTCCGCCATGTAAACTCCATTTCCATTGCCTGCGCTCGAACCCATTCTCGTCGGAGGTTGTTAAGCCTTATTCGTCGACGACCCGGCTCTGATACCACTTGTTGGTGGATCGAGCGCGAGATTCTCTCCTGCTCCTCTCGAAGGAAACCCTAATTTGGTTCTGCGAAAATCAAATTGGGAATGGTTGAAGTCGATAGCAAAACGTCAGTGACAAAATAACAAAAGAAACAATTACTGAATTGAATGGGCCCGAAATAATGTAAACGAGAAATGGGCTTCAGCCCGCGTCAGGCCCGCTGTTTGATTCCAAGCCCGCTCCTTGTTTCTTTAATCAGATGAACTCTGGTTCAACCCTGTGCTTCGACTGCCTCCTCTGTTCGTCCGAGGTGCCTGCAAAACAGAGTAACCAACTACACCAAGAAACTTTAAGCGAGATTAAATTGACACTGCGAGAACACGATTTTTACGTGGTATCCGGTACTATTTGATTTAGTACCGACTAATCCACGATCGAAGTATCTCAATCCAGACCTTCGACGTTCCACTATGATCACGACAGCCGAACCCTTTACAGTCAATCTCCTGGCAACTCTCCGTCACCGATCAGACTCAGAAATAGTTCACTCCCCGCAAACCTAATCAAGAATACCCGCTATTCTACCAGCAATTTCCCCAACTGCTACTGACTCTTCCCTTCTCACTCTATCTCTCAACACGAGTACTTTCTTTTGTGCTTGCAAAGACAGAGTCTGAAAAAGTGCTCTGTCCATGAAGTTACAATTAGCTAAATAGTCTAATTCTGACGACCGTTGTCCCGTGATCTCCTCTTGAATAGTCCGATCTTCCTTTCTTGATTTTCACACACTTTCCTAGTCAGGATGATTTCAACCGTTGCTCAAAACTTTCCTTCTTCGCATAAGAATTTACAGTTGGCATGACCGAGCATTGACAAGCTTCTCACAACAATTATCTCATTTTCTAACTGATCCATCCAAACGACTCAAAATAATAATAAAAATTGACAATGAACCCACAACAAAATTAGTTTTATCTGCAGTTACTAACTTACTATGGGCTATAAAAATTGAAGATCTTTTTCTTGGCCGGAGTTTCTAAGGCATAGATTATGACTGGGAAATTTATTTGGATCTGGTCCATCATCTCATAATGCCCCATACTTGAAAACAACATCTCTTTCTGTGATAGCAACAACTAATTAGTAATTAATATAAAGCAAGTGCAGCGATAAAAATTTCAAAACCAAGAATAAGCTTACACAAAATGGCATTGATGACTGGAAAATTAATAAAATTCGGTTTGTCTCTAACCCAAACTCATAAAGTGTTAATACTAATGAGATTTAATCTGTTTGTCGCATTAATATTAATTACGAGATAGTGTAGTCTACTCTTGTTTTTGTTTCTGATACAAGGTTTGGTGAGAGAAAAAAAAAAAAGACTAACCGATAAATTAAGCCACCCTATATTTATAAGTGATCATTAATTGATTGCTGATCTTATATACATTTTTATATATTTTTGGTAACCACCACCCTAGTATGAAAAGGACCAGTAGCCAACCCTGGTTTCCATTCTATTGCAATATGTTATCTGTACATGACTCCCCCCATCCCCATTATCATCATTATTTTTTGTTTTTTTGGTTTCTCCATTATCATATTCTATTTTCCAATCATAACTTAGAGACCCACCAATGACTTCCAAACAAAAAAATAATAATTTTTCCTAATTAAAACCCACAAATTAAAACCCATTCTCCAATTTAAACATAAACCAATTATTTGCTCCTACTCTGATCATGTATGGCTTTTGTTCTTTTCTTGAGTGCCCCCTCCTCCTTTTTTTCATTGGTTAGCTTATTCTCTTTCTATTTCAAATTGTTCTCCAGAAAGAAAGAAAGAAAGAAAAAAGAAACAATTTGCACAGATTTCCTACGGTAACTTAAAGTAAGGTAACTTGAATTTTTTTACCTGCGATAGCAGGTTTCACAGGTCGCATTACGTAAAATACAATAGACATTACGTAATGGTTACGTAACATATGGTAATCTTACGTAACAGTTGTAAAAGATCATTACGGAAGCCTTACGTAATAGAATGTGTTTTTACGTAATGAGTATTAACCTCGCGTTACGTAAAATGTTAAGTCATTACGGAAGTCTTACGTAATCCTACTGATTTAACTGTTACGTAAGTAATAACTTTCGTTACGTAACCTTTACGTAATAGAAGGTCTTTTTACGTAATGAGTATTAACCTTGTGTTACGTAAAGTGTTAAGTCATTACGGAAGTCTTACGTAACACTTCCTATTTAATTGTTACGTAAGAAATAACTATCCTTTCGTAACCTTTACGTAATGAATGTGTATTTTACGTAACAGTTGTAAAATGTCATTACGGAAGCCTTACATAATGGAAGGTCTCTTTACGTCATGATTGTTAATGTCGTGTTACGTAAAGAGCTAAGTCATTACGAAAGCTTTACGTAACGCTTCTGATTTCACTGTTACGTAAGAAATAACTATCATTCCGTACCCTTTACGTAATAGAAGGTCTCTTTATGTAATGAGTATTAACCTCACGTTACGTAAAGTGCTAAGTTATTACGGAAGTTTTACGTAACGCTTCTAATTAAATAATAATTAAAAAAAGGAAAGGGTAAAAAAAGGAAAGCAAATAAACTTGAAAAAGGAAAGGAAAAAACAAAAAATGGTAACTTACGTGGGTGGTGACCGGCCACCCCTTGTTGCCAATGATTTTTTAGTTATTTTTTTATTTTTTATTTCTTTAATCAATGGTTCAAAATAATTTTGATAGATTTTAACGGTTTAGATCTATGTAAGTTACCTAACTTGAAATTATACCCAAGTTACTGTAGGAGTCCCTTAAAAAATTAATATTGGACGCACAATCAATAATATTGGTGGTGGTTTGTTTATCATGTTTGCATAAGTGAGCAGTACCTTTCTTTGAGTAGATTACTTTGTTTATGGTTTCTTTTCCTTCAACAAAGTTGTAGCTTTAGACATCACCACTCCTCCAAAGTCAATTAAGGAGATCATGGAATGAGGAAAAGCAAGAATTATTTGTTGGGGGAATAAGATCCTCTCCTATTTTCCCCTAGCTAGCTAGTTAGTGCTCGATCATAAGATCTTCACTGTTAACTTGGAATGCAGTACTTCACTCAAGCTTAATTGATGTGAGACTTTACCTATAGTTTCGAACTTGTTTCGAGAAATGGACTTGGTCCGTCTTCTAACACTCTAGCCATTGTCCCTTGCCAATGAAATTCCACTGCAGTATGCAAGGATAGTTAGTTCGTCCCAATGGAGATATTTTTACCGTCAACGGACATTTTGTCTAGTCTCATACTTGTTTGGACAAAAAAAAAAAGGGTTCAATCCTTGTACATACATATATTTAGTATAAGTAGAGTTCGACGAGACTCGATTTAATTGCTATAGATGATTAAATTCATATTTCACATTTTTCGCTACTGATGCAGCCGCCATCCCAGCAGGTGCCTAACAAACCGATTAGGGAGGGTTTTTTTTTTCATTCAACGTGAATGAAACTTTTTGTGGTTGTTTTTCTTCACCCACATGATACTCAACCAATTTCTTTATAAAAAAAGATCCTATCCTATTCCTACTAGTGATTCTAAAATCCTGAGTGCACCCTAGTTTGGAACACCACATGAACTAGCTAAGCCTAGCCCCTAGGGCGTCACTTGGATCATGGCAAAGGGCAGAAGAGAGAAAAAATTCAAGTCACAAAAGACCAAAGGTTCCACACTCTCATACCTACATATACATGGTTGTCCCAAATGGCATCATTTACGTGATGAAAACAACAGTGACGGGTCACGAAACTGACCCAGGTGGTGCTGGTGCAGTGCTGTGATTTGTTCAATCTCTTTTCACTTTCCTTGGTCTGGTCTGGTCTGGTCTGTTTTCCTTTTGGCCTTTTTCCAAGCAATTCCTGAGAGAAGCAGAGAGTGGACAGAGACAGAGACACAGCAGTCGCAGGGGTGCATTCTTAGAGTGGGAAAACGTTGTGGTAAAAAGAGGTTTGGTCTCCTGGGTAAAAGGCTGCTTGTTTGCCCTAAATGGTGAAATTTCATATCACTCACTAGGGATTGGGAAGCATCGACATATTCACGTACATTCCAGTGATCATCAGTGGGAGAGTATCGATTCATACTGTGCTAAAGTGCTGCCAACCCAATCAATGATCATAAATAAATTCATTCAATGGCGCCCACCTTTGTACAATAGTTTCTTCTTTCGCAGGTCAGGTCTCGGATCCCAGTAAAAAAGGCCGTTCAAACTTTTCCTACTTATGGAGCCATCATGGGAAAAATTCAAACTTTTCCTAGTAAAACAGTACAAAATCGTAAAAATCATTTCACTGTTGAGACCAACTGAGAAATTTGAAGAGGAGTGTGAGACATGTACAATAGGGGTTGAGTTTGGTAATGTTGGGTTTTCCATCTTTGAATCTATCAAACTCTATGTTAATGTCGAGGGAGGTGTATGTTTTGATGAAACAACTAAAAATGTAAATGATGATATGAATTTATGTGATTCACAAACATGGTATGTGTTCCATGAGTGTGAGAGAATAATTTCACGGTTTGATATAAACCGCCAAAAAAGTAAATGATGATATATTGATATCTACTTATATGAGCAGAGCTCAACTATATATTTTTTTTTGGCATATATATTAAGATAAATAGTCAGAGAACAACAAACAACTAAACGCGCCAGTCGACAAATAGTGGCACTCAACTATATTTATTTAAGCAATTTAAAACAATATTTTATTGGAAAGTGGGAATCTTTCTAAATAAAAAATAGTTTGTAGGCTTGCTAATATTAATTGAACTAGCTTGTTGTCCGACCCGTTGGTCGGAATGTTATCGAATACAATATATTTATCATTTAATGATGTAGTCACTTAGTTGCCTATGATTGAAAAGAAAATTGACATAACAAAAAAAGAGTTTGTCTGAAAAAGCGTAGTATAAATAGAAACTCATGATGATAACCCTTAGTGAATTTTTTTTTTTTGCTTGAGAAACAATCCATATATAGCAATATCTAAACTTTAAAGTATTCTCCAGAATACAATAACAAAATTAGTTGAAGGAAAAAAGTATTCTCCAGAACAATCCATATATAACATTTTTCATCCATACTCTATGCAATGAAAAAAGTATTTTTCAACCAAGATACTCTAAATTTAGTTGAAAGACAATCTTATTCACTCAACAAAAAAATTAAACATATCTTGTGATACCCACCTTGATAATGCACATGACCCCATCAACGCGTCCATGAAAACTCCAGCCCAACTTTCATTATTTGTCTTGTACTGTATTATTTCATATTATACTAACTATTAATAATACATCTAGTCAATTACCCTATTAAAATCATCTACAATAGTTGGTATTCATAAATTGTGTTCTTTTAAGCTCACCCATTTTTCCAATCATGCCATATTATCAAGAAATTTAGGATTTAACGATTAACCAAACTAAAACTTTCAAAAAATTGGTCACTTACAGTTTGCATAACAGTATCGTTGCTTTAATAGTTTTGAAAATTAATACCAATTTAAGAATTATACATCACATCTATACATTCAATATTGCAATTTAATATGCAATATTCTAATCAATGATATTTGGGTTGCAATTTTAAAATTATTCTCCATTTATAAGAGTCATAAATTAAATTTACTATTAAACTCAAATTAAAATAATCAAAATATGGAAATTATAATATCAAATAACAAAGAAAGTACTTTCGGGAGAGTTAGGGGCTAGTGAACAATAGTGAAAAAGTAATATAATTTTTCGACTTTAGATATTTAGATTTTGTATTTAAAAATATACAGAACATTGCTTTAGTGTAACTGGTAATGGTTGTTGTCTTTGTTTGGAAAGACCATGGTTTGAATTCTGAGATTGATTTTTTTTCTTATGAATGAAAAATAAATAATGATTGTGAAGACACAATTATCCTTCCGACTTTCACTCTCGTTGCAGAAAATTTGAAATGCTATAAGAGGCATAAAATTAAATTTATTATTAAACTCAAATTAAAATAATCAAAATATGAAAATTATAATATCAAATAACAAAGAAAGTACTTTCGGGAGAGTTAGTGAGCTAGTGAACATTAGTGAAAAAGTAAATGGTTGTTGTCTTTGTTTGGAAAGACCATGGTTTGAATTCCGAGATTGATTTTTTTTCTTATGAATGAAAAATAAATAATGATTGTGAAGACACAATTATCCTTCCGACTTTCACTCTCGTTGCAGAAAATTTGAAATGCTATAAGAGGCATAAATTAAATTTACTATTAAACTCAAATTAAAATAATCAAAATATGAAAATTATAATATCAAATAACAAAGAAAGTACTTTCGGGAGAGTTAGTGGGCTAGTGAACAATAGTGAAAAAGTAAATGGTTGTTGTCTTTGTTTGGAAAGACCATGGTTTGAATTCCGAGATTGATTTTTTTTCTTATGAATGAAAAATAAATAATGATTGTGAAGACACAATTATCCTTCCGACTTTCACTCTCGTTGCAGAAAATTTGAAATGCTATAAGAGGCATAAATTAAATTTACTATTAAACTCAAATTAAAATAATCAAAATATGAAAATTATAATATCAAATAACAAAGAAAGTACTTTCGGGAGAGTTAGTGGGCTAGTGAACAATAGTGAAAAAGTAATATAATTTTTCGACTTATAAATTTTCAGATTTTGTATTTAAAAAGATACAGAACATTGCTTTAGTGTTACTGGTAATGATTGTTGTCTTTTTTTGGAAAGACCATGGTTTGAATTCCGAGATTGATTTTTTTTTATGAATGAAAAATAAATAATGATTGTGAAGACACAATTACCCTTCCGACTTTCGCTTTCATTACAGAAAATTTGAAATGCTATAATATATTTATAGAGTATCAACTACGACTTTTTTTTTTAATTGACATATAAAAAAACTAGATGTTGGAAAAATTAGTATATCAACTACGACTTTTTTTTTAATTGACATATAAAAGAAAAATTAGTATATCAACTACGACTTTTTTTTTTAATTGACATATAAAAAAACTAGATGTTGGAAAAATTAAAATAATGGTTAGTGAGTAACCATAGCCATCTCAATCTCAGTTAAACGGGGTTCGAGGCCTGCAACCACCAGAGTCGGCCCTTATCTGGGCCCAAGTAATTGTAATAATTGGCTAACAAGCCAGCCCTGGGCCGGCCGGGTAGTGTTAGCCCGTCAACCCCGCCACTAGGCCGATTGGTTGTTTCCGTAAAACTAACTAAATACACAATTATACCTTTCTAATTTATCGATGTGGTACAGTACACAATTCCTGCATTAGAATACTGCGGGGTAAAAAAGGCTCTCATCATCATGACTTGTTTGTCTTTTACCAATAACAACAAAACCTGCAACCTTAAAATCCACAGCTCTTAACTCCCCACCTCTAATTGATTTGACTGTTTATTTATTTGGGCTCGCAGTGAACTGAAAGCTAGCTCTGGCCTCTGAGACTATCTGATATTGCAAGCCCATCAAACCCATCCTTAATGGATCAATCAAAGAACATTGCCCAGATGAATCAGCAACCGAAAAGCCCACAAACAGTCATAACTTGGGCTTCATCACAGCAACTGAAAGCGAGCACAATCACCCAGGCATTGCAGTGGTGGTGGACTGGTGGTGATTGTCTCCGCCAATGAACACTGTGCAGATGAACCCGCAACTGTAAAGCCCACGAAGGCTTCTTAATGGATACAGCCATAACAACTTGGGCTGCGTAATAACAACTGGAAGCTAGCACTGTGTTGCTGCTGCTTTGTCCCCATCATTTTGTACTTTTTCTCTTTTCCTTTTTATGTTTGTGTGAAAATAAAAATTTCTCTCTAAATCATTGATCCATCTCCTCTCCTGACCCAGGTGACTGCAACTTTCTTCTACCTCTTTTCACTTTCCTTGGTCTGGTCTGATCAGTTTGTCACTTTCCTTAGAGCGGAAAATCGTTGTGGTAAAAAGCATGGTAATAGAAACCGTACCGGACATCATACCAGATTCTTTTCTGGTATGGTATTTTGTGGTACGACCCATGGTAATGGAACTGGATCGTACCGGCCGATTCAATCGGAAAAACCGGAAATCGGACCTAGGGCGATACGGTAGAGTAAAACTGGCCAGAATTTCGTGCCGGCCGGTTTTTCGGTTCAACCGGCATGAAAGGAAATACCGCCCGGTTTTGGTCTAACCGGCGGTAGCCTTATGGGACTAACACGTTGTCGTTTTACCTCCAAAAATTAAAAAAAAATTAAGACAAAGGCCAAAAACGCAAACCCTAATCTCTATGGAAGTCACGCCAAACAGGAGCAAGCAGCCAGCAGCTTTCTTTCTTCCCAGCTGCTCCTCTTCGCGACTGGCGATCAGCAAGCGGCAACCCGCGACCAGAGATCGACCGACGACGACCTGCGACGCCGCTCCTCTTCTCCTCGAGTCGATCCTTGCTCCCCGCTCCGCCGCTGCTCTCTGCTCCGACGCTCCTCTCCGCCACCGCTCCTCCCCTGCTCAAGAACGCGCCGCTCGCTGCTCCTTTCCCTGCTCAACAGAACCTCCCTGAACCGCCAATCTTTCTCTTGCCTCCGGCGGTCCCTTCTCGCACAATCCCTCTTGAGCCTCTACTCTTGTTGATTTTGTGCTGCATTTGTTTGAAAGGCAGAGGATGTGGAATCGATTTTGATAGTGAGAAGGTACAGGGAGAAGGAGGGAGAGAGAATGGGTATGGGAAATTGTCAAATGAATTGATGGTGGTGAGGGCGTACAGGGAGAAGAAAGGAGGAGAGAGAAGGGAGGTAGATTTTGATAGTGAAAGGGACAACGGGTACAGGGAGAAGGAGGGAGAGAGAATGGGTATGGGAAATTGATTGATGGTGGTGACTGGTGAGGGCGTATAGGGACTAGGGAGAAAGAGAATTGAGAAGAAAGGAGGAGAGAGAGAGATAGGGAAATTGATAGGGGTGGGCAACGGGAAACGGGTATTTGGGTATACCCGTACCCGTCCCGTTTTTAAGGGTTACGGGTACCCATATTACCCGCAATATTTTAAATGGATGGGACTTGGAATTGGACTGTCCTAATATGGGTACCCGCGGGTTACCCGTTAATACCCGTTTGGGTAATATGGGTACCCGTAATACCCATTCAAAGTACAAATACATTTATTAAATCAGCCAGGCCCAGCCCAATTGAAAAAAAATTTCGGCCCTTACGGCCTTACCCACGACTGGTCTGGACGCGCACTCGCGCAGAGAGTTGACTTGAGATTTGAGAGTGGACGGCTGGACGGACGCGCAGCCGGCAGCCCTAGCAGCTTCTCTGCTTCTGGGTCTGGACAGTGGACGCGAATACGCGCAGCTTCTCTGTTCATTCACCGCCGCCGCCGCCTCTGTGAGCTCTCCCTCTCAGAGTCTCAGTTCCTCATCCTCTCCTTTGAGCAGCCGCCGCCTCAGAGTCTCTGTTCCTCATCCTCTCCTTTGAGCAGCCGCCGCCTCAGAGTCTCAGTTCCTCATCCTCTCCTTTGAGCAGCCGCCGCCTCAATTCCAGTCAGCGACAAGCTAGACGAGCAGCGGAGCTCCAGCAGCAGCAGGCTTCCTTCTCAGTTCTCACCCGGCGGCCAGCAGCAGCAGTGGGAAAATGTGATGTTATTTAAATTTTAAACTTTGGGTATTTTATGGGTAGTATGGGTACCCGTTATCCGTCCCGCACGGGTAATGGGTACCCGTTTCCCATATGAGTTTGGGATATGGGATGGACTTTGGTCTCCAAATGGGACTGGGTACCCGTTTAAAACGGGACGGGTATCCCGTCCCGTCCCGTTTCCCACCCCTAGAAATTGATCCAATGGCCAATATGGTACGAGGGATTTGTGGACTAATTTGAATAGTAGACTAATTTATTTTAGAAAAATTATGTTGATATTATATGATTTTCTATTCGCCATCCGGTATATTTCGGTTTTATTTTGGTATTTTCCTGAACGATACAATGTTTTGGCCGGTACGGTTTTTTGACAAAAATAATATTTTATTATTACAAAAATGGTATTTAACGGTTTGAAACGGTTGAATCACGGTTCTACCACAAAATACCCTACCAGAAACGAATCCGGTATGATGTCCGGTACGGTTTCCTTTACCATGGTACGACCGTGGTTCAACCGTTTTGTACCGGTAAATACCATTTTTGTAATAATAATGTAACACCCTACCCTATACGTTTTGCCTAATCATATTGTTCATACAATTGCAGCGGAATTAATCTCGGGTGTTACACTAATTATCAAAATTTACCCAAATTAAATTTCGACATGAATTACTCGCGTAATAGGCTAACAGTTCTTGCAACTTATCCTGCAAAATAATTCATCACAAACATATAGACTCACAACCATATCCATTGGCTTTTCTTAGCCATAGTCACAGTTTCATACTACACAACTGCATACTATACTGATACATGTTATAATCATCACAACTTACATAATTACACAATATACACATATCATCAACTTCCCACACCTGTGGATATCTCACACTACATCAGAAGCTAGTATGCACATGAAAAACGTTCTCAAAACATTTTGACAAAAAGGTGTGGATCACTGGCCAAAATCCCGAGTAGTAGTCCAAGCACAAAATAGTTGAAGACAATACCTAATCCTGCCTTTAACTCCTCACTCTGCCCACACCTAAGTACTTGCTACTGCTACTGCTGATGATCTGCTTACACATAGCATAAGCAGAGAAGAAGAATAAAAGAGGCTTAGCTCATAGCTGAGTGAGATAATCATAACATCGTGAGTTCATAACAGAGCATACCCCTACCATACATCTAGCAAACAAGCCAAAGCACTAGGATCGGACCTCAGCCATCCTCATGTCCCAATGGGCAAAAGACTCGACCACCTGGACTTATGCATATGCGTCTTATCATGTTTTACTTATAGGCGCCTGGCTACTCCCATGCTAATTACTCTCCCGGGAATACGGACCAAACATCTCGTGGATGTGGTCATATCGGACCCACCACTGCCGGTGTAGTCATATCGGACCTGACACCACTATGAGTGTGGTCATATCGGACTCAACACCACTCTGGGTGTGGTCATATCTCATGATGAATCAACGGTCAACACCACATCAGGGGTGTGACATAACATATCATAACGGAGTAATAGCATGGGGAGCCCTAATTACTATGTAATTGACCATGAGACCAAATCACTCTTATTTGGTAATCTTATACATGATCCATATCTCATCTTGCTTAATCATAATTCGTTACTTACACATGTACTTGACCCGACCACAATTGGCTCAACATAGGTAAATCAGGAGTCGTATAATTGCACTTCCTCGGGATAAACCCTCGTGCAAGTCATCCTCCTTAAACATCATAATATCACCTTGGGAAGTTTATTCCCCCACTTATGGATCCAAATACAACCATAATATCACATCATGTCAAAACACATTATCGAACAACCAAGAAGTCATATCAACAGTTAAGCCACAAAGGGCAACATGTATGCAATCATCGACATAAACAAGGTCCATATCGATTAGGGCAAGTCAATAATATCAAACAACAATCCATGGTTCATCATATAGCATAAAAGTCCATACACCCCTAATCATGTCATTCTAATTCACCTAGGTCAATTCTAAGCATCAATATAATTATCGTGATACGACAAACCCGGTATGCCGTGCTAATCCCTCACCAGTTCTGGTCGTTCAAACACCGATTTAAGCTTCCCGTACTAAAACGTCAATTTCACGAACGAACCCCGAATTAAAATCCGAGACCGTCCTAATATCCCCTGCAGTATCCCCGTCAATATTAGTTCTAGGCTCCGGGTCAAATTCTTGATAAAAACACATCAAACCCTGGCCGGAGCTAAATTCAGCGGTTTGGACCCCGACCTAAATAATAGCCAAAATTCAGGGATTAGAACTAGAGGATTGATTACCTTGCTGCAGGAAGCTCGTATATGAAATTTGGGCTCAATCCGGCTTCCGGATACTCCGAAACCCTAATTTGGCTTATCGGGAATTCAAGAAATTCCTGAACCAAAAACTCGTTTTAAAGCTCTAAATCGATAAATCACGATGAATAGATGAATTAGGCATTACTTACGGGATTTTTGGGCTACTAGAGCTCAAGAATTGAGCTCTGAAATTTTGCACAGACGCTTCCCTGCGCGCTCTCTGCTTCTCTTCGTTCTGGAAATGGATAAAGGGAGAAAGGAAATGGACGGGAAGATGATGGGTCGGTGGAATTAAATGGACCGTATATATATATATATATATATATATATATATATAATTAATACGTATACTTATCTGATCGATTGATAATCCGATTTTCGTCGAAATAGTGTCGAAATGCTCGATTCTAAATCGCGAACTTTTCTAGCGATCGAAATACGATTTTAGCCGAAACGGGATGTTACAAATAAAATATATTTTTTGTCAAAAAACCGTGTAGACAAAATCAGAGTACCGTTCCGGAGTAAAACCGGAATAATATCGAATATACCGGATATAAAATAATAAAGTATCAACATAAAAGTTATAGGTATATAATGAAATAACTTCATATTGCAGGGACTAAACATATAATATAATTTCAGGTATCATGCAATAATTTTCCAACTAGTAAAGGAAAACCCTTCGTCTACTCTATTCCAATTTCCAATTTCCAGTAGTACTTTCTCTCCACTCTCTCTCCATTTTACGAATTTCAATCTGCTTCTCTCTTCAAACAAAACCTCCATTACGATTTACGAACAAAGAACTAGGAAGGCAGAGAGGGAGGGCAGAGATCTTGGCGACGTTAAGGAGATCGGAGGGAATAATGGCGGGCAGCAGAGAACGGACTGCAATTGATTTGAAATGGGACCGCCGTCGTCAACGTTCTTGAGCTCTTCCTTTTCGCCTGTCGCCAGAGGCAGGGATGAGTTGGAGAAGACGAAGGGCGGTCCGCGCTCGAAGAGGAGAGGGAGACTCGATGGCGTTCTCGAGCTCGTCCTTCTCGCCGGTCGCCAGAGGCAGGGCTGAGCTGGAGAAGACGAAGGGCAGTTGAGAAGGGGAGGAAGACTCGGCGTGGCGGCGTTCTTGAGCAATCAATTAGGGATTAGAGTTTGGCTTTCAGAGTTCGACGTTTTGTTTTTTTTAATAATTTTTCTTGCATAGAACAACGACGTTTTATTTCAAATAGCCTGTCGCCGGTCAGAACAAAACCGGCCGATAATTCGTTTCGGACCGATTAAACCAAAAAAACCGGGCGATACGATAATTCAGCCACAAAATGGCTACCATTTCGTTTCTGGTCCGGTTTCCGGTTTTACCGGTCGAACCGTCCGATACGATCCGGTTTCCTGGTCCATGGTAAAAAGAGGTATGGTCTCCTGGGTAAAAGGCTGCCTGTTTAATTGTCCTAAATGGTGAAATTTCATATCACTCACTAATTACTAGGGATTGGGAAGTTTTTGTAGGGCACATCGAAATATTCACATTCCTTCCAGGAATCAGTGGGTGACTATCGATCATACTGTGCCAAGTACTGCCAACCCAATCAATGATCATGAATCCATTCATTGGCGCCCACCTTCTTACAATAGCTTCTTCTTTTGGAAAGTCAGGTCTCGGATCCTAGTAAAAGGCCGTTCAAACTTTTCCTACTTATAGAGCCATCATGGGAAAATTTAAACTTTTACTAGTAAAACAGTACCAAAAATTGTAAAGATAATTTTACTGTGATAAGTTGAGACCAACTAATGAGGAATTTGAAGAGGAGCGCGAGACATGTACAGCAGGTGATTGAGTTTGTTTAATTGTTGGGTTTACTACTTTTGAATATGCAATATCATTATTCCGGTATTGATATATATCTTTATCGGTATATATGTTTGATTTGATAGGTATAGAAGTGGTCATACGTTGTTCATAGATGTGTACTTTTCTTGTCCCCGTTGCCGAACTAATAACACTGCAAAAATCAAACAAGAAATCAATACCAAACTTGTAACAATACAATACCACTACCAATTCAGAATCCAATTGCGAGCACCCAAAGATGACAATGACATCGTTGTCGAATGATAAGGCTGCTGTTGTGCGCCCTCCTTGTTCAATCGGAATTCCATCCCCACCGCTCCAAAGGCGTCTCCTCTACCGATGTCATTGTCGACCCCACCGCAACCTCTGGTTCTGTCTCCACACCCCGACTACTTCTGCTACACGAACGACCCTCCGCCACTCAACGGCGGCGTCACGTTGATGAAGCAGAAGCCTTGCAATTGATAACTAACCGCCACTACACCAGATCATCCCCTAAGCCCGCGGCGGAGGGAGGGTAACAACGGGGGAGAGAGAGGGATGGAGGGCGATAGACGGCTGTCGTCGCCGATGAGAGAGAGAGAGGGAGGCGAGCGCCGGGCGGCAGTTGTCGCCAAGAAGAGAGGCAAGGGTCAAGGAGGTAGCTAGGAGAGAGATGTATATTGTTAGGGTTGAAAAGAGAGAAGGAGATTAAAGGAAATAACAATGAGATGCAGTAAATTTTTTATTTTTAAAATTACCCTAAAATAATTTTGACCATAAAATTAGAAAAGAAGGAAAAATAGGAAATCAAATGGTATATAAAGAGGTTGCCTTCTTAATTACTCAAAAATATGTAGCCATCCTAACTCAAGTGGGAACCTTTAAAAGATAAAAGAAGCCTATGGTTGAGAAAATTATTTATACCAAACTTGTAACAATACAATACCACTACCAATTCAGAATCCAATTGCGAGCACACAAAGATGACAATGACATCGTTGTCGAATGATAAGGCTGCTGTTGTGCGCCCTCCTTGTTCAATCGGAATTCCATCCCCTCCTCTCCAAAGGCGTCTCCTCTACCGATGTCATTGTCGACCCCACCGCAACCTCTGGTTCTGTCTCAACACCCCAACTACTTCTGCTCCACGAACGACCCTCCGCCGCTCAGCGGCGGCGTCACGTTGATGAAGCAGAAGCCTTGCAGTTGATAACTAACCACCACTGCACCAGATCATCCCCTAACCCCGCGGTGGAGGGAGGGTAACAACGGGGGAGAGAGAGGGATGGAGGGCGATAGACGGTTGTCGTCGCCGATGAGAGAGAGAGAGAGAGGGGGAGGCGAGCATCGGGCGGCAGTTGTCGCCAAGAAGAGAGGCAAGGGTCAATGAGGTAGCTGGGAGATAGATGTATATTGTTAGGGTTGAAACGAGAGAAGGAGATTAAAGGAAATAACAATGAGATGCGGTAAATTTTTTATTTTCAAAATTACCCTAAAAGAATTTGGTAAAATACACTTCTATAGCCATAACTTTCGCGTTTATGACAATAATAGCCACTTTTGGAGAAATACCACATATATCCACATTTTTTAAACTTGTTGGAAAAATTTAGCCATTTTCACCAAATACTTTAACACCGTCAACTATTCCGTCAGTTAGATGAACATTAGAATGATTTTGAAAATAAAAAATATTTTTATATGTTAAATCCCATTTAAAGATTTCTTCTCTGGAGACAAGAACTCGGCTGCTTCCGACGTCCTCTGCTTTGTCGCTACGATTCCAGAAATGACTCCTGATCCTTTAATAGCTTCTATGTCGAGCAGATCAGCTGTTGTCGTTCCAATTGGAGGAAGTAGACTAAGATTCATTGGAACTTCCCCAATTCATCCTATCCAACTACCACCAAAATCTACAGTGAGCACCCACCCAGATTCATTCAACTTCCCCAATTCCTCCTTCGATTTCTCCAATATCCCATTCCCGTTGTCATCATCACGGCGCTCGTTGCCGCACTGCCGGCCGCCAACGCAACTTCATTGCTTATGGACTAGGATCAAGCTTATGGGTCCTGCTCGAACTTGACGTAATCCTTCATATCAGGTCGTCGCACTCCTCCTTCGCGAGAGCAAGCCTCGAGCTCAACACTTTGTTGTCCTCTTCAGCTTGTCGTTCTCACCGAATTGCGTCGTCGTCAGTACCGTAGCTTCGAGGAGGCATATGATTGGCCTAGTCGTCTCCGTTTCCCTCTGCCATTATTGAATCTGTGAGGGTTGGGGAAGCAAGAACGGAAGCGGAAATTAGGTTTTTTTGTTTGGCAGAGGGGATTATTTCTCGAAAATTAGATTTTTTCGGGGAAGGAATTGGGGAAGTTGAAGAGGATCTCGACCTACTTTCTCCAATTGGTAGTTGAGAAGCATTTGGGGTTTTGGACGATGATGGAGCAGTGGAGAATGAGGATGGCGGAGCGGGTAGTTGGAGGGATGGGGCAGTGGAGCATCGGGACGCCGGAGGGTTAGGTGGAGAGATGGGGACGGTCGGAGGGGGTGGTGGAGCCGTGGAGGGCTTTGGGAGTGTTTTGTTAAATAATTTTTCTTTTAATTATTACTTTTTGTTTTTTATTACATTTATTTTCATTTATTTTCCATTAATCTATGTGGCATTATTGTTGATGAAACGTCGCCAAGTCAGCATTTTCGTTAGTCTAGTTAGCATGTTAGATGACATCGTTAAAGTATTGGATGGAAGTGGCTATATCTGGTGACTGGTATTTCTCCAAAAATGGCTATTATTGTCAAAAGCACGAAAGTTATGGCTATAGAAGTGTATTTTGCCAAAAAAATTTGACCATAAAATTAGAAAAGAAGGAAAAATTGGAAATCAAATGGTATATAAAGAGGTTGCCTTCTTAATTACTGAAAAATATGTAGTCATCAGGGTACCCTAATTAATGAGTAACCAGGACCCTCTTAGTTAAAGAGGGCGTCAAGGCCTACAGCTACCAGAGCTGGGGAGCGGATCATGTCAGTAACTGATGGGTCAGTAAGCCATAAGTAACTCCTTCTCTGATCTCCACGTGTCAGTCCTCTTTTTTTATTTAAATTAAATGCGGAAGGACAGTAAAGTAAAATTGCACTTACACCTATTTTAATACTGACGCTGACTTTTGACCGGACCACATCAGCACCTCTTTCTGTCTTCTCGAAAAAGCTTTAATTTTTCTTCTCTTAATCTTTAACGGACGATTTCTCACTCGTTTTAAGTCTGAATTTAATTTTTTTTGCACAGTTAGATCAGATTAATTGTGCCCTTCAAAATGATATCCACTTTGATATTTTTTGGACATAAAAAAATTTCCAGTTATTACCAGTCTATACCATATGGTATTGACTGGTATTAAATAAGACCATACCACATGGTATGCTAATATCAATATATATTTCGTTACCACCCAATACCATATGGTATAGTGTGGTAATATCAATATATATTTCGTTACCACCCAATACCATATGGTATAGTGTGGTAATATCAATATATATTTCGTTACCACCCAATACCATATGGTATAATGTTGTAATATCACACAATACCATATGGTATAGAGTGGTAATATCAATATATATTTCGTTACCACGCAATACCATACATTACCATAGGGTATAGAGTGGTAATATCAATATATATTTCGTTACCACGCAATACCATACATTACCATAGGGTATAGTGTGGTAATATCAATATATATTTCGTTACCACCCAATACCATATGGTATAGTGTGGTAATATCAATATATATTTCGTTACCACCCAATACCATATGGTATAGTGTGGTAATATCAATATATATTTCGTTACCACACAATACCATATGGTATAGTATGGTAATATCACACAATACCATATGGTAAAGAGTGGTAATATCAATATATATTTCGTACCACGCAACCATACATTACCATAGGATATAGTGTGGTAATATCAATATATATTTCGTTACCACCCAATACCATATGGTATAGAGTCATAATGTCAATATATATTATCTAAAAGGAAAAAAAAACAGAAGGAGGGAGAGAAAAAATCGTCTTCTGATGCCTCTCATTTCCTCTTCCTCAATCAAGAACACCAAAATGCCAAAAAAATGAGAAAGATCGGAATTGAGGCCAACGAGTTGATGAAGAGAAGAAATGCAATGAAAGAGAGTGACTACAATTTTTATTCGTCGATTGCTAGAGAAAAAAAAATTGAAGAAGGAAGAGAGCAGATCTAAATTTGAAAAGGAGATTGTGAAAGAAAAAGTAAGAGAGAAGGAATAGAGAAAGAGAAAGGATCTGGAAAGAGATTGAAAGAAAGGAAGAGAGAAGGAAGAAAGTTAAGTTGCAGAGAAAATGCCATTTTCTCTTTTTCATTGAAAAGTCAGTCATTGAAATGCGAAATAAAAAAAAAATAATACAAAAACGGACAAAAATAACCCTCCCCACCCCACATCCAGCCTAGCCACACGATTGTTCCATTCCCAAATCTACGGCTCTCGTTTGGTTACTGACCCTACCTTGAACCCAGAGCTGGCCCCTTTTTGGGGCAAAGTAATTGTATTTGGATAGTAAGCCAGCCCTGGGCTGGTCGGGTAGCCTTTGCCCATTAACCCCCCCACTAGGCCGATTGTTCATCTTAGTAAAAGTAATTAAATACACGATTTTACTTTTCTATTTTGACGCTGTGGTACAATACAAAATTCATCCAGTAGAATACTGCAAAGTGCAAACAACAACAAAAAAAGAATTCATTTACGGTTTTACGACAAACCTGCAACCGTAAATCCCAAGTTCCCAATTCCCACCTCTAAAATGATTTGACTGTGTCCTTATTTAAGCTCGTGGTGAACTGAACGGCAGGCCTGAGACTCTGATATCGCAACCCATGTTTAATGGGTCGGCCAATGAACACAGTGCAGATGAACCCGCAAAGGCTTCTCAATGGATATTGCCACAACTTGGGCTTCATAATTACAAATGAAAGCTAGCACCTGAAATCATCGATCCATCATCCATCCCCTCTCCATACATTCCCAACCCATTGGTCGATCTCACCTTCACCTGACCAGTTAATATACCAGTCCGGTTTTAACTGCTTAAGATGCATATATTAGGCGGTTACCAATTAGATGTCCGGCAAATCACATATTTTGACTAGAGTTACATGCCAGTTTCGATTGTGACTTTGTTGGTTTAACCGATGAGTGATATTCGAGATAATCTTGTGTTAGTAACTAGTAAGGGAATTTAGTTCACTTTGCAAGAACCCAATGTGGTCCATATTTTCTTTCTTTTCCTTTTATCTTCCTTGCTCTAGTAGAGTATATATTGGAGTCACGGTGATAATTTTGATTTTCCCTTATCGAGCTAATTTATTTCTACGTGTTCTGCGTTGATGCACTAAGTTTTTTTTTATATAGCAATTTTTGTCTTAAGTTTCCTCTCCTCTATTCAAATTTTGTTGGTTTAACTATTGTGTAATGTAGTGCAATGCAATCGAAGGCGTGATTTTATGTAGAACAAAAATATGGGTTGAAGTGTAAAACGTAAAAGCAAAGCGTAAATACATTGTATATAATTGTTATAATTCTTCTAATGCACTCTTTCAAATATAAAAAATAGGATTCGAATAACTATATTTGTCCAATATTTAAAGGTCCAAAATAGACTTCGAATAACAAGTCATAAACACAAAGTCACACACATATCCTTTCCTATGCGACTTGTGATAGGAACAAAGCTAATGATCTTCCTCTACAACTTTCAATCACTCCCAATCAAATGAGCAGTCACACTCACACACATAAAATATTGGTTGTTATTACTTATTAGAATTCCATGTATATGAATTATTGAAATCATTCCTTGAACTTTGAATGGAAAAACTCAATTGCCATATCTTTTTTCTCTATAAGGATATACCAATCTCCTTTTATTTTTTGCATTCCATGTATCACAAACAACGGTTGTGTTACCACCATAAATCTCTTAAACCCTTCACACTCAACAAATCTAAATGGTAGCCCATCCAAGATTGTCATTATAGCTAATGCATATCTAGCTTTCTTTTGATCAAATTTCCATTGAGCAAAAGACCATACCTCACCATTTCCAGACTGATAGTTTAATATTGATTGACCATTAGCTTCCCTCTTCATCCTCTCGAATGCCAAGGGATGATTTTTCAAACCAGGAGTCCCATTGAGGCTCGAACGAGCTTTGATCTATAGTTCAAACTGTTTACACTTGCCATGTGGGTAGCCATCCACCAACACCTCAATAAAAGGAAACCACCACTTAGATGTCTTCTTCCTCCCCCCTAGACATTTTTCTAGGAGTGGAGTTTCGGTTACCGGTTAACCAGTCGGTTAAACCAATAACCGGTCGGTTATCCACTAACCGAAAATCGATATAACTAGGGGCAGAGCCAGGATTTAGTGCTCAGAGGGAGGAGGGGGGGGGGTGCGGAGTTTTCTTACTTTGTTATCGTGAAAAATATAAAAATAAATAAATTAAAAAACTAATAGTCTAATAATGATTTAAAATATTCTTAAGATAGTTAAAATTCTTATTATTTTAAATTAAAATTGTAGTTTAAAATTTTTATTAATTTATGAATGGTTAGTGTATATTTCATCAAGATTAGCAAGTACTATGCAAACATCCATTGTCATTAGGTAATCGACAACTGAAAAAATTATAATGTTATAAAAAGTTAACATTGTATTTTAACATTGTGTAGAAAATTTCATTTCAATAACTGAAAAAATTAATGTTATTCAAAATCAGTATTATGACCATTGCATTTTATATGATAAACTATCCTTAAAATTGTAATTATTTTGTTCTAATTGGAATTCAAGTACTTAAGCTTAACAAACTAAATATGAAAGTAAACAATTGACTTACCTAACTAAATTTAAAATTAAATGAAACAAAACTACAAAACTGTTCTGAAAATGGTAAATACAAACTTTGATGAAATTAAAGTAAAATATAAAACTGTAATGGAAAGAAAAAAGAATATAAAAATTTAAATTAAATAGAAGTACCATTACCTAGGGGCTAGGGGTGGGCAATGGGCGGGTTGGGTGGGTTTTGGTCTCAAATTGACTCAACCGCGTACTAGCGAGTTGGAATAGTGACCCGCAATCCACACACGTACCTCTGCGGGTTGGGTTGGGTGGGTGGCGGATGGGTGCGGTTGGATCGTGGGTCAACCCGCAAAAGCAATTCTTCAACTAGCCATTAAGAAAGCTGACTAACATTTATAATAAGTTCATAGCAAATTAGTACGATTGTATCAATAATCTGTGATTTTGATACAATTAATAATTTATAGTTTGCATCCCATTATTAATTGATATTAACAATAATTTGCATACCAATATCCAATATCTAATAGATATTGCACAACACAAAATCAATAATAGCAGTCAAAATTATTCTTTATTCTCCACCTTTTGAAGTATATGGTCAGACTGTAGTGCAGTTCGAAAACATAGAATGCGGGTCATACGAGTGACCCACAATCCACCCACCACCCACCCACATAAGTGAGGGTGGAAGATTTATCAATACACAATCCACCCACATCAATCACCCATTGCGTGCGGGTCGGATTATTTACGGATGGATCGATATCAATGCGCGGATTAACCACCTACATGCCCACCCCTACCATTACCACATGATAATAATGGAATAATATGGAAAACAGCAAAAAATGATTTTGCTGCCACTGGGGATCGAACCCAAAACCATCACTAATCTACAACCAGGTCTGAACCACCAAACTAGGTCGGTTAACTTCTTGTTTCCTTGCATTCGCATTATTTAGTACAAATTTTATATGTTTATACGTAAATTACCCGATCATTTATACGTAAATTCTAAAATTCTGGGTGGGGGGGGGGGGGGGGGCGCACTAACGTAGCTCCGCACCTGGATATAACCAAAATCGGTCGGTGTTCGGAGGCTGGCCGAGATGGTTTGGGTATTGGAGGAGGTTTGGTTAACCAAAAATCGAGATAACCGAAGCCTAAATCCCTATTTCGGTCGGTTGTCGGTAAGGGGGTCGGCAATTTGATTAACGATAACCGACCGTTCGGTTACCGGTTATAACCAAAACTAACCAACGACCAACCCTACATTTTTCTTTCGGTTACTATCCCCATCTTCTCCTCTTCCCCACACCACTAGTCTGCGTAGCTACGACACTTGGGGTTGGATTTGTTGTGTCTATGTGTTGTTAGTAAAATTTGTTGCAGTTGCAGCTGAAGGTGTTGTAGCTGAAAATGGAGGAACACATGTTGAAGGTGTATTACTAGCTGAAACTGCCACTTGTGAACCACGAACCACGACATTCTAGGGGAAACAAACCACCATTCGATTCATCTTCTCTACTCCTAATTTTGGGATTTTTCCAGAAATAGCACCTTTAAAAAAAATTACAAAATAGCACCCAGTCGAAAAAATTTACACTAATAGCACCCTTTTTTATGGACCGCACCTTTATGGCGCGGTTTAAAATCCTGGACTAAAACCGCATCTCGGCCAAGCGGTTTTAGGTCTCACCTATGAAAACCGCTTGGCCGAGGTGCGGTTTAGGCCTGGCCTATCTAAACCGCACCCTGAAGCTGCGGTTTGCTTCTCCCAAACTCAAACCGCATCTCCAAGGTGCGGTTTTGGTCAATTAATTTCCGACAACCCGTCCAGAACAACAGACGTGGGTCTACATGGCAGACGAAAACCGCACCTCTAAGGTGTGGTTTTCATCACTGATTTTGCCTATAAAAGGCTTCCCGGAAAACCATTTCTCTTCACACCTCTCCTTCTCCCTTTTCAATTTTCTGTTGTAGCTCTATATTTCTTTAGTAGTTTTGCGATTAACGTTAACTCGTAAGTTTCTTTTGTATTACTTTTTATTGTTATTTTTTATTTTTAATTTTTATGATATTAACTGAACTACGGTTTTTTCGCAGATGGCATTCCAACCGTTCACGCTTGGCTTACGGTGGAATGGTTACACGGAAGATACCGGAAAGGGGGTCACCTACGTCGGTGGCAATTTTCAGAAGATAAAGGTCGCTACCAGACCGCTGCTTGAAGACCTCCATCAAATGTGCACTAACGTTACTTGCATGGATGGCACGAGAAGAGTTGATCGTATGGTGTACCGATATCCTAACAGAGAAAGTAGGTCATTGTGGCATGAGGAATATCTCATAACCACTCAGGATGAGGTAGATGCCATGCTCGAATTCTTGAGGTCCAACAAACTTTCCAAAGTCGAGATGTTCGTTTACACAGAGGCGGTCGTAGGCGTTGGAGGTCATTCTGGACACGGTCAAACATCTGGTATCCATGGTGGAGGTGAATTATATGGAGATCATCCCTACCAAAGTTACCATGATCCACATTCCTATTTTCAGTACCAAGAGCAAGGTGAAGGTCATCATCAATCTTTCCCGTCATATGAAGAAGAAGTTCAATCGGACCTCCCCAACCAACCTCAGTACAACTTCCAATCAGGCAACGATAGTTTCCACAACTACCATTATGGAGCTGATGAAGGTGCCTTTCATGAGCTGGATCAGATGGAGGATGTCCTGCCAGCACCAGTCAGTGACCCCTCCGATGAAGAAGGAGAGAACAACGTCAGTGCAGACAGCTCCGACCCTCTTGAAGGTGCTGATGATTCAGGACCAGAGTCAGACTCAGCTAATGATTGATGAGGTGGCTCGTGACCGTGTACCAGTCCCCTACTACAATCACATTCCAGACGACAATTGGATGGTCGACAGCGACATGGGTCATGATACCCCAATCGGCCCACTTGATTTGGAGTGACAATATCCTGTAATTGTCGGTTCTCCCAAATCTCGATGAAGTTCGCCAACTTCGTGGGCCAATCGCGAGTACCTTGTCGACCATCTCGGCCATGGAAGGCCCTTTGACTATCGGGGACCTCCAACGGAATGCACTGCTCCCTACCAAAATGACGGAGGCATCGATCCGGCAAGTGCCACTCCATGGTCCCAAAACAAATTAGAGGAACCCTCGTGCACCATTGCCCGATATGACCGGGGAATTGCTCGAGATGCCAATGAACGATGTTCTCCGGGTATGGATCGAAGACGATCTACAAGAAAGAAATGAGTAACGTAAGATTAATTAATTAGAAAAATACATGTAGTCCCATGAAAAAAAAATATAAATGGATCGAAGTATAGAAGTTACCTCTCCTTCCCAAAGTCGCTCAAACCTCCTCCGATACTCGTCCAACTTGTGTTGGGCAAGGTTGTCGCATGTTGTGTGTCCGAGCCACCTTATTAATAAGACAATAATGAAACCACAATAAGATAAAACAGAAGGGAAAATGTGTTATGAACTACATGATGGGAAATGAGAAGTTTACCTTATACCATAAGCTTCACTTCTTAGGGGATGATCGATTGGCCAATCCCTGTCTGGACGTTGGACCGGTGCAATCCATGGCATATGCTCCCAAGCCCAAAATTGGACGATGAACATTGCACCGCCGACCTCCCTCACAGCTTTTAGAGACGTATTGCACAAGTTGTGGTAGATCATAGCTAGGCAAGCAAATGCCCAACTATACTCCCCCATCTCCTCCCAACTACCGAAGATGATCCTAAGCCATCCACAACTAAGGAGATGCTTGATTTCTTGGAGAAGAACACTCCTCCGATCATGCCTATGAGATAGACACGAGCATATCTCTCCTTCTCATCCTCCGGACTTTCCTCGGTTAGGGGATGACTCTCGTAATGGTCTCTAAAATACTTCGTCAACCAAGTAATTGAGACTTGGTGTTTCCTCATTGGTGGCATGCGATCGGTCGCATCAACGCAACCCTTCACTGGTACTTTCACTCCCAAATGACTGTGGATGAAATGAACCCAACCGGGCATACCGTCACGATCCTTGGGGGGATGATCACTCACGCACACCGGTTTGCCGTCGATGGGCAGATGGGTTAGGATGGCGACATCCTTTAGCGTGATGGTGGCCTCGCCTTCTCTAAAGTTGAAACAATGGGTCTCCTTTCTCCATCTCTCGGCTAATGCGGTGATGAGTTGGCGATCAATTTGGATGCCGTTAAAATGCCTAATCGAGTCCAACTGTGCCCTTTTGAGAAAGCGCAAGATAGCTGGGTGGAATGGGAGCACATTGGTGGTACCCCTGTAGCGGATTATTGTTTGTGCCTCCTAGCGAAAATTTACACGTTAATTATTATATATTAGTAAGGGTAAAATTTCTTATAACTAAATTAATTAAATTAAATTATTTAACTTCAAGCAGAATTTTATTATCATAAAAAGACATTTCATATTATCATATTATCATAAAACAAACATCCTAAATTAATTAACATCATAACATTGTAAATGAATAATAATTTAAAGAGATACATACATATTATCGTAAAACAAACATACTAAATTAATTAACATAAATAACATTGTTAATGAATAATAATTTAAATAGAAACATACATATTCAAATGTTTGAAATTAATAAAATTCTTTTGGTACACATAAAAATAAATCGTATTGGTTGTTTGGTAAATAATTTAATCGTATTTGTTATTTTAAATAATTTAATCGAATACAAAGCAACACTCGTTAGACTCTTAGAAGAGGTATACATCTTCTTAGAAACGCAGTCTTTTTGACAGAAAAAGGGGGGATCCGAGGATCTCTTAATACCCGATTTTTCCAGGTAATGGGAGGATATGATAATCGTTTAAAACCCCATTTCCTTAGACGTGCATCTCTTTATAAAGAGTCGAAGTAAGTGGCGCTATGTATTCGATTAAAATATTGAAAACAACCAACACGATTAAAAAATCAACATAAATTTATTTTATATTACACTAAATACATTAACAAAACAAAAGAAGGACAAATGGTGAAGAATTGTATGTACCGGGTGATCGTTCCAAACATCCCTTGACCGATGGTTGGGTTGGTCGTACAAGTCGGTTGGATCCAACGGTCCTTGCTCGAGATAATACCGGTGGTTGTATATATCCACGTCCTCCCCAACCTACGAGAAAATAACAACGAGGTTAGTACATAAATTAATTAAAAAGCTTATAACAACAACAAAAATTAAAGCAGAATAATGAGTACGTACCGCTTGAAATTCATCGACATAAACTCCCTCTCCTTGCCACCAATCGGCCATTTTTTTGGGAAATTCGGACAGAGGTTCGGCTCGGCTCGGCGGGTTTTGAGGAAAAAACCAAATTTCGGAAAGAGATTCGGCTCGGCGGGTTTTGAGGAAAAAACCTAAGAAATATTTTCTGATGGCAGATCGGACTTAGCCGCAACCAACAGACTTCTATTTCCTAGGCTTTTGGGAGGAGAGGGTTTAGAGAGATAAAATCTAGAGACAGAAGGAAGAATGGGTTGTGGTGTGAAGAAATGTGAGGGGAAGGGGGGGGGGTATTTATACCCAAATGTGAGGCGGTTTGCGTTTCCCGAGAGTTGACCGCACCTCGGCGATGCGTTCCCCGATCCGTGGCGCGGATCGCTCCGCTGGCGCGCGTTCAGCGCTCGGATCGTGCCCCCATCCAACGGTCTTCAAGACCATTCCACAGAATCTGAAGACCGCATCTTGGGGATGCGTTTCCTGTGATGACGTGGCTTGGAACGCACCCCTAAGGTGCGATTTATATGTAAAACGCACATGTGAGGTGCGGTTTACTTATAAAACGCACCTTAGGGGTGCGTTCCATTAAAATTGGTGCTATTTCTGTCAATATTTTCGAATTGGTGCTAGTTTTGTAAAAAATTTTTAAACGTGCTATTATTGGAAAAATCCCCCTAATTTTTATCTAGTTGCTTAGCTCATAAAATGTTGTCTGCAATTCTAAATTTTTTATATTCAGTAGCAGAGTGTTAAGTTTTATCGACTTTTATACGATACTATTAAGGTTCACACTAACCTTTCGTATTAATATTACGAGATAGTGAAGTCTGCTTCCACTTATGTTTCGTTACAAATTTTGATGAGAAAAAAATGACTTTAACTGATAAAATAAGCCACCCTGTATTTATAAGTGATCATTAATTGATTGCTGATCTTAATATACATTTTATATAGGAAAAATTACACGTTTGGTCACTCAAATTATATAAATATTTCACGTTTTCCCCAAAATCACTTTTCTTTCTTATAAGCTACTATTTTTGCTAAACTTTACATATGTTTGGTCACCGACCGTCTGTCTCCGTTAACTCGGTTAAATATTTAATGACGTGGCAAACGAAAATATGACTGGGCTATTAACTAGTGACATGTCGAATTTTTAAAAAAATTATACCTCATTTAAAAAAATTAAAATGA
The DNA here is from genome assembly GCA_946122785.1 of Linum tenue. Lineage (NCBI taxonomy): Eukaryota > Viridiplantae > Streptophyta > Magnoliopsida > Malpighiales > Linaceae > Linum > Linum tenue. The sequence continues at coordinate 12,368,904 of CAMGYJ010000004.1, read as the reverse complement.
AGCCCGTGTTGATGGACACTGTCAGTGATCAGTGAAATTTCATAATGGACGCTGTCATAACTTGGGCTTCGCTGGCAAGTAGGGATGACAATGGGTCGGGTCGGGGACGGATAGTGCATATTTGTTACCCTACCCAAAGTAGTTCGGGTTTTACCCATACCCATACCCACATGTGAAACGGGTAGAAAATTAAAACCATGTCCATACCCGTTCGGGTTTCGGGTATCCGCGGTTATCCATGGGTAATGATTTTTTTTCATAACTATAACCAATATGTTAACATTCACACGTATTCTCACATTACATAAGAAGAAAAGTACGACAATAATTCACTAGAATGAAGAAAATTAATTAAAACAACACAATTTCATAAAAATATTATATTTATATGCTAAGTATAAAATATGTTAGAGAAAAAAAATGATTATTTCTAGACAGAATACATATGAATGTGTATAATCGGGCGAGTTCGGGTTGGATTGTGAGAAACCCATGCCCACCCATTACCCGCAATATTCGGGTTCGAATTTTACCCATACCCACTTAATGTCCTTCGGGTTCGGGTTCTACCCTACCCGATTAGGCCGGATATCCACAGTTACGGATATTTTTGCCATCTCTACTTACGTAGCAAATATTCGGGTTCGGATTTTACCCACACCCACTAAATGTCCTTCGGGTTCGGGTTCTACCCTACCCGATTAGGCCGGATATCCACAGTTACGGATATTTTTGCCATCTCTACTTGCGTAGCAACTATTTTTTTTCTTTTTAAAGGAAGTTATTATATAATATAATAATAAGAAAATTAAAAAAATGGTTACTGAGTAACCATAGCCGTCTCTGTGAAACGGGGCGTCAAGGCTTACAACTACCGGAGCTGTCCCTTTTTGGGCCCAAATATGTTGTAAATGGCTAATAAGCCAGCCCTGGGTAGGCCGGGTAGCCTCAACCCGTTAACCCCGCCACTGGGCCGATCAACTATTCCCGGAAAACGAATTAAATATATAACTGTAACTTCCTATTTTGTCGATGTGGTACAAGACAAAAACTACTGCAAATAGAAATAAGCATACATCATGAGTTCTTGTCTTTTACCAGAAACCTGCCACCGTACTAAATCGGCAGTTTCCAAGTCCCCACCTCTAAAATGGTTTGGCCTTTGGGCCAATACTACGGTGCCGCCATTAAAAGTGCGGCATCGGTGTCGCTGAATTTAATTGGGCCACGTGGCTGCCTATGTGGGTTAATTGACTTTCAAAATACACAACCCAAACCCGTTTCCCATCAACCGGCTCAACCAGCTCTATTGTTTTTCTAATTTTCCTTTTCACATCGTAAAGCAATATGTTAGTTACGTTTTCACAGAAAGAAACAAGAGAGAAAGAACCTATTGTATTCCTCACCGTTCCTCTTCGTCGGACTGCTTTGCCACCACCAAATCCAATCGACCCTAAGCAAATGGTAAAGTAAATATTCATCCCTCTCCGCCGTCCCCCCCTCTCTCCGGCATCCATTTTTGAAACATTGAAACCCGGAGCATCGAAACCTAAACTGAAAGATCAATGATTGGATTTGCAGAGTGGCTTTTGCTTTCAGGTAATTCCACCCTCCCTCTACGCCAGTCGTTCCCATTTGTCTACCTTAGCTTCAGATTTCCATCGCCGAGCCTTTTGTAACCAACGAGCCAATGCCTTGCTCATGGGCTTTAGTGTGACCAAACAAAACACCATTAACGAAGGATAAGAATCAAACATATTCAATGGTGGAGAGATAGGGGGCGACTGGTGAAGAGGGACAGAGATAATCGACAGAAAGGAATTAACTTATTTATTTCCACGAATGACGAACTACAAAAAAAAATATGTTGGTTGGCTTGGGATTATGTGGATCGCGTGGTGGTGGAGCAGTTCGACGGAGACGAAGCGTCCGCCGAAACAAGAGATTCGTTCCTGCAAGTAATTTTGTTTACATAATAAATCAAGGAGGAAGGCGGTAAGATTTTAGTGGATGCGAATCGAAAAGCTTCTATAAGAGATCGATTTGGCGGCGAAGGAGTTCGCCGGAACTCTTTGTTGATTTTCAGTCCGGCGGAGAGGGAGGTGAGGAAGATGTCGTTTGTTCGCGCACGGTAAAAAAAATGCATTTATGAGAAAATAAAATAAAAAATAGTAATTAATTCCTCAAATCGGTGGTTGGCCCGGTTCATTTTTAGCGATGGATGTTGGGCTGGTTTTGAAAAAATTACTAGTGCCACATCAGCTAGACAATGCCCATGTGGCTAATAAAAATCAGCGGCACCGGTACCGCACTTTTAATTGCGGCACCGTAGTATTGGCCTTTGGCTGTGTCCTTATTTGGGCTCATGGTGAATTGAAAGCCAGCTCTGCGCATATCTGATAAGGCAAGCCCGTCCGTCAACCAATGGATCGACCAATGAACACCTGTGCAGATGAACCCGCAACTGTAAAAGGCCACAAAGACCTTCTTAATGGACGCTGTCATAACTTGGGCTTCATATTGGCCTGTTATCAAACTGGTTACCAATCCGATGTCCGATAAATCACAAAATCGGCGTGAGTTACATGCCGGTTTCAATCGCGACTTTGTGGTTTTACCCACGAGTGATAACCGATTCAATCGAACCAAAATCAAATTGGTTATAAGTTTATCACCTTACTCACGATGTACGATTTTGATGTTAATCTCCGCGGTGATGATTTATGCTTTGATGGAATGGGCAATCAATTAAAGAAAGGAAATAAATAAGCATACAGATTTACCTTATTCATTAACACGATACGTGTGTTAGTTACGTCTACAAGCACGCGAGAGTCCAGTCAATTTCTCCAGTTTGACAAAGTAATTCTGTCCATGCAGCAACTTTCAACCGTGGGCCAAATAAGCAACTTTACAATAATGTATGCATTTAGATGATATGCATACTAAGAATATGTTATTTTTGAAAATACATATTTTTTTGTGTGAAAATTATACATATAGTGTGTGCGTTTAAGCACAATTTAAAACACGAATACTCGATATCTCACTAAAAAGTGGGATTCATAATATATTTTGTATGCTTTAAGAATATATGATGTATTATCAATACATACAATTTAGATTCAAATTAAGCGGAAAAAATAGTGTATTTCACTGGATACTTTTATTCTTGGAATAAATTATTCAGAATTGGAGCTTCCAAAGAATTGCTCAATGTTCTTATATATAAAGTTGGAGTAACTTTACTGTTGCCAAAACAAATTACAAATTAGTCCCTATAACATTTTATATTTTGATATCCCAAATTTAATTTTAATATAAAATCATTAAACAATAATATTTTTATAACTATATTTTATGAGATTTTGATACCTACAATTTTTTAAATTTACATATTGGTCCAATGTCTAGATTTCGCTTGAATCCATAAATCCAATCCACCAATCCTTTTAACCAATCCATGAATCCAATCCACCAATCATTTTAAACCAATCTATGAATCCAATCCACCATAACATAAAAGTATAAATTTAGTTTGTATCATACAAGATGTTGTATCACTCAATTGCAGGAGAAGATTCGATGAGTTTATAATTGCCCATTACGTGAAATATTAAATAAATGATAAAAGAGAGACGACTCTAAATATTGTTAGAGCGGAATTATAAACTCATTTAGTACATTTACGGGTTCTAAACAAATTTCTACTAACTACATGTAACAAAATATGTGACACCTTACATCTAATTAAGCAAGTGTCAATAAATTTTTATGGTGAAAAGGGTTGACTGTTGTATTGATGGCACACCCCTAGACATCTAAAAAAATTGGTCAAAACCTATTCATCATCTACTTCCTTTTCATTTTATTTTTCACATGCCTTCCATAACCCTTTCTTTATTACTTTCTTTGCTTTCTTTGTCTAACCCTAATTAGTATACTATTTTTTTATGTATTCTAATCACAAGTATGAACGTGTCCATACAAGACTCACCAACAGTCTAGAGAATTAATAATTTACTTTTTATGTATACTAATCACAAGTATGAACGTGTCCATACTATTTTTTATGTATTCTAATCACAAGTATGAACGTGTCCATACACGACTCACCAACAGTCTAGAGAATTAATAATTTACTTTCTTTGCTTTCTTTGTCTAACCCTAATTAGTATACTATTTTTTGATGTATTCTAATCACAAGTATGAACGTGTCCATACACGACTCACCATGAATTTTTAGGGTGGAAAGGGTTGACTGTTGTATTGACAGCCAACTAAAAGAATTGGTCAAAACCTATTCATCATCTACTTCCTCTTCATTTTATTTTTCACTCGCCTTCCATAACCCTTTCTTTATTACTTTCTTTTCTTTCTTTGTCTAACCCTAATTAGTATACTATTTTTTTATGTATTCTAATCACAAGTATGAATGTGTACTTACACGACTCACCAACAGTCTAGAGAATTAATAATTTAACCATGAACCACTAATTTTTTTAGCTCAGTATCGAGTCCAAGTAAAAATAAATATATATGGTTATTACTTATTAGAAATCGTCATTTTCCACTATGATATTTGAAGGCTTGAAAATTTAAGCGAGTTCCAGTTTGTATTCATTTTGCTTCTTTATAGAGTTTTTCTTTTTCACCCGGGCTAGATTTTCAACAACTATATGTTTGGCTAGGTACCTACACATATCAAATAAATAGTTTCAATTTTTTTTATAAAAAATTAAATTTATCATCTTAAATACATCACCATAAAAGGAATTAAGCCTCAACTATGGAAATTATAGTTCAGTACCTAAACTTAATAGATCTTTAGATTTATAGCCTAAATTTATTTAATGTGAAGTGAGGTTACTGTTGCCAAAATAACTATATTTTGATACCTCAAATTTAATTAAATTACAATTTAGTCATTATAATGTACATTTTTCATTTTGATACCCAAATTTAATTTTAATGTAAAATCATTGAACAATTATGTTTTAGTACCTAAACTTTATGAGATTTTTGACCTACATTTTTTAAAATTTACATATTGGTCCAATATTTACATTTCACTTGAATCCATAAATCCAATCCACCTATACATGAATCCAATCCACCATAACATAAAGGTATAAATTTAGTTTGCACCATACAAGATGTTGTATCACTCAACTGGAGGAGAAGATTTGACCATTTTGGTCTTCGATGAGATTTTTACTTAAAAAAACATGTATGTTATCCATTTCAAATAATAATTATCATTTTTTTAAAGAACATTCTATTCGGTGATGTGACAACATATTTAGTAAAATATAATACGAGTACATTAAGACATTGATCTGTACGAAATTTTTGTATGACATTTCAATAGAACAATGTTTAAAAAAATTAACAGTAATAAAAATCATAAGTTAAAAGCTAATATAAGCATAAAAATGACCCAACCTTTCCATCATCTACTTCCTTTTCGTTTCATTTTTCACTCGCCTTCCATAATCCTTTCTTTATTTCTTTATTTACCTTATTCACTAACCCTAATTAGTATACTATTTTTATGTATTCTAATCACAAGTATGAACGGGTCCATACATGACTCACCAATAGTCTAGAGAATTAATAGTTGAACCACGAACCATTAACTTTTTCAGCTCAGTATCGAGTCCAATTAAAAATAAAGATATATGATTATTACTTATTAGAAAGTCATCATTTTCCACTATGGTATTTGAAGGCATGAAATTTTAAACGAGCTCCAGTTTGTATTCATCTTGCTTCTCTATAGAGTTTTTCTTTTTCACTCAGGCTAGATTTTCAACAATTATATGTTTGGCTAGGTACCTACATATCAAATAAATAGTTTCCATTTTCTATAAAAAAGTAAATAATTATCATCTTAAATACATCACCATAAAGGAAATTAATCGTCAACTACGCAAATTATAGTTTGGTACCTAAACTTAATAGATCTTTAGATTTATAGCCTAAATTAATTTTTTTAGCATACAAGTCCTCAAAATCAAAATATTGATGGAAAAATATATTTTAGTACCTAAATTTTTTGTACTATATTTTGGTACCTTAAATTTTGAAGTTCTACAAATAGTTCTAATTTTAGTATGTGTAAAACACCTTCGAATAAATGGGTATCCATACCCAACTCATACACATTGACAGACACATATATAGACTTCCAAACTCATATATTCGTGATCCATACCCTATCCATAATCAATGAGTCTACTTGGGTTTAGGTAATATAATTTATTAGCCCAAAATTTCAAAATATTTGAAATTGGATGTTGACTGTCATATATCTTTTCTCATTCAATATCATATTGTCAAGTCAATATTATAAACAAAAATTAATTTTTGGCTAATAATACTAACAAACACCATAACAGGCCACATAATATATGTCGATAGGCCATCTCCACCCGCGATAAGGTGCGCATCGCCACCTAGTTTATTTTAAACTCAAACATAACAGGAAACTTTTTTTTTTTTATAGGAACAATAGGAAACTTAAAACAGTGACAGGGTTTAGCTTGTATGGTTGAATGCAACGGATCGAGCATATGCATCCAACCTAATAATTAGCTAGCTCTGCGCCAGCCAGATACCGCAAGCCCACGTGACCAAGTTCGGTCGACTCGACTTCCGCTAGGGATGGCAATGGGTAGGGTCGGTGCGGGTTTACCCTATACCAACTCCTAACCCGTTGAATAGAGCTTTTTAAAATACCCGACCAAATAACCGTCGGGTATGAAAATTATATAACCATACTCTACCCACCGAGTAACCACGGGTATTCCGGTAACCATGTGTACGAATCCTAAACTATGAACTTATACACATATATGCACATACATACTGTTGTCCATTAAAAATTCTCAATACTTGTAACTGTTCTAGCTTCAACAATCCACACAAATAAAAACAGCAAACACATAATAATTGTTCTTGCTTCTACAATCCACAAAAACATAATAATTGTCTACATCTTCATCATCAATAATGGTAGCTAAACTCAATTTCTCAAGCTAAAATAAATTTCTCAAGGGATCTTGACCCTTTGGTTAGCGGGGCGGGTATAACGGGGCGGGTATTATCGATTATCATACCCGTACCCAACCTTTTATTTTGAAATCGGGTATTACCCGTACCCGCTCCTTAACCCATCAAAGCAGGTAATTACCCTCGTTGACCGGTTACGATCGGGTAGGGTACCCATGATTACGGGTTGGATTGACATCCCTAACTGCTGCGGTCTTCTACTCTACTATTTTGTCGATGTTGCAGAAGGCAAAAATGCTGCAACCAAGGCTCCATTGACCATTATCACTTCTTCGTTCTTCGTGTCCTCACTCCTTGATAACATGCCCAAAGTCAATTTAACCCTAGGGATGACAATAGGCAGGTTGGGCGGGTATCTCATTACTTATACTCGTCTGTGGTAGTTTGGTTAATTTATTATGAGGTTTAGGTCAAGGTGGATTGGTTCATATGAGTATGTAATTTAAGAGTCAAAGATTCAATGATAGTAACAGATCACAAACGAAAATATCAATAAGGGCCTGGACAGTTACGCTGTTCAGGGAGGGGGTCGGAGAAACATTAGGAATATTGATGTTTTATTACAAAAATCAAGAAATAAATTATAATATGATAAATGTAGTTAAATTATTTGAAAAATTGAAATTTTCACATATTACAATTTTATTATAGCTCAAATATGTGGTCATAAAAATAAAAATTCTACTTAATTTGAGCATAAATATGATTTAGGAAATAAAAAAAACAGATTAAGAATGAGACAAATCAACACAAGTCAGGTCAAAATGAACACGTATGTCGGGATTCAGAAGCTGTCTGGTGTGTGATTAAGTTGTATCGTCTCTAATCATCAATGTCAATTGACAATTTAGTAAAAAAAATGTCAATTAACAATTGCTACAGGTTAAATAAACATAATAATACCACCAAAAGGTTGAAGATATGCCTTTCACATAACTGGCAATGGGATTTGAAGCGTTGATGGGAGACAAAAGGATATGGAAAAAAACATGTCTCTCTCCTCTCCTTCTCTAACGAAACTTTCCTCTGAATCCAACGGTTCTTTTTCCGTCCCCGTCTTTGGGACTGCTCCTGCTCAACCCGAGAGCGCCATTAACGTTCCTCAACCACCATATGCAGATCGCAAAGATCTGTATGACAAGAAAGAGGGAGGTAGGCTCAGCACATCAACAACAGGGGAGATTCTTGCAGAGATTGGACAAGGCAGGGGAAGGTATGCAGAAGATATAAAGAAAAGAGGGATTTGGAAACCACCAGACTGGTGGAAATCGACCTTTAGCTGTCAGAGAAGGGAGAAGAAGAGAAGAGAAGTACGAGGGAATAGAAGAGCTACTGGAGATTACCCAGAAGTATACACCATCAATAGGAAGAGGAGGGACGGAATTCTTGAGCCAAGTGCAGCTGAAGCAGAGACAGAAAAGCAGAGCAAGGGTAATATAAGTCAGCAGAGGAATAATGAATGCATTGACAAGATTCAAAACTACTTCCAAAAAGGTGAAATTAAAGGCAGTCTGCCTGGAGAAGGCTTTAAAGAGGGCGAGAAGGAGAGGAAAAGGGCACCGGCTTCCAAGAGAGCTCCCAAACCCAGAACTCTTTACCGTTCAAAACCCCCTCTGTTTTACCCTGCAAACAACAAAGACAGAAAAGACAGAGAAAAAACCCCTTCATTCACCATGGACATCAACAACAACAGAGCACCTAGCAAAGCCAGAGAGGAGAGCAGACTTACCCATTCATCATTAAGAAGCAGAGCTGATCGTCCAATCCTCACTTCCACTGGAGGCAGAGGAATATCAATGCTGCTGGGGAAGATGTTGACCGAGAGCAGAGTAGCTCTGGCAAATGCAGCTGGTGCGGCACGCTATGCTTGGGGGGGATATGGAGAGGTAAATGTCCAACCTACTGAGACACAAAACCTCTTCATATTCACCTTCAGTAATGAAGAAATCAGGGAGAAGATATGGAGGGAAAGACCTGGGAGTCTGTCAAACACGCTAACTGCAGTGGAGAAGTACAACGGAAGGGGCAAACCAGAAGAAGTTCCAATGGAGAAGGTGGCTATGTGGGTGCAGATTCATGGTATGCATCAAAACCAAAGGAACGAATAGAACATAGTGGCGATCGGAACTCACTATTTCTCGGGATTTCTCGACCTGGACAGAGCTAGCTTGGAGTTCTCCGGGTACAGAAAATTCTTGAGGATTCTGGTGGAGGTCGATCTAAGAGAACCAGTCCCGATCGGATTCGATTTTCCGTTCACAGATGAAATCACGGGAGAAGAGCACTACGACGTCATCGAATTCAAATATGAGAGGCTGGTGGAATTATGCTATTTCTGTGGGAGAGTTGGCCATAATTGGTCGACTTGCTGGAGAATGAACGAAGAGAGGAAGCGGAATGGAATCCCTTACCTGTCTGAGGTATACAATTCGTCACTAAAAGCGGGAATAGACTCACCTCACAGGCACCAGGTGGCCAGTTACAGAAGCAGCAGGGAGGGGGAAAGCTCACAAGGCTCATCGGCGGAAAGGAAGAGGGCGAACTCGGGAAGCCTGGGGCGATGGAGGGAAGAAGAGGGGGCGATGGCGGGAAGGGAGAGGGCTAGCTCGGAAAGCCAGGGGCGATGGAGGGAAGAAGAGGGAGGAGAGATGTCAGCTGCAGAGGGAGGGATCTCTGAAGGGAACATACAAATCCCCCCAGGATTCACAGTGAGAAGGGTGGAGCAGGGAATCCATGGAGAGGAAGAGCAAGTGTCGCAGGGTAGAGGGAGGGGAAGATACCGAGAGGAGATGGGAGCAACTAACTTGGGTGTGGAGATGGACAGGGCGGCGGCAGCGATGGAGAAGGGGTTGCGACTGGAAGAGGAGCGGAGCACACAAAAGGGTTTGGGCGGCCAACGGTGGAGACTACTCTATCACTTGGGCCAACCCAACTTGGGCCAGCCTAGATGGGAATCCCAGCCCAAAGCCATAACCTTGCAGGCCTACATATGAGTGCTGATTATCAGCACATACTTGATGAAAGGGAGGAAGGAACGGGCCGCAAACAAAAGAAGAGGAAGGGGATGGGCCTGGTTGGGGGCCTGATTGGGGGAGAAAGGCCCAGGGCCGAATTGGGAGAAGAAGAGGCCTTTCAATTTGGGCCAGCAGGTGGGTTTGAAGTAGGAGGGCATGGGGATGGTACCAAAAAGAAGAATCTAAAGTTCAAGTCTCTGCACCCTAACACCTCGAAGGGGAATCAAAATGAAAACAATCAAGAGGGTCGAGGGAAGAAGAATAAGGCAGCGGTGGTTCGCTAGAAACCACCTCTTCAAGAATGAGTATCGTGAGTTGGAATTGTAGGGGTTTTGGCCCAACCCTTACAAGAAGTTATGTGAAACGTCTCTGTAGACGTTTAGGCCCTTCGATTGTCTTCCTCATGGAAACAAGCAAAAATGAATCATTCATGGAGGAGAAAAGAAGAAGTCTCAAAGTTTTCCCCAATAAAGAGTATGTGGAACCGGCCAACTCTTCTAGGGATTTTGCTCTTTGGTGGAAATCGGGTATTAGTATTAATATTAATATTTTGAGTAGTGATAGCTACTATATGGATTGTAGTATTGATATGGGTAGGAAGTTCTTTTGTACTTTTGTTCATGCACCCTCTACAGCGGTGAGTAGAACTGCAGAAGGGAATTTTGGGAGCACCTGAGATCTCTTCGGAGTAGTAGGGAGGATAACTGGGTTATTGTTGGTGACTTCAATGCTGCTATTTATGAAAGTGAGAAAGAGGGGCGTTGTCCTCTTAGGTACGAGAATGTCGAACCTTTTAAAAGGTTTATTTTCAACAATGCACTTATTGATCTAGGGTTCAAAGGAGAACCCTTCACCTGGACCAATAAGCGTGTTGGCGAAAATACAACAAGAGTCAGATTAGATCGAGTGTTGTGCTTGACTTCTTGGAGAGTTCTATTCGGGGAGGCAACTATTTTCCATGAAAGGATGGTAGAATCGGATCATTGCCCAATCAGGCTGGAGCTCTGTTATAGGGGAAATAGGAGGAGAAGAACACCATTCAGAGTAGATGAAAGATGGTTGGATAAGGAAGAATGTAAGGAAATTGTAGTCCGAGCATGGGACCTGGGAGGGCAATCGTCTAACCAGCTGGCCAAGTGCGAACAAGATCTTAAAGAATGTTCAAAATACTTCCATAGGAACAGTTTACAAAGGGAGAAGGAAATACTGGATCGTCTTGATATTCTACAACGTCCTCCAAGATTTCAGGAAAGAGTGGAGGAAGAAAAAAGCTTTATGAAGAATTAGCAAAGATGTGGAGGGAGGAGGAGGCTTTCTGGAATCAGTGCTCAAGAGTGAAGTGGCTGCAGAAAGGGGATCAGAACAATTCATTTTTCCATTCCAGCACGATTCATAGAAAGCATAATAACAAGATTCTCAGACTAAAAGATGAGAGGGGCGATGGGTAGAGGACGAAAATAGACTGAAAGGTCTGGCCCAGGATTTCCACAAGGACCTCTTTAAAGCTAGAGACAATATTCCCTTTACTCACCTTCTGGATGGATTCCCAGCAAAGGTAACAGCGGAGATGAATGTTTCTCTATGTGCCCCAATAACCAGTGAGGAAGTTAGGAAGGCGGTTTTCTCTTTGGGTGCGAAGAAGGCTCCAGGTCCAGATGGTTTCTCTGGTAGGTTTTACAGGAGATTCTGGGATATCATTGGGGAAACGGTGTGTAGAGAGGTGAAGGATTTTTTTGAGACACCCGCAATGCCGGATGGATGGAATGATACACATATAGTCATGATTCCAAAAGTGGATCACCCAGAAGTGATAAGCCAGTTTCGGCCTATTAGTTGCTGCAATTTTAGATATAAAATTATATCGAAAATTATGGCAACCAGACTGAAGATCTGGACGCCTGATCTGATCTCGGAGCTCCAGAAAGCGTTCACCGGTGGTCGGCTTATTCAAGACAATATCAATAATGTATACGAGGCCCTTCATCACTTCAAAAACCCCAAGCTGGGAAGGAGAAGGGACATGATGCTCAAGTTGGACATGAAGAAGGCGTATGACATGGTGGACTGGGATTGCTTAGAAACTCTGTTGGAGAAGTATGAGTTTGATAGTAGATGGTGCAGATGGGTTAGCTCTTGCATCCGGACGGTCAAGTTCTCCATCCTTTTCAATGGTGAAGCAGCAAAGGAGTTCCAACCGTCTAGGGGGATCAGATAGGGAGACCCGCTTTCTCCCTTCCTGTTCATTTTAATGTCTAATGCGCTTATCTTTCTAATTAATAAAACAGTGTCCCAGAATCAGTTAAACGGAATTAGATTTAACGCGAGATGCCCAATACTCACCCACTGTCTTTTTTATGATGATACAGTGATATTTGGGAAAGCTGACATTCAAGAAGCGGAGAAGATCTTGGATATTATAAGAGAGTATATATGGAGCCATCACAGGACAAGAAGTGAATATTAACAAATCTTCCGTTTTCTTCAGTGCAAATGTACCCGATGTGGACAAAGCTGAAATCATTGATCATATCGGTTTTGCCTCTTCTAACTGTCACACCAAGTACTTAGGAGTGCCAACGGAATGGGAGAATTCAAAGAAGGAAACTTTTCAGTTCCTGATACAGAGAATGGAGAAGATGGGGGAAGCATGGAAGAGCCTCCTCCTTTCCCATGGAGGAAAAGAAGTGCTACTCAAAGCAGTCATCCAAGCTATTCCTTCCTACATCATGTACCTCTTGAACCTTCCGGTTAACCTCACCAGGAAGATGGATTCCCTCCTCACCAACTTCTTCTGGTCAGGGTCAATGCAAAAAAGCACAATGCACTAGTGTACGAAGGAGATTCTGTGTGCCCCAAATTCTGAAGGGGGATTGGGGTTCAGAAGCTTTAAAGATTTCAACTTGGCCCTGTTGGCGAAACAAGCGTGGAGAATCCTTATTTCCCATGATGCCCTATGGTGTCCACTCCTAAAGGGGCTGTACTTCCCGAGAGGAGATTTCATGCAGTCGAAGAAAGGAAGTAGAGCATCATGGATCTGGGCGAGTCTGTGGGAGGCTAAAAAAGTTATCAACATGGGTTCTATTAGAGTAATCGGGTCAGGGGAGGATACATGGATTGGCCAAAATCCATGGATTCCGAGCAAGCAGAATTTTGTGGTCGGAAGTGGCCCCCAGCAGAACCTGAGGGTCAAGGAATGGATAGACCCAATTAGTAGGAGCTGGAATTTGGATTTGCTGCAAGGTCATGTGACGAGGGAAGAAGTGAAAGCTATCCTTAAAGTCCCAATTGGGGAGGAGGGTGCTGATGATTTTTGGGCTTGGAGCCTCACTAGAGAGGGAGAATTCTCGGTCAAGACGGCCTACCAGGCAGTTCATAAAATCAACACTAATTTCCAGTCGACAGGAAGTGAAGAGAGGTGGAAATGGATCTGGGGGCTGAACATCCCGCCCAAGCTTAAGTTCTTTTTATGGAGATGTTCCAAAAATGGTTTGGCAACGAAAGCAAGACTCTTCCAACGTAAATGTGCCCCTAACCCGAATTGCCAAGTGTGTCATGATCCTTTCGAGTCCCTTAACCACTACCTTTTCTACTGCCCGCATGCGAGAGAATCTTGGACAAGCATTTTCCCTTCCCTTCCGATTCCTCCTCAGGGCACCTCTTTCTTTGACTGGTTCTGCTCCCTCAAAGATACCATTCCTCAGAACTCGCTTACTCATATTATCTACCTATGTTGGAACATTTGGAAGGCTAGGAATGAGTGCACTTTCAAGAATAGAATCCCTTGGCCCCCAAATGTTTGTCTGCAAACATACAGAGAACTTAAGGAATGGAATGCATGCCCGAGGCCCCCACCTCAAGGTTCAGATGGTCCCACTCAGCTCAGGGGATCCCACCCTACTACGAATCCCCCGCTAAGTGATCACTCGATAGTGATTCAATGTGATGGGTCGTTCTTTAACGACTCCCAGTCGGCGACATATGGTGTTGTTGTTGTTAACCACCATGGACAAGTGTATGATGGGAGAGCTGAAAATCTTCTTTTTTCCACCCCGATTGAAGCGGAAGGAAATGCTCTCTTGGAAGGAACTAAATTAGCTCAAGAATATGGATCGGTTTGTATAGTACAAACTGACTGTCAGATGATGGTAAAGGCCCTGAAGAATAGTCAGTCTCGATGGCCCTGGAGATGTGCAGCGTGGATTAGAACAATGGTCAATATTCTTCGGACTAATCCTGCAATTTCGGTGGAAGAAATTCCGAGGGCCTTGAATGTCGGATTGGGTGGCACGATCAAAAGCTAGAGATAGTTTGCCAGATGACTGGATTAATATTCTTGATCTAATTTCTACTCTCCTTTAAGAATGTAATAGCCTTTTCTTGGTTCTCTTTATGGTGGAATAAAAGTTGGTATTATTTGTCCAAAAAAAAAAACATAACAGGCAATGAATCTAGGTATGATTTGTAGGGTTGGGAAACGGTGCGATCTGGTTCATATCAGATCATATATATGGTCCATGGTTCAGATTGAGAGACTGAAATATAAATCACAAATCAGACCATAGATTATATGATCTGGTCCAGACCACGCCTATACAGTCTGGTCCGATCTAGTCTAGATAGAACACACTCAGTGAAAAGTGAACGATTTGTTTAGTCAACCACACAAAAAATTGAGCCAATAACAAAGAAAAAAAAATGTTTTTTTTTGCCTTAAAACATTAATTCTAACATGCATGAATAATTTTGATACCCTAAATCTTAGTACATAACAAAGATACAAAGTAAAAGCATCACAACTTGCACAATAACGTCATAAACGTTAACATAATGTCATATGGAGACATGATTATCTCCACTCTCTAGTGAAATGTGGTTGTGAATGAAGGAGGGACGAGATTCTCAAAATTAAGGTTGAGACTTGGGTGTCGTTGTGGGAGTTGGAAGAGTGGTCGAATAGCTGTTAACACGTATTGACAAGTCGGTTGGGTCCACGATTTGGTCCGGTAAACACGGACTAGACCAGACCAGACCAAGAGATCAAAACATCAAATAATACAGACCATAATTAACGGTCTACAATCCAGACCAAACTGTGCGGTCCAGTTTGGATCACGATTTTTCTAATGGTCTGGTCTATTTTCCCGGAACTAATGGCTTGCATCAAGGCATGCCTTGAACCACCCACACTTTATATCTAATTCACCACCTCTGATCGAACTTTGAGGGATGCACCCAACCACGAAGCCAAAAAAAAGTGAATACTTTTCCAATACATGCTTGATTGAGTAGTCGAATTGTTCCAAATTGAAAACGATATATATATATATATATAATCGTACAAAATCTTAATCTGGTAACCATGATTAGTTATTAATAAGGTGTGAACTCGTGGGTCGACCCGTTTTGACCCTGACTCATTGAGAAACACGAGCCAAATACACGCGAGATGTACCCGTTGTAAGGTTAACGGGTTGGAAGTCACACGACGTCGTTTTTTCCTTTGGTTTGTGAAATGCGTCTTTTTTCCGATTTCCCTCTTCACCTAGCCCTATCTTTGCAATTCTAAGTTGAACATTATTTGAATCTTGTTGTTATATAAATGTGTGTAAATTTTCACTATATGGTGGATCCAAGTACAACCTGTTTTTTTTTGTATAATATTATATGTTATTACTCATATCTTAGATGAGATTTGATATAATTTATATAGGGATGACAATGGGTCGGGTTGGGGACGGATAGTGCATGCATATCCGTTACCCTACCCTAAGTAGTTCTGGTTTTACCCATGCCCATACCCATATGAGAAACGAGTAGAAAATCCAAACCGTGCCTTGCCCGTTTAGGTTTTGGGTATCCACGATTATCCATGGGTAATAGTTTCTCTTTATAACTCCATCCAATATGTTAATATTCACACGTATTCTCATGTTACGTAAGACAAAAAGTACGACAATAATTCACTAGAATGAAGAAAATTAATTAACACAACACAATTTCATAAAAATATTATATTTATATGCTAAATGTAAAATATGTTAGAGAAAAATATTGATTATTTGTAGACAAAATACATATGCATGTGTATAATCGGGCGGATTCGGGTTGGATAGTGAGAAAACCACGTCCACCCAATACCCGCAATATTCGGGTTCGAGTTTTACCCGTACCCACTAAAAGTCCTTCGAGTTCGGGTTTTACCCTACCCGATTAGGTCGAATTCGGGCGGATATCCACGGTTATAGATATTTTTGTCACCTCTAAATTTATAAATGTATGAACAGTATTATGACTTTTTCATATATACGAACTAAAATGGACTAAAACAGCCAGGCGATTAACCATCAATTCACTTGCTCAATCGGGTCAACGAGCTAAATCGAGCTGACAACATTAAT
This sequence comes from Linum tenue, assembly GCA_946122785.1. NCBI lineage: Eukaryota > Viridiplantae > Streptophyta > Magnoliopsida > Malpighiales > Linaceae > Linum > Linum tenue. The sequence goes on along the minus strand of CAMGYJ010000004.1, from coordinate 12,352,418 downwards.
ATTGGTTATTACCACGTTATAAATGAAATTCTCCCCCTATGTTATATATGGAGGGCAGCAGGGTGAATACAAGCAGCTAGCTAGCAGAATTATTATTATATTTTTAGGGTGAAAAAATGAGCAGGTATTGTTTTCCTAGAAAAGTTGCTGTCGGGGAGTTACTAATTAAGTCGGCCACGAAAAGACTAAGTAGTAAAGCACCGATTCAAAGTGCTATAAATGATGCGCATAGACTAAGTATTGGAGCACTCAATTAGGAGCACTAACAATGATGCAAATCGAGATTTAGTAGTAGCGCACTCAATTAGGAGCACTAACAACGATGCCAATCGGGACTAAGTAGTGGAGAACCAGCCAGAGCACCAACAGTAACGCCAACAAGTGGCGCCCCTGACGTGCAACCGATGACGCCCAACCATGACGCATAACCAGTGTCGCGTGTTGCTTGATGCGTGCTACAACTATATAAGTGCTTCCAAGCCCTCCAAGGAAGGGACTCAACTACTCCGCCCTCACTTTACACTTTGATTCTCTCTCTATACTTTCTCTCTACATAATACTGACTTGATCATCGTAGAATAATCCGGGGGGCATCCCTGTCTTCCACAGGTCCCTTCTGTCCCGATGATCTAGATGGTACAAACAGTTGCCCCAGTATAATACTAGTGTGAAAAGTTGTTTTGAAAGGGAAACTTTGAGATATTAAAGAAATTGTTTAAACCGGACAGGATTGACCCGGTTTTTTACAACCGGATTGGGCATACTCGTGACTGAAGACGGGATTGGATTGGTACACGGTTTTAACCAAATCGGATTAGATGAGATACGGTTTGGTCCGATTTTGACCGGAAAACCATCTTGACCGGAGACTGGAATGGTGAGACTGAGTTCGTCGTCGGAGTCTGGGTAGACTCGTCCCGATGCTCGACGGGAGAAGGAGAAGGGGCAGAGTTTTCCTTTGGTAGACCACGAGCTCGGGAGATCGACGGGGAGATCGGCTGCTCTCGAACTCGAACGGAGATCGACGGAAGTCGGGCGATAGTCGTGGGACGAGAATTTGAAAATGGAAATGATGGTGTCGTCTCTTGGTCGTGGTCGTCACTCGTCAAGAGCCGCTTCGTCATCCGCCATATTTTCTTGAACCACAGCCGAGGGATCGCTTTCTCGTGGAGGAGGTAGCAGCGGTCAGCGGCGAGAGGGAGGGAGATGAAGGGGGAAACTGCCGAATGGGAAATGGAAATTGGAAAGTGGATAATAGGGTTTCTCACCCTAGAGCTAATGGATTGGTGGCTGCTGGGATGAGAATTGGAAATCGAAAAATGGGCTTCGTCTAATATGGGCCTGATCTGTTGAAAACTAAGGCTAGGCTGGGTTTTGTATGACATCCGATTTTACCCAGTTTTTCGATTTTGAACCGGATCGGACTGACCCAGTTCTTCTCAGCACCTAAGTGACCGACAATTGGATTGGGTAGTTGGGAATCCGGTTTTCGGTTAAAACCGGGACTGTTTAAACTTCCCGGTTTTCGGTTTAACCGGAAAATCGTGATCGGATTCCCAGCCCTAATATCATGAACTTACAACTATGATAAGACTCACAATATCATCATACACGGCCATACGATGCTAATATCACTGTGATAATATCATGATATGATAGTGGTATCATGATATGATAGTGGTAAGATGACATATTTCAAAAATTGTATATTTTTTAAAACACAAAAATATGATTTTTCTATACAATTTATTTTTAAAATATGATGTACAACGAATGAGATATAATATAAGGATTAATTTGAGATTTTAGAAGAACAACAATCTTCATGCGGTTCGTCGTTCTATCCCCTGATCCTCCTTCTAGTTCACTGGAGAACAACCCAAACTTTTATATTTTGAGAAATATATTTTTTTTTGAAGTGTTGCATTACTGGAATTTGATTTATTAAGTTTGTGTTTTGCAGTTTTCCCCATAAATTATGATCCCTTCACTGTGTTTCAAATCAAAATTACCTATATACTAGGTTAGGGTCCGCTCATTGGCCGAGTGAATGTCATTAACAATATAATAACCTTACTAATTTTTCGAAGGAGATTTATTGACAGAAGTCCTTACTTAAAGTAAAAACAAAATTCATGCAAGGAGATTGAATCCTCAAAATTTTATAAGACGACTACACTATTTGTTACTCGATGTAAAACATTATTGCCAAACTGTGTACCCACTTATGGGGTAGAGATGTTATAATCGGTGAGCTTGATGTGAAAATTTAACTTCATGCTCTCAATTTGTATGGGATGAGCACGTGAAGGTTCTCTTATTTTGTCACTGTCCTTGAATAGTTTCTTTCTAGAGATTCCAAAAAAATCTAGCTCACTCGCGATACAAAGCAACAAAGTTAGATTAAACAATGTTGTCTTTTTTTTTTGGGGTGTAATAAACAATGTTGTCTACAACTTGCATGTAACACCCCGGTATTTTAGATTTAGGTTCCACCTTAATACGTGATCGGTTGGATTGACGGTTACGTACTAAGAGTTACAACCTCGGATTAAAAATAAAAATAAAAATATTATTAGTTTATTTATTAAAATAATGTATAAAGTGGGGCGGCCCTAGGGGCCGAGCCTCCATTATTTTTCTACCCTAGCAGAACAACGGTGGTTGCACAAAAGGAATCAGAACCCGAGAAGCAAGAGACACGACAGCGAGTGGAAGAGGACAGGAAGCCACAGATTGAAGCTGCATTAGTTAGGATCATGAAGTCGAGGAGGGTATTGGATCACAACAACCTAATCAGCGAGGTCACGCAGCAATTTCAGCAACGGTTCCTGCCAAATCCGACCGAGATCAAGAAGCGGATCGAGTCACTCATTGAGCGAGATTTCTTGGAGAGGGATAATGTGGACAGAAAATAAGATAGTCTAATTGGCGGGAAATCGAAGAGGAAGGGTAGTAGAGGTGATTGTTCATCGAGTGACGGTGAAGATAGAAACGCTGAACCGATAGAGGAGGAGCCAAAAGGGAAAAAACGCGCGGGGCTTGAGCGTGAGAATGCAGACGTTGATGCGATTAAAGAGGTGAGTGTAAAGGGGGTAAAATTTCTGTCGTAGGTCTTTTAGTTTCCGCTTTTCGTTCAAGTTATTATTTAGTTAATTTTTCTAGTATGCGCAATATGTGTGCGAGGCATCCCACCGCCTATAAGGGTGGAGGCACGCGTTGTGTGACTCACTCCTACTGTCACTCCAGAAATTGGCCAAGTGTAACCACTTCCTAAAGCGTAGTATAGCGGGTTTGGGTTTTAATGTCAACCCGGGTCCTAGATTTGATGACTACTTGGCGAATTCTTGTTATCCAGCAGTGAAACTTTAGTGCAAAGCCAAATTAACAAACAAACAAAGCAAGTTAAACGGTTGTTTTCAAGTCGAGAGAGGTCACCCGGATATGGTTCCCCCTAGACTGCAGTTAAGCCGGATTGCAATTTACCAAGTTCAGTTTTATGACAGTTATACTGCGGGAGGTTCTTAAAAAGTCTGAAGTCTCGACTAAAGGTCTACAGACCCTCTCAATCTGAGTCTCCAGCGGGCGACTAACCTCCACCGGAGTACACAGATTGAGGTCCTAACGAACCAAACCTCTACTACCGAATTGAATTCGGTACAGAATAGTGAATTGGCCCCTCGACTAAAGTTGCCAATTCCCTACCTTCAATTAAGGGTGCTCTATCAACCTAGACAGATATTCTCATTCTAGGTTAAAGCAAAAACAACGGGAATTTGATCAGGATTCAAGTCATACAATCATTCAAGCCTCAATCGAATATAATCAACTCATAAAATCTGTACTTGGGTTCATACAATCAGACCTAACATACAAATCTAGGGTTCTCCATACCCAGATGAATGGGGAAACTACTCCATGGAGAGAGAAGCAAAAGGAGATTCAGATGCGGAAATCATACTGTAAAGAATGAGTTTCTGCTCCTGGTCGTCGATCGGCACTTCTCCAAGCTCAAGCCGGGCTCCAATGGCGATGAAGATCAAGCTATGACACTTGGGAACTCTGGTTTGTCTCTTTCTCTCTCTAGGAATTCGCTCTGTCTCTCTAAAACTTGGAACCCCTTCTCCTTTGGCTCAAATCTGCTTAAAAAGGCTGACCCTGGCCAAAACACGGTCGAGGGCACGACCGTGCTTTGGTTTTGCCCGCCCGTGTTTTGAGTCAGCGCAGGACAATCTTGGATCAAGCCTCGGCAGTAAAAACACGGTCCAGGAACACAGCCGTGTTTTGATTTAGGCGCGCCCGTGTTTTTACTGCCGAACGTGTTCCCCTATATTCAATGCTTCGTTTCTCCCTCGTCCAGACTCTGAATCAGTCGCCGTTTGATCCCAGAAGTTCGTAGTCTCATCCTCTTTCTTTTCACGATAAGCTTGCATGATTCTTTGTCCATAAAGTGAGGTATAAATCCATTCTTCTTCAGGTCATGCCAGAGTTTCTTCTCCCGAATCGCCAATTGATCTCTGGTTGACTTGAAACTTGCGCCTATGCTTCACTTTATGTGTTATGACCTGAAATGTGACAAAGGAACACAACCTAGAGTAAAATAGGCCAAAGAAGCGATAATGCAAGCTTAAACTATCAAGAAACAAAGGGGAAAACATGTGCAAATATCGAGTCATCATTGTGCTATGTATGAATGTATGTGATGTTGTATGGATAGATGGTATGAGGAACCCCCGGGCGATTGGGTCACTACTGGATGGCGAGACGTAACGCAATAGTTGACAGGCATGGACTGGACGACAAGACGTAACGCAGTGCCATTGCCGAGTTTGGGTATGCAACCGGACGGCGAGACGTAACGCGGTTGGCATACTAGGGTAGGACACCGGACGACGAGACGTAACGCGATGGTCCTAGTGTTTTGTGTTTGAGTTTAGAATCTCTAGTATACTCTAATCATGATAAGAAAATAACTTTAGGATGCCCTATGGGGTTATGATACGTCTTGGGAAGGAGAAGGAGCAGGTTCCTAGAGGGATCGTTTAGTGAAACCCCTTCATGAGTGATAAGAGGAGGGTCAAGGTAGCTCATATTCTTTGGGGATGTGAGCTGATCAGAATAAGGTTCTGGAAGGAGCCAAGCAGGTAGTACATCGACTGGTAGAGCCAAGGAGTTATGGCAAATGTCGCCATAATCGAGAGGAAAGGGTGCAAGGAAGGGTCGTGGAGTTCATGAGAATTGAACATAGGGCTACAACCCCAAGGAGCAGCTGAAAGTTAGACTTTGAAAAAAATACTAGGGCCACCTAAGCAAGAAAAGGAGGAACTAAGTATATCATAGGGAGCCTAACAAGATGTCAAGGGGATCAATACATCAAGGCTAGAAAGGAGGTACAACTCCTTGCAAAGAGATTATCACAAGTGAAACTTGGAGTCGTCACAACGAACAAATTTCGAGGTCGAAATTTTTCTTAAGGAGGGGGGAAATGTGATGTCTTGATTTTGGATTTAGGTTCAACATCAACTACCAGGAGAATTGGATCAACATGACAAGCCGGATTGACATTTTGTTTCACCATGTTTGGATCAAGCTGAGAAGTAAAAAGGGCAGTGAGACACTTATGGTTACACGAGTGCTGCAAGCTAAGGAAACTTATTTGAGCAAAAGGTACCAACGAAGTTGTTATAGTAGGAATAGATGATCGTGGGAAAGAAGCATAAGAAGGGTGTTGATAGAAGGACGAGTTCTGGGCAAATTTCGAGGACGAAATTTTTTTGTAAGGGTGGGGGAAATGTAACACCCCGGTATTTTAGATTTAGGTTCGACCTTAATACGTGATCGGTTGGATTGGCGGTTACGTACTAAGAGTTACAACTGCGGGTTAAAAATAATAATAATAATATTATTATTATTATTACTTTATTTATTTAAAAAAATGTATAAAGTGGGGCGGTCCTAGGGGCCGAGCCTCCATTATTTTTCCACCCTAGCAGAACAACGGTGGTTGCACAAAAGGAATCAGAACCCGAGAAGCAAGAGACACGGCAGCGAGTGGAAGAGGACAGGAAGCCACAGATTGAAGCTGCATTAGTTAGGATCATGAAGTCGAGGAGGGTATTGGATCACAAAAACCTAATCAGCGAGGTCACGAAGCAACTTCAGCAACGGTTCCTGCCAAATCCGACCGAGATCAAGAAGCGGATCGAGTCACTCATTGAGCGAGATTTCTTGGAGAGGGATAACGTGGGCAGAAAATAAGATAGTCTAATTGGCGGGAAATCGAAGAGGAAGGGTAGTAGAGGTGATTGTTGATCGAGTGACGGTGAAGATAGAAACGATGAATCGATAGAGGAGGAGCCAAAAGGGAAAAAACGCGCGGGGCTTGAGCGTGAGAATGCAGACGTTGATGCGACTAAAGAGGTAAGTGTAAAGGGGGTAAAATCTCTGTCGTAGGTCTTTTAGTTTCCGCTTTTCGTTCAAGTTATTATTTAGTTAATTTTTCTAGTATGCGCAATATGTGTGCGAGGCATCCCACCGCATGTAAGGGTGGAGGCACGCGTTGTGCTATGTATGAATGTATGTGATATTGTATGGATTGATGGTATGAGGAACCCCCGGGCGGTTGGGTCACTACTGGACGGCGAGACGTAACGCAGTAGTTGACGGGCATGGACTGGACGGCGAGACGTAACGCAGTGCCATTGCCGAGTTTGGGTATGCAACCGGACGACGAGACGTAACGCGGTTGGCATACTAGGGTAGGACACCGGACGACGAGACGTAACGCGGTGGTCCTAGTGTTTTGTGTTTGAGTTAAGGATAGAAGGCGAGCACTTTTATGAGTTAATGTTGAAATGAGTTGACAAGAATGGTTATTTAAGAGCAGAAAGCGAGAACGACTTTCATGCTAGGAAGGCTTTCCCCTAATAATGTGTTTGGTAAGGAGTTTGCCTAGAGCAAAGACCTTAGGAAGTAACGACGAGACTGACCCCTTCTCACTCACCAGGTTGAGGATAGTCTAGCAGAAGTGGATCACGAGAAGAAGCAGGGCGAGGCGAGCAGCAGTACCATCGTCGACGGGATATCGGAAATCTTGTGAGGAGTCAAGTTAGATTAGTTAATTATTCTGTTTCATGGTTATTAGTATAAACTGAAGATTATGTGTTAAGTCGTTTTAAGTGTTTGAGATTGAGAATTTTGCCCAAGTGTTGGGGCTTTTCGTTAAAAATTCTTAAATGATGTCAGTTTGTTTATTTAAAATGTGGTTTGGGTTGCTTCGGAGTAACCGGTTTATGATTTGAGTTGTGGTTTGGTTTTGAAAAAGGATCGGGTCGTGTCATTGCAACTAACCATGAATCTATAAAATAACAACAATAGAGATATGCTATTTGGTCAAAAACTTTTGTTTTAGTGGGTATGTTGTTTTCCCTCGAATAAATGAACTTGAAGTTAAAAACAATAGAAGAGTAGAGGTAGATTGTTACCAACTACTATGTCTTTGATGTTGTTGTATAAGTGATAATGATTTATTTGCACATGTTTGCACCCTTAGTTCTCATCCGTTTGCGGCACGTAGTCGTGCATTTTTGGCCTATTTTACGCTGGGTTGTGCTACTTTGTCACATTTCAGGTCCTAGACGTCAAAAGGAAGGCTAGGCACTTGTTTCGGGGCGTTTGGAGGTCATTCGGTCGAGCTGAGGTCAAAACACGGGCAGGAGGCCTGAAGAACACGACCGTGTCTCAAACTGTGCTTTTTATGCCGAGAGTGTGTTTTTGGAGGCTGCTGAGAAGACCAAAACACGGGCACCACTGGAGTAAAACACGGCTGTGTCAATTAGTGGGCACGACCGTGTTATAGGCTGACGCGGGTGTGTTTTCAACACGTGGCGAGAACACGGACGGGCAAAAGAAAAACACAGCCCTGTCCTCGACCGTGTTTTGCCCAAAATCGGGCTTTTAAGGCAGATTCAAGCCAAAGGAGAGGGAATCGAGTTTTTGAGCAAAAAAACGGAGCTTTAGAGAGAGAAAGTGCGAAGAACAAACCCTAGGAGCTATTTGGAGTGAATTTCTCACCATTGAAGCCCAGATTGCATCCCTAGGAGTGAAGATCGACATCCCAGAGCAGATTATCCCCATCTTTATGAGTATGACTGCTCTGATTTGTGTTTTCCTCTCTCTCTCTCTCTCTCTCTCTCTCTCTATGGAGTAGAACTTTCTCTCACTTGGGTATGAAGAACCCTAGTTCCATGTGTTAGAAACCTTGATTATAATGACTTGGGATTGATATACTGATTGATTTTAATCGATTGATGCATGATTCATTGAGTCAATTGAAGCCTGATAATCTTTTCTTGATTTCTGCTGCAACCTGAGATAAATAGAATCTGATTAGGCTGTTAGAGCTTCATCAATCGGTAGTGGTAGATTGGTTATACGAGATTTAATCGATTTACTGCTTTGTACTGGAATCCAATTCCAGTAGTGGAGTTCTGTGTTTATTGCCTCATCAGTCTATCCCGGTGAAGGCTAGTCGCCTGCCGGTTAGTCTGCCTGAGAGGGCATGGTCAGCTTAAGAGATTCCAAGCTACTGTCGGATCTTCCGTAGTTTAATCAACAGTTAATCAACCCAGTGTAATTACAACCTTGGCCTAACTAAGGAGCTAGGGGGACTCATTCATGAGTGACTCTTCCCTTGCTAAAGAACTTCGAACCAATTCCTGCTTTCTTACTGCTTTTACTTAAAATCACAATCACTCGACTTAGTTTGCTAGATAATAGATAATCACGGAATAGGCAATAGATCTAGACCCCGGGTTGACAAATAGAGCTTGCCACTTTACTACATTTCCGGACTACGATTACACTTGGTCGCAGTTTGGTGTTGTGTTTTAGCGTGTCAATAAGTCTTATAAAATTACTCATCATAGTCTTCTTCAACTTTTCCTTGGCAAGTTTCAATTAATATGGTTAGTCTAACCAAAGTTTTTTAGAATCGGATTTGAAACGAATGAGATATAGTCCACTGAATTTGGAAGAAATTGGCTTGAGATTTGTGCCAACCGTAACTAAAGGAGGTTATGCTCCAAAATCCCATCACTTTTACTTGGTTGTTTGAAGATCGTACCATAGCATTGTTTTATCAATTAGATGATTCTCCAAGGTGAATAATTTCTCGAGGCATAGCATCAACAAATATAGTACTCAATAACAGTATGAATTAACTTCAAAAAGTCAAAAATATACTAAAGCAGGTATAGCAGACAAAATAATATGTTAGTGTACTCAAAGAAAGTTTCGATAAGAAATATCATCATACTAACAAAATTCTCCCATTAATATTTGATCAAACCAAGCAAAGTTATGATAAAAGAAAGCAAATGGAGTTGCCAATTTGCCGCTATGGTAAAATAAAATTATAAGGTACAAACCTAGGTTTAAGGTGGTATGATCTAATAATATTTTTATCGTTGTCCGAAAAAAATCTAGAAAATAAATCATCTAATATCTTGATATAAAATTTGAATTTCTAGTAGATGGAGATTGTGATCTACATTTATCACTTTAAGAGAAAACAAATACCTAATAGAAGAATTGAGGAATAAACTAATAATTAATTAGACAATCATTAATAATTATATTCATAAATCTCCTCACCCTTATCAATTCTCATTAACACGTTGAAATCTTTTATTTTGTATCATATTTACGAAAAAACCTAAAATCCAAAGTTATAATTGAAAATTGTTTGGTTTGTTTAAGCTAAGTTATAAAAAATTAGTTAATTAGCAAATTCACGCATATAAGAATTTGCATCAAACACTTAACCTTATAGTAAAATTAAATAAACAAACTAAACCTATATACACATGCACAACTCTCGACCATAATTTCAAAAAGTCATATTTCCTTACTGTAACTAATAATATAATAAGGTTTCGTATCATCACATCATCATGTCGTGATACGATGATACGATCGGGATTTTGCAAGCAAGAGTTTTTTTCCTATTCGCTCCCATATAATAATTTGTTATATAATCGTATAATGTATTGAAACGATGATATAACCAGGTATTGTAGGATTTTGCACACCAGAGTTTTGTACCATATCTGCTCTCATATAATAATTGGTTTTCAAAAAATTCCCACGAATTTCTTTTTCCAGCCTCAGACACTTAACCTATAATAAAATAAAATAAACAAACTAAACCAACATACACATGCAGAACCCTCGGCCACAATTTCAGAAAATGATATTTTCTAATTAACACTAATAATATAATACTTGGTCTAAAAAGTATTTCCTATGAAATCTCTTTGTCCATTAGTATGATTAACAAAGGTTGCGGTTCCTAATACAATACGAGCTTTTATTAATTAAAAGGACACAATGCTCTTCCCAAATTTACTCAAAAAGATGAAAATTCAGAATTAAACACCTTCTGTGTTAGGATTATAGACAAGTTATTAAACATGCCCTTTTTTAATAGATTTTACGTCCAATCTCCATCAAGCATGGTCGAAACTCGATTCATTCTACTTGCAATGACTAACAATATATACCCCTAAACTATTTCCATTATCAAAGATCCTTACACTCTGTTTTTTTAGAAAGGAAAAGGAGGGGAAGGAAAGATAACTAAAGAGAGTTGGGGAACCGAGGAGGTTTCCGTCGTTTCCGAAAAAAGCAATAGTGGGGAAGGGAGGGAAAAGGAGGGGAACAGTTACTGTTTAATATATGCATTTATTGTCGGCGACAGCCATAAGTCGGTTATCACGGCTAACCGAACCACAAACCGATAACCGACCGGTCGGTGGGCGGTTAGCCGTGGCTATCTCGCGGTCGGTGGTCGGTATCCGTGTGGGGTGTTTCGGTTTGACCGATAACCGAATTTTCGATTTTCGGTTAAACCGAAACCGACCGGTTGCCACCCCTACTGTCGATATTGTAATAAATCAGTTCATCCCAATAATTCGAGTTATTGAGAGAAAATTATTATGAATCTTATATATTCAGGGGCGGAGCCAAAATTTCTACACGGGTGGGCCGAAAATAATTAAATGTAAATAAAATAAAATAATTATTTAAAAGTATACAATGTTCTTTGAAATCATTGAAAAATCACTCAAAATAGCATCTCAACTAAATATTTTGCTACCTTTATTTCAAATATAGTCTAAAAATCATTGAAATCACTCAAAACAAAGAAAAATGTGAGGTAGTCGTGAATTGAACCTGGGTGCTCCAGGCTAAAAATTAGATTAGCTACAAGTAGACTACATGATAATTGTATGAACTAATGTTCTGGCCGAGTCCTACTTATTCAAATTTTATCTAAATATCCTTAAGGTCTTAGGGGCCCGGACTAATCCGGGTACCTCCCAAGTAGCTCCGCCACTGTATATATCACTCTCTTACACGCCACTCAAACGAAAGGCAACTTACGGGCTTGAAATTTGCACAGACCCACCATACCTTGTGCTTTTATCAACTGTTAATATTGTAGGTCGTCGAGATTCGAACATACACGACCACTTGATCAAATCAGATCTGATACCATATAAAAAAGGGTTAATACCTTATTTTGGCCCGAACAATGACCATATAATCAACTTTGGCCCGTGGTTTCAGAAATTAACATCCTGGCCTCAACTATGCAGCATATAGACTCAATTGGCCCGACACATAGTTTGACCGTCAATTTGGATGGTCAACTCTGTTGACCGTTAGTCAACATGCCATGTCAATGCCTAGTTAGCATATAAATCATTAAAAAATATAAATTCAAATTATTTTTCTAATTTCTATTATTTATCATTTTCCAATTAACCAAAATATAAAATAATTTTTTTTGAGATATTTGAAAATGATAAATTTTATAAATTAACCAAAATTATCAAATTAAATTTTAAAATTTTAAAAATTATTATATAAATTATATTTGTTTGGGAAGTTTTAAAAATATAGAATAATTTGATAATTTTTGGTTAATTTATAAATTTATTATTTTCAAATTATCCAAAAAAGAAATAAAATAAATTTATTTTATGTTTTTTATAATTTATTTTTGGTTAATTTGATAATAAATAATTTTTTAATGATTTTTAGGCTGACTAGGCAATGACATGGCGTGTTGACTAACGGTCAACGGAGTTGACCGTCCAAATTGACGATCAAACTATGTGTCTGGCCAATTGAGTCTATATGCTGCATAGTTGAGGTCAGGATGTTAATTTCAGATACCACGGGCCAAAGTTGATTATGGTCATAGTTCAGGCCAAAATAAGGTATTAACCCTATAAAAAACCAGTTGATATTCATAACTTAAGTTGTTGGGAGAAGATTTATACCACTCTCAATCTGGCTAGCTAGCTAGGGTTTGCGCTACAGTACACCGTACTGAAGAGTCAAGAGTACTGTGAATAAGTACTAATTAATCACGGATTCACGAACCATAATTTATTTAACTAGCTTATTACCCGTCCCGTTGGCCGGATTACTGTATGTTACCCACTTGTGGAATGGAAGAGAAAGCAAGTGAGAGTGAAGGGATTGGGATTCCACTTGATTAGGACCGACCCACTAATCCAATTCTTCCCGACCCGCCCCAACCTACAGGGTCAGAAAGAGTCAATAAGAAAATACGAACGGGGAGGATTAGTCATATATCTTGACTCTTCAGAAGTGGGTCAAACAAGATCAATGTTGGGTGAGGGCAATTTTTAGCGCTAAGCAGAGTTCTGGGTTGAATACCTTTACTTAGGCCTAGAAATTGATGCTGATGCAGACTAGTTTTTATTATACCATCATCAATCATCATTGAATTAGTCCTGGGCATCCCTCCCCGTTGTCGGTCTGAATTCTAATGATGGCTTCATTCCTTGCACCAGCCATATCAGCGAGTTGCCATCTCGAGCATGATTTGCATATGTACAAATAATACAATTAGAGTATGAAAATGAATTCAATGAAAAGGAAAAGAGAATTCTATCACATGCCAATAAATACACACATAATAGTTGAAGCTAAGTGAAAGTCATTACTCGCACATCAATTCTAAAAAATTACAGACTAAACATTGGCTAGAATGGCACTGAAACTACCAAGAATCATGGACGAAACAACTTGTCAAATTAAATAATCCTTATACTGAAACTACCTTCTAACTTGAAATAAGACATGATCACAGTTCATAGCTCTCTTCTCACTATGAATTGGTTGCAGCTCGTCCTTATCACTGCCTCTCAAGCTCAATTCAAACAGAATAGAGACCGTTATGTAAGATAACCATATTCTTACTGATCATAATTCCTTTCTTCACTCCATTTTTGTCGGAGAAAAGAGTTATCCCCCTCTCCTGCATTTCCCTTTCCCCCTCTCTTCTCCCTCTTCTTCACAAACCGATCCCTAAACCAGCAACAACAACACAAAAATAGCCTTCGCCTCTCCCGTCTCCATCTATTGAACGCGTTGGTGGCAAGACAGGACTGCAGAAGCAAAATTTTCTAAAATCAAACTAAATTTTTTGAAGCAGACACAACCACGAAAAAAGAGTAAAGCAACAATGCAGTAGAACCCTAAATTTAACTACAATCAAGCACATATCAGCAAGATTTTCGATTTGTCTGAGAGTTAACTACACGGAGAGAACAATTGATGCATAATTGAAATGCTCCAAGCAAGTTGAAGGCAAACCATAACTTTAGAATTTGGTCATTATAATAACCTTCAAGTATTGATGCTTCTAAGAACTATCATGTCCACCCCCCACTTATACAACTACGTAGCCATAGTAATTAGTTGTATAATGAGAAATATTACAAAGAAAACTACATAAACAACCAATGTAAGTAAATATTAAAACTAACAACTGATAAAACTTAAAATCTCTCTATTGGTATAAATGTATCTATTAGTAACTACTATGCAATCGAGTATATATGATTTTTAGGCACTGAATAAGAAAAGTATAGATGGTTAACAAATGAAGACGTAGCAACTGAAGGTAGCACACAACAACCAAAAATAGAAAAAGAGATAAGAAAAAAGGCGAGAAAAAGTAAAACAAAGAAAAAGCCCACATAGGAATACCTCGCTAGCTTTAGGGACTCTCTGCCACAACAAACAACCTTCTTAAAAATCTAACACCCTAAGACATCAAACAAACCTCCCACGACACTAATGTATGGCATTCCTATTGTCCAATAGGTTTGCCCAATTTAGACTTCTAAATAAATGGACTTTTCACCATTAAACCAAAACTCACAATCATTAACAGTTAATGCAAAGACATACATTTCTGAGGCCAATCACAGCATTTAAGCATAATTTTTAGTTGAAAAGAACAACTAAGTATTTAGCTAAATGATATAGTAGAATGGACACAATCTGCTACCTACTAATGATATAAACGTGTACCGGTACCATCGTTGTATCCTGACTTGCCATTTGCAACGGGCACTTTGAAAGACAGCTGCATTTTAGAGAATAAACACCCATAAGGGCGTTACGAAACCAAGCTTAATCCAAAATCTTCATATTCCACTTCGAAGACTCCATTTTCAAAAATAAGAGAGTTTAACATGTCAAATCACTCATTTGAAAAATCTCAAACAACTATTAATCAATGCAATATAAAGGCACGTTCCAAATTATGTACTTGTAGGAATAATCCCAAATAATTATCAATCAATGCCCCAACTACCTAATGTGCAGAATAGCCCTGGAGCTGTGCTGTTGTTTGCGTTGGTTTACCTTCAAACATAACATAGTTGCATCACGAACCAAAGCAATTAAGCAAAAATCTTCATATTCCAAGTAGAACTCCATTTTCAAAAATAAGAGAGTTTAACATGTCAAATCACTCATTTGAAAAATCTCAAACAACTATTAATCAATGCAATATAAAGGCACGTTCCAAATTATGTACTTGTAGGAATAATCCCAAATAATTATCAATCAATGCCCCAACTACCTAATGTGCAGAATAGCCCTGGAGCTGTGCTGTTGTTTGCGTTGGTTTACCTTCAAACATAACATAGTTGCATCACGAACCAAAGCAATTAAGCAAAAATCTTCATATTCCAAGTAGAATGACTCAATTCAATTTGGCCAACGCTTTATACATATTGTTTACCCCTGGACCTGTTGCACTTGCGCCTTCAGATCTTCGTGAACACAATACAATTGCGGAGAGGAGGCTGTCAACGGAATAAAAATTGTTAATTAAGTGAATCACCATACAACTAAACAAACGCGCTCTTCTTGATTAGCTATCAAAATAGTGGGGGTTGCTACAATCCATCGGTTGCTCCCTCTGCGCCTAAGTTGTAGATATTAGGTTTCAGTGAGAACTTTGAGTACATGAGGAGATATTTTGTAGTGGAGGAGATGACCCGGCGAGTAGAATAGGAAGATTTGGAGAGGCTGCGATGGGCAAAACAGTTAAAATCGAGATTTTACCTAAAATCGAAAACTGGGGTAAAATCAAAATCGTATAATCGAATCGTAAAATCGTAGGATTTTAAGTACCATATAGAACATAGCATATAAGAATATTAATAAGGTAAATTATTAATATCACAAAGACACATAGCATTTAAAATGATAATTCAGAAGATTTTTTTTTTCATAAGATAATTCTCAAGATTAATGTTCCAAAATCACTATTTTAATTGTTATTTAATGTGTAACTCAAAATAATTCATGATGAAGGGATATAGTTCATGGGTTTGGCTCTTATTTTCATGTTATGTCTAGGTTGTTTAACTCAAAGTAATATTTCGACATCGTCTACTAAGTATGATTTAAAACTAAAAATAATTGAACTCCAATAAAATAAGTAATGTTAGTGGCTTGGTACAAATATATTCATTAATAAATTAATTAGTTAATAATGATGTTAGTTCTTACATACTTACAATATTAGGACAGGTGTTTTACCAATAAGTTAAATGGGGTGAAGGGAAAGAGATTAACCGAACCCTAATTTGGTTATTTTTATTATTTTTGAATATTTTTCTAATAGAAAAATATCTGAGAAGATTCCATTGCCCTTTCCGCTGAAACAGTTATACTTATTTTAAATTGGCTCAAACCACCTATTTTGTTCTCTTACGATCAAAATCCCGATTTTGGTACTATTTTACGATTTTAACGATTTTAGTCACGATTTTAAACGATTTTAAGGTCCACCGATTTTATAGTAAAATCAAGATCGGAATCCCTAAGTAAAATCCTAAAATCCTACGATTTTACGATCAATTCCCGAATTTGACTGCATTGGCGATGGGTGCACGATTAGTGGGCCAAATAACAGTTTGGGCCCGTTTAAATGAAAACATATTTTTACTTTCGTGCTCAACAGACCGACCGCACTGGCATCTTCTAAATTTACCCCTAAAAAATTGCTCTGTACGCATCAAATTTGAAATGGAATCCCTCTTTTCTCATTTCACATTTCACATTTATATGATGTGTAGATTGTGATGAGTGTAGATGTAGACCTGTCATTGTCCTATAAATTCATTAACACGCCAAAAAGTGGTGAAATGAGCCACCCTATTAAACACAATCTTGTATAATGATCATTGGATCCAATCATGTCAGATTATGAAGAAGTTTAAAATGTAGCGGTTATCCCGACTAAAACATTAAAAGAACCAGTCTCATATAGTTTGCACAAAGATATAATTTCTCCATAGTAATTCTGAAAAATAATATTAATTTAAGAAGTCGATATTGCTTCTACATGTTTAATATTGCAATTCGATATGCAATATTCGAACCAGTGATATTTGGGCTGCAATTTTAGGGTTATTGTATATTTATAAAATAGATAGAAATTTAAATTAAGTATTAAACTTTAACTAAAATAATCAAAGTATTAAAACACCAAATAAGTACTTACGGGAGATTCAGTGGCCAACTAATCGTTAAAAAAGTCATATGATTTTCATAATTTAGGTTCGTGTATGTTTGAATTTAAATAGATACAACAAATATACTTAGTGTGATTGGTTATGATTCTTGCTTGCCTTTAAAGAGACCAAGGTTCAAATCCCAGTGCATGCCTTTTTTATGAATAAATAAATAAGAAAATAAGCAATTGTGAAGACCAAAATATCCTTCCTATAATCACTCTCGTTGCAGGAAATTTGAAATGGAGCAACAGTTTTCATCATTCGGCTTTTATTTATTATCTAGATCTAGACTAGATAATAGAGGCTTGCTAGTTGCTAGCCAGCAGTACACAGTACAACATATCAACCGTACGTCGTCGTTTACCGAACAAGACAGGAAAGAAAAATGGAAAAGACAATAATACCCTGATAATAAAACGACCAATCAGATCAGAAGGCCACCTGCTTATCCTCATGACTCATGTCTTATGCGCTGCATGTATTCATCACAATCATGATCAGTTTAGTGACACTCTGATCGGATCCTTTTTATTCTTCGTACTTAATTATTAATCCCTCGACGAGACGGATATATATTACACATTAGCTGCTGGGAGGCGGAGTGCCTTGCGTCCATGTATTTGATGTAGTAGAGCCCGAACCGGACCAGAGTACCCGTCGCTCCATTCGTAGTTGTCTGCGTACGACCACGCGAAGAACCCTTTCACCTTCACTTCCTTCTCACTTATCGCCTGGCGAACGCTGGCGAGATGGGCGTTGTAGAATTTGACCCTCATCGTGTCGGCTCTGGCCTCTGCGAGTGTCTGTGTAGTTTATACACAATGTTTGTAATTTCCAGCAACACAAACTGCAGAAATGCAATGTAACAGTGTAAATCAGAAAAAACATAATTGTAGAAGAACAGTTTTTGAACACAAATAGTGGCTGAGCTTCAGTGCATCAGATCCACTTTTCCATTTCGTTTTTCGATCTGTTCTCACACATTACACCAAAAGGAAGAGGCAGCAACCTTTTAAAGGCTCAACAACAAACCCTAGGTTGATCTGCAACTACTAAAACAAACAAACAAAAGCTTAAAGACAAAACCAAGTACAAGAGTCACTTTCAATGTTCCCCAGAAACAAAACAAGAAGAGGCATTGGCAAACATGCCCTTCACAGTGGTCCCTCAATATCCTTAGGTTCAATCCAAAGTTGCAGACAGTCCAAAACATCTTCCAGCTAGTTCCATCTTCATCTTCATCTCTTTCCTGCAAGCTTTCTCTGTTTATCCAGCAGCACTCTTCATTTCTTGTGCTCCAAGGCACAGATAGGTTGAGAGGGAACCACCTAGTGACATATTGCAATACTCCTCCTTGCCAATGCCACTGACCATTCCAATCATGATTTTCAAATCTTCAAACCTTAGTTTGTTCAGTGACTTGGTAAAAATGTCAGCAGACTGGTCTTGTGTAGAGCAGTGTTTCATAGAGATCAATCCTTCTGTTTCAGCATCTCTAAGCACATGATACTTGATTTTAATGTTCTTAGTTCTTCCATAGAACACTGGATATTTAGTCATGGCCACAGCAGACTGATTATCACACCAAATGACAGTTGGTTTAGTTTGCTCAAAACCCAAATCTGCCATGATTTTTCTCAACCAAACAACATGGTTGACAGCTTCTGAACCAACAATGTACTCAGCTTCAGCAGTTGACTGAGCTACAATGCTTTGTTTCTTTGAACTCCAGCAAAAGATTGTAGATCCCGGTGAGAAGGCAAAGCCAAAGGTGCTTTTCATGTCTTCAGAAGATCCTGCCCAATCATTGTCACAGAAACCCTCCAAACACACTTCCTTACCTTCTTCAAACTTCAGACCAAGATCAGTGGTACCTTTGATGTACCTTAGAATTCTTTTAGCTGTGTTGTAGTGGATTTGAGTTGGAGATTGCATAAACCTTGCTAGCAAACCAGAGGCAAACATTATGTCTGGTCTGGTTGCAAAAAGATACAACAGGCTTCCAATCAAACTCCTGTAGACCTTAGGTTCAAATGAACCTGATCCATCTTCTTTTGTCAATTGAATTCTCACTGGAAGTGGTGTAGCAACAGCCTTGGCATTCTCCATTCCAAACCTTTTAAAAACTTCATTTGCATACTTCTTCTGGCATATGAAAATGCCTTTCTCAGTCTGCTCAACTTGAATGCCAAGAAAGTAAGTCATCAAACCCAAATCAGTCATCTCAAATTCATTCATCATGCTGGTTTTGAAGCCTTCTATCTGCTTCACATTGCTTCCTGTGATCAGATGATCATCCACATACAGAGAAATCATCACAGTTCCAACCTCATCAGTTCTCACATAGAGGGTTGGTTCACTTGGACTCTTAGCAAACCCCAATCTCACAAGATAATCATAAACTTCTGGAATACCAGGCTCTTGGAGCTTGTTTTAGTCCATAGAGAGCTTTCTTCAGTAGGTAGACATGATCTTCTTTCCCTGGAATCTCAAAGCCTTCAGGCTGCTCAACATATATCTCCTCCTGCAAATAGCCATTCAGAAAAGCAGATTTCACATCTAGCTGATGCACTTTCCAGTTCTTCTGAGCAGCAATAGCCAGTAGGAGTCTTATGGTATCTAGCCTTGCCACTGGTGCAAAAGTTCCACCATAGTCAATCCCAGACTGCTGAGCATACCCATTAACCACAACTCTTGCTTTGAACTTGTTGAATGAACCATCTGAGTTTAATTTAATCCTGTAAACCCATTTAGTTCCTATCACTTTTCTTCCAACAGGCCTTTTAACTGGAATCCAGGTTTCATTTTTGTCAATCATTCTGCATTCTTCTTGCATGGGTGAGTTCCAGCCTTCATGCTTCAGAGCTTTCTGAACAGACTCAGGTTCTTCCATGGCCATGTTGCATCTTTCATACACATTGGCCACTGTTCTCATGCCTCTTACAGGCGTGTGATCATAGTTATCATGATCACTCTGATCATCTTCTTCAGACTCCAAATCCTAAGGTTGATCTTTCTCAAGAACATGGTCTTCATCAGCCTGAGGTTCTGGCTCATCATCTATATCTTGGTGATCTTGAAACTGAACTGTCACCAGATCATAGATGTTTTCAGATTCATTTTGAGGGGATGACCAATCATGAGTGACCTTCTCATAAAAAATGACATCCCTGCTCAATTGGAACTTCTCAGTTGTTGGATTGAAGATCCTTTAGGCCTTAGACTCAGTACTGTAGCCTACTAGAATCTCCATTTCAGACCTGTGATCAAGTTTGTCCCTTTTTGGAGCTGGAACATGAGAATAACACATAGATCCAAAGGTCCTGAGATGAAATAGACTTGGTTGGAATCCATTCCAAGCCTCATAGGGAGTCATCCCTTTAACTGACCTTGTCGTTAACCTATTGAGCAGGTAGACTGAAGTGTTCACAGCTTCAACCCAGAACTTCTTAGGAATATTCTTCTCAAACAACAG
The DNA here is from genome assembly GCA_946122785.1 of Linum tenue. Taxonomy (NCBI): domain Eukaryota; kingdom Viridiplantae; phylum Streptophyta; class Magnoliopsida; order Malpighiales; family Linaceae; genus Linum; species Linum tenue. Next base: position 12,332,021 of record CAMGYJ010000004.1, on the reverse strand, counting down.
TCATCTAGCCATTTCCATAACTGTCATGTTCTTTCTTTCCCTTACTCCATTTTGCTGTGGAGTATACCTGACTGTGAGATGATGAAGTACACCCTCTGAAGCCAACAACTTCTCAAAGGCTAGAGAAGTGTATTCTTTCCCATTGTCAGATCTCAAAGTTTTAATCCTTTCATTGCTTTGATTTTCAACTAGAGCCTTAAATTTCTGGAATTTGGGAAGAGCTTCAGACTTTTTCTTCAGGAAATAGACCCAGTAGTATCTTGTCAAGTCATCAATGAATAACAAGAAATATCTACTTCCACCCCAAGATTCCATCTTGAAAGGCCCACATATATCAGTGTGAATCAATCCAAGCTTCACAGGAGCTCTCCAAGTGTGTTTCTTAGGAAAGGGCAACCTGTGTTGTTTTCCAAGCTGGCAGATTTCACACACACCTTCATTCAACTCAAGAGTAGGTAAATCCTTTACCAAACCCTCTTGAGCCATTTTAATCATAGTATGTTGACTGAAATGACCTAGTATACTGTGCCACAAGGCAAATTGATCATTTCTAGTCACTACAGTCAGGTTGGCAGTTTTCATTTTCAGGGCAAAACTCCTTTGAATCATAGAGAGATCAAACAGTTTATCTCCCTTTGAATCATACACAACACATGACTTGTTTTGCATTTCCAAAGAGTAACCCTTTTCAAGCATTTGTCCTACACTAAGCAAGTTCTTAGCTAGAGCAGGAACAAATAAAACTTCAGGGATTACCTTAAGTCCAAAGACAGTTTGCACTGAAACTAATCCTTCACCTTCCACAGATAGAAGATCACCATTTCCAATCTTTACTTTAGACTTGTAGGACTTGTCCATATCCAGAAAATACTCCTCATTGTTGGTCATATGATTTGTACAACCAGTATCCAGAAGCCAGTCCTCACTGCTGCTTGTAGTTGTGAAACAGGTAACCATGAACATCCCTTCTTGCTTGTTCTGTTCATTGACTTCTGCAACAACCACTTGTTCCCTGATGCTCTTGCTTTTGCAGACCTTTTCAACGTGCCCTAGTCTTTTACATGACCTGCACTGCACATTAGGTCTATACCAGCAATAGTTCTCAGTGTGATTAGTTTTCTTACAGATGGGACAAGGAGGATATACCTTCTTCTCAGTTGGTTTTTCAGTCTGCTCCTCCTTACCCTTTTTCTTCTTTCCAGGAGTTTTATTGACTCCAGAACTTTGCCCTTTTGCCTTTTGTTATCTTACAACCAAAGCTTCTTCTGAGTTGTCATAATTTCTGATGGAACTCCTCAACTCAGTTGCTTGCAAAGAGTTGATCAGCTGAGTTATGCTCAGTGTAGACAGATCTTGAGTTTCTTCCAGAGTTGAGATCTTAGCCTCATTTTTTTCAGGCACAATGACTAAGAATTTCTCAACAACCCTAGAATCATCAAAAGTTGCACCAAGAAGCCTTAGTTGATTCACATTTTTCATGATTCTATCCAGATAGTCCTTGATACTTTCACTTTCTTTCATTCTCAGACTTTCAAACTCTCTTCTCAGATTCAGAGCTTGCATTTGCTTACCTCTGTCAGACCCTTGGAACTCTTCTTGAAGTTTGTCCCAAGCTTCCTTTGCTGTTGTGCAAGTCATGATTCTGGTGAAGACTTCCTCAGTGACTGCAGCATGGATGCAGGTAAGAGCTCTGTGGGGTTTAGCTACCTCTTCAGCATATCTGGTTTGCTGATTTAGAGAAGCATTTGCTGGAAGTGGATCCACCACTCTTCCATTCACAGGCTCCCAGATGTCATTCCCTTGCATGAATGACTTCATCTTAACAACCCAGATCTGGTAGTTTTTACCATTGAAGACTGGGGGTGAGGTCAGAGAGAGGCCAGTTGAAGTCATTTCTGAGTAACTTGCAACTGGCAGAGGCCAAGAAAAAGAAGAAGAAGAACACTCATCCCTCACAAAGCCTCACTGATTCACTCCAAAGAAAAAACCTCACGATCCCTTTCAAAGATCAAGAGGGCTCTGATACCACGTGTAGTTTATACACAATGTTTGTAATTTCCAGCAACACAAACTGCAGAAATGCAATGTAACAGTGTAAACCAGAAAAAACAGAATGGTAGAAGAACAGTTTTTGAACACAAACAGTGGCTGAGCTCCAGTGCATCAGATCCACTTTTCCATTTCATTTTTTGATCTGTTCTCACACATTACACCAAAATGAAGAGGCATCAACCTTTTAAAGGCTCAACAACAAATCCTAGGTTGATCTGCAACTACTAAAACAAACAAACGAAAGCTTAAAGACAAAACCAAGTGCAAGAGTACTTTCAATGTTCCCTAGAAACAAAACAAGAAGAGGCATTGGCAAACATGCCCTTCACAGTGGTCTCTAAACATCCTTAGCTTCAATCCAAAGTTGCAGAAAGTCCAAAACATCTTCCAGCTGGTTCCATCTTCATCTTCATATCTTTCTTGCAAGCTTTCTCTGTTTTCTCTGTTTATCCAGCAGCACTCTTCATTTCTTGTGCTCCAAGGCACAGATAGGTTGAGAGGGAATCACCCAGTGACATATTGCAACAGTCTGTTTAGGGTCGTCCTGCGTGCCCATTCCTGATTGTTTGGATTTTTTGAAAATAAAATTAATAGTTAAGAAATATTGTATTTATTTTGACTAATCTCTTAGTTTATTAACGAGTGTGTAATCCATATATTTAAGCTATAGCTAGCTACCGTTCTCGGTTATGTAAATAACAGGATCTCCATATGTTTCTTTGGTGTACTCCAAAAGCAGTCGGAGCCCGTCAGGATACATAAACTGCCAGAAGGAACCTGTTCACCAATAAGGACTCCATCTTTCTCAGCTGTTGAAACACGTAAGATCATTGCTTCAGAATATACTTAATGCACATTTTCATGCGGGAAGGAATTGAAGGAGTAGTACAACGCCGTACGAGTGCTAATGGCGCGGGAGTCGAGAGTGTATCGGAGGTGCACCGGGTCGAACTCGGTGTTGTTCTTGACGTAGTACGTGGTGTAATAGTTGAGGCCAAGATAATCGTACGAGTTCTTGAGCATGTCGAGATCCGACTAGATCCACCATGTTCCTTGGGTAGTGACCGAAGGTAATAGGATCCATGTACCAGCCGTACATGAAGTCCAGAGCTCTCTGCGCAGCATCGACGTCTGCCGTTTCACTGGAGTAAGGAAGAAGATAGAACGTGACTATGGTGATCCCTACCACCCCTTGTTGCTTTTCCTGCATTAATTTTTTGCAGGTGATCACAGTTACAAAAGGGCAGAAAAAGAAACGTGTAAGAAATCAAGGTTAAGCTAGCTAGTAGACTATACCTACCTTGTACTTGCTCTCGTACAAACGGTAACCAGCAGCATGAGCAAGAAGGAGGTTGTGGGTGACGATGTAAGGTTCGGTTGCGGAGTCGCCGGCTAAACAGGCTTGGTTAGCCCATACGGAGCAGCGGCCAGGCGCGTGCAGATCTTCGTCGTAGCCTCTCATAGGGGTGGGCATTGGTGCGGTCGGACCGCACCGAACCGCATATGCGGTCAAACCGAATCGCACCGTTAAACTTGCGGTCCACTATGAGGTTCGCGGTTTGCAGTCGGTTTACACCGAAACCGCGCGGTTGCGGTTCAAAACCGCAAACCACGGACATTCCAAATTTTCCAAGCCCAACCCTTTCCCTCTAACTGAGTGCAATATGATACTCATTAGGATGATTGCATCCAACGCATGTTCAATGGCTTATTTCCAGGGCAGTGTGCTCTATTTCAATAGTCTGCTCTGTTTTATCAGTTTTACATTCTAACATGCATCAGTGCATCTCATTGCTTTTCATGTGAAATTAAAAAAAAAAACACCTGCAACACAGTGGAATCAAAGAGAATGAAAATGGAACAGTGTTGGGGAAGGTGTTTACTTTTCATGTTTTTCACCGTAACATGTTTCCACCATTACCACCAAGGGTCCATCATTCTATTTTTACTTTCTTCGAGTGAAGGAAAAAAAATTCAGAGAGAGATAGAAATGGGAACAAAAGTAATCGAGTGATGGGCAGAAGCAAATGGGCGCTCTCTCTCTTTCCCTAATTCAGTAGCAGTAGGGAAGGAAATGCTCTGTTTCGGTGGCGGGAGAAACAGAGTCCAGTTCAATTCTTTGCGGCAGTAGTCATGAGTAGTGATGTTATTTAATCAAGTATAATTCATAAATGAATTGCGGTCAAATATGCGATGCGGTTTAAACCGCACCAAATCGCTAAATTATGCGGTTTGGTTGGACCTCACCAATAACATTGATGTCGAACATGCATGCGATCTAATTGAATGCGGTACGGTGCGGCAATGCAGTTAAAAGCGCGATTCTACCTAAAAGTGGAAAAGGGGTAAAATTGTAAAACGTAGAATCAAAGCGTAAAAACGTAAGTTTTTGACGCATAGTATAAAATAACTAAAAATCTGTTAAGTACGACATAGACTATGTAAAATATGAGTGCAAAGAATTTAGATAAGTTAATAAATACCTGCAATTCATGTCTAAAGTAGAAAAACTCATAGCATCTTAACAATAAGTTCATAAACATAGATATTAACAATAAGCCACCGCCTCCTCTATGCTAATGAATTTGGGAACTCGTCAACTAGATTACTCTATTGAAACTGAGAATGCATCCAAGACCTTCTTTGTATCTTTTAATATCAAATATATCATATTGTTGATAATTTACCTTTAAAATATACTTTTTATAATTAATTTCATGAAAAGAATACAAATTTAGTGAACTAAAAGCGTAAAAACGTAAAGCGTTTTGGTGAGCTAGAAGCATAAAAGCGTAAGGTTTTAAGCTTTAAAATGCAATTTAGTCCGATTTTACACACTAAAGATTTTATATGGAAACGAAAGCATTTTGGTGAACTAGAAGCGTAAAATCGTAAGTTTTTAAATTTTAAAGCGCGATTTTGACTGCATTGCGGTGCGGACGTGCGGTTTATATCAATACGGTGCGATTCGGTTCAAACCTCACCGATGCCCACCCCTAGCCTCTCATCACGTAGGTGACTGGCTCGTTCAAGGTGATCCACTTCTTTATCCTGAAACAAGAAGTTGATGGAACCGCGTCCACGTCCAGACCCCAGCCCATGCAGAGGAGGACGTCCGAGCGACAGCCCAAGCCCAGTAGTCGTTATGACGATTATTATTAATTAATTATTGTTAGTACGTTACGGATTATGAGTTCGGATTATTTGTACGCAAATATTATTTATATGACGAAGTGGAATAGAGAAGGTATCAATTTTACCCCAAACAAACCCTAAAGGCTTCTTTCTGCGCCTAGCAGGAAAACAACCCGAGGAACGTGGGTTACGTTCCCATAAATTGGTATCAGAGCCATGCTGACACACTAAAACACAACATCAAACTGCGACCAAGTATAATCGCAGTACAGGAATGCAGTAAAGTGGCAAGTTCTATTATCAACCCGGGGTCTAGATCTACTGCCTACTCCGTGAATATCTATTATCTAGCCAACTAAGTTAAGTGATTGTTGATTTAAGTAAAAGCAGTAAGAAAGCAGGAAATGGTTCGGTTTTCTGAAGTCAAGGAAGAGTCACTCGGGAATGAGTCCCCCTAGCTCCTTAGTTAGGTCTCAATTGTAATTACCCTGGGTTGATTTACTGTTGATTAAACTGCGGAAGATCCGACAGTAGCTTGGAATCTCTTAAGCTGACCAAGCCCTCTCAGTCCAACTACCAGGCAGGCGACTAACCTTCACCGGGATAGAAAGCTGAGGCTATGAACACAGAACTCCACTACTGGAATTGGATTCCAGTACAAAGCAGCAGATTGACTAACTCTCGTATAACCAATCCACTACTACCGAATGATGAAGCTCTAACAACCTAATCAGATTCTATCTATCTCAGGTTGCAGCAGAAATCAAGAAAAGCTGATCAGACTTCAATTAATTCAATGAATCATGCATCATTCGATTATAATCAAACAATATAACAATCCCAAGTCATTATAATCAAGATCCCTAACACATGGAACTAGGGTTCTTCTACCCAAGTGAGAGAAAGTTCTACTCCATAGAGAGAGAGAGGGGAAAACAGAACACAAAGCAGTCATACTCATAACTATGGGAAGAATCTGCTATGGGATGATGATTTTCACTCCTATTATGATCTCCAAGCTCGATTTGATGAAACCCAGCTCCAAGATTGCTTCTAGGATGTGTTCTTCGCACTTTCTCTCTCTAGGGCTCTGTTTTTACTCCAAAAGTCGATTCCCTCTCCTTTTGCTCAAAATTGGGTTAAAACTTAGATTTTCTCGATCACACGGCCAGGCCACACTGCCGTGTGGCTTACCCAGCTGCCCGTGTGAGTGCCAAAACGCGGCGTTTTGAATAAATGGACTTCAGGCTACCTACACGGCCAAGGACACACGGAAGGCTCGCTAAATCCCACACGGCCACATTGGTTCTTTGCACGGCCGTGTGGGTTTTAGGAGTGCCCGTGTGGCTTCCTCAGCTTCTCGCCACACGTCCGATCTTCGTCCAATCGACGCCGAACTCGTTCCGAAACCTTCATTCACGTACTAGGACCTGAAATATCACAAACAAGAACAACCTAGCGTGAAATCGGCTTAAAACACGAGAATCAACATCTCAAACGGTGTAAGAATAGGGGTAAAAACATGTGCAATTAACGGTCTATCAAACTCCCCCACACTTAACCGTTTGCTTGTCCCCAAGCAAACCAAGTCAGACACAAGGTAAGCTCACATATTTCAATCATACCAACATTGGGGACAAATCATATAGGCACAGAACACGGGAATCGTACTGGCTTTCAACATCAACACATGAACAACTTCAAAAGCAACCTGGACAACCACCACAGAGGACATTCGAGTGCAGCAAAATCGAGTAAAGGAGGAGTCTCCCTTCTGTTCATCAACCAACATAGACTTGACTCAACCACTTACTCAAAACAGTAACCTCATGCACAAAAATCAAGATATCAGAATAGAGACCGAGCAATCTAGGTTCTCACCGGGGTACAAGAGTATAGAGAATATGAGAAAATGAACCGCTCACTCTCGACCAGTGGGGTCAGGACAATTTGATGCGAAAAATGCGCATGCTTATTCTCTCAATCCCTAACATCTCTTCACTATGACAGCAGCCTCTAAATGCTAGAGTTCACATATGGGGTGTCACCACTAACTAATCCGGAGGTCTTAGACATAGGTTCAAATGACTAGCTAGGGTCTTGGACATGGGGAAAAAGCCTTTTAGGTGGTGGAAGTATTCATATCACAAGGTTCCACAGTTCCAACCCAACACAATCTCAGTCAATCAAACCACTTACTTTCTTTCTACCATTCTGCATTACTCGAATTCTTGCACAAGAGCGAAGGAGGTCACATCCTCGGGCTCGACATCCTCCGGATCCTCCGGATCCTCCGGCTGGCCCTCCGCTGGGATCTGAGGTTGAGGAAACCCCGCGATCCACTTGATGCCGCGCTCCTCTCGCAGTGGGTGCATGCTCTTGATCATCTCTTCGCCAAAGGCACTGGTGTTCCCCTGCTCTATGCAACCCTGCAGGGATATCTGGAAGTCGGCGGCCAGGCGGGTGATGAGGGGAGTGCAGTGGAGGCTCTTCAATTCTACAACACTCTTCTCAAAGGTTCTGGCCACCACAGAACCCAAGTGGAGAGGATGGTCCTCCTGGCGGATGGACTGGATGAAGTACAGGCCTTTCCTGGTGATGGTGCTGGCACTTTCCCCAGCTGGAGTGCATGACTTCGCCAGCAAGTGGTGGAGAATGCGGTTATCGAGCTGCAGAGTGCTGGCCTTCGTCCGCCCTGCCACGAATGGATGCTGGCCTGGCTGAGCTAGGCGGGTGTACATCGTCTTGAAGTTCACGCCCACCGGATCGTTGAGCTCGGTGACGTAGTCCTCACCATCGGTCAGGCCGAGGTCGAGAGCGGTTGCCAACTCGTGGTAGCTCATGGAGCGGGGTACACCGCCGAGTCTGAACTTGACGGCTTCACCGTCTGCCCAATCCTCTGTGGATGCGTGCTTGAAGGTCGTATAGAACTCAAGCACGGGCTCGTGGTAAACCTTCTCGCGGATGGATAGCAGACGGCGCCAAGGGCGGTTGGTGACAATGGCGGAGAAGTGCTCGTATCAGTGTAGCTTCTCAAACTCCCGCCTGGACCAGCAATGGTGCTGCCCAAACGAGCATGCTAGGACGTGCTTAAAACGATCCTGGTGGGGGCCCCTCTTCAAATCCCGGATGAACGGGTGCTTGAGGTCGGGTTTCGTCATGGTCCTGCAAAAGAACAACCCAAAGTGGAGCCAAAAGAGCCAAAGAAAAGGTTAATCACACCCCCACACTTGAGAACAGAAAACAGCCGAACCATGGTTCCATCCATAGTTCGGGGGTCAAAAACTCGAATTAACAAGCATAATCTGGGTGGGGGTGCACATCCACGATAAAGTAGGCAACTTAAGGTTCACATCCATAGCAAATACACCCTCAAAGCACATCATTAAGGGCCCCAACCGGCTCCCACAACATGGTATGAAAAACTGGCATTTCTTCGAACACCTTGTGTGCACTATTAAGTTAAGCATGGAATTGACAAATTTCTTGCACACAAGGTCTCAAACAAGCAAGGGGGACATTGCCCAACACAATTCACACAGAATCCAAGCTTTCCCCTCAATCAATTGCACACAAATCACATGATTCAAAGTTGTTCTCTAAACATGCACCCTAACACCCAATTCTCCATAAATCACAAAGTTAAGGGCAAAATCAAACCTGGAGACACAAGTAGAGGTGTAGGGGATGATGAGGGGAAGGCAATGGAAGCGACAAAAAGCCCAAATTATGCCCGGAATTGCTCGTCGGAGCCTCGCCGGAAATCGCCTCCGACGACTCAAAGTCGGTCCAAATCGCCTCAAAGTCGAGGGATAGGCCGAAAATGGGGAGAAAAGGATGGGTGTGGAGGTGGTTTGGTGAAAAACCGACCAAAAATGGCAGAAAATCGCCAAAATAGGTGAAGAGTCGCGGTTTTCCAGCGAGGGGAAGGTGGGTTTCTGACCACGCGGCCGTGTCGGCCAAATTTATAGGCAGAGGCTAGGCCACACGGGCACACTCACAGGGCCGTGTGAGTTGCAGTGTTGCCCGTGTGCGACGACACGGCCTGGCCGAGGAAATCCACACGGCCGTGTGAGTTGCACAGCTGGCCGTGTGGAATTTGTTGAGGCTTCACACGGCCAAGGGCTCAAAACCACACGGCCGTGTGGGTGAATCCCCTGCCCGTGTGAGATTCACAGGGCCTCCACACTGCCAAAACCCATTTCCACACGGCCGTGTGAGTTGCACAGCTGGCCGTGTGGAATTTGTCGAGGCTTCACACGGCCAAGGGCTCAAAACCACACGGCCGTGTGGGTGAACCCCCTGCCCGTGTGAGATTCACAGGGCCTCCACACGACCAAAACCCATTTCCACACGGTCGTGTAAGGGGTAGGACTGGCCGTGTGGATTGCCAGAACCCCGAATTCGACCTGTTTTCACTAAAAAACGACGTTCGACTCTGGGACAACACCTGAAGACTCAAAAACACAAAAAATCAAACGAAAAAAGGTAAGAAAATGCAAACCTAGGTGGGGTTGCCTCCCCACAAGCGCTTCTTTACCGTCTTTTAGCTGGACGCCAGTAGAGGAACTAAGGGTCCTCGAGCTTGATCAGCAGCTCTGCGCACTCGTCAACACCTCCCAAATACAACTTTAGGAGGTGGCCATTCACCTTGAATGGCTCAGTTGGAGCATTGCTGATCTCCACCGCACCGTGCGGGAAAACTTGGGTGACCGTGAAGGGTACCGACCACCTAGAACGAAGCTTGCCCGGAAAGAGTTTCAGGCGTGCATTGAATTGAAGAGTAAAACACCATCACCTACCTGAAACTCCTAAGGAATACCTTAACCGAGCGTCGTGGAGACGCTTGCTGCGCTCTTTGTAGAGCCGGGTGTTCTCGTAGGCGTGGTAACGCCATTCCTCCAACTCCACCAGCTGCAGCTTACGTTTAGTACTTGCAACACTCAAATCCAGGTTTAGCAGCTTAATGGCCCAGAAGGCCTTGTGCTCTAGCTCTAGCTCTACTTGCAAATGGCACGCCTTCCCATAGACAAGCCTATAGGGGGACGTGCCAATCGGGTTTTTATAGGCCGTCCTATATGCCCAAAGAGCATCATCGAGCTTGGTGGACCAATCCTTGCAGGACTGATCCACCGTCTTTTCAATTATCCGTTTAAGCTCCCAGTTCGTCAGCTCGGCTTGCCCATTTGACTGGGGATGGTAGGCCACTGACACCTGATGCTTAACGCCATAGCGAGAGAGGAGTTTAGAGAATTGCCCTTGAAAATGGGTTCCTCGATCACTAATGATGGCGCGAGGTGTCCCGAACCGGGAGAACAGCTGCTTCAGAAATGAGCAGACCCGTCTTGCATCATTGGTGGGCATGGATTGAGCTTGTGCCCACCTCGAGACGTAGTCCACTGCAACCAATATGTACAGATTGCCAAAAGACGGAGGGAATGGGCCCATGAAATCGATGCCCCAAACATATAAATTTTCACAAATGACAGAAATATGTTGGGGCATCTCATCCAGGAAGAAATGTTACCTGACCTTTGGCAACGGTCGCACTGTCGTGCGAAGGTGTCTGCATCCTTGAAGAGCGAGGGCCAATAGAAGCCCTACTGTAGCACCTTCCGCGCCGTGCGGTTTCCTCCATGGTGACCTCCAGTAGGTCCCTCGTGGCATTGAGACAGGATGTCTCCCATCTCGTGCTCCATGACACAGCTCTGGATCACGCCATCTGCTCCGATCCTGAAGAGGTAAGGATCCTCCCATAAGTAATGCTTCAGGTCGGAGAAGAACTTGCCCTTTGCATGAGTGGCCATCCCCTTGGGTAACTGCTTGCCCACCAGATAAATGACAAAGTCAGAATACCAAGGGGCCACACTGTCCACCAGTGTCATCGCCAGCAATCTCTCACCCGGGAAGGAGTCATCGATCTCCTCTACGAAGTTGTCCACCGGAGAGGCTTCCAACCGTGAAAGATGATCTGCAGCAACATTCTCGGCTCCCTTCTTGTCCCGGATCTCTATGTCGAATTCCTGCAGAAGCAGGATCCAGCGGATGAGCCGAGGCTTTGCATCATCATTGCTCATCAAGTAGCGAATTGCCGAGTGATATGTGTAGACCACTACATGGGAAAGCCAGCAGATATGGTCGGAACTTATCAAATGCATACACCACAACGAGGAGCTCCTTATCAGTGGGGGTTTAATTCTCCTGTGCATCGTTCAAGATCTTCGACGCGTAGTAGATGGGATGGAAGTGCTTCCCGCGTCTCTGACCCAGAACAGCTCCGACTGCATAGTCACTCGCATCGCACATCAGCTCAAAGGGTACAGACCAGTCAGGAGTCACCATGATGGGAGCATGGGTGAGCTTCTCCTTCAAAGTCTCGAATGCCACAGTGCACTCAGGAGTGAACTGAAATGGTGCATCCTTTTCCAGCAGCTTGGTCAGATGCAGGGCAATCTTCGAGAAATCTTTAATAAAGCACCGGTAGAAGCCTGCATGACCCAGAAAGCTGCAAATCCCCTTCACAGAAATGGGAGGAGGTAGCTGGCTGATCGTCTCAATCTTCGCGCGATCCACCTCAATCCCCTGCTTGGAGATCATGTGCCCGAGCACAATACCCTCACGAACCATAAAATGGCACTTCTCCCAGCTGAGTGCCAGATTAGTCTCCTCGTACCTCTTTAGAACGAGTTCCAGGTTATGGAGGCAGTGAGTGAAGGAGTCTCCATACACCGAGAAATAATCCATGTAGACTTCCATGATCTCTCCAACCAGTCGGTCGAAGATCGCCAGCATGCATCTTTGGAAGGTCGCCGGTGCATTACACAGCCCAAATGGAATCCTCCGGTAAGCAAAGGTACCGAAGGGGCAAGTGAATGTGGTCTTCGCCTGATCCTCTGGTGCAATAGGAATCTGGAAATAACCAGACATGCCATCCAGGAAGCAATAAAACTCATGGCCAGCCAACCTCTCCAGCATCTGATCAATGAAAGGTAGGGGAAAATGATCTTTCCTGGTGGCGTCGTTCAGGCGCCAATAATCGATGCAGACTCTCTAGCCGGTCACGGTCCGCATCGGGATCAACTATTTCTTCTCATTCGGGACCACAGTCATCCCGCCTTTCTTCGGGACCACCTGAGTGGGGCTGACCCACTTGCTATCAGATATAGCAAAGATGATCGCTGCATCCATGAGCTTCACAATCTCTGCGCGGACCACTGCCTCCAAGTTAGGAGACAATCTCCGTTGTGGCTGCCTGACTGGCTTATCCTCATCCTCCATCAGAATTCTGTGGGAGCATAAGGATGGGCTAATGCCTCTGATATATGGTATCTATCGCCCCTCGATCGCGGCCTCGTCTAGCTCCGCGAGCTGCTCCTCCAGCTGCACATCCTGTGATGCCTGTTCCCCTAGCAAAAGACAACGCTCAAGGAAATCATCAGTACCCGCACTCGTGATGGCGAGTGCGGTTTCAAAATCAGCAACAACATCACAATAGTCTAGATCATCATAGAGCTGGGGTGCTTCATATTATCAGAAACAGAGAAGGTGATTTGTTCACCCCCAGCTTGCAAAATCAATTTTCCATCATTCACATCAATGAGAGCCTTGGCGGAGGCGAGAAAAGGTCTGCCCAATATCAATGGCACATCCACATCCTCATTTATGTCCAAAATCACAAAATCAACAGGATATGAAAATGGCCCTACTACGCCTATCAGGTCCTCTGCTATACCCCTAGGATGCACAATGGATCTATAAGCAAGTTGAATGCTCATCATAGTATCACTGGGTTCACCTAGGCCTAGTTTTTTAAACAGTTTATATGGCATGACATTTATGCTAGCGCCTAAATCCGCCAAGGACTTCCCTACATGCAAACTACTAATCATGCAAGGGATAGTAAAACTCCCTGGGTCTTTTCGCTTCTCTGGTAGTTTGTTCTGCAGGATGGCAGAACACTCCTCGTTGAGCATCACCGTTGACAGCTCCCCAAGCTTCCTCTTGTTGGTGAGGAGATCCTTCATGAACTTGGCATACTTGGGCATCTTCGATAATGCCTCCACGAAGGGCATGCTTATGTTTACCTGCTTCAGCATTGCCATGAATTTGGCAAACTCAGTCTCCAGTCGGTCCTTATGGAACCAAGTAGGAAAGGGAAGTTGTGGTACATACTCCTTCACCACTGGTTGCGGTTTAGGAGCAGGTACCTCAACCTCCTTCTCCATTTCCTCCTCATTAGCTGGAAGTGCTGAAGCAAGGGTCTCCCTCTCCTGTGCCCGCACAGGTGGGTCAGGAGTCATCTTGCCACTCCTGGTAGTAATGGCCTTGCAGTGCTCATTTGGGTCCTACGGATGAGGGATGGTCTGACCTGGTAAAGTACCAGGAGTTCTCTGAGCTATAGCCTGGGCCACACTCCCAAGCTGGGTCTGTATATCCCGCAACACAGCCTGTGTGTTTCTCTGACCAGCTTCTAGCTCCAAGAATTTATCTGAAGCTTTCTCCATGAACTGCTCGATGTTATTGAAATTGTTTGCACTATAGGTGGCCAGAGAACCCACCAAATCTCTCAATTACGCCATCGGGTCACTCTGTACTGGGGCTGCAGGTGCTGCCCCAGTCTGATGAAATGGTCGCACCTGTGACCGAGGTGGAACTGGCCCCTGTCTGGACGGGTAGAGAGGCTGCTGCGGTTGCTGAAATTGCCCTTGTCTGGGCTGGTAAGGAGGCCTCTGGAAGCTAGGTGGTCCCTGGGGGACTAGTGGTCTAGAATTTGCCCCAGCCCAAGAGAAGTTAGGATGCTGGCGCCACCCCTCGTTGTAAGTGTTGTTGTAGGGGTCGAAGCGCCTGGCATTACCGATGAAGTCCACCTACTCGTGGGGAGTAGACGACTCCCTCATTGCCTGACAGTCCTACACGGTGTGATGGAAGCTCTCACACCACTGGCAGTGCATCGCCTGCGGCTCTCCTGTACCTACAATCATGCCAGAGCGATCGATGGCTGAAACCAGCTTCGATACCACCTGCACCAAATCAGATGACTGGGTGGCTACAGCATGAACACCCCTCCCTGATGCTCTTCTCGATCTCCTGGAAGTTCCCCAATCATAGCCCTGCTCTGCCATCTCTTCAAAAAGTTGATTCAGTTGTGGCGGTGTTTTGGTGAGCATATATGACACGCCAAAACACAACACCAAACTGCGACCAAGTGTAATCGCAGCCCGGGAATGCAGTAACAGGCAAGTTCTATTATCAACCCGGGGTCTAGATCTACTGCTTACTCCGTGATTATTTATTATCTAACCAACTAATTCGATTGATTGTTGTTTAAAGCAAAAGCAGTCAGAAAGCAGGTAATGGTTCGGTTTTCAAAAGCAGGAAAGAGTCACTCGGGAATGAGTCCCCCTAGCCCCTTAGTTAGGTTCAATTGTAATTACCCTGGGTTGATTTACTGTTAATTAGACTGCGGAAGATCCGACAGTAGCTTGGAATCTCTTAAGCTGACCAAGCCCTCTTAGTCTAACTACCCGGCAGACGACTAGTCTTCACCGGGATAGAAAGATGAGGCTATGAACACAGAACTCCACTACTAGAATTGAATTCCAGTACAAAGCAGTAAACTGGCTAACTCTCGTATAACCAATCTCCTGCTATCGAATGAAGAGGCTCTAACAACCTAATCAGATTCTATCTATCTCAGGTTGCAGCAGAAATCAAGATAAGCTCATCATACTTCAATCAATTCAATAAACATGCATCATTCGATTAAAACCAAACAGTATAATCATCCTAAGTCATTACAATCAAATCCCTAACACCAGGAACTAGGGTTCTTCATACCCAAGTGAGAAAAGGGTTCTACTCCATAGAGAGAGAAAAGAAAACAGTAATCGGAGTAGTCATACTCATAATGATGAGGAAAATCTGCTCCGAGATGATGATTTCCACTCCTATGACAATCTCCAAGCTCGATTTGACGAAACCCAGCTCCAAGATAGCTTCTAGGATGTGTTCTTCATACTTTCTCTCTCTAGGGCTCTGTTTTTGCTCTGAAAATCCGATTCTCCCACTTTTGGCTCGAAATTGGCTGAAAAACCAAGAATTCCCGACTCACACGGGCAGGCCACACGGCCGTGTGGCTCACCTAGTTGCCCGTGTGAGTCAAAACGCAGTGTATCAATTAGTTCGATTTTCAGGCTTCCCACACGGCCAGGGTCGCACGGCCGTGTGAGATTTCCATCCTGCCTGTGTTTGCTCTCGGCAAAAATCACACGGCCACAATTGTAAGTTGCACGGCCGTGTGATGTCCAGGACTACCCGTGCGGCTTCCTTAGCACCTCGCCACGCGTCCGATCTTCGTCCAATCGACCCCAAACTCGCTCCCAAGCCTTCATTCACGTACTAGGACCTGGAATATCACAAACAAGCACAACCTAGCTTGAAATCGGCCTAAAACACGAGAATCAACACCTCAAACGGTGTAAGAACAGGGGTAAAAACATGTGTAATTAACGGTCTATCAACATTCCCGCCACAGACCGAGTCAATCAGCTGCTTATCCTCCGGGAAGAGAGCATGGTAGAAGGTGCCCACCTTGAAGGCGTCGGTAAAACCATGGTTGGGACACTTGAGGAAGAGACTGGTGTATCTCTCCCAAGCATCCCGGATGGTCTCATCTTCATCTTAAGTGAAGTGGGTGATTTGCTTCTGCAAGTCCGCCGTCTTGGACGGGGGATGGTAGCGAGTGAGGAACTTGTCCGCCAGGTTGGCGAACATAGTGATCGAGCCTGGAGGTCGAGTGTCTAGCCACTCCTTGGCCTGCCCCTCTAGAGTAAATGGGAAGTACCTCAGCTGGATGACATCGGCTGGGACCCCATTTATCTTGATTCCATCGATCAGCTCGTGGAATTGCCTCAGATGTGATCGGGGGCACTCCCCCTCCTTGCCAAGGAACACCACCGAACCGCGCAACATCGTGATAACCGAGGTGCTCAACTCAAAGTTGTTCGCTGGCACATGAGGATTCTGAATGGGTGACCTCATGTCCGCGGCTCTGGCGGTCCAGTAGTATCCCATGGTCTGCTCCTCAGGAATGACCACTTCATGGTCATGTGGGTCAGCCATCTCTTCTTCGTCGGCGATTTGCAGCTGTGCTAGCGCCTCCTCCGCAGCCAGTCGCGCCTTTAGAGCCCGCTTGAAGTTCCTACATGTCCGTTCAAGCTCCTGGTCTAATGGTAGAAGTTCTCCCGACTGGCTACGGGTCATGCACTACCTGCACACAAATAGCAAAAGCAACCCGTGAAGGCACACAGGTGGAAGAGAGAAAAATGCAGTAAAGAAAAAGCTAGAGTAACAAACTTTCACGTTTCCCCAATAACCTAGAGTTTCTCCGGCAACGGCGCCAAAAACTTGACACACTAAAACACAACACCAAACTGCGACCAAGTATAATCGCAGTCCAGGAATGCAGTAAAGTGGCAAGTTCTATTATCAACCCGGGGTCTAGATCTACTGCCTACTCCGTGAATATCTATTATCTAGCCAACTAAGTTAAGTGATTATTGATTTAAGTAAAAGCAGTAAGAAAGCAGGAAATGGTTCGGTTTTCTGAAGTCAAGGAAGAGTCACTCGGGAATGAGTCCCCCTAGCTCCTTAGTTAGGTTTCAATTGTAATTACCCTGGGTTGATTTACTATTGATTAAACGGCGAAAGATCCGACAGTAGCTTGGAATCTCTTAAGCTGACCAAGTCCTCTCAGTCCAACTACCCGGCAGGCGACTAACATTCACCGGGATAGAAAGTTGTGGCTATGAACACAGAACTCCACTACCGGAATTGGATTCCAGTACAAAGCAGCAGATTGACTAACTCTCGTATAACCAATCCACTACTACCGAATGATGAAGTTCTAACAACCTAATCAGATTCAATCTATCTCAGGTTGCATCAGAAATCAAGAAAAGCTGATCAGACTTCAATTAATTCAATGAATCATGCATCATTCGATTATAATCAAACAGTATAACAATCCCAAGTCATTACAATCCAGATCCCTAACACATGGAACTAGGGTTCTTCATACCCAAGTGAGAGAAAGTTCTACTCCATAGAGAGAAAGGGGAAAACAGAACAAAAAACAGTCATACTCATAACAATGGGAAGAATCTGCTCTAGGATGATGATTTTCACTCCTATGATGATCTCCAAGCTCGATTTGATGAAACCCAGCTCCAAGATCGCTTCTAGGATGTGTTCTTTGCACTTTCTCTCTCTAGGGCTCTATTTTTGCTCCAAAAGTCGATTCCCTCTCCTTTTGCTCGAAATTGGGTTAAAACCCATATTTTCCCGATCACACGGCTAGGCCACACGGCCGTGTGGCTTACCCAGCTGCCCGTGTGAGTGCCAAAATGCGGTGTTTCGAATAAATGGACTTCAAGCTACCTACACGGCCAAGGACACACGACCGTGTGTAATCTCCAGTATGCCCGTGTGAAGCCTCGCTAAATCCCACACAGCCACATTGGTTCTTTGCACGGCCGTGTGGGTTTTAGGAGTGCACGTGTGGCTTCCTCAGCTTCTCGCCACACGTTCGATCTTCGTCCAATCGACCCCGAACTCGTTCCCAAACCTTCATTCACGTACTAGGACCTGAAATATCACAAACAAGAACAACCTAGCGTGAAATCGGCCTAAAACACGAGAATCAACATCTCGAACGGTGTAAGAATAGGGGTAAAAACATGTGCAATTAATGGTCTATCACATGCCCGTGGACGTGGGAGCTTGCGCCAAGGCTTATACGGCGGCGGTGAAGCGTACGACGGCGGCATGTCTCGACATGACCATGGAGATCCGGGCCCTCAAACGACAGTTGGCCGGCTGGCTGAACGAGCCGGAACGCGAGACCACCGATGGCGGCTCGCGGAGCGATGACAACGTGGCTGACGTTGCCGCCAACGACGATGTTTCGGCCGGCGAGCAGGTGGAGCTTTCTCTCAACACGGCGGCGGGAATTGATGGTCCCCGAACCCTCCAATTTCGCGCGCAGGTAGCGGATGTGCAGGCAATTCTTCCGGTCGATAGTGGCTCGACCCATAATTATCTCAGAGCAAAAGGTTGAGGAGATGAAGTTGGGCATTGCACCTATAGCACCCTTCTCGGTGCGGATAGCAAACGGGGAGCCGATGCGCTGCTGGGGCAGGTGCGACGATGTGAAGGTCATGATTCAAGGCGAGGAGTTCGTCGTCTCCTTGTATATCCTACCGATCCGAGGAATGGACATGGTATTCGGCATTCAATGGCTGGCCGACCTCGGTCCGGTTACGTGCGATTGGCGAGCTCTAACTATGAAGTTTAAATGGCGTGACAAGGAGTTGGTACTCCAAGGCATCCACCCACGCCGCGCAGTGGCCTCGGCGGCCGAAATTGTGCACGAGGACGGGGTCGTGTGGGCGCTTTGCTGGCCACTTCAGGCAGTGGAGATCGACTCCCTCCCACCTGAGCTGCGCGAGTTGGTGCGCGAGTTTGAGGCGGTGTTCGAAACACCCTCCGCGTTGCCGCCTCGCAGGGACGTTGATCATCGCATCAAATTGAGAGATGAGGCGGATGCGGTCAATGTCAGGCCATATCGTTACGCATATCATCAAAAGGCTTAAATTGAGAAGCAGGTTGAGGAAATGTTGGCGGCAGGGTTAATCCGACCAAGCCTCAGCCCGTTCTCATCCCCGGTACTCTTGGTAAAGAAAAAGGATGGAACGTGGCGTTTTTGCACCGATTACAGGGCTCTCAACGATGTTACTATCAAGGATCGGTACCCAATTCCTATAGTGGAGGACATGTTGGATGAGCTCCACGGCGCGAGATTCTTTACGCGGCTCGACCTGCGAGCACGCTACCACCAAATCCGTATGCACGAGGAGGATGCACACAAGACGACATTTCGTTCGCATAACGGACATTATGAATATCTCGTTATGCCATTCGGCCTATGCAACGCACCATCAACTTTTCAGGCGGCCATGAACGATCTATTTCGCAGTGTCTTGCGCCGGTACGTGCTGGTTTTTTTTATGATATTCTAATTTATAGTGCGAACTGGCAGGATCACTTGCAGCACGTGCGAGAGACCCTCACAATCCTGGCACATCATCAGTATTATGTGAAGTTCTCGAAATGTGCGTTCGGTCTCTGCGAGCTCGAGTATTTGGGTCATTTTATATCGGATCGTGGTGTCCGCGTCGACCCAGGAAAAATTGAAGCCTTGGTCGCTTGGCCGCAGCCGAAGAATGTCACTGAGCTACGGGGTTTCCTCGGATTAACCGGGTACTATCGAAAATTTGTTCGAAATTATGGCCGTATCACGAAGCCATTGACTAAGTTATTGAAGAAGGGTGGATTTCAGTGGAATGCGGCGGCTAGTCAAGCCTTCACCGATCTTAAACAGGCAATGGTGTCAACCCCGGTCCTCGCGATGCCAAATTTTTCCATTCCATTTGTGATAGAAGCTGATGCTTCGGGCAAGGGGATTGGGGCCGTGTTGTCCCAGGAAGGGCGGCCAATTGCCTTCATGAGTAAGACCTTGGGGCCGGCAAACGAAGCATGGTCCACGTATCAAAAAGAGATGCACGCCATCATCACTGCTGTTCAAACCTGGCGTCCGTATCTGTTGGGTCAGAAATTTCATATTTATACTGATCAGAAGAGCCTGAAGTATCTCTTGCAACAGCGGATCGCGACTCCATATAAGCATAAATGGGTGAGTAAGTTGCTGGGTTTCGACTACGAAATCCATTACAGGTCGGGCACCAGTAATCGGGCAGTCGATGCCCTGTCTCGCGTACCCACATGCGCGCAGCTCGGCACCATTACTCGGCCAGTGTCGTCGCTGTGGGACGAGCTAAGGGCGGAGGTCCTGGTGAATCCATACCTGCAGTCAATGAAGGAAAACGCTCTCTCTACTGATCCTGGCCACTCTACTTTTCGTGCCGGGCTGATTTTTTACCGCGGCAGAGTGTTTCTTCCCCCGCTATCCAGTCTGGTGACTACTGTACTCCACGAATTCCATGATGGTCCAATGGGTGGCCACTCTGGCGTCCGTCGCACCATGGCTCGACTTTCTGGCCATTTCTATTGGCCGCAAATGAGACAGGCGGTTCAGGATTATATAGCCAGCTGTGACACGTGCCAGCGTGTGAAGACGGATTCGTTATCGCCCGCAGGACTATTACAGCCGTTGCCCATTCCATGTCAAGTTTGGGAAGATATTTCCATGGGCTTTGTTAAGGGCTTGCCAGTTTCAGGGGGTCACTCAGTTTTGTTTGTCGTTGTGGACCAGTTGACCAAGTACGGTCATTTTATGTCCCACAGTCATCCATTTTCGGCCCGACGAGTGGTGGAGGAGTTCATTAACGGCGTGGTTCGTCATCATGGCATGCCTTCCTCGATTGTCTCTGATCGTGATACCATATTCCTTAGTACATTCTGGAAGGAATTCTTTGCTCGCACTGGTACTCGCATTAATATGAGCACGGCCTATCATCCCCAGTCCGATGGCCAGACTAAGGTGGTTAATCGGTGTCTGGAACAGTATTTATGTTGTTTTGCTCATTCCCAGCCTCGACGCTGGCACATGTTCTTGTCGTGGGCCGAGATTTGGTATAATACATCATTCCATCGATCGATCGACATGTCCCCATTCAAGGCCCTGTATGGCCGTGAGCCCCCTAGCATTATTCCTTAAGAAGCGGGCGGCAGTGGAGTTGGGGCGGACGATCAACTCTTGTGCACTAGGGATGAGATTCTTCAGAAGCTTAAGACGACGTTGGAGGCGGCTAATGCCCATAATAAGCAGTTGGCGAACTTAAAAAGGCGGGATCCTCAGTTTGAGGTGGGTGATCTCATTCTTTTGCGTTTGCAGCCGTACCGACAGCACTCGTGTTTCGTCGTGCTTCTCAGAAGTTGGCGGCTCGATATTTTGGCTCTTATCCCGTGGAAGCACGCGTGGGGGCAGTGGCCTACCGATTAACTCTCCCGGATGGGATACTTATTCATCCAGTTTTTCATGTCTCACTCCTTAAACCTTACAAGGGACCTCCTCCTACGGCCGAGACCGTACCATTACCGGTTAATGATGATGGGGAGTTGCAAGTTCAACCGGCGGAGGTACTTGATCATCGTTGGGTGCGTCAAGGTGGAACGTTCGTCGAGTAATGTTTGGTGCGCTGGAACGCACTGCCACGGGATGATGTGATGCGATATCGACTAGCACGATATTCAATTCTCGTGGTCCAAAAATGAAGATTCGAGTTCAACGATTTAAGGATCAATTGGGAGCACTTTTAATGGACCAAGATGGGTCACGATGGGATAGCTGCTGCTCGTAGTACAATTATTGGCGGGCTCATTATTGGGTTGCATGGCTTATTAGGTGATTAATTACTTAAAGTGGCATGGGTTAATCCATTGGTTGGTGGAATTCATGAAAAGTGACGTGAGTGTGCATGAGGAAAAGATGGCATGAATTCATGGGTATAATTACATGGCAATTAAAGGGAAGGCCACGTGAAGATCATTATTATTATTAAAGGAAGGTTTCCGCAGCCAGCAATGAGAACGGAACTCAATTCCGTGAAGGAGAAGGAAAGTCGGCAGTGGAACGGTGCATTTGTCTTTATTTAATTAATGGATTAATTGCATGGTTGGTCACTGAAATTACAAAAAACGTTCAAGTTTGGTCACTCAAAATATTTAAATCCATTGGTGGTACTTCAGTTTACTGAAACCGTTCACGTTTGCTCACTCTCCGTCCAACTCCGTTAACTTTTGCTGATGTGGCAGTCAACTCTCAAAGTTGACCGTTAACTTAGTGACGTGGCAGTTAAAAAATTATTAAAAATAAAAAAATAAACTTTTATATTTTCCACCTCATTATTACATTCATTAAAAAATAAAAATAAAAAATAAAAAACCTAATTTCTTATTAAATTCATTAAAATGCAGGACGAAATAGTTCCGATCGTCACAGGCATTGGGATCCCACCGCCGGATTTGCTCCCTCAACGGAACCCAGCTCGGCGGCGGAGAAATGGGGAATGTGGTGGCTGCGGCGGAGAGGATTTTCCGGTGCCCGTATTGCTCAAAGGTGTTCGGGTCGGGTCAAGCACTGGGCGGACACAAGAGGTCGCATCTCAACTGCGGTGGTTCCTAGTTCCTACCCTTCGCCAGCTGCCGCTCGTCCACCACCACCAAAAGGAATATGGGAAGAAGCCCTTCAAAACATTCTAATGCTCGTACTTGGAGTTGGTAGCAGCCAAGAGAGCAGCTCCAATCCCAGACCCATCTTTCGAGTGCTCGATCACAATGTTTCTCGAAACTTCTGACCCCAAAAGCTCTTCAACAGCGCATTGCATATACCCTCTATACTGAGGATAATGCTCGTAGAGGCCACCATCCATTGCCACGACAGTTCGCTTCCCGTAGATCGAGCCCTTTGAATCCTGGTCCATCTTCTGCAGGATTCCCACGATCCCGGCTCCTGCTAGCCTCCCTCCTCGTTTCACAATCGCGTCGCAGACCTCCAATGCCACTTTTCGGGAGCTCAAGTTGGACTCCACCTTGTAAAGAGAAATGATAAAATCTAGGCATTAGGCCATTGTGCCATTTAGCCTTGGAATTGCATCAGTCCTTTCTACATAACAAGCATTGGTTCCAGTACCCAAAACGACTGCTACCATGACATCGTCGTCCCAGTACCTTGCTCCGGCCAATGCACCCACCGTGTCGTTGACCTAATTCCGGGCGACGGAGCGGGGGAAATGTGGCAGAGGAGGGAGCGGACGTAGCGGGGCGCGGCGACGGAGATGTCAGCGGTCAGGGGCGACGGCGGTGGCGAGAGGAACGATTCCATCGTTACGCTTCGGCTCAGCATTCACCGGCCTTACAGCGGAGGAGCGCTTACGAGAAGAAGATAGGTTGACGGCGGTGGCGGTGGAGGGATGATCCAAAAATCGGACGAGCCGATTCGTAGAGCTAAACAAATCAGAAGGGGAAAAAAATCGATAAACGCAAACTCAATCAGACAATCGACGGGAGCAAATACGACGATATCAGCCAGAAATTAGAGTGTAAATGGAATCACAAATGTACCTTTGGGCTCGGAGGAGGAAGAAGCAGTAGATCGAGCAAGATTCGAAGCCGAAATTGCGGTGGTGGAAGAAGAGGTCGCGACGAAAGCCATGGTGAGTTTGTGCAATGAGTGTTCTCTGGATTGGTTCTTGCGGCCGGCCGGCGGGATGGCTTGGTTTGGTTTTTCGTGTGTACAGGTAAGTTTTATTTTTATTTTTAATAATTGTAAAATGAGGTGGAAATTGTAAATATTTAAATTTTATTATTTTATTATTTTTTAATGACCACGTCACTCATTTAACGGTCAACTATAATAGTTGACTACCACATCAGCAAAAACTAACGGAGACTAATGGAGAGTGACCAAACTTGAACTATTGAACTAATCTTAGTGACCATGAATGGAATTAAATATTTGCAGTGACCAAACATGAACGGTTTTAGTAAACCCAGTGACCATCCTTGCAATTAACCCTTTAATTAATAGTTTTAGTCTTATTAAAGTAGTATAATGTTTCCTAGTTAGTTTGGGATTTGTTTTTCTTATTCCTTTTAGGTTAGTTTTATGTTTTTGAGACCTCTATAAATAGAGGGTGTAAGAGCTACGAATTTGGTACCCAACATTCAAGTTTTAGCAATCAAATACAAGCTGGAATGCTATTTAACGCCCTAAATATTTGAATTTTTCAATTTTATCGCCCTAAACTACCCAAATAGACACTTTTGCCCTCAACTAAACCTAAACTCATCCACCCAAGTCCAACCACCAACCCATCCCCTTCCCCTTCCCCTTCCCTGTATCGTCTCCCATCTCCAACACCCTTCTACCCCGCCACCAGCCACCCTCCCCGCCATGGCGCCACCTGCAACGAGGCTTCCCTTCCCACCAGCCACTTGTCCGCCCTTCCCTTCCCCTCCCATCCCACGACGCCGTCAGCCACGAGACTCTCCCCGTCGGAGGAGGAAGAAGAAGCCCACCGCCAACCACGAGACTCACTGTCAGTAGCATCCCAGAAGAAGCCGCGCCGTCATCGTCATTCCTCCTAGCCAGATCTGTGGTGATAGTTGCTGCTTCGCTTTTTTTTTATTTCTGATGCCGGCAACGAGGCGGGCTGAAAACCCGTCGTCGGCAGGCTGGAGACGTGGTGTCGACCTGTCTCAGCCCGCCGGCGACGGGTTTTCAACCCGCCTCGTTGCTGGGCGGGCAGGTAGGGTTTACGCGGAGGTCGGAGGAGAAGCGGGTAGGTTACCCACCTGGAGCCAGGGCGAGGCAGGTAGGGTATCCGCCCAGCCACGGGTCCAGCCGGGTTTCCAACCCGCCCCTACTTGGTCCAGACATATATCCGATCTGTCCCGCTCTAGTTCGGGTAGAAATATGACCGCCCCGCTCTGGTTCGCTTGTTGGTCAGACCGGTCTCTTAAAAAAATTATGTGAATATACATGTAATTTACAAATTAGAATTTGTGATCTATGGTTTAGTGTTTGACTGTTTGTGATTCAGATATTCAAAATAAAAAAAATTGTGTGATTTATTTGTATGCAAAAGAATTTGTGATTAGAACTACGATTACATGAGTTATTATTGATTAGTATGTGAATTATTAATATGTTTATTACCATAAATAGTTTGTTGTACATATTAATTATTATGTTTAAAAATGTTTTCGTTAATTTATGATTGAATCATAAATAAAACTAATGATAATTGTAAATCCACGTAGTCGGTCTCGTATGGGTATGAAAATAACTATTCCAAATTTAAAATGCTTACAAAATAATCACATTCCAATTCAACAATAATTTATGGAATCTTAGTTCTAATCAAAGCTTTGGCATTATTAGTGGGTGTAGATGCATGTGAGGTATCATTCATGTACTAATTACTAACCTTTATGTTAATTTGACCAATCCTATTACAATGTCATCTTAGAGGCCAAATCATTCGAACCTTCACTAACAACAATCGTTTACAACATCGAAAGACTCATGTTAGTCTGAAGAAATTCCCTGTTTTAACACCCAAGGCACTCGAAACCTTGATTAAAGATTTGACACTATTCATGTTTTCTTCGCTCATTGACTTCAAATCAAGAAACGGTTGAATCCAGTGCGTTCAGAGATATTTCAAGGGACCAGTGAGAATTTTGGCCATTTCCCATGTTGCTAGCTCGAGAAATCAAGAAAATACAATTTTAACGATATTTTATAATAACGACAAATTTTATAATTAGTGATTATGCTTAAGCATGTTCACGAATAATAGACATAATCATAAATACTAAAGCAAACGTTTTCTCTCTTGCACCTTCTATGTACCCGTCCTAAACCCTTCTCCCCCAAACCATATATACTGTGGATTTTCTCCTCCAGTATTAATTTTGGCAATCTCCTTTGTTGTTGTAGAAGGTTCACATGGGTATCATAAACAACATCACTTATAAACAATGACGTGTAATCGACTTTATCACCCTCATCCAAATCCTCCCTACAAAAATATACAATGTAAAAACATTTAGTCGTGCAACAATTATGTTACGATAATTAAATTATAAAAACAACAAATAAATCGAGTACTTACCGAATCACCCATAATAATTTCCTTGTTGGTTAATGATGGTGGTACAAGATTTTTATCCTCCTTCCTAATAAACACAATACACAACGAGTGTAACATAATTAGTATAATTTATGTGAATTTTCATTAAAAAATGTCCATAACATCACAAAATTTGTTCGAGCATGTTCAAAACAGGACTAGACCAACGGACGGACATGTCGAAAACATGACAGAACCTTTGGTCGAGCATGTTGAAAACGTGTCCCGACCGCAGGGCGAACATGTTGAAAACCCGCTTCGCCACGGTTCCAAACATGCTGCGTGGATGCCTGACGGGTGGGAGGGGCAGGTTGGCAGCACGTCCGCTCCATGGCCGAGACAGATTTTCAACATGTTTGGACAGCTGTCGAGGCAGGTTTTCAACATGCTCGGCCCACTTTTCTGGAAAAAAAAAATGAAAACGAAATCAAACCTTCAATCCGAGCGCCTGCATGCTATGGCGACTGGAAAATAATGATGCCTCTACCTCCGACGAACTCGCCGGAATCCGACGAAAATTTACCAATGTAGAAGATTGTGATTGATTTTTGTGGTGTTAGTGTTTTGTTTTAGTTTTTGGGCTGATATTTGTGTTTTTTTTTCCGTAAAGAAAAAGTTCAAATGGGTTGGGTTCTTAACTCTAGGATAGTTGAACCATAAAATTAAATGAAGGACATTTATGTAATTACCTATGTTTTAGGGTTATAGAATTTAAATATTTAGGGCGACGAATAGGAACACTCAATACAAGTGTTTACAAGTTCAAGTGAACGTTTTGCTTATTCGCTCCTTTGAGGATTCGGGAGGTTTGTGTGGTCTCTTATCAACTAGAGAACGCGTCTAGTTGTGGCGAGCATCGACGATATCGATTGGCCTCTTCCACGGGTTCGAGATTGTTTGGAAGGTTTCATATACCTTCTGGCCCTTCTCACGAGTTCGGATTTGTTTGATCGATTCCGCAAGTATCTTTATTTCGTGTTATTCAAGAAAGGAGAAAACCCCTAAAAAGTTCGACGTGTGCAACTCTGGTTTTTGGTCCGTTTTGGGAGGATTCTCGAATTATGATCACATCAAGTGGTATCAAGAGCCCGGTTCAAACGCAGCGGAGAAGACAAAGGTTCTTGGAGTTCTTGGTAGTTCGAGAAACATTCTTGGTAGTATTGATCGTCAAGAAAGCAAATCTTGGACGTTCTTGAGAGTTTCTTGTGCGGTAAGGAAGGTATCTTGAAGACAAAGCATTCGTGGGGTTCTTCTTTAGCAAGAAACCATGGCGGAACAAGCACAAGACGTGGCGTCAATATTACGACACATTAGCGCGCAAATAGAAGCTTATCGTCAAGGGCAAGCACAAATAAATGCGAGCCTTACTCGATTGGAAATTTCATGGGGAATTAGTGCGTCAGCAGTAATAATCCAACCAGAAGCTCCGTTGAAGATAGGGAATCAAAATTCATATCAAGAGCATTCTTTTGAGGCTACCATAGAGACACAAGAGACAAGTCCAGAAGTCTTTGACATCAAGATTCAAGCAATTCAACATAAAGACAAGGAGGAGTATATTGAAATATCGCCTATGGAAGGTCCACTTTTCGATACTTGTTGTGAAGAGTATGAGGATTTTGATTATGAGGAGGCGATAGAAGATGTTCTTGTTGAAAAGCCAGATTTGGGTGCGCCGGATTGTGAGCAATACATGAAGAAACCAGAAATCAATGGAGGAAATGAATGCATGCAAATTCTGGGGGATTCATCAATTGTTCCAAAATATGATCATATTGATTTCGTGGTTGGTGATGCAATTTTCAAAGAGGGAGCACGCATGAAAAAGCGACGAGAATTGCAGAGCTATATGGAAGGTTTTCATCTAAATGGAGTCTCTACAATTCGTGGACGAATTGTTCTTAAGAAGGGGGGAATGATACAATTCTCGCTATCACAACAATTTCGTTCAAAAGCCAAAAAGTGTGGTGCTAATTGGAGATCAAAGTTCTGTAAAGATTCGAGGTCGAATCTTCTTCAAGAGAGAGGGAATGATGCGATATCGACTAGCACGATATTCAATTCTCGTGGTCCAAAAATGAAGATTCGAGTTCAACGATTTAAGGATCAATTGGGAGCATTTTTAATGGACCAAGATGGGTCACGATGGGATAGCTGCTGTTCGTAGTACAATTATTGGCGGGCTCATTATTGGGTTGCATGGCTTATTAGGTGATTAATTACTTAAAGTGGCATGGGTTAATCCATTGGTTGGTGGAATTCATGAAAAGTGACGTGAGTGTGCATGAGGAAAAGATGGCATGAATTCATGGGTATAATTACATGGCAATTAAAGGGAAGGCCACGTGAAGATCATTATTATTATTAAAGGAAGGTTTCCGCAGCAAGCAATGAGAACGGAACTCAATTCCGTGAAGGAGAAGGAAAGTCGGCAGTGGAACGGTGCATTTGTCTTTATTTAATTAATAGTTTTAGTCTTATTAAAGTAGTATAATGTTTCCTAGTTAATTTGGGATTTGTTTTTCTTATTCCTTTTAGGTTAGTTTTATGTTTTTGAGACCTCTATAAATAGAGGGTGTAAGAGCTACGAATTTGGTACCCAACATTCAAGTTTTAGCAATCAAATACAAGTGTTTACAAGTTCAAGTGAACGTTTTGCTTATTCGCTACTTTGAGGATTCGGGAGGTTTGAGTGGTCTCTTATCAACTAGAGAACGCGTCTAGTTGTGGCGAGCATCGACGATATCGATTGGCCTCATCCACGGGTTCGAGATTGTTTGGAAGGTTTCATATACCTTCTGGCCCTTCTCACGAGTTCGGATTTGTTTGATCGATTCCACAAGTATCTTTATTTCGTGTTATTCAAGAAAGGAGAAACCCCCTAAAAAGTTCGACGTGTGCAACTCTGGTTTTTGGTCCGTTTTGGGAGGATTCTCGAATTAGGATCACATCATGATGCAACCTGGGAAAGTCGGACGAGGCTTGAGGAGCGCTTCCCCAGTTTCGACCTTGAGGGCAAGGTCGCTCTTCCGGAGGGGAGCAATGATGGAACCGCGTCCACGTCCAGACTCCAGCCCATGCAGAGGAGGATGTCCG
Source organism: Linum tenue (assembly GCA_946122785.1). NCBI lineage: Eukaryota > Viridiplantae > Streptophyta > Magnoliopsida > Malpighiales > Linaceae > Linum > Linum tenue. The sequence continues at coordinate 12,303,021 of CAMGYJ010000004.1, read as the reverse complement.
CGCGACAGCCCAAGCCCAGTAGTCGTTATGACGATTATTATTAATTAATTATTGTTAGTACGTTACTGATTATGAGTTCGGATTATTTGTACGCAAATTAGAATATAAATAGCGCCTAATTGCTTAAGGGGTCCAGTGGGAAGTGGATTGGTCTACAATAAGTATCCTGCAGACTATATGGATCGCCGTCCATCACATTCTAAGATTCCATATCAGCCGTTGATTCAAGACTCTCAACTGCTCACCTTCTCCCCGCGTCTATGCATCTCTTCACCTTCTCGCCGTCTTTCCATCTCCGTCAGCAAATCGGCTGGTGGCTAGCCAATCAAAGTCAACGATTAAGCCTCCTCCTTGGGTGTCTATGTGTCTCTTCATCTTCTCGCCGTCTTTCCCCCATCTCCGTCGGCATATCGGCTAGCGGCTAGCCAAGCAAAGTCAATGATTAGGCTCCACCTCGGGTTGGCGATATGCACCATCGCTGATGTTGTCGTTTCCCAAACATGTATTCACAAAATTCAGAACCGTCAGGATCATTTATGCAAGCCTGTAGTCACCAATTCCTTGCACTGTCGCCGCCGATGTCGTTTCTCAAAATCCAGAACCGTCGAGGATAAGTAACAAACTCTAGGCACCCTATTTTATTTTCAATCTAATTGGGTAATCGTAAAAGCAGGGCAAGCAATTAGAAAAAAGGATGATTGGAAGAAGCCACCACATTTGGCAGAGAAGTACGACATGAAGATGAACATGAGAGGAACAAGGACAATCGATCAAATTGCATGCAATTGATCGACGCTCTTTTAGTTCATGTAGAATTCTCGATGCTAGCCGGATTCAAAAAGCCAACGAGGTAGCAGCCAGTTGAGAAAGTGAGGGTGGTCGGAAATGATATTTAGTTTTTTTCCACCAGGTGATAATATGGAATTCGATTGCAATAAAAGAAATAGAGGGGTGGCAGCAAAGTGATTAAAAGAGAACTATATGCTGAATTGCCGATGGAGGAATAGCATGCAATTTTGGATTAGAGTACCAAAAGAATGCATCACAATGAGAACGATGGTGATAAAGTCAGGGGAAACGAAGGAAGCTAATAGAGCTCATTAAGTGACATTTGTTCACTGTAAAAAAAAGTGACATTTGTCGCCACAAGCTATTCATTTCTCACCACGTGTAGAGTGAAATGACGAGTCTTGGTGAATAATGGAAGGGAAGGGAAGGGAACTAATGCCATTAGAAAGAAAATTCGAGGATTAAAGAAAGACAATGTTGTTGGGTTTACTCTTACACAAATTATAGTGGTAAAATGATACATGCTATCCAAATATTAAGTGGAAAACACCGTGGAAATCTATTTTATGGAGTGAATTTTCAAATACTTCTTATCTCTAAGTATTTAATATTTTATATAATTGCACTCAAATGTATCAAAAGTATACCCAATACATATTGTACAGATGATGTTTAAACTATTCATACCACAAGTATAAAAGTTCATTTACAAAACCAAATAGCACAACAAATCCAAAAAAGAGAAAAACTCGTATATTGTTGAACATATAGTTGAGCAATAATGATGATGATCCCTTATAGGATTGGAGTCTGATTTACTTGATTGCAACTCGGCTAGACATTGCATATTGTTGTTTAGGTTGTTAACCTGTTCATGATTACTGCCCCTAGACCACATTTGATGATTGTTCATTGCATCATATGCTACATAATGTACCGTATTTGGACTTTCTTCCTAAATTATAGTGAACTGATTATTATCATGGGTTCATGTATTAAGTTGGGTTAGTATTTGTGTACAAGAATTACTAGAAGCACGAAAGTTTCCCATCCTCGATTAAGGTAGAGTATCGGTTCATGTTTGACGTGAGTTTATATATGCAACAATGGTACCAACATTTGCAAAATACAAATACCATAATCAAATTGAAAACCATTTACTCCAATTTGGTCAGGTCAATTACGATTTGGTATGCTCGTCCTTTCATTTTAAAGAGAATCATATTTGATTTGTTCGAATCCAACAAAAAAATTTGGTTCAATCAATCAAATTTGGTGTGAATTACATAATTCATCATTATTACCGCTACGAAGTGCGGGCCAATTATCTAGTAAAACATATAATTCGCATTTGAACACCATCTTCCCCAAATATGGGTAAGATTAAACAGAATCAAGAAATTAAGAGAATCAAAATAAAATCAAAACATATATATATACAGGAGTGCTAATTGGAGCTTTGCCAGCTCAGCCACCAAGAAGCATACCTTCTTTTGCGGAGGGGTAGTTTTGGTAAAATACGTAAGATCCGAGCCTCACTTTGTCATTTATTGGGCTGGTTAGTTAAGCCCACTATTTTTGTACTGTTAAGTAATCTCACTATAAGATAAAGCGAAGCTGACGGTGAAAATTGTCTCTGGTCCCTATTATCACATTTCCAAATCCTAAACAGATTTGTACTGCATTAAGTATTTAACACAGAAACAAACAAATTTTGCCCAACTGATAATAGTGAAGGCGGGGAAAATTGGGGACCAAAAAAATATACAAGAGTGAAAATTGGAGCTTTGCCAGCTCAGCCACTGAAGAGCATCCCTTATTTTACGGAGGGGTGATTTTGACAAAATACTCAATTATGACCCGAGCCTCACTCTGGACTCAGCCAGTTTTTGGGTCGGTTAGTTAGTCCCACTAGAAGATAAATAGAAACAAGTAATAAAGATTGGTTCCCTGATACATGTTCCAACTTCCAACTCCGAAACAGTTTATTTACTATCTATTGACATAGAAGCAAACAAATAATGACCCAACTCATAATAGTGGAGCCAGCCAGGGGAAAAAACTTGGAAGGATTCAAATGGTATCCAAATTGGCACAGACACAGCTCAAGAACACGTATGACAATAATATATGTATGACAATAACATATGAAGAACCAAGAAGAAACAACAAAAAATCCAAAATTCTTATAAGATTAATTATCGAATTATATCCAAGGCCAAATGAGATATTTGACCAATGGGTTTTATTGTTGTTTGATCTTCAACAATCACTAGATACTCTTTCTTTCATGAGGACAATGGATCGCATTATCAAAAAATAAAATGATGACAATGGATCGGGTCTAGAGCAAATGGTCCAATAATTAAAAATTATTCGGGGTTTACTCATATCCATAGCTACACAATAATTAAAAATTGAGTATAAAATCATGCCTATACTCGATCAGATTTCGAGTATTCATAGTAATCCATAGGTAATAATTTTTCTTCATACCTAGGGATGAAAACGGATCAAGTCGGGACGGATGGTTCATATCCATTACCCTACCCAAAATAATTTGACTTTTACCCTTATCTATATCCACACAAGAATCGTGTAGAAAATCAAAACCATGGTCACACTCGATCGAGTTTCTTTTTGATAATGGTGAAAGATTTTATTACGAAAGAAAATGGAAAAACAGGGTAACAAAACAAAGCAAAGCAAACAAAAACGAAAAAGGAAAAAAGGCTGAAAGCTCAACAGGATTGAGCCGCCCGCAAGAGACAAAGCAAAAGAAATAGAAGAAATAAAACGCAACAAAGCACCGAAAGCAAAGGAAGCACAATTAAATGGACTAAACTATTCCTACTGTGAAGGACAAAAGCACACTCGACCGAGTTTCTATATCCACGGTTATCATAGGTAATAATTTTTCTTCGTAACTTCAACAAATATATTACGTTATCAATTAATACTCACATTAAAAAATTATAAAACTACTTCACTAATTTCAAGAAAAATAGTTAAAGAGAACACAATTGCATGAGAATATTATATATTTATAATAAATATAATATATGATTGAAAAATATAATGACCATTTGTAGATAAAATACACACATATGTTTAATCGGGTGGGTTGGGGTTAGATAATGATAAAATCATATCCATCCATTATCCACAAAAACTTTGGGTTCTGGTTTTACACTACCTAATTAGGTCGGATTCGGGCAGTGTTTATAATTTTTGTCATCCCTACTGTTGAGTGTTATGGGCTTTAGCCCACCCATATCTCTCGGCAGAATGGGTTTCTTAGGGCAGCCGAGTTTGGTCTAGGGTGAAACCCTAGAATTGTATATATATCTATGTAATGGAACCTATCGAAGTTAAGCTGAATAAGAGATACAATAGCTTCGGCTGTGGACTAGTCTCGTTCATCCTGAACGGAGAAACCACGTAAACCTGTGTGTTCTTTACGTTTCCGTTTCGATTAACATGGTATCAGAGCCTATGTCTTTTGAACAGATAACCCCACGTTTGAACTCCAAGAATTATGATGTATGGGAGTTTCAATTTCGGACGTTGATTGAGGGGAAGGGTTTACTGGTCTGGCTTGATGGGATGGTAGCTCGTCCAACCTCACCGCCGGCAACCATACAAGAAGTACAAAAGTGGGCAATGAACGATGCAAAGGTCCGAACTCTTCTCCTCAATTCCGTCGACGCCTCCATCCTCCTGGGCCTTCGTATGCTTCCCGCCTCCGCTGCTATGTGGACATATCTGGCGGATACATACCGCACCGTCACGGCATCTCGGCAATACGAGATAGAGGTAGAACTCTCTCGTCTCAATCAAGGGAATCTGGACGTCACTTCGCATTATAATGCAACTCGGAACCTGTGGACCGAGCAAGACCTAGTTCTGGCGAGCCTTCTTTCATCGGCTGGATCGGCAGAAGTCAATGCCGAGAGGGGGAAGATGAGAACTATGAAATTTCTTATGCGGCTGAATCCAGAATATGAAACCATCCGAACTTCTTTACTCAACCGTGAAAATCTTAAGCTTGAAGGAGTCTTGGGTTCCTTAATTCAAGAGGAAACTAGGCTCCGCACACAGGCAACCTTGGATACACGCCCTGGTGCTGCCGATAATTTGTCGGTCTTCAGCGTCGCACCAAACCAGTCCCGCCCGTTGCCATCTGCTGCCGCTGCGAGAACAGGAGTCTCTCAAGGGAATTCCTCCAGCTCATGGGAAGAACAAGGTGACTCCGCCTATGCTGCATATCGCGCACCTTTTCAGCGCCGGGTGTCGTCCAATGATGTCGAGTGTTTTCACTGTCATGATCGCGGCCATACGAAGAAATACTGCCGCAAACGGAACTATTGCCACTATTGCAAGAAGACGGGGCATATAATTTCAGAGTGCCCCGCCTTGGAGGGTCGAAATCGCGATGCTGGTGATCGCAGTGGAGGTGCTGCACCTCGTCCTGGCTCGACACATACCCGCCAGGCCTATGCCACTCAACCTGCCGGGGAGGCTGCTGGTTCAGAGGCCATGGTAGTGACACCAGCAGCTCTCGAACAACTCGTCAACAAGGCCATCTCGTCTGCATTTGCGAGTTTGCAGGTTTCTGGTAAGATCCCTAAATGGATACTTGATTCTGCATGCTTTAATCACATGACTGGGGACCTAGCCCTAGTATTTCTCGACTTGGATATAAGTACTTTGCGCTATTTATTGAGCATGCAACCCGATACACATGGGTCTATTTCCTTCACCTCAAATCTGACCTTTTAACTGTTGCCACAGAATTCCTTGCCATGATTAAAACTCAATTCGGTAGGACTGTTCGTGTAGTCCGTTCTGATCCTGGAGGAGAATTTAGTTCTAGTCCCTTGCTAAATCTTTATCGATCTCTCGGTATTCTCTCTCAGAAATCTTTCCCTTCTCCCAACAAAATGGTCTGGTAGAAAGGAAAAATCGTCATGTTCTTGAGGTCACTCGTGCTCTACTACTCTCATCATATGTCCCTTCCTCGTTTTGGCCTGAAACTGTTGCTACCGCTATTCGTCTTGTTAATTACCAGATTACTCCTGTCCTAAATAACACCAGTCCCTACTATCGTCTCTTTTCAAAACCTCCTCCATACTCTCGTCTTCGTGTTTTTGGGTGTGTCTGCTTTGTTCTTCTCCCTCGATCTGAACGTACTAAACTTACTTCGAAAATAGCTCGTTGTTGCTTCCTTGGCTATAGTGACATCCATAAGGGTTACTTGTGCTATGATCCTAGTGCCCGTCGTGTTCGTATTGTCTGTCATGTCGTGTTTCTTGAAAATTTGATGTATCATTCTTCTGTGTCTGGCTCCGATCCACCATTGTTTGATCAGTCCCTCGCTCCACCTTCCTTTTCGGATGATGATGATGATGATGATGATGCTGGGATACTTGACTTCACCGACAATGATCTACCCCCCCCCCCCCCCCCCGACTCCCCTCCCTGGACAGCACCATCATCTCCTGGCTCGTCTTCTTCAGGTTCTTCCTCCACAGATGGTTCCTCGCCTCCTCCACCTCCCGTGGAGCCTCCTCGTTGCTCACTTCGTTCCACTAAGGGTGTCCCTCCTGTTCGGTATATGGATTATCTGGCCTATAGTGTTGACTCTATTCCTGTTCCTACTCGTTATGCGCAGGCTAAGGGTCTCCCTGAGTGGGATAATGCTATGACAGAGGAGATTGACGCGCTACATGCTAATCATACATGGGACATGGTTCCTCGTCCCCCGCCTTCTGTTCCGGTTATTGGTTCTCGATGGGTGTATGCGATTAAGGTTTGTCCCGATGGTTCTCTTGAGCGATTTAAAGCCAGGGTGGTGGCTTAGGGTTTCTGTCAGGAATACGGGATTGATTTTGAGGAGACTTTTGCTCATGTGGCAAAGATGGTTACTGTTCGTACTCTGTTGGCAGTTGCTTCTCTTCGTGGGTGGCCTCTTTTTCAACTCGACGTTAAGAATGCTTTCTTGCATGGGGAGCTCAAAGAAACTGTGTACATGGAGCCGCCGCCTGGGTATGCTCATGGCACCTCTGATCAAGTTTGTCTTCTTCGCCGATCTCTTTATGGCTTGAAACAAGCTCCCCGTGCCTGGTTCGAAAAATTCCATTCTACTATCATCGGCCTTGGATTTGAGCAGAGTCTTAATGACCCATCGCTATTTACACGTCACACGTCTCGGGGTCTTGTGGTTCTCTTGTTATATGTTGATGATATGATCGTTACTGGTGATGATGCCTTGGGGATTGAAGCCCTGACTAAAGGTCTTCATGCTTACTTTAGTCTTAAGGAACTTGGCCTTGTATCATACTTCCTGGGGCCGGAAGTGACGCGAAGTAAGGCTGGGATTCTATTGAGTCAAGGCAAATATATTGATGATATATTAGAGACAGCTCGATTCAGTGATTGTACTTCCGTCTCCACGCCGATGGAGCTTAGTTTGAAGCTAGGACGTGAGTCTGGGGAGCCATTATCAGACGGCGGGAAGCACTACATGAGTATTGTTGGGAGTTTGATTTATCTCACATCTACTCGTCCTGACATTGCTTATGCGGTGCAGATAGTCAGCCAGTTTATGTCTGCTCCTCGTACTGATCACTTGGCTGTTGTCCATCGTATTCTTCATTACTTGAAGGGCACACGAGAGCTTGGTATGTTTCTTCCCTCGTCTGGCTCGCTTGTGTTGCATGCTTTCTCCGACTCTGATTATGCAAGGTGTGTTGATACCCGTCGTTCCACTACGGGGTGGTGCATTCACTTGGGTGAGTCCTTTGTTTCTTGGCGGTGCAAGAAGCAAGACCGGGTTTCCAAATCTTCCACTGAGGCGGAGTATCGTGCTATGTCTGATGTTGCGTCGGAGCTTGTTTGGCTTCGTCGTTTACTTGGAGATTTAGGAGTGGAGTGTGATCTTCCTCTCCAACTACATGTTGACAACAAAAGTGCCATTCAGATTGCTACTAATCCAGTGCTTCATGATCGTACAAAGCACATTGAGGTTCATCTTCATTACATACGCGACTTGGTTCGTGATGGTATTCTCCGGTTATTTTATATCACATCAGAGGACCAGATTGCTGATCTACTTACCAAGTCTTTCTCGGCTGACCGTCATTTCTTTCTTTCTCGCAAATTGATGATGAGAGATCCTCATCAATTTGGGGGAGGCTGTTGAGTGTTATGGGCTTTAGCCCACCCATATCTCTCGGCAAAATGGGTTTCTTAGGGCAGCCGAGTTTGGTCTAGGGTTTCACCCTAGAATTGTATATATATCTATGTAATGGAACCTATCGAAGTTAAGCTGAATAAGAGATACAATAGCTTCGGCCGTGGACTAGTCTCGTTCATCCTGAACGGGGAAACCACGTAAACCTGTGTTCTTTACATTTCCGTTTCGATATTTCCATTTCGATTAATACCTACTCCCATGTCTACTTTCTCTTCGAATAATTTTTTTTTTTTTTGAAAGAAGTATACAAATATTATAATAGAGCGGGATATGAGATGATTACCGATTTATTTGATAAACTAAAAATTTGAAGAAACACACTCCGGGCAATCGCCCGGGCAAATTGCTAGCAATAGATCGACGCTCTTTTAGTTCATGTAGAATTCTCGATGCTAGCCAGATTCAAAAAGCCAACGAGGTAGCAGTTGAGAAAGTGAGGGTGGTCGGAAATGATATTTAGTATTTTTCCACCAGGTGATAATATGGAATTCGATTGCAATAAAAGAAATAGAGGGGTGGCAGCTAAGTGATTAAAAGAGAACTATATGCTGAATTGCTGATGGAGGAATAGCATGCAATTTTGGATTAGAGTACCAAAAGAATGCATCACAATGAGAACGATTGTGATAAAGTCAGGGGAAACGAAGGAAGCTAATAGAGCTCATTAAGTGACATTTGTTTACTGTAAAAAAAAGTGACATTTGTTGCCACATGTTATTCATTTCTCACCACGTGTAGAGTGAAATGACGAGTCTTGGTGAATAATGGAAGGGAAGGGAACTATTGCCATTAGAAAGAAAATTCGAGGATTAACGAAAGACAATGTTGTTGGGTTTACTCTTACACAAATTATAGTGGTAAAATGGTACATGCTATCCAAATATTAAGTGGAAAACACAGTGGGAATCTATTTTATGGAGTGAATTTTCAAATACTTCCTATCTCTAAGTATTTAATATTTTATATAATTGCACTCAAATGTATCAAAAGTATACCCAATACATATTGTACAGATGATGTTTAAACTATTCATACCACAAGTATAAAAGTTCATTTACAAAACCAAATAGCACAACAAATCCAAAAAATCTATAAAGAAAACCTCATATATTGTTGAACATATAGTTGAGTAATAATATTGATGATGATCCCTTATAGGATTGGATTCTGATTTACTTGATTGCAACTCGGCTAGACATTGCATATTGTTGTTTAGGTTGTTAACCCGTTCATGATTACTGCCCCTAGACCACATTTGATGATTGTTCATTGCATCATATGCTACATAATGTACCGTATTTGGACTTTCTTCCTAAATTATAGTGAACTGATTATTATCATGGGTTCATGTATTAAGTTGGGTTAGTATTTGTGTACAAGAATTACTAGAAGCACGAAAGTTTCCCATCCTCGATTAAGGTAGAGTATCGGTTCATGTTTGACGTGAGTTTATATATGCAACAATTGTACCAACATTTGCGATATACAAATACCATAATCAAATTGAAAACCATTTACTCCAATTTGGTCAGGTCAATTACGATTTGGTATGCTCGTCCTTTCATTTTAAAGAGAATCATATTTGATTTGTTCGAATCCAACAAAAAAATTTGGTTCAATCAATCAAATTTGGTGTGAATTACATAATTCATCATTATTACCGCTACGAAGTGCGGGCCAATTATCTAGTAAAACCTATAATTCGCATTTGAACACCATCTTCCCCAAATATTGGTAAGATTAAACAGAATCAAGAAATTAAGAGAATCAAAATCAAATCAAAACATATATATATACAAGAGTGCTAATTGGAGCTTTGCCAGCTCAGCCACCAAGAAGCATACCTTTTTTGCGGAGGGGTAGTTTTGGCAAAATACGTAAGATCCGAGCCTCACTTTGTCATTTATTGGGCTGGTTAGTTAAGCCCACTATTTTAGTACTGTTAAGTAATCTCACTATAAGATAAAGCGAAGCTGACAGTGAAAATTGTCCCTGGTCCCTATTATCACATTTCCATATCCTAAACAGATTTGTACTGCATTAAGTATTTAACACAGAAACAAACAAATTTTGCCCAACTGATAATAGTGGAGCCGGGGAAAATTGGGGACCAAAAAAATATACAAGAGTGAAAATTGGAGCTTTGCCAGCTCAGCCACTGAAGAGCATCCCTTATTTTACGGAGGGGTGAAATAACAATACCAAATGAAGACCCAATGCAAAAGAACAAAGTATTCAAATTTCTCATAAGGTTCATTACCTCCAATATCTAGGGCCATATGAGATATTTTTCCAGTGAGTTGTGTTGTTATTTGATCTTGAACAACACATTGATTTTTACCCATACTAATCATCTGGAAAATCAAAATCATGCAAACACTAGATAAGATTGCTATGTCTATGGTCATCCATATGTAATAATTTTTCTTCATAACTTCACAAGTATGCTAGCGATTACACTGTATACTGAGATTATATAAATGAAAGAGTACAACAATAAACCACTAATTAGAAGAAAATTAGTTAAATAGAGCACATTTTCATGAAAATATTATATATTTGGTAATGACCGGTATGGTAATGACTGGAAAATCAAATATTATATATTTGTTATTTGATCTTGAACAACACATTGAATTTTACCCATACTAATCATCTGGAAAACCAACACTAGATAAGATTGCTATGTCTATGGTCATCCATATGTAATAATTTTTCTTCATAACTTCACAAGTATGCTAGCGATCACACTACATACTGAGATTATATAAGTGAAAGAGTACAACAATAAACCACTAATTAGAAGAAAATTAGTTAAATAGAGCACAGTTTCATGAAAATATTATATATTTGGTAATGACCAGTATGGTAATGACTGGTATACTCAGGTGATCTGACCGTTAGATGTACTTCGATGAGCTCCGACCAATCTCAAGGTCAATTATTATTTTATATTAAAATTAAACTTTGAGTTTGAGTTTAGAGAATCAGAGTCTGGGGTTTATCCATTAGAGGTTAGGGTATTGTATCATAACCCAAACTCAGTTTAATTCATGGTCTAGATAAAGATATCTCACTATAAATACTTGGAGTATAAAGTACATCAATCTGACCCATATATAAAATAAATATAAAATATGATGAGAAAAATAATAACCATTTACGGATAAAATACATATACATATTACATGTGTAATCAGACGGGTTTGGGTTGGATAGAGATAAAACCATGTCCACCCCATTGCCCACAATATTCAGATTCGGTTTTTACCCACACGGGCAGAAAATTATTTGAATTGTAGATTTTTTTTTACACAATTAGGTCGGATTCGGGAGAGTATCCATGGATTGTGAATTACTAATGCTAATTTATAGATGCAACGCCCACTCTAAATTTAATGGGTCAAACTTAGGGATGGCAATGGGGCGGGTTTGTGGAGGGTTTGTTTAAACCATCCCCATCCCCATCTTCAAATATCCAAACCCATACCCGCCACATACCCATGAGGGGGAATGTTTTGCAAACCCATCCCCATAACCGTGGGTTTCGGGTACCCATGGGTAATACCCGTACCCGTACATCCAACATTACTATATCTAAAACTTACAAGAAAAGTTTTAATTATAAATATAAACATACCTATAATATCATGAAGTCAACAAAAAACAATCATTTTCTTAATACGATTCAAAGTATATGATCCTAAAACATCCATTAATACATAATATAGAGTATAATATTTTTCAAATATTATCTTCTAATTCTGATACATCTACTAAGTAATAGTTAACTAACATAATCTTGTTGACAAGGGGAAAAGTGAAAGAGTGAAAGTAGAATTGAGGGAAATGAATTAGATTTTGATTAAAGTGGTCACTCAATTGCATTAAAACTATTTATTTCCTCGAGTTATCCTCATCACCATTGATAGATTACAATTTAATCCACATATTTTTTTTATATGTGAAGAAATTCTCTTGGTGGGGCGGGTATGGGTATGAGTATGGGGCGGGGGAGGCCAAAACCATACCGCCCTATACCCATCAAACTTTTTGAGGGTTTTACCCATACCCGCCCCATATCCGGTCAAAGCGGGGATTCCCCGCGTTGACTGGGTCGGGAGCGGTCGGGTACCCACAGTCATGGGTTTGATTGCCATCCCTACTCAAACTGTTGAATTTTTTTGGTGGAAAACAGAGCGCAAAGGGGGTGCTCTAACCCTTAAATATTAATGGAACGCGGGTTTGGACCCCAATAGTGTCAAAATACAACCAGTATCGCAACGCAGGACCTGGATAGTCCAGCACGTGAACTCCCATAGACAAAGAGTGACCCACCGACGCTAAATGATCTGCCACAAAGTTTGCTTCCCGGAAAACATGACTCACTGAGACTTCCCACTCCCGCTCCAAAAGTCGGCGGATAAAATCGACGAGAGTATGGTGAGGATGCGTAGTATTCGCGGACTGGATGAGTGAAATGGCTGTAGACGAGTCCGTTTGCAGCGCTACCTTCCGACATCCTCGACCCCAAGCAATCTGCAGCCCATGTGCAATCCCTGCCAATTGAGCACTCGTAATAGATCCACCTCCTAGATTGACCGAGTAGGCCACCATAAAGCGCCCATCACTGTCCCGGAGCACACCACCCGCCGTCGATTTCCCTTGCGCCAGAAGGACCGACCCTTCAGTATTTAGGCAAACCTAGCCTACAGGGAGGCGCTGCCAGCTGACCATCCGCTGAACCACCTGCCTTCCACCTTCCACCGCAATGCTCCCCTTCTCGAAACCCTCTTTGCACTGCTCACTAAACAGCCTGGCCCCCCGAACCAGCTGCCCCGACCACGCAATCTGTTCCTCAAACACCCACAAGTTTTGACTCTTCCATAGCTGCCAACATATGATTGCGAAGGTCATCGGGGTAATAGTCGAACTCTTACCCGATATATAGTGCAATATCCATTTCGCTAAGTCCTCCATGGAAGAAAACTTGATCAGGCTCGTCCTCCAGCAGTTCCGACCAAACCGCTCGTGCGTAGGAACAGTCACGAATTGCGTGGATTACCATTTCCGGGTCGCCGCCACAAACCGAACATAGGTCCGACGTGGCCAAATGGCGTCTACAGCGCTCCCCATTAGTGAGAAGCTTTTTATGCAGCACTAACCATAAGAATGTATGCGTGCGCTGGGGTGCCTGAAGCTTCCAAATGGCCCTCCACGCAGGCTGGTGCTCCTGCTCCTCCTCACCGTCTCTGAGTAGCTCGTATGCAGACCGAACAGTGAACTTCCCCGAATCCGAGAACCTCCAAACAGGGACATCCGGTTCTACTCCGTGCAGCACCGGGTGTAATCTCAGCTGAAGAATCAAAGCCTCAGGGAGGAAGGCTTGAATGAAAGCCAAATTCCAATCCCCATTCAGAACAAGTTCTGCTACCCGCAACTCCCTCACTGCAGCTGGGAGATAAATCGCAAACTCCTCCAATGGCGGCCCATCTTGGAGCCATCTATCCCGCCAGAACCGAGTTTGCATACCACTTCTCACATTCCACATCGTCCCTTCGGGCAAATAATCCAACACTCTAAGTGATAGACCATTGATTGCACATGTTTTTACCCCTATTCTTGAGCCGTTTGAGATGTTGATTCTCGTGTTTTAAGCTGATTTCACGCTAGATTGTGCGTTTATGTCATATTTCAGGGCTTAGCGTTGGCATCGAGGCGAACAAACGAGTTTCGGGTCGAAAGTAGCACGTTTGGGATGAAGTGTGCTGGAGGAGCAAAATACCCGGCCATGAGCAGAAATACCCGGCCGGGTATTATTTGGAGCAGACCGGGGAAAACTGGTTTCGGGCGTCTGAGAAACAGAAGGGGGCCCGGGCATCAAGCATAAATCTCCGGTCGGGTGTTCTTGGCCCAAACCGGGGATTAACCCCTGTTCCCCGACGGTGCATTTTGAAGATACCCGGTCTCCACCCAAAATACCAGACCGGGTATTCAGACCGAGGATCGCGACATACGGCTTCTTAAGGGAAAAGAAGGGCAAAAGTGAAGGGTTCCGAGTTTTAGAGAGAAAAAGCGATATCTAGAGAGAGAAAGTGACGAACCTGATTCTGCAAGTGTCCTTGATCGATCTCCATCACCATTGGAGCCCGGCTTGAGCTTGGAGAAGAGCTGATTGAGTGCTAGAAGCTGATTCTCATCCTTCACAGTATGGTTCCGCATCTGAGCTAGATTTCCCATCTCTCTCTATAGAGTAACTTTCTTATTCACCTGGGTATGAAAAACCCTAGATTTGTATGTTAGGTCTGATTGTATGAACCCAAGTACAAATTCAGTGATATGATTATGTTCAATTGAGGTTTGATTTGTTGAATGGCATGAATCCTGATCAAATTCCTGTTATTTCTGCTTTGACCTAGAATGAGAATATCTGCCTAGGTTGATAGAGCACCCTTGATTGAAGGTAGTGAATTGACAACTTTAGCCGAGGAGTCAATTCACTATTCTGTACCGAATTTGCTTCGGTAGTGGAGGTTTGGTTCGTTAGGGCCTCAATCTGTTTACTCCGGTGGAGGTTAGTCGTCCGCTGGGGACTCAGATTGAGAGGGTCTGGAGACCTTTAGTCGAGACTGCAGACTGCTTAAGAACCTCCCGCAGTATAACTATCATTGGAATTGAAGTTGGTAAATTACAAACTCAAAACATATGTTCTTATAACTTCACTCAAAATATCAAAGTTTATGTTAAAAGTTCAAATGTGAGTTTTCGATAACCAATAAATTAAAGTTGCAATCTTACATTTTTCTGTTTTGCAATTGCTAGAAGCTGTTGTTGTTTCGGTCTGCTCCTTTAGTGATCCTTTAGTGATCTGCTATGTTCTATGAGGATTCGACGCTCAGCAGCCAACAATACGAACTGCAGAAGAGATGGAGGACGGTGAGCTTGATGGCATCGGGTGGGTGAAGGGGGGCTGGCCGCTTGGAGATGAGCGAGGGAGGAGAAGTAGGACCGGCGAGAGGGAGAGATCCTCCATCATTTTGCATAGGGAGGTTTTGGTAACTAACCGTCGGTTACTAACCGGATATGAGTGGGTATACCGACTCCTCTTGGTGTTTCGCTACCTCCTACCAATACCGTCGGCTAACAAGTTAATCGGTAACCTATAAACCGATTACCAGTCCTACCTGCAATAAATAACACACCCTTAAGTACTATTCCCATTATCGAAGATGTTATCCTAAAAGGGTTCCGTTTTGGATAGGCATCGCCGGGCAGAGGACCATTGGACTAGGAAATTTATCGCGTTAACCTCAATACTATTTTGGGATCTCCTACAGTAACTTGGGTATAATTCCAAGTTAGGTAACTTGCATAGATCTAAATCGTTAAAATTGACCAAACTTATTCTAAACCATTGATTAAAGAAATAAAAATTAAAAAATAAGTAAAAAATAAATGGCAACTTGGGTTGCCGGTCACCACAATCCCAAGTTACCTTTTTTATTTTTTTCATTCCTTTTTTCACATTTAGTTGACTTTCCATATTTTAATTCTTATTGATTTAGAAGCGTTACGTAAGGCTTCCGTAATAACTTAGCTCTTTACGTAACACGACGTTAATACTCATTACGTAATGAGACCTTTCTATTACTGTATGATAGTTATTTCTTTCGTAACAGTTAAATCGAAAGCGTTACGTAAGGCTTCCGCAATGATTTAGTACTTTATGTAACGCAAAGTTAATACTCATTACGTAAAAAGTCCTTCTGACACGCCAAAACACAACACCAAACTGCGACCAAGTGTAATCGCAGTCCGGGAATGCAGTAACAGGCAAGTTCTATTATCAACCCGGGGTCTAGATCTACTGCTTACTCCGTAATGATTTATTATCTAGCAAACTAATTCGAGTGATTGTTGTTTAAAACAAAAGCAGTAAGAAAGCAGGAAATGGTTCGGTTTTCAAAAGCAGGAAAGAGTCACTCGAGAATGAGTCCCCCTAGCCCCTTAGTTAGGTTCAATTGCAATTCCCCTGGGTTGATTCACTGTTGATTAGACTGCGGAAGATCCGACAGTAGCTTGGAATCTCTTAAGCTGACCAAGCCCTCTCAGTCTAACTACCCGGCAGACGACTAGTCTTCACCGGGATAGAAAGCTGAAGCAATAAGCACAGAACTCCACTACTGGAATTGAATTCCAGTACAAAGCAGTAAACTGGGGAACTCTCGTATAGCCAATCTCCTACTATCGAATGAAGAGGCTCTAACAACCTAATCAGATTCTATCTATCTCAGGTTGCAGCAGAAATCAAGAAAAGCTGATCAGACTTCAATCAATTCAATAAACATGCATCATTCGATTAAAATCAAACAGTATAATCATCCCAAGTCATTACAATCAAATCCCTAACACAAGGAACTAGGGTTCTTCATACCCAAGTGAGAGAAAGGTTCTACTCCATAGAGAGAGAAAGGAAAACAGAAATCAGAGTAGTCATACTCATAAAGATGAGGAAAATCTGCTCTGGGATGTCAATCTTCACTCCTGGGGACGCAATCTGGGCTTCAATGGTGAGAAATCCACTCCAAAATAGCTCCTAGGGTTTGTTCTTCGCTCTTTCTCTCTCTAAAACTCTGTTTTTTGCTCTAGAAACTCGAATACCTCCTCCTTGGCTCGAATCTGCCTCCAAAAACCCGACTCTGGGCGAATTAAGGGCTGAATTACGGCCGTAATTACGGCCTGCCCGTAATTTTCCCCAAAACGCACGTTTCAATTAAACTGAAGGAGGATGATCTACGCCCGTAATTCCCCAATTACCGCCAGTATTATAGGAATTACGGTCGTAATTCTCTGGAGCTTGCCCGTAATTTTTGTGCCGAGAAGAATTATTTGGCAAAGAGGCTCGACAATAGATTTACGGGCATGCCCTGACCAATTACGGTCGTAATTTGGCAGGGGCTGCCTGTAATTCCTTCTGTGAATCGCCATCTGACCTCCAAATGACCCGAAACTTGCGCCTATGCTCCTCTTTACTTGCTAGGACCTGAAATACGACAAAACAACACAACCTAGTGTAAAATATGCCAAGGAACAATTCGAGCCAAAATGGACAGGAAACCAGAGTGAAAACACGTGCAAATACGATGCTATCAAATTCCCCCACACTTAACTGTTTGCTTGTCCCCAAGCGAACCAAGTAATACACAAGGTAAGCTCACATATTTCAATCAACCAACATTGGGGACAAGTCATAAAGGCACAGAACACGTGAATCATACTGGTTTTCAAACATCAACACATGAACAACTACAATAGCAACCTGGACAACCACCACAAAGGACATTCGAGTGCAGCAAAATCGAGAAACGGGAGAGTCTCCCTTCTGTTCACCAACCAACCCAGACTTGACTCAACCACTCACTCAAAACAGTCAACTCATGCATCCAACTCAAGACATCAGAACAGAGACCGAGCAATCTAGATCCTCACCGGGGTACAAGAGTATAAAGAATATGAAAATGAATCACTCACTCTCGACCAGTGGGGTCAGGACAATTTAATGCGAAAAATGCGCATGCTATTTCTCTCAATTCCTAACATCTCTTCACCATGATGGCAGCCTCTAAATGCTAGAGTTCACATATAGGATGTCATCACTAACTAATCAGGAGGTCTTAGACACAAGTTCAAATGACTGGCTAGGGTCGTGGACATGGGGAAAAGGCCTTTTAGGTGGTGGAAGTATTCATAGCACAAGGTTCCACATTTCCAAACCCACACAATCACAATCAAACAAACCAGTATTCCCTTTCTGCTATTCTGCAATACTCAATATCTCAAGAGCACAAGAGCGAAGGAGGTATAAACATCAGCATTTCCAAGCCAGACTGCTAAGAAACACTACTTAATGGGCATTATTCAGATTTTTGGTAGTGGCTCTCTTTTGCTTTCAATTTTTCTTTGTTTTTTTCTTTCATTTTTCTTTTCATTTCTTAAGAGAGCCACCACTTCTGCACATATTTCAAATATCTGCCCAACTTTTAAGTACTACCTCCAACACTCACATTCAATTTAGCAGAAACAGTAGGGGATATGTAAAAACCACTCTGTGGAACCTTCTAAAAGATGCAACAAGGGTGATTTTTTCATTATAGACCAAAAGAAAGGATAACACACGGCTCAAAGGGGCTGACTAGGGGATATGACACATCAGGACAGTCAATTTTGGTCGTGGGCTAATCCTATGCCCCCATCATCTTAGCTAGTGACAACGTGAATGCTACACATCATGGAAGAGGGATCTATCGCACAAGAAAGAAACGAGCAGGCTCAAATCTCACATGGCTACCTATATGCTCTATCTCACATTCTGATACCCTGAACTAGATGCATAAACGACTGTCAAGAGAAAGTGATCAAATCAAGTCACAGTTGGTAAGCAAACAGTTGAAAAACTGAACCCCTACACAATTCTACTGCATGTCTCAGTCTTCATCATAGGTTGTCCTAGTCACAATCAAGCTGTCATGCATTAATCCGAAAACTATTCAATTCATCAATCAAAACACAGTGCCAATATGATCAAACAACAGTACTTGGAGCCCTCAAATCGTAAGATTCAGACAGCGAACTAGGCTCCAAGCACCCATATATACGTTCCAATAAATACAAAGAACCCCCCCACACACTTAAATGCGACAGTGTCCTGAATGGAGCCGAGGGAAGGGGAACGATGTTACCGTGAAACAGTGGTCAGGAACGTTGACTGGATGGCGGACCAGTCAATAGCAGAGGACTGGACAAGGACCAGTCCGACGAGCACAGAGCTAGAACCAACAAAACACACACATTGGGTGAAAGAAAACATAGTTCCAAGTCAACAATCCACACAATGGGAACAAGAAATAAAAACCAAACACAATCCGGAGTCTAAGTCTGGAAAGAAAGACAAAAGCGAAGCCCCAACTCGATGGGCTAACAAAACCAGATCACAGCTCGTCGCCTCCATCGCCAGTCGGAGGCGGGTAGTAGTCTTCATGTCCCGGTGACGCCTCCCAAGGGTAGCTCACGGCAGCAGGATCCATGTTCCAGTAGCTCATCATGTAATGCTGAGCTGAAATGATGCGGCGGCAACCTTCGCGCTCACGGTCGAGGCGGGCGTTGAGGTGCTCCTGGCCAGCAAGGATCTGCTCGTTCTGGCGGAAAAGGGCTGCCAGCTGCTCGGCAATGTAGGTGGTGGGTGCGGCAGCAGACGGGCCGGCAGCAGAAGTGGAGGCGCCAGGTGCAGAGGGAGTGGTCCTCGTCCTCGTCCGACGAGTGGTCCGACGGGCTGCAGCATCACTCGCCTCGGGGAGCTCTTCACCCTGTGGTGCACGAGGAACAGGGCGAGGAAGGCCCCAGATCCAGATCACGTCCCCTTCGCGCTGCAGTATCAGCTGGCCCCGGAGGGTGTCCCTGGAGAAGGGCGTCACTGCCTGGAGGACAGTGAACCCGGAGAGGTCGATGTTGTAGTACCGTGCCAGGGCAGTGACCACCGGCCCACACGCCAGTGCTCGACCACACCGAGAAGCCTTGGCGACGGTCCTGGCGATGAGAGAGGACAGATGGAGGTTGTCCACTTCCTGGCTGATGGAGTGCAGGCAATGCAGGGTGCGGAGCTGAAGGTGACTGGTGGAGCCCTCGCTGGGGGTGTAGAATTTCCCCAACAGCTGGTTGATGATGCACCACTCTAGGCGCAGCTGAGTAGCCGTGGTGTAGCCCGGTGTGAAAACAGCTCCTGCGAACTCCGGGAGGCAGATCCTCTCGAAGAACTGCTGGTCTCGACAGATGGGACTGTCAGGCTCTTCGATTTCCAGGTGACAGGCGAAAGGTGGAAGGAGCCCCAATGCCCGACCGAAGTCATCATAGCTAAGGGAGTGAAACTCCCCATCGAGTCGGAACTGGATGGCGTTGCCGTGTGCACCAGCATGAGCCCGGAAATGCTCGAAGGTGGAGTAGAACTCCCAGAGGAGCTCCTGATAAATCGGCTCAGCAAGGCAGAGGAGGCGGCGCCAAGAGAAAGCGCGGATGGCAGCCTCCATTGCCTCGCGAGCACCCAGCTCCTCGAAGACCCTCCAGTCGAGGTAATGGTGCTGAACGACTTTGCGGCGTTGGATGTCCCGCAGAGTCTTCCTCTGGTCGGCGTCGAGCATGTTCAAGTACGTGTTCATTTTCCTGCAGCCACAAAACAGCAGAAACCCAACAACATACATGGAAATTCGTCAATGGTGAGGTCACAATCATCCTCACCCGGGGCCCTCGAATCATAAATTCGGACAGTGGACTAGGCCCCGAGAAAGAAAAAACATTCACAACCAATCAGAATCATTCACCATTCACAGAAACTCAACCGCACTTGAAGCACTCGGATTATAAACCCGGACAGCAAATTAGGCTCCAAGCGGGACAACCACAACTCATGTTACTCGGTAGGCCAACCAAAAGATGAACAAACAAAGCAAGCAACATTGGAGGCCTACCGAATTAATTAAAACGCAAACCAATCCCCGATTTTCCTCACTAAACCCACAATATCAATCCTCCACAAATGACAAGTAAAAATAGAGAAGCACACCTGGAGGCACAAGAAGATATCGTGGGGAAGGTGAGGGAAGAGCGAGAGACCACGAAAATCGCCGGGAAACTCGCCGGGAGGTTCGCCGGAGTTTTGTCGCCGGCGACTTCACCGGAGCCAAACGGACCCAAAACTTTGTGGAATGACGCCCCAAGTACCAGGAACACGGTGGTGGTCGCGGTTTCTCGATTGGAGGTCGGAGGAGAGAGATCGGGCCGGAGGAACACCGAAGGGTCGCGGTTTTTCGGCGATCCAAACCACCACGAAACTCGACCCCACTGGTATAGACTTGTGGGCGCCGACGAGAGGAGCACGGGGGTGGTCTCGGAATTCAATTTGGACCTCCGGTGAGTGAGATATGGCCGGAAAACCACCGGAGAAGAGGGTGGGGCGATTTTCAGTGTGAAGAGAGAGGACTTGACCAGAAAAAATGGGAGGGAGAGAGAGAGGTCTCGGCCGAGAACTTTTTAAACGATGCTCGGGGGTAATGACGGGCAGGATTACGACCGTAATTACCCCTGGCCTGCCCGTAATTTTAATGCCGAGCGCACTATCTCCCCTCTGACCTAATTACGGGCAGGGGGAGGGCGAATTACGGCCGTAATTCTTCCCCCCGTGCCCGTAATTTCTATGCCGAGCCCTTTTTCACTTCTGAATTAATTACGGGCAGGGGGTAGAAGGATTACGATCGTAATTTGGCCCCCCATGCCCGTAATTTCATCGCCGAGGGCCCTTTTTCTCCAGTTTTTGAGCTGCAAATTCGAACAACCAAACCCAAACGTGCCCCGGTTCAAAAGATACACCACCATAGACCAAAATAGACCATCCGGGGCACGAGAAACATTCCAGAGAGACTCCAGACAGACTCAATGACTCGAAAACGACAAAAATTAAAATGGAAAAAGGATAGAAATGCAAACCGTGGTGGGGTTGCCTCCCCACAAGCGCTTCTTTACTGTCTTTTAGCTGGACGCCAGTATGGATGCTCAGGGAAGTGTAGGATCAGGTGCCTTCAAGAGCGGATCCACATCGCTCTTGAGGTACAGCTTCAAATGGTGGCCATGCACGCGACGAATGTGGCCACCAGCATTCGCCAGCTCGACTTGGCCATCCGGCAAGATGCAAGCGAGTGAATACTCGGATGGCCAAGGTGGGGGCGGGACCAGCTCGTAGTGGTCTCCGGCTCTCTTTCGAGCAAGCTTAGCTGCCTGCAGTTTCGGCCGCCACTCCTCCTTGATCTGTACTTTTGGTGATGGAGTGGTCAGGAGTGGCGGCGAAGGTGTGGGAGGCGGGTCCTGCAAAATAGGCAACACAGAAGGATACACGACAGACTCGTGCTCCTGGTGAGATACAGCATGCAGAGGTGACGAAGCAGGTAAAGTATTAGCAATTGAAAATGTGATTCGCTCCTCGCCATCCCTCAAAACTAAGGTCCCATCATGCACATCTATGAGAGCCTTGGCGGTGGCCAGGAAAGGCCTTCCTAGTATAAGGGGCACTTCTGTGTCCTCATTAATGTCCAGGACAACAAAATCCACAGGATAATTGAATTTGCCAACCTTAACCAGAAGGTCTTCCACTATGCCCCTAGGATGCACTACAGATCGATAAGCTAATTGGAGGGTCATCCTAGTAGCACGGGGTTCACCTAGGCCTAGTTTCTTGAACAATTTGTACGGCATAACATTGATACTAGCACCTAAATCCGCCAAGGACCTCTCTACATGCAATTTGTCAATAGAGCACGGGATAGTAAAACTACCTGGGTCCTTCTTCTTCTTCTGCGGAAGCTTGTTCTGCAGAATAGCCGAGCACTCCTCGCTGAGCTCCACAGTGGCCAGCTCACTGAGCTTCTGCTTCTTCGAAAGAAGCTCCTTCAGAAACTTCGCATACTTAGGCATTTGTGATAGTGCCTCCAGGAAGGGCACTTGGAAATTCAGCTTCTTAAGCATGGCCATGAAGTTTTCGAACTCTGCCTCCAGCCTGTCTCTGTGCAACCGAGTAGGGAAGGGAAGTTTCGGGATATACTCCTTCACTACCGGTTGCGGATTAGGTGCAGGTACCTCAACCTCCTTCTCTGCCTCTTCTTCAACCGCTGGAGATGCTAAGACAGGGGTCCCTCTCTCTTGTTCCTGAGCAGGTGGATCAACAGTCACCTTGCCACTCCTGGTCATGATGGTATTGCAGTGCTCATTCGGGGTCGGCGGATGAGGGATGGTCTGCCCGGGTAGGGTACCAGGAGCCCTTTGAGCCACTGCCTGAGCCACGCTCCCTAGCTGGGTCTGGATATCCTGCAAGACAGCCTGTGTGTTCCTCTGACTAGCTTCAAGAGCCAAGAATTTACCCGAGGCCTTCTCCATGAACTGCTCAATAGTGTTGAATTTCTAAGCACTAGAACTGGCGAGAGAACCCACCAAGTCCCGCAGTTCAGCCAACTGATCATTCTGCACTGGGGCAGCAGGGGTTGCACCTGTCTGCTGGAAAGGTCGCACCTGTGACTGAGGTGGAACTGGCCCCTGTCTGAGCTGGTAGAGTGGCTGCTGTGGCTGCTGAAATTGCCCTTGTCTGGGCTGGTACGGAGGCCTCTGGAAACCAGGTGGTCCCTGGGGAGCTGGTGGTTTGGGATTTGTCCCAGCCCAAGAAAAATTAGGATGCTGGCGCCACCCCTCGTTATAGGTGTTGCTGTAGGGGTCGAAGCGCCTGGCATTACCGATAAAGTCCACCTGCTCCTAGGGAGTGGACGATTCCCTCATCGCCTGACAGTCCTCCACGGTGTGATGGGCGCTCTCACACCACTGGCACTGCATCGCTTGCGGCTGTCCTATACCTGCAATCAAACCAGAACGATCGATAGCTGAAACCAGCTTCGATACCACCTGCACCAAATCAGATGACTGGGTTCCCACAGCATGCACACCACGTCCTGGTGCTCGTCTCGATCTCCTGGCAGTGCCCCAATCGTACCCATTCTCCGCCATCTCCTCAAAAAGTTGATTCAGCTGTGGCGGGGTTTTGGTCAGCATGTTCCCGCCGCAAACCGAATCAATCAGCTGCTTGTCCTCCGGGAAGAGGGCGTGATAGAAGGTGCCCACCTTGAAAGCATCATTGAAACCATGATTGGGACACCTGAGAAAGAGACTGGTGTATCTCTCCCAAGCATCCCTGATGGTCTCATCCTCATCCTGAGCAAAATGTGTAATTTGCTTCTGCAGGTCAGCTGTCTTGGATGGAGGATGGTAGCGGGTGAGGAACTTTTCCGCCAGGTTGGCGAACGTGGTGATGGAGCCCGGAGGTCGAGTGTCTAGCCACTCCTTGGCTTGCCCCTCCAGAGTGAATGGGAAGTACCTCAGCTGGATGGCGTCTGCTGGTACCCCATTGATCTTGATTCCATCGATGAGCTCGTGGAATCGCCTGAGATGTGATCGGGGGCACTCCCCCTCCTTACCACGGAACACCACTGAACCGCGCAGCATGGTGATTACTGAGGTGCTCACCTCAAAATTGTTGGCTGGGACATGAGGGTGTTGAATGGGCGACCTCATATCCGCAGCTCTAGCAGTCCAGTAGGATCCCATGGTCTGCTCCTCTGGGTTGATCACATCATGGTTCTGTGGATCAGCCATCTCTTCTTCTTCTTCGATCTGCAACTGTGATAGCGCCTCCTCCGTAGCAGTCGCGCCTTTAGAGCCCGCTTGAAGTTCCTGCAGGTTCGTTCAAGCTCCTGGTCTAATGGTAGTAGATCTCCCGACTGGCTACGGGTCATGCACTACCTGCACACAATCAGCAGAAGCAACCCGTGAAGGCACACAGGTGGAAGAGAAAGAATGCAATAAAGAAAAAACTAGAGTAACAAATTCTCACGTTTCCCCAATAACCTAGAGGGTTCCCCGGCAACGGCGCCAAAAACTTGACACGCCAAAACACAACACCAAACTGCGACCAAGTGTAATCGCAGTCCGGGAATGCAGTAACAGGCAAGTTCTATTATCAACCCAGGTCTAGATCTACTGCTTACTCCGTGATGATTTATTATCTAGCAAACTAATTCGAGTGATTGTTGTTTAAAACAAAAGCAGTAAGAAAGCAGGAAATGGTTCGGTTTTCAAAAGCAGGAAAGAGTCACTCGGGAATGAGTCCCCCTAGCCCCTTAGTTAGGTTCAATTGCAATTCCCCTGGGTTGATTCACTGTTGATTAGACTGCGGAAGATCCGACAGTAGCTTGGAATCTCTTAAGCTGACCAAGCCCTCTCAGTCTAACTACCCGGCAGACGACTAGTCTTCACCGGGATAGAAAGCAGAAGCAATAAGCACAGAACTCCACTACTGGAATTGAATTCCAGTACAAAGCAGTAAACTGGCTAACTCTCGTATAGCCAATCTCCTACTATCAAATGAAGAGGCTCTAACAACCTAATCAGATTCTATCTATCTCAGGTTGCAGCAGAAATCAAGAAAAGCTGATCAGACTTCAATCAATTCAATAAACATGCATCATTCTATTAAAATCAAACATTATAATCATCCAAAGTCATTACAATCAAATCCCTAACACAAGGAAATAGGGTTCTTCATACCCAAATGAGAGAAAGGTTCTACTCCATAGAGAGAGAAAGGAAAACAGAAATCAGAGTAGTCATACTCATAAAGATGAGGAAAATCTGCTCTGGGATGTCAATCTTCACTCCTGGGGACGCAATCTGGGCTTCAATGGTGAGAAATCCACTCCAAAATAGCTCCTAGGGTTTGTTCTTTGCTCTTTCTCTCTCTCTCTCTCTAAAACTCTGTTTTTTGCTCTAGAAACTCGAATACCTCCTCCTTGGCTCGAATATGCCTCCAAAAACCCGACTCTGGGCGAATTACCGGCTGAATTACGGCCGTAATTACGGCCTGCCCATAATTTTCCCCAAAACGCACGTTTCAATTAAACTGAAGGAGGATGATCTACGCCTGTAATTCCCCAATTACCGCCAGTATTTTAGGAATTACGGTCGTAATTCTCTGGAGCTTGCCCGTAATTTTTGTGCCGAGAAGAATTATTTGGCAAAGAGGCTCGGCAATAGATTTACGGGCATGCCCTGACCAATTACGGTCGTAATTTGGCAGGGGCTGCCCGTAATTCCTTCTGTGAATCGCCATCTGACCTCCAAATGACCCGAAACTTGCGCCTATGCACCTCTTTACTTGCTAGGACCTGAAATACGACAAAACAACACAACCTAGTGTAAAATAGGCCAAGGAACAATCAATTCGAGCCAAAATGGACAGGAAACCAGAGTGAAAACACGTGCAAATACGATGCTATCACCTTCCCTTACGTAAAGGTTACGGAACGACAGTTATTTCTTACGTAATAGTTAAATCAGTAGCGTTACGTAAGACTTCCGTAATGACTTAGCATTTTACGTAACGCGAGGTTAATACTCATTACGTGAAGACACATTCTATTACGTAAGGCTTCTGTAATGATCTTTTACAACTGTTACGTAAGATTATCATATGTTACGTAACCATTACGTAATGCCTATTGTATTTTACGGGGTTAATTGCATGGTTGGTCACTGAGATTACAAAAAACGTTTAAGTTTGGTCACTAGAAATATTTAAATCCATTGGTGGTACTTGAGTTTACTGAAATCATTCGCGTTTGGTCACTCTCCGTCCAACTCCGTTAACTTTTGCTGATGTGGCAGTCAAACTCTCAAAGTTGACCGTTAACTTAGTGACGTGGCAACTAAAAAATTATTAAAAATAAAAAAATAAATTTTTATATTTTCACTTCATTATTACATTCATTAAAAAATAAAAAATAAAAAACCAGAGAAAACAGGCTCGTATGCTCTGTTTTTTGTTTGATTCCGATTTGGGGTTGTTTTAATATTTGGGTTTAATGTTTTGTTTTCTCTTTTTTTTAGTTTTGGAATCGGTTGGGGGAAAATGATAGACGGCAACGGACTGTACCGCCGGTGGCGTAGGGGCGAAACGCGCGGCAAGGGAGAAAGAAACATCAACGAGGGTAAGCTCTGCCTTTCCGTTTTTTTATGTGTTTTGAGTAGTTTAAAGGCTATTTTATAGTTATGATGTTTCTGGTTTTTGTCAAGACGAGAAGGACACCGGAGAGAGGGTGAGTTGTATGCGGCTGGAGGAGAAAGAGAGTTGTCGTGCTGCCGGCGGCGACATAAGCAAAAAGGTAGTTTTTCTCGTGGACGCGTCTACGTTGAGCTCCTTCTTTCGAGTCTGGTCGGCCGCTGACGGTGGTGGTGATCTGGTGGCGAGAGATGATTTCTATGTTCGAGTCGGCGGTGGTTTTTTATTTTTTAATGAATGTAATAATGAGATGGAAAATATAAAAGTTTATTTTTTATTTTTAATAATTTTTTAGTTGCCACGTCACTAAGTTAGCGGTCAACTTTGAGAGTTTGACTGCCACATCAGCAAAAGTTAACGGAGTTGGACGGAGAGTGACCAAACGTGAACGGTTTCAGTAAACTCAAGTACCACCAATGGATTTAAATATTTCGAGTGACCAAATTTGAACGTTTTTTATAATCTCAGTGACCAACCATACAATTAACCCGTATTTTATGTAATACGACCTGTAAAACGTGCTATAGCAAGTAAAAAATTTCAAATTACCTTACTTGAAGTTACTGTAGGAAATCTCTTCTATTTTGTCTTGGTTAATTGTTTTCTTCTTTTGGTAAGGTGGTTGTCGCATTGTTTTCTTATCTAGTTTGTCAATGTATATGTATTGTCCAGGTCTAACTCGTACGAACCGGGTAGATTTGAACATCCACATTTTAAACCATCATTTTCAATTTCCACTTTAGGCCACAAATCTGAGATTAAATGAAGAATATTATACAATTTTCAGTAAAAAATCAACTATCTTTGTCAGCTGTCACGTCTACAAGCTTCTTATCCCTCTGCTGGTCAAGTCACCCACTCACTCACCAATTCCCCATTCCTGCCGCCAAGGGCATTGGCCGGCCCAGCCCGGCCCAGAGAAGAAGAAGGCTGGACCAGCCTGCTAGTGGGAAAACGAACGTACGGACACGATCGACGCTGGCTAGCTAGGGTTTGCGCCACAGTACCACGTACTGGAGGGTCAATAATACTACTGTGAATTATTTTGGGAAAGTACTAATCACGGATTCAACAATCGTTATTTATTTAGTAATAGTTTTATTCATTTTTGAACAACAACAACAACAACAGTACACAGTAAAACATATCATCCGTCGTCTTCTACTGAACAACAAAGAAAGGAAAAATGAAAACACAATACACTGATTATTATTAGCTAGTGAACAATCAGATCAAAGGCCACCTGCTCATCATCATGATGCATGTCTTATCCGCTGCATGTATTCATCACGATCATGCTCAGTGTAGTGACCGTCGGTCGATCGGATCCTTCTCATTCTTCATCATTGTATGTTCCCTCGTCGTCGAGACGGGATGTTACACAGTAGCTGTGGGAAGGCGGAGTGCCTTGCGTCCGCCGGCGGCGGTAATCATGTGGAGGTTGTTATCGGTAGGGCCCTTGGGCTGGGATCGGCGGCAGAAACTGGTGTACCAGCAAGCGGAGTGCTTAGGGTGCCTGGAGATATCCGTGTAGTTGATGTAGTAGAGCCCGAATCGGACCGAGTACCCGTCGTTCCATTCGTAGTTGTCTGCGTACGACCAGGCGAAGAACCCTTTCACCTGCACCTCCTTCTCCCTCATTGCCTGGCGAATGCTGGCGAGATGGGCGTTGTAGAACGTGATTCGCATGGTGTCGGTTCTGGCCGCTGCGAGTGTCTGTTTAGGGTCGTCCTGTGTCCCCATTCCTAATAGTTTTTTTAATAAAATTAATTAGTTGGTCAATATAGTATTATTTTTTTTTACTAGTTTCTTAATTAATTAACGAGTATGTAATCGATATTTTAGCTAAAGATAGTTACCGTTCTCGGTTATGTAAATGACATGATCTCCATATGTTTCTTTGGTGTACTCCAAAAGCAATCGAAGTCCGTCAGGATACAGAAACTGCCAGTCGGAACCCATCTGCGAAATTAAACCAAATAAATTTAATAAAAATTTGTTTTATATATATATATATTAATTTGTTTATATAATAGTCTGACAAATCTTATCATGTTCTATAGACGTACCTGGTCACCAATAAGGACTCCATCTTTCTCAGCTGTTGAAACAAGTAATATCATTGCTTCAGAATAAGTACTTGATCGAACACAATAATCAATTAGTGCATATTTCGACGCAGGAAGGAAAGGAGTACACGTACGGGTAGTAAGGGCTTGGGAATCACGAGTGTAACGAAGATGCACGGGGTCGAACTCGGTGTTGTTCTTGGCGTAGTAGGTGGTGTAATAGTTGAGGCCAAGATAATCGTACGAGTTCTTGAGCATGTGAGACTCTTCTTCTGTGAAGGTCGGTAGACGAGATCCGACGAGATCCACCATGTTTCTCGGGTAGTGACCAAAGGTAATGGGATCCATGTACCAGCCATACATGAAGTCGAGAGCTCTCTGGGCAGCATCGACGTCAGCTGTTTGACCAGAGTAAGGGAGGAAATAGAACGTGACTATGGTGATCCCTACCACCCCTTGTTGCTTCGCCTGCATTAATTTGTTTTTTGCAGGTGATCCCAGTCATAAAAAGGAAGAAAAAGAAACGTTTATAATTAAGGAATATATCAAGGTAAAGCTAGCTAGTAGACTATATACCGACCTTGTACTTGTTCTCGTACAAACGGTAACCAGCGGCGTGAGCCAGAAGGAGGTTGTGGGTGACGATGTAAGGTTCGGTTGCGGAGTCTCCTGCTACACAGGCTCGGTTTGCCCATACGGAGCAGCGGCCCGGTGCGTGCAGCCCTTCGTCGTAACCTCTCATCACATAGGTCACTGGCTCGTTCAAGGTGATCCACTTCTTTATTCTGTGGCCGTATTCCTGGAACAAGAAGTCACAGTAATCCTCGAAATCCTTCCTGCATAACCACATAACGGACATGGTTAACACAAAGAAATAAAAAAATCCATGTGGAATAAATTTATCAAATATACTGCATTAGTGCATTACTTACACAATGTTTCGGCTTAAGAATCCTCCATACTCAGCTTCAAGGGCTTGAGGGGTATCCCAATGCCATATGGTCACGTATGGCTCCAGTCCTACAAATTAGACGAGACATTATTGCTTCAGTTGTCTGACTCATGAGCCACAAAAAGTACTTAAGGCCACATTTGAATTAATTATTCTACGTACCATGTTTCTCGAGCAGATCGAGGAGGTCGTGGTAAAACTTGATTCCTTGCTCATTGACTCCGGTCTGGATCTTGCCATCTGCATGCAACGACTCATATTATAAGTCAACTACAATAAAACTCCAAAAATGGGGAAAAGTCAAACAGAAGCGATAATATTCCTCACATGGTATGATTCTAGTCCAGGAGATGGAGAATCGGTAGGCATCCAAATTCATATACTTCATCCTTATGATATCCTCCTGTATATACACATTGAAGGAAAATTCCAAATTAATCAACAAATAATTATTGTCAGGCAAGTCAAACCCAATATATAAATACACATGAGAAACATATACCTCCAACCGGTTATAATGGTCCAGCGCCACATCTCCATTGCTCCCATCGGCTATCCTCTCTGCAACCATAAACATACCATTTATACCACCAAAACCCTAACCTGCAGAAATGGAGCTAATTAAAGCCATTTATAATTAGTTACAACAGACCTGGAAACTCATGGGCGAATCTGTCCCAAACACTCGGGCCTCTGCAAGACTGATTAGCAGCACCCTCGATCTTCACCCCACAGCATCAAAACAAACAACAACAATGACAAAAGAAAGGGTTAATAAAGGAAACAATATAATTAGCTATATACGAAACCAGAAATGAGATAAGTAAAACAAAAACCACGAGATGAATATTTGTGATAAGGCCTCCTCTTTCATGAATTATGTTATGGTCATAAGCTTCTCAGCTTCATCACGGTAAACAAATCAGTCCATAGTCCTTATATAGATACAGTCCAATGGTGCAGTTCGATCGATCTGGGGTTATTATAGGTATACAGAAGTCATGTCCTTGTTGTCGTCGGTGTGTGATATAAGATTCATTATGAAACATCTCTTAACAATTTGAGTTTTTGGATCAACCAGTTCTTAATATGGTATCAGAGTGATTGATGCACTGTTGGCGTGATACTGTGCTTAATGAGCATTGGTGTTACAGAAAGTGGATGTAGGTTAGGATTAGGAACGAGAGCAATAGATACTGTAAGTAACTGAGATAATACATAATTCTACCTGGTAAGCAGCTGTGGCTGAGGCAAAGACGAAGCCGTCGGGGAAACTCCAACGACCATAGGGCAGCTCCTCCGATGGCCGGTACTGGTAGTCGTTTAGATCTAAGCAAGGGTCGTAAGGAACGACAGGACCGACGGACTGTGCCATCCCTAAGCCAATGCTGTGAGCCAGCAGGCTCGAGAGAAACAGCAGAAGAAGTTTGGAAGCCATGGGGGAGTGGAAAAGGGGTAGGGGATTGTTGCCTCACTAGGGCAATTGGTGGTTTGGGGTGGTGCATTTTGTGAGAAGCTGAAGGGTCCTTTTTATAGAGAGGTTGGGGATGAGGTTGCGCATACAGCATTCACACGTACCGCTGAAACTAGCTAGCTTGTTTTACATGCTCTTATTATCCCTTTGGATATTTGGTATACCATTTATTTAGGAGTATTAAGTTATTGGGATAGATGTCACTATTTCATTACATGGAGTTCATCATGGTTAAAGATAAGTTGTGTGTTTCTATATTGTAGTACCAAGCACTTCTTGTCCTGCTCTAATACGGTTCAATTTAGCAAGGTAGGAGATGAAACCTCTAAGACAGAGATATCGGAGCAAGTAAAATAAAGTCCATTCCATTCAGTCATTCGAAAATGGTCGGTATAGTCATAAAATACTAATCCAACCTTAGATCAGGAGCAGTTCCCCATCTTAAATATTTTTTTTTGTTTTAAAGGTAATATATATTTTTATCTTTATAATTAGATTTTATTTACAAAATTCTAATATAAAACTTTTGATATTCAATACGAGTAATAGTACCACTAGTCTTTTGGCCCGCGCTTCGCCGCGGTAATGAACTAATTATTTTTAAATAAATTTTTATGCACTCATTAATGATTTACTTGGAATGAAATTATTAACAAAATAAAGTGAAGCTCTTTCATAAGCTTTACATAATATCTTAATTATATGGAAAGCTTATGTAACACATTTGTTTGATGATACATAGGAAATCAACTATCCCTTGAATTTTCATAAGTTTTACATATTGTATTTTAATAACAGTTATAGAACAGTATTACGTAATCTTCCGTAACGTGTGGTCTAATAAGAGAATCAATTTACATACTTACATTTGATTAGACTATTACGTAAGGTTAACCTATCTTACATTAGCTTTATTTTGTGACATGCAAATTGATGAGATGTTGAATATAGTAGGTGATATTAAATGAATCTTAGTAACAATTAGCGAATGAAGTTATAGAAATTATTGTCACTCCACAAAGTTTGCGTATTTTTTGAGTCATTAACACTTATGTTGTACGTTTTTCTTAATGTGAAATTATGTGCAAGAGTGTAAAGTATAAAAAATCCGATTAATAATACTCGCTACAAAAAGTAGAAACAGATCTAATACTTCCCAATTTTTAATAAGAAATCATAATTTTTTAATATAAGAATCTTTTAAATTCCTAACGATGAGTTTCTACCTACCCAGTAGAGAAGAATGCTAAATAAATTAGTGTTCCTAACAATGAGTCTTGTACCCTGTAGAGTAGAGTATAAAAAATCCGATTAATAATACTCGCTACAAAAAGTAGAAACAGATCTAATACTATCCCAAGTTTTAATAAGAAATCATAATTTTTTTAATATAAGAATTTTTTAAATTCCTAACGATGACTTTCTACCTACCCAGTAGAGAAGAATGCTAAATAAATTAGTGTTCCTAACAATGACTGTTGTACCATGTAGAAAAGAATGTTAAATATATGAATTATGAATAGTAATTCACATGGAAAATAGGATAAGTCAAGCAAATCAAAAAAGAACTTCCCTCTCAATTGTCAGTACCAATCACATAATCATCTCCCTTTCCTTTGTCTCTGGTTATTGGGCGGAAGGAATTTAGCACACTAAATTACTTTGTTTGCCGCACGAGGGACTATTGGAGATACCATGGACCTGCCGCAGGAGAATAATCACCAACATGAACAATGGCCAGAAAAGTCTAATTCAGCAAGTGATTTATGTTTAGCGGTTTACTTGTCATTTAATAATTCTAATAATAATTGTTACATGTTGTTATCCGCATCTCGTGTTCAAATGTTAAGATGGACTTCCCGGCTCAAGATAGGGTGCATAACCATGGGTTATGCACCCATCAATAACCAAATTTGGACCCTTCATTTAGAAAATCCAGATCTAAGGATGGAGAATTAAAGGCTATTTTTATTTTCACTAGTTTTCTTAATTGACTCATATCTTTTTCGTTTTAACTAGGATTTTAATTTTTTTTGCACAGATGGAACGAGTTCACCGTGCTCTACAAAATGAGATCAATTTTCAATATTTTTTTAGGGAAAAAAAATTCTGGCCTCTCGGTACCAACTGCATACCATATGGTATCTTCTTCGTTTTTAATTCGTTTTTGAAAACGTTTGCACAGCAGGGACGAGTTCATCATGATCTACTGGATCTACAAATTTCTGGGTGAACAAATTACAGGACCAAAAAATACCACACAATACCATACAATACCACCCTGGTACGGGGTGGTATTGTATGGTATCTTCTTCGTTTTTAATTCGTTTTTGAAAACGTTTGCACAGAAAGAACGAGTTCATCATGATCTATTGGATCTACAAATTTCTGGGTGAACAAATTACAGGACCAAAAAATACAACACAATACCATACAATACCACCCTGGTACGGGGTGGTATTGTGTGGTATACAATGTTAAAAATCGTAAATTACAATTAATATACTTCTACTATCATGTATTCAACCATCCTACAGTATTGGTTTGTTCATACCACCATGGTACGTTTTTCAAAACATAGGTATGCTTTTATTTCAATACCAGTCAATACCATATGGTATAGGCTGGTAAAAAAATGGCTCAATTTTTTTTGTTCGAAAAATATATTAAAGTGGATATCATTTTGAAGAGCACAATTAATCTGATCTAACTGTGAAAAAAAAAAATTAAATTTCGACTTAAAATGAGCGAGAAATCGTCCGTCAAAGATTAAAGAGGGAAAAATTGAAAGCTTTCTATGAAAGAGAGGATGCTGATGTCATGCTGATGTGGACGGGTTACTCATGGTTACTCACCATAAGGTTACTGACCTGATCCATTCCCGGACTTCCCCACCTTTCAATACGAGTGATAAGTACAAAAGAATAATAATTTTTTTTTTTTTAGTTCTTAATAGCTATATAGATTGCTCACATGCATTATCCGGTCCCTAGGTTCATCCCAAGTTCATCGTTAAGATTGTTTTTCTTTTGTGCCTTGGATGCATGAAGAGCTAATTTCGTTTCGAAGTTCTTGTATACTTATTAGTATATATTCAGGTTCGTTGGCCGATAATAATATGATAATAATATTAAAATATGTTCCAAATTTAAATTTCAGTAATATGTTCATTCTCATCAATTCATGTGATGATTATATGTCATAGTTATGTGAATTAACAAATATTGTTATCATTTTAAAATAAAGGTGGGCCATTACGGTGGAATGGTTACACGGAAGAGACCGGAAAGGGGGCCACCTATGTTCGTGGCAATTTTCAGAAAATAAAGGTCGGTACCAGACCGAAGCTTGAAGACCTCTATCAAATATGCACTAATGTTACTTGCATGGATGACACGAGAAGAGTAGATCGTATGGTGTACCGATATCCAAACAGAGAAAGTGGGTCATTGTGGCATGAGGAATATACCATAACCACTCAAGATGAAGTAGATTCCATGCTCGAATTCTTGAGCTCCAACAAATTGGCCAAAGCCGAGATGTTCGTTTACACCGAGCCAGCAGTTGGCGTCGGAGGTCATTCTGGACACGGTCAGACATCTGGTATCCATGGTGGAGGAGGTGAATTATATAGCGATCATCCCTACCAAAGTTACCATGATCCTCATTCCTATTTTCAGTACCAAGAGCAAGGTGAAGGCCATCATCAATCTTTCCCGTCATATGAAGAAGAAGTTCAACCGGACCTCGGCCACCAACCCCAGTACAACTTCCAATCAGGCAGCGGTAGTTTTCACAACTACCATTATGGAGCTGATGAAGGTGCCTTTCATGAGCTGGATCAGATGGAAGCTGCCATGCAAGCACCAATCAGCGACCCCTCCGATGAAGAAGGAGAGAACAACGTCAGTGCAGACAGCTCCGACCCTCTTGAAGGTGCTGATGATTCAGGACCAGAGTCAGATTCAGATAATGATCATGATGTGGTTCCTGACCGTGTACCAGTCCCCTACTACAATCACATTCCAGACGACAATTGGATGATCGACAGCGACATGGAGCCGCCAGAGGTCCCAATATGGGGCCCACTCACTGGGTTTACGAAGGGCCAACAATTTGGCTCGAAGAAGGATGTGCGGCACGCCATTGAGACTGAAGCAATGACTCGGAATTTTGAATGGCACACAACTCATTCCAACACCAAAAGGCTCATAGTCAGATGCCGTAATCATCACGAGGGGTGCAATGTAAGGATTCGGGCCATCAGCAGCAAGAGACACAGCCACTGGGTCATATCCCGTGCGGTGAACACACACACATGTGTGTCATCCATAACTTCCCAAGGCCATCGACAGTTGAAATCCACAGTTTTAACAATTTGGCTCGAAGAAGGATGTGCGGCACGCCATTGAGACTGAAGCAATGACTCGGCATTTTGAATGACACACAACTCATTCCAACACCAAAAGGCTCATAGTCAGATGTCGTAATCATCACGAGGGGTGCAATGTAAGGATTCGGGCCATCAACAGCAAGAGACACGGCCACTGGGTCATATCCCGTGCGGTGAACACACACACATGTGTGTCATCCATAACTTCCCAAGGCCATCGACAGTTGAAATCCACAGTTTTCTTGCTCCTTGTACGTTTGCCCACGGGAGTAACAATAGGTGGTGGGGGTGGCAAGTTTCGAACGGCCGAGGTAGTTTGGCGCTCGTCGGTGCTATGTCGGCGGGGAAGCGGCACTTCCGGGGTCGAGCAGGCGACATCGGTGCTCATACGGTGAGGAGTAGGAGGCCATTGTTGATGAAGGCGATTCCATGGGTTGAACTCGTGTTGGCCTGTTGTGGAGGAGCCATCATGCCAAGTCGCGGATGATGTTTGGCGGGGAGATGGGGGGTAGAGAGGGCGGGAATCGTAGTATGTTTGGCGGGGATCGTTGTATGAGATCGGGGTGGGATCATATGGGGATTGGTGGAAACTCTAAGAGGATTGATGGTAGGTCGAGCGGGGATCGTAGTATGAGCTTTGGTGGGGGATCGTTGTGGTAGGAGGGGCGGAATTCTTGGGATGAAGTCGGGCCGAATTCTTGGGATGAAGTCGGGCGGGGAGATGGGGCGGAGGACGGGCGGGGAGCTTGGGTGGAACTCGGTCCGGCACCTTGGGTGGAACTCGGGCCGGCACCTTGAGTCACAAACAATGCGGGCGGCACTTTCCACCCCCCATATGGCGTTACGTCGGGCACGTTGGGCCTTTCCCGAACCCTCTTGCTCTTCTTTCTCTCGTATGGTGGTGGGGGTGCGGGGACATCAAGTTGTACAGGAGGTGGTGGGGGTGCGGGCGCGGGCGGATATCTACGATGATCCCGGCCCTGAGCTCTGATACAGCCAAGTAGACTGTTTGCCATCCTCCTAATGAAGCTCACATCTTCATTGCCCAACTCAGTTCTTCCGGTAGTCATATCTTTGATCCGCTCGACCCCATCAGCCTAAATCACAAAAAAAAAGTTAGAAAGAAACTTAGGAACCAAGTAATAAATCATAGTATGTTTAGACTGGTATTACTTACTAATGCATCATCGGCCGCACCCTCCGGAGTCATGTAACGAACCGATGTTTGCCGATATCGATCCAAGTATGGATCATGATACCCCCTTCGGCCCACTTGATTTGGAGTGACAATATCCTGTAATTGTCGGTTCTCCCTAATCGCGATGAATTCCTTCAACTTCGTGGGCCAATCGCGAGTACCTTGCCGACCATCTAGGCCATGGAAAGCCCTTTGACTATCGGGGACCTCCAACGGAATGCACTGCTCCCGACCAAACTGACGGAGGCATCGATCCGGCAAGTGCCACTCCCCGGTCCCAAAACAAATTAGAGGAACCCTCGTGCACCATTGCCCGATATGACCGGGGAATTGCTGGAGATGCCATTGAACGATGTTCTCCGGGTATGGATCGAAGACGATCTACAAGAAAGAAATGAGTAACGTAAGATTAATTAATTAGAAAAATACATGTAGTCCCATGAAAAAAAATATAAATGGATCGCAGTATAGAAGTTACCTCTCCTTCCCAAAGTCGCTCAAACCTCCTCCGATACTCGTCCAACTTGTGTTGGACAAGGTTGTCGCATGTGGTGTGTCCGAGCCACCTTATTAGACAATAATGAAACTACAATAAGATAAAACACAAGGGAAAATGTGTTATGACTACATGATGGGGTATGAGAAGTTTACCTTGCTCCATAAGCTTCACCTCTTAGGGGATGATCGATTGGCCAATCCCTGTCTGGACGTTGGGCCGGTGCAAGCCATGGCATATGCTCCCAAGCCCAAAATTGGACGATGAACATTGCGCCGCTGACCTCCCTCACAGCTTTTAGAGACGCATTGCACAAGTTGTTGTAGATCATAGCTAGGCAAGCGGATGCCCAACTATACTCCCCCATCTCCTCCCAACTACTGAAGATGATCCTAAGCCATCCACAACTAAGGAGATTGCTTGATTTCTTGGAGAAGAACACTCCTTCGATCATGCCTATGAGATAGACACGAGCATATCTCTCCTTCTCATCCTCCGGACTTTCCTCGGTTAGGGGATGACTCTCGTAATGATCTCTAAAATACTTCGTCAACCATGTAATTGAGACTTGGTGTTTCCTCATTGGTGGCATGCCATCGGTCGCATCAACGCAACCCTTCGCCGATACTTTCACTCCCAAATGACTGTGAATGAAATGCTGCCAACCGGGCATACCGTCACGATCCTCGGGGGGATGATCACTCACGCACACCGGTTTGCCGTCGATGGGCAGATGGGTTAGGATGGCGACATCCTTTAGCGTGATGGTGGCCTCTCCTTCTCTAAAGTTGAAACAATGGGTCTCCTTTCTCCATCTCTCGGCTAATGCGGTGATGAGTTGGCGATCGACTTTGATGCCGTTAAAATGCCTAATCGAGTCTAACCGTGCCCTTTTGAGAAAGGGCAAGATAGCTGGGTGGAATGGGAGCACATTGGTGGTACCCCTGTAGCGGATTATTGTTTGTGCCTCCTAGCAAAAATTTACACGTTAATTATTATATATTAGTAAGGGTTTTTTTTCGTATAACTAAATTAATTAAATTAAATTATGCGACATAAAGCAGAATTTTATTATCATAAAAAGACATTTCATATTATCATAAAACAAACGTCCTAAATTAATTAACATAATAACATTGTCAATGAATAATAATTTAAAGAGATACATACATATTATCGTAAAACAAATATACTAAATTAAGTAACATAAATAACATTGTTAATGAATAATAATTTAAGTAGAAACATACATATTCAAATGTTTGGTAAATAATTTAATCGTATTGGTTGTTTTAAATAATTTAATTGAATACAAAGCAACACTCGTTAGACTCTTAGAAGAGGTATACATCTTCTTAGAAACGCAGTCTTTTTGACAGAAAAAGGGGGGATCCGAGGATCTCTTAATACCCGATTTTCCCAGGTAATGGGAGGATATGATAATCACTTAAAACCCCATTTCCTTAGACGTGCATCTCTTTATAAAGAGTCGAAGTAAGTGGCGCTATGTGTTCGATTAAATTATTGAAAACCACCAATACGATTAAAAAATAAACATAAATTTATTTTATATTACACTAGGCACATTAACAAAATAAAAGAAGGACAAATGGTGAAGAATTGTATGTACCGGGTGATCGTTCCAAACATCCCTTGACCGATGGTTGGGTTGGTCGTACAAGTCGGTTGGATCCAACGGTCCTTGCTCGAGATAATACCGTTGGTTGTATATATCAACGTCCTCCCCAACCTACGAGAAAATAACAACGAGGTTAGTACATAGATTAATTAAAAAACTTATAACAACAACAAAAATTAAACCAGAATAATGAGTACATACCGCTTGAAATTCATCAACATAAACTCCTTCTCCTTGCCACCAATCGGCCATTTTTTCGGCGTAATTCGGACAGAGCTTCGGCTCGGCTCGGCGGGTTTTGAGGAAAAAACCTAAGAAATGTTTTCTGATGGCAGATCGGACTTAGCCGCAACCAACAGACCACTATTTCCTAGGCTTTTGGGAGGGGAGGGTTTAGAGAGATAAATTGTAGAGAGAGAAGGAAGAATGGGTTGTGGTGTGAAGAAATGAGAGGGGAAGGGGGGGTATTTATACCCATCAGACCGCACCCCCCAGGGGCGGTCGGGTAATTTTGCCCTAAGGGAAACCGCACCCTCCCGATGCGTTTTGCGCTTCCCTAGGGTTGACCGCATCTCGGGCGTGCGGTCTGCCTTCCTTGGCGCGGATCGCTCCGCTGGCATGCGTTCCACCGTCCGATCGTATCTCCATTCAACGGTCTTGAAGACCGTTCCGCAGCAGCACTGAATCGCACCCCCCAAGTGCGTTTTCTTAATTGGAACGCACCCCTATGATGCGTTTTAAGAGTAAAACGCACCCTTCAGGTGCGGTTTACTTATAAAACGCATCTTAGGGGTGCGTTCCAAAAAAATAGGTGCTATTTCTATCAATTTTTTCATATGGGTGCTAGTTTTGTAAATTTTTTTTAAAGGTGCTATTATTGGGAAAAACTCTAACTTTTCATCCGCAAAGGTGCGCAACCACGAATAGATGTTAAATAACATCTTAAGTAAATAATAAAAAAATAATTTAAAGTTGAATTTTTAAGTTTCAACCTAATAAAAAAGATTTTTTTAATATTGTTATAATGTTACCTTGTGTGAAGTTCAATCACTTTAGGAAAATCAAGAGTAGGTAGCACCAAGGTAGCTTCAATTTATGTGAATAACTTTTCATCCACAAATGTGGCCAATCGCGAATAGATGATAAATAACATCTTAAGTACTAAACTAAGAAATATTTACTACTTTGATGTAGAGATA
Source organism: Linum tenue (assembly GCA_946122785.1). Taxonomy (NCBI): domain Eukaryota; kingdom Viridiplantae; phylum Streptophyta; class Magnoliopsida; order Malpighiales; family Linaceae; genus Linum; species Linum tenue. Next base: position 12,262,857 of record CAMGYJ010000004.1, on the reverse strand, counting down.
GAGAGGAATGAAATGGCCCATGAACATAGAATTAATAGCCTTAATAACAATTTTATTGAATTGAGTAATGTTTCTACTTCGTTATTTTCACAACATATCTCTTGTACCCGAATTGAATCCTAGACTTAATAAAACCATGAAATTTTATAATAAAAACATTATACTTGAAAGCTGGAATTCCCAGTAAAGTTTCTACTTCATAAAGTTATCTTCACAACACATCTCTTATACATGAATTGAAACTTAGAACTTTAATAAAACCATCCAATTCTAAAATAAAAAGTATACTTATAAGATGGCATTCCCACGTGGTTGGACATCGATAGACATTTGAACTTCATAAACATTTTTTGAAGATAACTCTTACGTACTATGATAGAGTTGTTTCATTATTTTATGTTTGGTTGATCGTTCACGTATTAAACACATATAAAATATTGGGTATGCCTATGGTGACTATGGATGTCACCGTAACTTGAAATTTTAGGTCGACCTAATATGTCGTTTCAGTTTTGCGAGGTTCTCGAATACACTAATGTTGGCACCCTGATGACTTATCACGGTCGACCTTTAAAATGTAGTGGTCGACCGTTTGTAGTTTAAGTTGTCATTATTGGTTGACCACAATAAAACATCGGTCGCCCTTTTCATTGGCGTCAGAAGCAAAATGGTCAACCGTAAAGGTATATAGGTCGACCACTTGATGACGGTCATTAACAAAATGGTTGACCATTTACAGAAAGAGGTCGACCAGATAGAAGAGAAGTGTTGTATCCATTTATCCATCATCATTTCACGTAAAATGAAGATCAAGTGTTGGTTTCGCGGTCGACCTAATCCGGTACGAGGTTGACCGAATACAAGAAAATCAACCTATTCCTTGCGTCTTTTTTGCTTATGTATGTAGACCTGGCAATCGGGTCGGGTTGGGTAATTTCGGGTTGGGAACTTCGGTTACGGGTCTAGTCATATTTTGTTGGCTTGTTTCTGGTCAAATATTGACCCAACCCATTCGGTTTCTGGTCGGATTACAGGTCATTTCGGGTTATGAGCGTTCTCAGAAACAATATCAAACATGCTTCACATTTTCTTAACTAACACAAAATTTCACATATGCATGACAATAGTTTACCTAACACATGTCAGTTAACATATTCTCAAATCCTCCTACGCTAATGAAATGAAATATAAATTGCGCAAATCGTCAATAAACAATCACAAGAGTAATACTACTAAAAGAAACACATGATATGTGATTATCCTTAAACTCCAAACATGTCATTCAAATCCTTGTGATTTTTTTTAAACATCTCACCAATTTATGAGTGATTTTATCATATTTTGTGAGTAATATATTAAATGAAACGGGTCTAACGGGTCGACCCGCTAACCCACCCAACCCGACCCAAAAAATCACGGGTTATCGGGTTCGGTTCATTTGGATTTCGGGTTACAAAAATTTCTAGTTTTCGGGCGGTTTCGGGTCGGGTCAACGGGTCGGGTTGTAATTTGCCAGGTCTATATGTATGTCGATGTGGGTGGTTCTTTTGCTCGTACAAATTACGTTTCAAACCAACAGAATCAATCCTAAATAATGATAACAAGGACTCATAACTTCCACGTGGTCGACCTCTTGAATCACGTACAACAGCAACCGCAAATGATCTTCTTCACAAAAGCTCTAACAGTAAAAAAACCTAATTCAGAGTTTCGGTGGCGGTGAAGGTAACATATTGTATTTATAGATATTTAGGATGAGAATGAGTTGAATTAAGTGGTAGATAAGTTAGGGTTACCTTTCTGGTGTGGAATCCTTATCCAATATGAATACGGTGTGCACGCGGTAAACCTCAGTTAATCAAAATGGTCGGCCTATGAGGTATCTGGTTCGACCTTTCATTCTGTTCGCCTTTCCAAAGAGGTCGACCATTTGCTATAAAAGGTCAACCGTGTCGTTGAACCTCACAAAACTGAAATGGCATATTAGGTCGACCTAATCATATATAAGGTCGACCTAAAAGTGCAGATTAGGTCGACCTAATTTTATATGAGGTCGACCTAAAAGTGCAAGTTACGGGGACATGCATGTCACCATAGCAAAGTCCTAAAACATTTCATGTACGTGTATTCTAAGTAATTAAACAGATAATTTATTTATTTTATATTTAGTTGTACTTATAAATTCCTAAAGTTAGTGGGCTACGAAAAAATATATATAATCCTTCATGGTTTTTTCACGATAATAGGGCTGGGCTTTTTTCATATGGTCAATTTCCAGTCTTGTGTTGGCTAGCATATGGCTCTCTCATCCATTCTCAAGCGTACTGCCGTCACCATATTCCCTTCTCCATATCTGGCTGCCTCTAACTTTCTCTGATCCAAATGCATGTTTCAATCCAAACCTTCTTTTAATATCATTTCTCTTTTTTCCTAAATAACGCATGGCATGAATATAAATCAAATTGTAAGATGTATAGTTATGCCAATAAAAATATTTGTACTTACATTCAATTTTTACGAACGAATTGAAGTATTATTTTTTTTGTTTGGACGACAATCCACGTGAAGTATTTATTCGAGACATAGAACTATAAAAGAGTAGTTTCAAAAAATATTTAGCTAAATTTTCAGTGAGTGAGGAGTGATCTTTCTTTCTGTTCACCATTCGTTTGTTTGCCTTCTTGTTGTTGTAATAATGGAATGTAGTATATAAGTGCCTATGTAATCACCTAGAGAACTAAAGGGACTCATTGTCTGATGAAATATTATATATAAAAAAATTAACAAAGCTCTAATAAAGATTGGTTTTTGTTGGGTCAAGATAGGGTGCATAATTTTAGGGTGTATAACTATGAGTAACTAAAACTAAATCTTGACCCATCTTTTAAGTGGCTGCAGATCTAAGGGTGAAGAATTAAAAGAATTTATTTTGCCTAGTTTTATTAATTGGATCATTTCTTCTTCATTCTAACTCGGATTTCAATTTTTTTTTTGCATAGATGGAACGAGTTCGTTGTGCTCTAAAAAATGATATCCATTTTCAATATTTTTTGAGGAAATATTTTTATACCTCTCGTTACCAACTACACACCATATGGTATCTCCTTCTTTTTTAGTCGTTTTTGTAAATTTTTGCACAGAATAAACGATTTAATCATGATCTATTGGATTTCAAAAAATTACGGGTGAAAAAATTTCATACCTCTCGTTACCAACTCCATACCAGACTATACCACCCTGGTATAGTGGTATGGGGTCATATTTTTTATAACATATGGTATGCTCTTATTTAATACAAGTAAATATCATATGGTATAGATTGGTAATAACTGACTCAAAATGTTTTGTTCCAAAAAATATCAAAGTGGATATCATTTTGAAGAGCACAATTAATCCGATCTAACTGTACAAAAAAATTTAAATTCCGACTTAAAACGAGTGAGAAATCGTCAGCTAAAGATTAAGGAAAGGAAAATTAAAGATTTTTCCAGGAGAGAGATGGAGGCGCTGATGTGGCAGATTCTTATTGGGTTATGTATGAGGTTATAACACCACAAGGTTACTCACTGAATCTGCTTCCGTTTTTGCTTTATGGAATTGAGAATCTATTGTAAAAAAAAGGAGCCTTATTCAACTATCTATCTTTTTATATTAGCCCTTCCACAGAAGAATGAATAAATCATTGTCGTCGGCAGAATGAATCATCCAAAACAGGGATGAAAAGTTGATTCCTTGCAAGTTTAATTTTCAATTTCTTTTCCCCGCACTTCATTCGTTAAATTCCCAATTTGCCTATGATTTGCTGCTTTCCACATCTTTGTATCTTTTAGCATCTCTAATCCGTTACTGATTCTTTCAATCTCTTCTAGTTTCAAATCCATCGATGTGTTCTGTTCCTTTTCCTCTAACAGATTCTACCCTGTTAAGGTGGTTTCTTTCTGTCTCTAATCGGTCAGTGCATGCTACTCTGTATCTCTTCTAGTTGCCTCTGAAGGAGAAAAAGAGCTCAACCTTGAAGTTGTGATTCAATTTATGATTGCAGGTTGAACTGAGATCTAAATCAAAGGTGGGGAGAAGAGGTTTCTCGGCGGGCAATTGAGGAGCTGCAAAGATTGAAAAACGGAAATCAAAGGAGGGGAGAAGCAGGTTATCGGCGGGCAATTCAAGAGCAGGGGAAACGACATGCATGAGTGAATTGAGATCTAAATCAAAGGCGGGGAGAAGAGGGTTATCGGCCAGGATGAGGTGGTCGTTGTCGCGGCCGATGTTGTTGATCGTCCATCTCAGTGCCTAAAATGCTGCACGGATAGAAATCCACCGCCATGCCGATCTTTCTACCGCTGTCTCACATCGCTTTTCTTTTTTCCAATTCTTTCTTCTTTCCTTCGTTTCTCGAGCTCGATTCGTATTCCTCCCTGTTAGCTTCGTATAACTTTTAGGTGCTCTTTTATTCTCGAAAACAACTGTATTCTCGATTCCTATAACTTTGTAGGTATATAAAAGGCCCATAAAAGTAATCCAAAAGAATTCTACAACTTTATGCCGATATGTTATGGCTGTTTCTCATGAAATCTGGAGCACTTTGGGTAGCATGGATGTATGAATACAAATGCAAGCAGGGAGACTTATGGTCTATGAGAGTTCAGTATAGTAGCTCCTGGGCATGGCGAAGAATTCTAAAATTGAGGACTGTTATATTGCCCTGGATTCATATGCAGAATGGTGCTGTTTTTTGGGATGCACAGGAAATGCAGGTGTATTCAGTGAGGCGAGTTTGGGAATCGCTGAGAAAGAAGGCTCCGAAGGTTCCTTGGCACAAGCTCGTTTGGAATGGGGGTGTGTCCTCTACGTTACAGCTTCATTGCCTGGCTTATTGTTAAAAAAGCTATTATCACAAGGGATAAGCTAAAGAAGTGGGGCAAGATTAATGATGCCTCATGCCCTTTCTGTGGAATGGACACAGAGACAAGAGCTCATCTTTTTCTCCAGTGTTCATACTCACGTCAGCTTGCTAGCCTGATGCATTGTCAGCTCCCGAGACATGATGATTGGGGAGTTATGCTACATACTGTCTGCAACAAAGTTAGCAGTAACTTTCAGGTGGGAAAATGGCATGCTCTTCTATGGTCTTTGCTGGTTGCAGTAATATGGAAGGAAAGGTGTGGGATCATCCATGGGTCTGCACTTCGTTCTCCTGGTGCAGTAGCAGATGTGATCAAAGAAGAACTCTTGTTCCTTACATGTGGAAACAGGGCAATAAGAGATGGAATGGCGAAGCTAGGATACTTATAAACTCTTTACTTTTGCACTGTAAGTAGTTTAATAGAGTGAGCAGGGATAGTTGGCATCATGATGTAGTGTTTTTTCCACGCAGGATCAGGGGTCAATGCTTCGTTGTATTGGTGTTTTTTCTTTCAATAAAAAGCTGCTAATTCAACGAAAAAAAAACTTTATTGTCCCCGGTCCAGCCCATTCAGTCAATAAATGCAGCGAAAATCACCGAACTCTCCCTCCGTGGACTGCGCAGAGAGCAGGAAAATGGAGATTATGGGGGTTCCGGCCAGGAACCTCCATATAGTAGTGTTAGGATATCCCTGCCAGCGCATAAGCACAAAGTTATGCGCCACGAAAAACTGCGAAGTATATATTTTATTCAGTAGTCAGGATTTCGTTTAACGTATGTCCATTTAGAAGAAAATATACATAGTAAAATATTTTTGGTTAACTTTGCTAATTATTCGTAATATGGTAATCTTATATTGGAAAATTTTGGTAAATTAAAATATATTAGTAGTCGAAATTATCAACAGTATCGCTTTGTGCACCAAACAATTATTAATGATGTAATTAGTCGTTCTCTTTCGAGTGTTCTTTGTCAAGAATCGTTTAGTATCAATATCTTAAAATGTTGAGAGTAGTTTAATAATGAATCTTACACAAAACAAATATTCATGATTTAGTTAGTTGTTCGCTTTCAAATGATGTTCTTTGTTAAAAACCGTTCAATATCAATAACTTGAGTTGTCGGGAGAAGTTCAACAATATAGTTATACTATTTACTAGCACGCTCTCCCTCATAAGAGAATCAGCTTATACGAAATTGAAATTTGCACAAATCGGAATGTCGTGTCTTAAGAAATGAGGCCGTTAATATTCGTATACAAGATCTTTCAATACACTATTCTAATTTTAACACCCGCTAATTAATAATATCAATCAACTATTGTACCTAATTTAACCACTTTTCTTCCGATCGAGAGTGGGTCCCTGGACACACCCTCTTATACTCTCCTCCGTTGTATTCAAATTTTTTTATTCAAAAATCATATTACTTATACCCTATAGACACTTGCTTATGGTAAAGAAATTTAATCGAGGCATTATACATATGATACCTATATGATGGTTTCGAGCACCATATAGATTTTAGCCATTAAAAAAATAGAATGATCCATATATCACCCGACACATATGTATCTTAAATATAGATCGAATTTGAGACTAAATAGTTAATAAATTAGTTGGTTGTACGATAGCAAATAGTTAATTGGCTATGTAGTGAGTATTTAAAGAGATAGTTATCATCTTAGAGATTTTTTTTTTTTTGATAAAAGGGAGGTAAGAACCAAGGAACAGCTCTACCAGGAACAAACAAAAGGCAAACGCCCAGCTACCAGCTAAAAATCAATAACCGCCCACAGGCAGGAGACAAACAACAGACTCGACCGTCGAAAAAAGACGGAACCAGCAGGCCAAAAGTTACTCCTCCCTAACAGCCCATCGAGGAAAGCTAACTCCGATGATGTCTTCTCTAATGATCCGGGCAAGCTGTCGAGGTGGGTCCTCCAATTCATAGATACCAAAGGGGTAGACGAGACTGTGCTTCGAGAGCCAGTCCGCAGCTCTATTCCCTTCTCGGTAAGTATGTTCTAGTTGGACTACCCAATTTTGAGAAAGGAGACGCCTAATCTCACCAAGAATACTGGCATGAAGATGCAAAGGGTCATTCGGTTGTCTGATCAGGTCCAGGGCTAAAGCGGAGTCAGATTCCAAAAGTAGAAACTGAATGCCCCTTCTCCAAGCGAGTTTAAGGCCCTGCAGAATGCCCCAGAGCTTCGCCATAATAGCAGTGCTTGTACCAATTCTGTGGACGAACCCTGCAATCCAATCACCATCACTGTCGCGAATGATCCCCCCTGCTACAATGTCCCCTCTATGGCCTTGAGCAGCGCCATCCGTGTTCAGTTTAAACCAGCCCGCCGCCGGTTTGGACCAACCAATCAGCTTCTCGACCCGATCTAGCTTATTGCTTCTATCGAGGGATCTGCTGGCCGACTCCCAAACATTAGCCCAATCTTTAGCTTTGGTCACGACATAGTTGCATAGAGAAGACGGGCTAAGAGTCTTCCCCCTGAACACCGTTTCATTCCGTTGTTTCCAAATGAACCACAGGAGTAAGCTGAAATAACTCCCCCACTCCCCCGGCCAAGAACCTGACATGTTGTCCGCCAGGTTGTTCCTCATCCAGCAATCCCAATCGGTTGACATGAAAATATCTCTGAACTCAGGGGCAATGACCTTGAACCAAACAGTTCTTGCTCTAGCACAATCACGAAGACAGTGGATGATTGTCTCCTCCGTGTCCTCGCAGTAGGGACAACTGTCATCGGTGGTGAGGTGCCGGTACTTCCTTATACTGTTGGTGGTTAGTTTGTTTTTAACCGCCATCTAAATAAAGACCCTCACTCTTTCCGGGACGTGTAGTTTCCAAACGCTTTTCCAGAAGGTAGCCGAAGCTGAAGAGACCAGAGGTGGGGAGAGGGCTTGGTAGGCTGTTCTTTCCGTGAAAGAACCATTTGTTGTAAGGTTCCACCGCAGCTTATCTTCCTCCCTTGTCATTGGATCAAAATGAAAGGCCTGAATAGCTTCCAAAGTATCAGCTCCAAGGTAATCGGCCAACTCATCAATTTTCCAGCCATCATCCTCGTGCCAGTAATGGGCCACCCGACATTGGAGGAACTCGTCCAGAATCGTTTGGGTTGCCACTGAAACCAAGGGAATCTGCATCAACCACACATCCCAGAATTTAGCTTTCTTCCCATTTTTAATATTATAAGCGCAACCTTTGCGTAGCAATTCAGTCGAGTGACTAAAGCTACGCCAGGAAAAGGAACTTCCCTTTTTGATTTTGAGAATATCTAAAACCTCTCTTGATTGACCATATTTCCCTTTCATGATCCGCACCCAGAGAGCCTGATCATTGGTCGCCAGCTTCCAAGCTCCTTTCGCCAGCATAGCTTGATTAGGTAATCTAGTGGGTCGTATACCAGCTCCTCCTTGGCTTCGTGGCACCACCATTTGGTCCCAGGCGATGGGGTGAAACCAGTCTTCCCTTCTTCATCCCCCCAGATGAATTGCTTGTTGATCCTGTCAAGAGAGGAACACACAGACACAGGAAGTTGCTCGGTAAACATAGGGTAAACCGACATGGAGGAGGAAACAGATTTCACCAAGGTCATGCGAGCCGCGATGGAAAGGTGTCGGGTTTTCCAATTAGCCAGGCGCTTCTGAATTCTAACTGTGAGGTCCTTGTATCTAGCTTTGGAGATCCTTCCGTTGATGGTATGAATCCCTAAGTATTTCCCCAGGTCGGTCGTGGTAGGGATGCCAGCTCGGTTCTCCAGCCTTTGTCTCCTGTCCCTGGACACATTAGGAGATATCATCATCGCGGACTTGCTTAGATTGACTTTTTGGCCTGAGCTAGAACAAAAATCGTCTAAGCATTTCCGAATAATGTCAATCTGACGACCTTCAGCTTCTGCAAACAAAACCAGATCATCAGCAAAGAAAAGGTGTGAAATTTTTGGACCATTTTTTGACAGCTGGAGAGGTTTCCACAGTTTCTCGGCTACTGCCTGCTGAATCCTATGAGAAAGCCGTTCCATACAAAGAACAAAAAGATAAGGGGAGAGAGGGTCCCCCTGACGGACTCCTCTAGTGGGAATAATTTGCTCGGACAGATCCCCATTCCAGTTAATTCGCATCTTGTTCCTCTCCACACAGAACATGATCCGGCTAATCCAGGTGCTGGGGAGCCCAAGTTGCGCTAAGGTGTCTCTGATGAAATCCCATCTGAGCCTGTCATAGGCTTTTTCCAAGTCAATTTTGATCACCAGACCTCCTTTCCCTCCCCTTCTTCTTCCTAAAAGAGTGGATGATTTCCTGCAAAATCAGGATGTTATCCGTAGTTTGGCGGCCGAGGATGAAACTACTTTGGGTTGGAGCCACCCAATTCTTCATTAGAGGCTTTAGACGGTTGGTAATCGCCTTGGTGATGACTTTGAGGCAAACATTGTTGAGGCAGATAGGTCGAAACTGGGCTGGGCTCTCCGTCTTGGGAATCAAGACCACTGTTGACTCCAACGCCTCCTCTTCTATTTCACCTGTCTCAAAAAACTTAACAGCCATGTTAGTTAAACCTTTACCCACTAGAGACCACATCTTTTGGTAGAAGATCTCTTGGAAACCATCCGGACCAGGAGCCACGTATGGTTTCATATAAAAAATCGCCCTGTGAAAGTCATTAATTTGGAAAGGACGCAAGAGGGTGAGAAGATCCTCGTTCCCAATCCTCGGAAATTAATGTTGATTATTTGAACGAGTCTTAAATTTGATTATTAAATGGGTTGAGTAAAATAATTAGATAGTGAATTTCATTTTGTTTATCTCCAGAACTTCTTTCTATAAATTTTTTAAGTGAATTTCCAATTTATTTTCTAGTTTAGCCCGTTATTGCTTTAAATTTAATTTATACATACCTTCTTTTGTTCTTTTAAGATTCCTTAATTTTAATCGTTAAAACTAGAATTGTAGTATTCTTGTGGGAGGATAATATAATTATCTTTATTACTCGTATAACTTTCCCTTTCATGTTTTTAAGGCATGAAATGGTGCTTGTATTTGTTATGGGAATTAGGAATGGAGGTGGAAGAAGAATCAGGTATAGGATTGGAATGGTATACGAGCATATTAATAATTAAGGGCAGTATTTGAAATTTAGTTCAAATAGGACATGTCAAATACTATATTTTAATGATTTAACCAAATAAGATAGTTAATCTGAATTTTCGCATGAGTAACATATAAATATCACATTAATAATTAAGAGTTATTTCTTATTTGACTCTCCAAATAGCACATTGAGAATTCATCCATCCAGACTACCTCTTACCATATAAATGAATAGACTTACAATAAAAATTAAATAAATTAGATAATTGGCCCACGCTTTGTAGCAGGATACCATAAGACAATCTTTCTATTTTTAAGGGTAATCAAGTATGAATTTATTAACATCTTCTAAGATGAAAATTGAAAATTAACCTTTTAGGTTTGTTAATCTCCGAGATACTACAATAATTTCATTCTGTCAGTTAATTAGTTAAATGAATTCAATAAACGACTTGTATTGTACCTATTCGGTGCTTCCTATTCGATGGCAGATAAAAGGTACAAAAGGTGAAAGTATTTAGGGATAGGATACGGTGACAACCCCCTTGGGGGTTGTCAGATTCACAACCAAGGATATTTTGGGTATGAAAAAAATGAATATATTAATTACCCTTTTTGTATTAATTATATTGGGAATTTAATACCCATATTAAATACAATTTTTTTCTGAAATTTAAATCTTATACATTAATATCTCTATCTATCTCTCTCTCTCTCTTCCTTTCTCCAGCAGCCACTCCGCATCGACTGACAAACTTTTTCTCCGGCGAATTCTCTCCGGCAGACTCCCTCCGGCAACCTGAAAAAATGTACCAATGCGTTAAAAAGCGTACCAATCTATTAGTCTACTGGTAATTAATATACCAGTGCTAGTGGTACGCTACCAGTACGTTAAAAAATGTACCAGTACTAGCGGTACCAGTAAAAAATGTACCAATACTAGTGGTACGCTACCAGTACAACGCTACCAGTAGAGAATAACACAACGCTACTAGCACTGGTAGCGCTACCACTAGCATTGGTAGCGGTACCAGTAGAGAATAACACAAAAAAACAGATAATAGTGGTATTAGATGATAGTGGTACCAGATGATAGTGGTACCAGTGAGTAGTGGTAGGGGAGCCACTGGTACGTACCAGTGAGTAGTGGTATCGTACCAATAGGAATTGGTACCACTAGCATTGGCGGTCTTCTCATCGAGATTCTTCGCACCCCCGGCGGTGGCCTTGACGTCGAGGAGGTCGTTGAAGCCGACGCCGGAGGCAGAGAGCTTGGTGTAGAGACGATCTGGACGTCGATCTGGACGTTTCTGATGAGAACGCGGACGGAGCCGATCTGGACGTCGCGGAGCCAGGCGGCGGCGTAGATCTCGATCATGATGGCGGGGACAGCAGGCTGTGAACGGTGGGCACGGGAGAGGAAGAGGGAGGGGAGGACAGCGGCGGGGCGGGGCGCGAGGGGAGGACAGCGGCGCGGAGGCAGGGGAGGCAGAGGCGGCGACGGTGGTGGAGCTCTTGACGGCTGGGGTTTTTTTGTTAGAGATATGTGAGAGGGGAAGAGGAGGGAGACGCAGGAGAATGGGGGAGGGTCTTTTTTTTTTTTTTGGTAATAAAAAGTATTTATATGGAAAAAGGAAAGGATCTCATGTGGTAAGTTTTCCATTCCGAATTTGCCCTTGGTTTAATCTTAACCATTAATTTAAAAAAAGAAGAAAAAGACAGGAGAGAGAACGTATCCGATGGCCACAAAGGTGGTTGTGAATCTGACAACCCCCAAGGGGATTGTCACCGTATCCTGTCCCAAGTATTTATGATAATTATTAGCATTTACAGGATACCAACAATTCAAAATTTGAAAAATAAAAGTGGTAAATTCAACCACAACGAATTTGCTGAACAACCAATTTGCTCATTGACCATTTTATACCCTATATATCTTTGAAGCAATTTCCTCTAGAATATAAGCAAATAAAATGCAATAAAATTCAATCATTCCCAATTCCAAATCAAACACCCAAACACATGAAATTGAGAAATGATATGCCAAAGCCTTTTCGTAGCCGTAAAACCCATGTTTGTTATAGTTAAACACTAGCTTATAACCCGGCCCGTTGGCCGGAATATTCATATTTGATTATTTGTATTTTTTATGTTACATTTAACTCAACTCATTTAATTTTATTGACAATTTTTCGATCAAGATGATACATAAAAAAAGATATATAGGTCAAACTTTTGGAGAAATAAGTATGTAAAATATAAAAATGTATTATTGATCTCATTTTCATAATGATAACTAAACCTCAACTAAAATGATATTGGTTAGTTGATTGTCAAGAAAGATAGTGTACAAAAGCTCATTGGAATTCCCACACGACCCATAGATAGTTTGAAACTCAATCTTAAACCTCACAATTCTACATAAAGGGTTCAATGCTATCGTTTTAGGAACAATATGCCACAAATCAAAAAGAAATGGAGAGTTGTTGATTCAAGTCAACTATATACTAACAACTATGTAAAGAAGGGACCATTCAAACTTGAGAGCAAACGACAAAATTAGGGTTACCTCCAGTATGCTAATAGACTCGATCGAAGTAATAAGGCACAAAATTAGACACTCCTTATCTATTACTTCTAGTAGGTTGAATAAAGAATCGACCTAGCTGCAAAAATCATAAACCTAAAGGTCCAATAGTCACCACTCTCTGTTGTACAACCAAATTTTTATGCATATGTTTCAATAAAAAATTCAATCTCTAATCCTCCTTCTACAAATCAATTTATTGAACTCCATTCTATTCACCATGGATTGATATCAGAGTTGAAATCTTCTACTTGTCTAGCCTAAATCCCCAATAATAAAATCGTAGTGCCAAGAGATACCAAACGATTGATTTCAAAGGCGACCTTGTATTGGAAAGTGAAAGAGGCGCAAACTATTGCAAGATGGCGGGAATTTAGGAGGAAGTTAAAAGAGATAATAACAAAGATAAAAAAAACACTAAATTTAAATTTAAATTGAAAAATTCAAGGACACAACACGTAGTAACATAATTAGTTTCTTCTATGGTAGCCAATTACCAATCTACCTTTAGCAAAAAATTAAGGCAAGAGAAAAAAATTTAAATTGGGAAAATTACATGAAACTCTACTATAAAAACTGAAGTATCAAGCCCCATAAAAATACATACGGTAGACTTAGTGGGCTTGCTAATCATGGTGGAAAATTCCTCCAATTTTTAGAGTTTAACTTTGTGTATGTTTTGTACTCGAAAAGATACAACAAATTTATTTAGTGTAATTGGTTGTGATTGTTAACTTTGTTTTAAGAGACCCGGGTTTGAATCCTCATATTGATATTTTTTATATGACATAAATAATTAATTGTAAAGACAAAAATGTCCTTTCTAATTTCATTCTCGTTATAGGAAATTTGAAATAGATAAAAGATCACAAAACTCTACCATATATTATTGGAGGATAAACCAAGATATATCTTTAAACAAAACTAGAGGAGCACTGGCCTCGCTTCGCAGCGGCTTGGGGTGCAATATTGAGCTGATTTTTGCCGTCCTGTAAAATCGAGTCATAACTGCAGAATTTTATGTAAGTTAAGTTTTGTGGTATTGAATATATGATCCAACAAATTTTCTACACAATATCAAAGTAGACTAAATGTGGAACCAAGATATATCTTTAAACAAAACTAGAGGAGCACGGGCCTCGCTTCAAAGCGGCTTGGGGTGCAATTTTGAGCTGATTTTTGTCGTCCCGTAAAATCGAGTCATAGCGGCAGAATTTTATGTAAGTTAAGTTTTGTGGTATTGAATATATGATCCAACAAATTTTCTACACAATATCAAAGTAGACTAAATGTGGCAAACGTATATTTGCTCAAGTATCCAAATGGACATTTTTGCTAATTTTTTGTACTACAGGATGTCACTGCAGGACGACTCTAAAACCGGTCATTCACCATCCCCTCCAAGTCGCTCCGACTGAGCCAATCAAGAAAACTCCAGGCTACAAATACAGGGTTCTAAATGAAGGATCGTTGCCAACCAACAACCCATGCTACTCGTCCAAATCTAATGGTTGTAAGAAGTTCGGTTTTGAATGAATGATAAAAGTGATGCTACCATCTTGAATTGAACTTTAAGACTCAACACAAAAGTCCCCATTAAAACACCAAACATGTCATACAGTAAAAGGATTGGTCAACATGAATCGCACTCTTTGAATGAGGTTTGGGGAGTGCGAGAGTGATCTTTTCCCATAAAAATCCAAAAAACAGGTTGGAGGATATCTTATTAGTAGGTGATTTTTAATGTATGAAATGGTTCAACCACGATTAAAACACAATTTCGATACAAAATACCATACCACTAAATTTTTCGTTACTACATTGAACATAGTTTGGCAAAGCTTGAAATTAATCCCATGTAAACCATACACAAAAAATTAGAAAATGCCACAAGCCCAAACGCTACGTTACAGCAGAGGAACCTTAACCATATATATGTATGAATGCAGAGTTGTTGCAGGTGAGGAAAGATAAATGACAGCTAGTTCATATTAGCCAAACCCTTATGAAACAGTAACACTATTATATCTTTAATTTAATTAAGTACTTGTTGATTGTTTGTCTAAGTGATTTTGAACTGGAATGTTGTCATCCAGCCATCGCCGGCTTTTCTATAGCCGTGTTTCTCCTTGCCGCATAATTGGTTCTCTCTTGGCTGCCAAATCATCACTACGAGAGACAAAAATTGGACGAAAGTTGGGTAGAGATCCCTAGCTTCAATTTTGGCTCCCTTGGCTACCAAATCGCAAGGAATGTGGGTGGAGAAGAAAAATGGGACTATGGAGACCGTAGGCCATAGCTTTTGTGGAGAAAAGAAGAATCGGAGTAAACTTGGAATGGAATCAATGTCAGCCGCAGAGAAAAAGAATGGCGTCGGAGGAATCTTGGGCAATCATACTCTTCTTCTTCTTTTCAACCCTTCTTGCCTAGCCACCAATCGGAATATCGGAGGGAAGGGCGGACAAGCCAAAAGCCCGGAGAGAAAGGAGAAAGGTAATTGGGATAAGACTTTATCTTTTTTTTTTCTTTCGAAAACGGAGCGCTTAAAGGGCGCCCCAACCTTTATGCATTAACCATACGGGGTGTTTGAACCTTAACCCGATCAAAATACAGCCAGTACAAAAGCGTACTACTCAGAACGTGAAAATCATGCATCCCTACAGGCAGGGAATGTCCAAAAGAAGTGAGGTAGTCAGCTAGATAGTTTGCTTCGCGAAACACATGCTCTAGTCTCACTTGCCAATCCCTGTTAATCCATTGTCTTATCTCCGCGACACTCCTGTAGTGTGGGTGAGTAGGAGTGGCCGACTCTATCAAGGCCAGCGCAGTCGTGGAGTCTGTCTGCAGGACAACCTTCCTAGCCCCTTCTTCTCAGGCAAGCTTCAACCCATGCACAATTCCAGCCAGCTTTGCCCTCGTGATTGAACCCCCGCCAAGGTTCGCCGAGAAAGCTCTAATGAAGCGTCCATCGTCTCCCCTCACAATGCCGCCACAGGTCGTACTCCCTTGGGAGTGTATCACTGATCCATCGGTGTTGATACACACCCATCCTTGTTGTGGTTGCTGCCAGCAAATTAGCTGGCGCTCGCGGAGTCCCCCATCTCCGAATATACGGCTCTCTTTCTCGAATGCAGACTGAATCTGATTTCTGAGCTGCTTAGTGTCAAACTGGATTTTTGCATAGGTTTTCAGCTTGCCCTCGAATAAGAAGCTATTCCGGTTCTTCCACAGAAGCCAACACGTACCTGCAAACAAAGCAGAGTCGATAATATCGTTGCGCCCAGATAGGTAATGCAGAGACCAGTGATTGATGTCTGGCTCAAAGAAACGTGCATCCGGCTCTCCCTCCAGTAGGTTCGCCCATGTCGCTTTGGCAAATGCACAATCGCGCATGACGTGCATCGTCGTCTCGTTCTCTCCTCCGCAAATTTTGCATCCATCGTTATTGGTGAGGTGTCTCCTATAGCATTCTGCATTGGTGAGCAAACGACTATGATTCATCAACCAAAGGAAGCTTCGCACGCGCTGCATCGTTGCCGTCCGCCAAAGGGTCCTCCTCACCGGGTGTCCCGTCGCTGGTGCCTCTCCCCCTTTGATGATTTTATAGACTGTGCGTAAGGAGAATGCGCCATCTTCTGTTAGTCGCCAGACCCGCACGTCGTCCTCGGCCTCCATGAGAACCGGATGCATCAGCACCTGCGAAAAAGTAGACGAGGGTAAGTAAGCATCAAGGAAATCTTTGTTCCACTCACCATTTAGCACGAACTCCGCGACTGGCACTTGAAGTAGCGCTTCCGGGACATTTGGTGCTAAATCCTTGAGGATGGTCCCGTCCGCCAGCCATCTATCACTCCAGAACCTTGCCAACTTCCCGTTCTTATGTTCCAGCTTGTAGCTTCCTCCACCAGGTGGCGAACTCGAAGAACTCCTCTCCAAAGGTTGGAGATGCGACCCGTCAATCTAGCAACCCAGCCATCAGCCATTTGGCGGAGGTATTTGGCTCGAACAACTCTGGCCCACAGCTCCTCCGGCTTGGTGATGAGCCGCCACACAATTTTTAGCATATAAGCGTCATTGGTCCTAATCGAATCCCTAAGCCCCAGGCCACCTTCCGCTTTAGCCCGGAAGATTGTCTCCCAATCCACTAAGTGGATTTTCGTCCCTTGATCCGTGCTTCCCCACACGAAAGCTCGAATCTTCCGATCAATGTAATCCCGGACACTAGCAGGGAGCAAGGCAGTCTGCATAGTATACGTTGGGAGGAAGGAGAGTACTGATTGCGCTAGAGTGATACGTCCTGCCAACGACATAGTTGCTGCTTTCCAGCCTGCGAGTCGCGAATCAATCCTGTCTATTAAAGCTGTATAGGTAGCTTTGGAAACACGGTCATGTATAACCGGTACTCCCAGATAGCGCCCCAGGTTGGCTGTTTCGGGAATGCCAAACGCTGCAGACAGGCTATGGCGAGAGGGTGCAAGGACATTTCCCGAAAAAAAGACCCTGAATTTCGGCTTGCTCACTTGTTGTCCTGAGGCAGCTCCAAAAATTTCGAAGCAGTGTAGGATCACCTGTACCTGCTCAGTACTCGCCTCCCCAAACAAAATGAGATCGTCCGCGAAGAAGAGATGAGACAGGGCTAGCCCATCCGCACTAAGCTTCATCAGTTTCCAGCTTCCCGTTCGAACTGAGTTATCAATCAAATGGCCCATCCTTTCCATACAAAGCGTGAATAAGTATGGAGAGAGAGGGCAGCCCTGGCGTAATCCTCTCGTCGGGGAGAAGGAGTCACTGAGTCCGCTGTTCCATTGAACTTGCATGGTGGCCGAAGTGATGCACGCCATCGTGACAGCCACAAATTTCTCAGGGGCCCCTGCCGCTTGCAAGGTGTTCTGTACGAAGTCCCATCTAATCCTGTCGTACGCTTTAGCCAAATCGATCTTCAGCGTCATCCAACCTTTCTGCCCTTTCTTCGCGCGCATAGAATGAACCACCTCTTGAAGAATGCAGACATTGTCAGTAATATGACGTCCTGGAACGAAACTGGTCTGAGTCTCACGTACCAGGGTCGGCATCAGAAGTTTTAATCTCTCTGCCAGCCCTTTGGTAATAGCTTTGTACGCTACATTACAGAGGCTGATGGGACGGAACTGCTCAATGAGAGTAGGCTGTTGCACCTTCGGAATAAGAACCAAAACCGTCTCATTGATCTGCTTGATTCTGCCCGGGTCTTCCCAACAATCTTTTACCAGTTTCCCCAACGATTCTCCTACGGTGGCCCAACATTTCTGGAAAAAAATCGGACTCAGTCCATCTTTTCCTGGCGCTTTCAGCGCTCCCATAGAGCGCACTGTCTGCGCCACTTCTTCACTCGTCAACGGCTTATCAACCTCTTCCCAGCGACTTGACTCTATAAGTGGGAAATCAGCTGGGAGATGTTGTAAATCACCACCCTCGTTTGTGTACAGCAGCTTGAAAAACCTCATCTCCATATCTTTCAACTCGTCTTGATCTTCTACCCATTCGCCTGCCAAGTTTTTTAACATAAGAATTCAGTTCCTTTTACGGCGACAAAGGGTACGCAAATGGAAGAACTTCGTGTTCCGGTCCCCCGAAGCGATCCATTCAAGGCGTGATTTTTGGCACCAAGTGACTTCCTCTTGCAGCAACACTAACTCAAGCTCCTCCCGCACCCGGAGGACTTCGTCACTATCCACTGGCCCTCTATCCATGCTTTCTAACCTCTCAAGCCGTCGAACCAGCTGATCTTTCCTCCTCTGAATGTGCCCGAAGACTGTTCGATTCCAATGTGTGGCGTCCCTAGCAAAAGCCTCGGCCGATGCTTTGAAGCCTTTTCCTTTCTCCCAAGCGTTAGTTGTCATTTGCTGGAATTCCTCATGAGTTAACCAAGCCGCCATAAAGCGAAATGGCTTCTGCCCCGCCGGCTGAGTTGGAGCTTGCGTTGAGATCAAAATCGGCCGATGGTCCGACTTCAAGCGTGGCAGGTGGCGGACATTAGTCTCAGGGAAGACCGTGGCCCAGTCCGCATTCACCATCCCTCTATCCAGGCGTTCCCGGATCCCCCGACGGAACCAAGTAAATGGAGCACCCGTGAAGCCGAGATCG
Source organism: Linum tenue (assembly GCA_946122785.1). NCBI lineage: Eukaryota > Viridiplantae > Streptophyta > Magnoliopsida > Malpighiales > Linaceae > Linum > Linum tenue. Next base: position 12,244,136 of record CAMGYJ010000004.1, on the reverse strand, counting down.
ATTAGACTAGTATCATGGATACAATCCTGAAAGTCACGTATCCTGGAGGCATCAAAAGGTGCTCCTCCAAGCTTCTCTCCGGGACTGATAATTGAGTTGAAGTCCCCCACTAAAACCCATGGGTGATCCTGATCCTCAGCTATTCTGCGAACCTCCTGCCAGAGTTCTTTTCTTTGAACAGGGCCTGGATTCCCGTATATGGCAGAGAGATGCCAAGGTGGGTTGCTAGAATTCGGAACCTGCACCTGCACATGTAAACACTGTGAGTGAGTGTTCATTCTTGTGATGGTAAAATCGACTGCATTCCAAGCTATCCAAATCCCTCCCGAAAATCCCACTCGATAATCAATTTACTATCAAAACCCATATCCCGAACAACTTCATTAACTCGGTCCCCACTAATGCGAGGCTCCACAATAATTACTATATCCGGTCGATATTTTCTACGATATCTTTAAATACGCGAAGAAAAGTACGACTACCCGCACCCCTGCAATTCCAAGAAAAAATCTTGACTAACATAAGATTAGTTAGGGAAAGAGGTAACTCCCTGTTACTAATTCTCGGATGGAGTGATCCCATCCATTTGTCTCGGTGCTTCTTCCGTCAAGAGATTCAGTCGCGGTGAGGTGACAGACACTCCATCGTCATCAGGAGGTCTGTTCATAGGCAGATCCCGAGGGTAGAACCTCCTGCCTGCATTCGGACCCCTGGGTTACTGCACAAGGCAGTTGGAATGGTTGGGTAAGGGGAAAGCACCTGGTGCGTGGAGACTCCCCCATCATCCTCCACATTCAGAGCCTGGAGGGGGCTCTTACCCTTAACCGCTGTTGTTTTTTGGGCAGTCACCTTCAAACCCTTATCTCCTTGAGTATGGATCGTGGCCAGTGTAGGAACTGTCCCCTTCGAGGCCGCAGATTGCTTAGGCTTAGCCTTGGTCGTTTTCCCCGTTTTGTCTTGCGACTGGTCCCTCGGGAGAGAGGAGTGCCCCCTCTCTATTTCGGGTTCCCCCAACCTCCCCTTTGCATGGTTCGCCATGCATGTTGTGTCCTCCTCTACGTATAGCGCTTGGAACCTAGAACCTGATACAACATTTGCTTTCTCTTTTCCTGTCTCATCCCCAGACTTTTCCCGTTGATTTGCTTGTTGGTCTCGGCGTGGGCCCCGTGGCTTTCGTTTAGCAATCATCCATTCGCCATAGAACGTGTCTGGGACAGTCTTACCGGTTCTCTAGGTACCTCCACGGTGTCCGATTCCATATGATCTGCCGGTTGGGTGCACTTGCAGGTACTATATGCATTATATGTCCCACAGTTCAAACAGGTTTTTTCCAAACCCTCGTACTGGATAAAGTACTTCTTTCAATGGATTCGGAATTGAGAGAGAAGCTTGGTAAAATCTACTTGGACACAAACCTGAGCGTAGTCGCTCCGCGCCCCTGTTCTGGTGGCCTGATCAACCCGGATCGGTTTGCCAATACGCTTACCAATCTTCATTACAGCATCAGGATGAAAATATTGCATCAGTATCTCAAGTAAACGAGCCCAGACCAGGGTGGACGAAATAGCATGGTTGTAGGGATCAAAATCCTTATCCCATATGTGAACAGTAAGGTAGTTTTCCCCCATCATCGATGGCTCGCCCGTGATTGCACGCTCGTAGTCAATTCCCCTCGTAAAGCGCACTAGATAGTATCCGTTCTTGGTCGATGTGACTTGGATTTCTCCCTCCTTAGCCTAGATCGCATTCAGTCTTCGAGAGATCGCCGTGTAGGAGGTTGAGCGCCCTAGAACCTTGACCACTAGCGCCGATCTCCATTGCCGGCAGTATTGTCGCTCCTCTGCCCCTGAGAAAGGTATGGGCGGGTAGAGAGGATCATCTTCATCGTCACTTCCGGTTTCTTTCCCATCATCCCTCATTGCCGCGGCTACATCTTCTGAGTCTGAATCCGGTACGTACCATTCCTCCGTTCTCGCATCCTCGCCGAACAGACGGCGTGCCGCTCCCATCCCGTGTGTCCATGCAGAGCTTTGTGGAGTATGGGTTGGCGGAGTTCGCATCTGTTCCGCTTTAGCTTCCATGGTTACGTCCTCAGCAAAGGTCTCGGTCGCCGGAACTGTCGTTGTTGGTTTTGCTTTCTTCTTGGCTTGTTGCGCCTCCTTATCCCCTTTCGGGTTGGGAGATGACGAAGCAGATGGCGGGCGTCATTGGCCCGATAGCAGATCTGGGGGCAACCCCCCACCGGCCGGCGGTTCTGTCGCCGACGCCATGACGGCGCTGAAAAATGAGATACCCTAGCGCAGTCGTCGTTAATCGCCCTCCTAGAAAATCGGAGCTAGAAAAACTCGGATAAGACTTTATCCGTATAGCATTAAGATTATGTGTCCTTGTATATTTGTAATTCCTTCTCCTACTTGTATGCATGTACACTCATGGGTATTAAATACCCTTGCATACATCAATACAACACACAAGTTCATAACCCTTACAAAAGGAACGAATATGGAGACGGCCGACCAATGGAGGAAGATGGAGAGTAGGCGTCGCTGGTTTGCCGGAGGGACAACTGGAGAACATAGAGAACTTGGGTAATCGCCAGCCAGGCGACTCAAGGGAGGATGGGATACGGTGACATCCCTTAAGGGGGTTGTGAATTTCGCTACCCACATTTTAACCTTTTATTTCATTCTCTTCTTCCTATTTTCAAATTAACGGTATTTTTGGACGAAAAAATGTACCACATTAGATCATTACCCCTATTAATTATCAATAACCCTAATTAACTCTATTTCTCTTCTCTCTCTCTACCGCCATCACCAACCATTCTTCTTTTTCGTCCTTTTCTTCTTCTTCTTCCTCTCATCTCTTCCCTCTCTCTCTTCTGCCAACACCGCCGGAGTCCTCCCGCCGACCGTTACGCCCTCCGCCTCCCACCACCACATCGCTACAGCCCCGCGCCGCAGCCCTCCCACCGCCTCGTCGTGCCCTCCGCCTCCCACCACTGTCGCAGCCCTCTCGCCCTCCCAACACCGCTGCGTCGCCATCCCTCCAACGCTGGAGACGCCGCCTCTGCCTCCCATCACCACTGCCACGAGGTCCCTACCCGATGTCACAAACTCCCCCTTTCCTCATCCTTTCTATTTTCAGATCTGTTTTTATTTTTTATTTTAAACTAGTGGTATTGATTTTCATCTGATAGCGTGCCACTAGCATCTAGTAGCTGCTAGTGGTACTACCATATGGTAGTACCCAGATCTTAGTGGTAGCATACCACTATCGTTTGGTACCACTACCATCTGGTAGGCGCTACTGGTACGCTACCACTACTCTCTGGTGTGTACCAATGACTAGAGGTATCGTACCAGTGACTAGTGGTAGCGTACCAGTGAATCACTGGTACGATACCTTCGGTAGTTTTTACGTACCACTAGACAAAAATCATTACCATTAGTACATTGACGGAGTGGTACTTTTTTATAGGTTCCCAGAGCGAGTGTGATTAAAGGATTTCACTGGAGAAGGTCTGCCGGTCGGAGTCACTGGCTCCTGGAAAAGGAAGAAAGAGATAGGAAGAGAGAGAAATATATTTGTGATAGGATTTAAATTTTAAATTAAAACAATATATTTAATATGTGTTTTAATTTCCCAAAATGTAATTAATATAAAAGGAAAGTAATTAATAAGATTCTTTTTGCACTACCCAAATTGTCTTTGGTTGTCAAACTCACAACCCCTTGAGGGATGTCACCGTATCCCATCCCGACTCAAGGGGGATAAAAAAAACTCGAAAGAAACAATAAGAAAAATAATTGACCGTGTGCAAAAAGGGTGTACAGAAGTCTGCGGTGTACTCGTCGGTATTCTACTAAACCCGTTAAGTAAAACCTGTGAATTAATATATCTAAAAAAATAATAATATAACCTACATTACAAAATTATAATATTTCTCCCTATGAAACTATTTTTTCTTCTCTAGAATATTTATCTCTAGTCAACTTATTTCAAGCCCTTGGTACAAATCCTCTCTGCCTAGCAATGGGATCACTCGTACGAGTGGGTAGATGTGAACAGCCATATTTTAAACGATCTTTTTCAATTTCCACTTCAGGCCAAATTTCGAGATTAATTGAAGACATGTACGTCGACCGGAAGAATACAATTTCCAGATGGAAAAATCAACTATCTTTGTCTGCCACGTTCAAGCTTCTTATCCCTCTGCTAGTCAAGTCACCACTCACTCTCCAATTCCCCATTCCTGCCGGCAAGGTCATTGGGCCGGCCCGGCGCAGCGAAGAAGGCTGGACCAGCCAGCTCGGCTGCTAGTGTAAATTGAACACGGGCCGCGGCTTCTGGGAGAACGTACGTACACGACCCTTTGCATCACAGTACCACGTACTGGAGGGTCAAAACTGTGAATTTTATTATTGTCCACTGATCATGGCTTCCTTTCCTTTCGTTTCGTTTCATTTTATTTTCTTTATTTTGAGAAGCAAGGAATACGTACTAATTAATCACGGATTCACGAATCACCATTTGTTTAATAATAGAGGCTATAGCTAGCTGTTGGGGGAAACACAGCAGCAACAGTACACAGTACAACATATCATCCGTCGTGGTTCACTGAACAACAACAGTTTACTGTCACACACACACACAAAGAAAGGAAAATGATCAATCAGATCACAAGGCCAACTGCCCATCATCGTGATGCATGTCTTATACACTGCATGTATTCATCACGATCATGGTCAGTGTACGTAGTGACGTCGGAGATCCTTCTTATGCTTCTTCTTCATCATTATTCCCTCGTCGTCAAGGCGGATATTACACAGTAGCATTGATTAATTACGGTAAGCTGCTGGGCAGATTGTTTTCGCTTGGGCCCTTGGGCTGGGTCAGGAGGCGAAACTGGTGTACCAGCAAGCAGATTACTTACGAACTTGTCACTACAAAAAATTTTAGTAACTCGAATTATTAAAACATATCACTCTTCGTCATAGGCGGAGGGAGGCCCATTGGGCCTTGTCCCGGGACAGGGATAAATTTCGGAGGAACAAAAATCTGTTATATATATGTATATTGGTGATGCAAACAACGCCTATAAGTAGTATTAGAGTATTTTTGTCACTACAATACAACTCATTACTTATTCAAAAATTGACATAAAGTTAATTTATTATACTATAAACGAATTCTAATTGCAATAAAAACCTAATCAGATCTCTTTTCTCCTTATGCCTATTCGATTTTTCCCAACAAACCTGAAATTGTCTAGCGACATCGACAATTTCACTAGTTTTGATTTTACGAATTACAATTGCAAATGTAAAAAGAGCATTTTTAGTTTTGAGTTATATTAAAAACAAGTTTCAAGTTGATTTGGGAACCAATTTGCTAATGCTAATTTAGTGAGATACATTGAAAAAGACTTATTTAATAGTGTAAACGACGAATGTTTTTGCGTTTCTTTCACAATATGACATCTCTCCGTGGTTGTTAAAAATATTGATTGTATAGTCGGTTATTTTTAATCTATGAATGAATTATGCAGATATAATTAATTTTAATTAAATTTTTATATATTTATATTATGAAAAGAGGACAGGGGTGGTTTGAAATGCTGGCTCCGCCACTGCTCTTCGTTAGTCTCCGTCCAATTCCATTAATAGAGTCCGTTTTGTGCTGACGTGACTTTCAATGGCTGGAAATACGGTGAGAGAGCAAGTGCACAATTATTAGGAATCTCCAGAGGATCAAGACTGAAGGGCAAATCTCTAATTCAATCTCCACGAGATCAATGAATTTCAATGCTAAAACTGTTAAGCAAGAACGGTAAAATTAACGAGAATTGGGAATGAAAAAAATCTCAAAAGAGAAATCAGAATCGCAGCAAGACCAGAAGCAAGCGGAAGGGGACGAGAGAACGGGAGAGAAAGTGAAGAGTAAAGAGCCAGCAAGGCTAAATGCAGCGTTGGGCTGGAGATGGATTGGAAGGTGAGTAACCCAAGACTGGACCAAATTATCCTCGGACCGGATCAAAATTTCTTCTAAATCAAGGATCAAAGCCGAATCGTTATTACTTTGATTTGGTCCGGATCAAACTATATATGGATCGATTCGATCTGGACCATCCCATTGGACCGACTAATCTTTTATTCGAATAAAATCACTCTGAAAAGACAAAACAAGAATTAAAAAAATATAACTACATAAAAAGAAGTAATCAAATTATACCAATTTAAATACTCCACAATTCTTAAAACCCACATGTTCCAAAATATTATGCAAAAAGCTAAACAAGAACTACTTAACTAAAAGACAAAAGTCTTTTTATTCAATCTCAAAGGTAGTCTAACTAATTGCTTCTCTAATCTTCCATTTTCATTTCCATTTCCAGAGTGCACGTTGGACCTCCCAATCTCCAGAATTTCCACTATTCATTAGAAAGACTTTCTTCTGCAATATAAGCACATGATATAAGGCATTAGAAAGGAGTTTAACAAAGTGACACTTACTCCAAGAACTAGTGCAATAAAACAAATGATTCTCAACCTTGCTAATTTGCAGTGGTGTTGTCAGACTTGGCAGAAGCGTCTGTGGTGTCATTTACTCGCATCTTCTCCATATCTGAAACATTAAAAATGAAAAGACGGCACAATATAAATATTTGGTTCATAGTGTGTAGGTAAAGTAAGCAGCTCTCTTGATCGAAGCAACGCGGATAAGAACTCTGATTTGAGGGTAGGACTATAGGAGCGGGAGCAGCGAGTCAAAGTCAGGGAAAGTATCATATTTATAGGTCATGTAGGGTACTAGGGTTTTCAACTCAAAGTCGACTTGCCTTCTCAGAGCAAATAAAATAGGCAATTAATTTAATTACGATTCGGTCCAGTACTTAGCTTGATTTTACGGTTTCAGTCTGGACCAAATCAAAACTGAAAATGTACCAAATTCAGGAATCAAAGTCGAATCGAAAGATAAACAGTTCGATCCGATTCTGTGTAAGAGTCGATTCGGTCCGATGTGAATCGAATCGTTGCCCACCCCTAATTACAGCCATCCCTTCTAACGGTTTGTTTTTTCCATCCAAATTTGAATCTGGTATATGTGATTGAATTTTCAAATATTAAATAATGTGTTTGGATATGAATTACATTTGCTAATTGGATTTGTGTCAAATTCATGGGTGATTTCCAAATACATATCTAGTGTATCTCTTGTCAACTTCAAATACATTTCAACAACTAGTGATTTGAAATACCTCCTAACAAAAGATTGGACCTATTTGTAAAATATTAAAAGTTTAGGTACTACAGTGTGAGGCAAAAAATACCCAAATATAATTTTACCATCAAAATTTCAGGACCTTTTTGTAAAATTTAGGGACTAAATTGTAAGAAAATTAGGTACCAAAATGTAATTTGAAAAAATTTGTAGTAAGTAACCATAAAATTCAAAATTCAAATAAAAAATTATGAAATTCAAAATACAAACAAACTACAAATGAGTATACAAACAACAAATTTGAATTACATGTATTTCAAATATATCCATTTCAAATGCATATATTTCAAACACTTTACATTTGAAATACACCTATCCAAATGCATATATATTTTTTAATCTTTTTTAATTTTAAACGATTAAAATTTTTATGATTTTTTAATGAGTTACTTGTTTGTTGATATATGGTACAAAAAATACTTACAGTTCAATCACTACAAAATATGCATAATATTATAAAATGTGTATAAAAAAGTGTGTAATTTTTATAGTCTAGAATATTAGGTATCTGTAGAAATCGTAAATTATCGCAAGCATAAACTGAAGATCAGGATTTTACGTGGTATCCCTGCTCGAAGTGAGCAGGACTAATCCATAGTGAGCTCGAAGGAGCTCACGACTACTGATTTTATTCGACAACTTTATGACTTGCTTGCCTTTGACATAGACCTCGGCTAAGCATATATACTAGTGGCTGGACAAGCCAAATTAGGTTTAGACTAGGAAACCTAATACAAGACCAATACAATTACTTTCTTAACAAGCAACGAAGTAACCGTAATACTCCCCCTCAAGCTTGAACATGGATATCAAGCATGCCAAGGTTGAAAATTAAGTCGTTGAACTGATCGACGCTTAACCCTTTCGTGAGCAAATCGGCCGGTTGTTCGGAGGTTGCAATCTTGCGAGCGGCGATGTGAGAAGAAAAAACACGTTCCCGAACAAAATAACAATCCATTTTCACATGCTTAGTTCGCTTGTGAAAAACTGGGTTAGCCGAAATGTGCAAAGCAGCTTGATTATCACAGTAGAGAGGTGTTGTCGGAGACAGGGAGACACCGAGCTCAGAAAATAGCCAACGTAACCAACTAACTCGCTGACAGTAGTAGCCACAGCTCAATATTCAGCTTCGGCAGAGGAGCAAGCTACCACCAACTGTTTCTTGGTACGCTAAGAAAGAGGAGCACTGCTGAGGCGAATGAAATAACCAGTAGTAGAATGCCAGGTCGTGGGAAAACTGGCCCAGTCAGCATCACAGTATGCGGTCATATCCAACAAGGTAGATGCCGAGAAGAAAAGGCTGTGACCAGGAGACTTATTTAAGTAGCGAAGCACAACAACAGAAGCAGCGGCATGAGCCTGGGTAGGCGGGTGAACGGCCTGACTTAAGATTTTAACGGCATACTGGATGTCAGGGTGAGTAACGGTGAGATAAAGGAGACGTCCAACCAACCGTCGGTAACTAGAAGGGTCCGTGGCTGGAGGCGAGGAACCACAAGCGAGCTGATGACCCTCTTGATAGGAGTGGCACAAGGACGCGTACCCTCCAGACCATAGTCGGCAAGGATGTCTAAGACATATTCACGCTGATTCAGAACGACACCTTTATGAGAACGAGCCATCTCAATACCCAAGAAATATTTGAGGGGCCCTAGATCCTTGATGGTGAATCGGGCATGAAGGAAGTCTTTAACCCGCTGAATAAACTTTGCATCAATGCCAGCAAGAATGACGTCGTCGACGTAAATGAGTGCTGCCACGAAATTGGAACCCGATCGGTGAATGAATAGAGAGTGATGAGCGCGGCTCTGGACAAACTGAAAACTCAGCAACGCCTGAGAGAACTTCTGGTACCAGTTCCTGGATGCTTGACGGAGACACACTCAACTATCACCAGGACGAGAAAATCCTTGAGGGATCCTCATGTAAACTTCCTCATGTAAATCTCCATGCAGGAAGGCGTTGTTGACGTCGAGCTGATGGAGGTGCCAGCCTTGACTGGCCGCGACGACAATGAGACAACGAACCGTGACTAGTTTGGCGACTGGTGCAAATGTGTCATGGTAATCGATCCCTTCGATTCTCGTCTACACCCTCTATACTATGCATTAGTAGGTGGTTACACTTGGCCACTTTCTAGTGTGACAGTACAAGCGAGTCAGATAGCATAGGGATACCTCATGGAGAGTTTATGGGGGATGCGCCTAGTGTAGCTGCTAATGGCTAGGGTGGCATGGTGGGGCCAGTTCAGTCTCACACCGTGGTGATAGCAGCAAGAACTGGATCTCTAGACCCGGAACCCACGAGACCTATGGTTGGTTCAGACGGAGGTCATCCACCATTAGGGTCATTCTTCATGTCTGCTTAGGCGGATCCTTCAAGGGCTTTCCAGGAGATCCAGACCGGATGGGGAAGGGACGTGATGGAGAGCAGGGATGATATGGATGCTTCTATCGTGGCGTCTGCCATGCATGTATCTCTGTTGCCAACCTAATTTTGTTATCTTTCTCTTTGTTCGTATTTACTTCTTTCATGCTTGTAGTTGCTGTCGGTGGTGGCTTCTTCACGAACTTTAGAGGATCGGACAACACGAGAGACCCTGATAGGGCCGAGCGCATATTGGAGGAGCAGAGGCTTCGAGTTAGGGATGCCTAGGTTAAGGAGATAGAGTCTCAGCTGGTGAATCTGCGTCGTCAGGTGGAGAAAGAGAGGTGCGGTCGTGAGAAAGATCATGTCGTTTTAGTTGAGGTGAGGTTTTTCTTGGGTCAGCAACAGGCGGAAGTTAGGGAGTCAAGGGTGAATATTGCTCAGGAGAGGGCCCATTATGGTCAGCTGAAGCGTCAGACGGCACAATGTTGGGAGTTCATGTCTACAACATCTACTCATTTCTTTCAGTTGGCCATGAACGTTCTTCGTGATTACTACCCGATGATCCACTTGGATGAGGACTTCCTTAGAGCTGAGGTCATGCGATGGGAGGATATGATGGCGACGATGACCGTTGCTTCAGGTGGAGTGGGAGTTTCGGGTGGAGCAGGCGCTTCGGGTGTAGCGGGTGTTTCAGGTGGAGCTGGTGCTTAGGGTAGAACGAGCTCGGTTAGGAGAGCTCTTGACCTTGGGACCCATTCTTTGGGTTCTCTGGGATCCTTTGGGCGACAGATTAGCAATCTTGTAGGCTCGACCGGTGTGGGGGTGGAGGACTCGGAGCACCTAGACCTGCCAGCTATTCATATCTCGGGTCTCCCATCTACCCCTCATGTTTTCCCCCTCGCCCTCATGGGTTCGAGTAGGTTGAGATATGATAGTTTCTTATTCTTCTTATGTATCCTTTATTTCTCGTTGGTTTTGTTGTAAACTACCATGAAACAAGTTAAGAAGTGTGCTGAATCACCCTTTTGCTTCATCATACACTAGACTTTATTTCGGGATGCATTATTACATTCGGGTGAAGTAGCGTCATAGGTGCATGGAGTTCCAAGTTTTTGACATATCACTGCATTCGATGTCCGCCAGTTTAACGGTGTTGGGGCCGACAACTTCCCTCACCTTGTATGGTCCTTCCCACTTGGGAGTGAACTTTCCCTGGCGGTGATGAGAGTGGAAGTTTCTCCTTGGAACCCAATCACCCACTTGGAGCGGACACTGCTTCACCTTGGAGTTATAGTATCTAGCAACTCGATCTTGGGAAGCAACAAGGCGGAGTCGGGCATCCTCACATCGTTCATCTGCCAGGTCCAGGTTGTGTGTGAGCTCCTGTAGGTTGGTTCTTGGGTTGAAGGACAAGATCCGATATGAGGCTAACTCCATCTCGATTTGTAGTACAGCATCATAACCATATGTGAGCGTAGAGGGCGTGTCACTGGTGGCGTTCTTGTAGGTGGTAATGTGAGCCCATAAAACATGCGGGACCTCCTCGGCCCATCTTCCCTTAGCATTATCCAAACGGGGTTTTAACCCCCACAAGAACTCTTGTTGGCAGACTCGGCCTGACCATTGACTTGTGGGTAGGCAACAGAGGCATATCTGAGGAGGATTCCGTAACGAGCACAATAAGTTTGGAGCTCGTCACTCTGGAATTGCGTGCCTTGGTCGAGCACAATTGTGTGAGGGAGGCTGAGCCGACATATTATATTATTGCATAGGAATTTCTGAACCTTCTGAGCCATCATTCCCGTGAAAGCTTCTGCTTCGATCCATTTAGTGAAATAGTCGATTGCAACTATAAGCCACTTCTTATTGCCGGGAGCTCTATGGAAGGGGCCAAGAAAATCCATCCCCCATTGGGAGAAAGGCCAAGGGCTGTGATTGCCTTGCATGGGTGCGATTGGCGAATGAGGAACATGGCCGCCACCTGACACTTGGGACATACTTTGACGTATGCATTGGCGTCTCGACGAAGTGTTTGCCAATAATAACCTTGACGGAGAAGGGTTTTTTCCAGCTTCTTGGACCGACGTGCATGGCACACGATCCCTCATGGACTTCATGAAGGGCAAAATCATGGTAAAGGAAACCGGATCGTACTGGCCGGTTCAACCGGTAAAACCAGGAATCAAGCCAGTGACGAAACGGCACCCTACCAGCGCCTATTCTACCGCACCGGCCGGTATTAACGGCGTAACCGGCATTTTCTGGTATGTCATCCGGTTTACATCCGACCGGCGGTAGACGAAGTCGACGAGACGTCCCCGTTTCATGTGACAAAAAAAAAACAATAATGGACTAATTCTGCTAATCCTAATGATTCTTCTTCGCCCTTCTCTCCAAAGTCCAAATTTGTTCACTTCACAGTTCACCTGCACCAGCGGCGCAACCGCTCCTTCTTTCTCCAGAATGCCGCCTACCTGCTCGTGACGTGAAGAAGAGCTCGACGCCGGCCGCCGATCGATTTCCATCCTCCAGTGCAGCCTACCCCTCCATTTATTCTCCAGTTCTACAGCAGTCCGATCGATTTCCGCCGATCCACGCCGCCGCATGCCCTTCGTCTTCTCCAGCAGTCCGGCCACTGGCGAGCTCGTGAATAAGTCAATAAGAGTCAAGAGAACGCTGCCGACTGTGTTCGACCTCCCCTGCCTTTGGCGACCGGCGAGAAGGGTAGAGGACGAGCCTGCCGTCGTGCCGAGCATCCCTCTCCGCCGCGAAGAGCGCCCTGGGAGGCCGATTTGTTGTAATTTTCCTGTCGTTTTGAGATTTTTCTCTACATTTCAATGTCCAGTAATAATCGCCTCTTTTTGGATTACTGCAATGAACAGAGTATCGTTTGGGGAATATCTTAAATTGAAGCCAACTAGCCTCCTTCTCCGCCGCGCCGAGCCTCTCCCTCCGCCGCGCCAAGCCTGCCGCCGTTTGGACTTTGGAAATTAGGTAGGGAGATTAGAAATCCATGTTGGTGGATGAAAAGTGTTTGAAATTTTGGTTTTCAATAATGTTGTAGTTTGTTGATTGTTATATTAAATATGCATATTTAGTTTAGGGCTAATACCACTACAACACGCGAACTATCCAAAAAATGCCACTTGTGTCCTATTGTTTCCAATATTCCATCTGTGTCCTGAACTATATGAGTTTGTGACATTTGTGTCATGGCGTCTTACGTTGACCGTTAAAGATAATTGTTGATTTGACGGAAGTCAAACTAGTGTTGACTTTCGCAGATGTGGCAGAAAAGTGGCATCCACGTAGATGCCACTTCATTGACATGTCATTACTGAATTAAAAATAAAATTATTTTAATAAAATTATAATAACTATAATACAAAAAATACAAAATTCTTAGAAATTAAAAATTAAATTGCTCCCCCCCTTCCCAATCTCCCCGTCTCTGTTTCTTCCTCTTCCTCGCCGCATCAATCTTCCTCTTCTCCCATTCTACAATGGCAACCATAACGACAGTGAAGCACTCCTCGATTGGATTCGGTGACGCCTGCCTTCTCCCGTTCGACGACGGCTGTCAGCGGCCGGTGTGTGGAAAGGCGCCGAGAAATCAAGCGGCAAGTTTTCACCTCTCCAGCTCTGCCACATCTCCACAAGTCGTCGATTTATCTCCAGATCTATCTTTCCTCTGCCCGCAAGTTCATCTCCATCTCTTTGTCACCGCTTGGCTTCGATCGCCTCTTGTAGTCGTCCAGAAGTGGAAATTGTTTTTTCTCTTTCCAGATCCGGATTTCAAAGCTCGATGTTTCAAGCCGCCGCTTACCAACTCGCCTCCTAGGCCGCTTCCGCCTCCTCGGCGGTCTTCGAGGTGTGACATCTGGGTCTGCGCCGCGACGGCCTGAGTTGTGGCCAGGGTGGCGGCCTTCTGGAGGAGCGCGGTGGCGGAGAGGTGGTGCGACGGTGGATGAGGGTGGTGGTAGAGGGGTGATGGGATCGGGAATTGATGAGATTCTGGTTTGATGTGGATGTCCTGCCAGGCCGCCGCCGGTAAGATTTGTGACAAGAGAGGAGAAGAGGAATGGGAACCTTCTAGGGTTTAGTGGAGCGGCGGGTTGTTTGGTGTAGTTGCGACGGCGGAGGCGAGTTGGGGGCTACTCCTCCTCCCCTTGCGTTCCTCACTCCGCCAGCTTCTCTGTGTCTTCCTCCACCTCCATTCCATTGAAATAGGGGAATCATGCAGGAGAGGAGATCGGATGCAATTGATTGAAGTTTCGGTGAGAAGGTGCGGATTTTTCTTCAGAAGTTGGAGAGAAAGAAAGTGAATTGATTTGAGTTACTGTTTTATTTTTGTAATTTTCTATAATTTTTATTTTGTTTTCCTTATTTTAATTATTTTAGATGGAAAAATAAATGAAAATTGATAATGAAAATTCCAAGTCAGACGCCACGTCAACGCTAACTGGATTTTCTGTTAAATACTAACGGTCAACGCCGGTCAACACTAACGGAATAATAGTTCTGGACACAGATGGAATATTGGAAACAATAGGACACAAGTGGCATTTTCCGGATAGTTCGGGTGTTGTAGTGGTATTAGCCCTTTAGTTTATTCAGGTTTGTTATCCGGTATATTCCGGTTTTATTCCGGTATTATTCGGAAATGGTATCCTGAATCTGCAGGTACGGTTTTTTAACAAAATATTATTTAATTACCAAAATGGTATTTTGCCGGTATACAACGATTGAAGCACGGTAGTACCACAAAATACCCTACCACTGGCGGATCCGATATGACTTCTGGTAGGGTTTCCTTTACCATGGGAAAAATAGGTTTCCCCTTTGCTAAGACATCTCAGGTACGGGCCAACAAAACTTTTCGATAAAGGTCATTTTCAATTAATGTGTACAAAGAGGCCCTCCGTTTCAGGCGAATGGCCTCCTTTGGGTCACTGGGAAAGATTTTGTTGCGGAGATATTCTAGGAGGGGTCTACGCCAATCATGTTGGAGGGGACCCATTTCTGGCTGAGCACACAATAACGTTGGGCGACACTCCATTATTATGTGTCGCTCATCTGTGAAATCTCTTGATGTTGCTAACTAGGAGAGAGCATCAGCTTGGAGCAATATGGATGATTTGTGCATGAGCAAAGTCATCAAGAGTCACTAGCACCACCCCAGGCGTAGGTTGACCACGAGTGCTGAATCAGACTGGACAAGTACTCGTTGCATACCCAGCTCTTGTGCCACAGATAACCCAGCTAGTAAGGCCTCATATTCGGTTGGATTGTTTTTTTTTTTTGGGGGTGGTGAACCTGGTGGTGAGCTTGTGAGTGACACCTAGTGGGCTTATTAGCACGATGCCCGCCCCCGCACCAGACTTGTTAGAGGCTCCATAAACATACAACTGCCATATTTTGGATTCTGGTGGAGAGCTAAAACTTACTCCTTCGACAAAAAAATTAGCAAGTACTTGTGATTTAATGGCTGTTCGGGGAAGCAAGCTGATATCAAACTCACTCAACTCTACTTCCCAATTGACCATTCGTCCGGATATGTTCATTTTTCGGAGAAGGCGTCTAAGAGGGAGGTGTGTCAGGACACAAATAGCATGACTTTGGAAGTAGGGGCGCAGTTTTCGAGAGGCAACGACTACATCGAGTGCATCTTGCTCAATCGGCGTGTATCTTGTCTCAACATCCAGGAGCATTTTGCTTGCGTAGTGTACATGGTGTTTTCGCTCGTCGTGGTCATTCGCACTAAGACTGCACTAACCGCTTTAGGCGACACGACAATGTAAAGATAGAGAATTTCATTACCCAGAAGGGTGGAGAGTACAGGAGGGGTGACAAGTTAAATTTTTAACTCTTCAAATGCCTTCTCACACTCAGGTGTCCATACAAAGGTTTTACTAGGCCCTTTGAGAGTAGCGAAGAATGGAGCGCACCGATCTTCGAAACGGGCGATGAATCAGTTGAGGGCGACGATCCGTCCAGTGAGGAGTTGGATTTCCCTTCCTTTGGTTGGTGGTGATATTTTGAGAATGGCATCTATTTGACATGGGTTGACCTCGATAACCCTTTGAGTGAGCATGAAACCAAGAAACTTCCCAGCGGTGGCCCCAAAGACACACTTCTTTGGGTTAAGGCGAAGGTCGTATAGGCGCATAGTGGTGAGGGACTCCCTCAAGTCCTCTAGGTTCTCGTCTACACCCTCTCTTTTGATCAAGATGTCATCGACATAAGCTTCCAGATTTCTCCCTAGCTGATGGGCAAAAACGCAGTCCACCATTCACTGACACGTGGCGCCGACATTTTTTAGCCCAAAAGGCATCACCTTGTAGCAATAGTTGCCCACAGGTGTTATGAATGCAATTTTCTCTTGATCCTCCTTTCTCATGGGAGTTTGAGGATACCCTGAGAACATATCCAGGAAGCTGAGAAATCGGTGGCTGGCGGTGGCATCGACCAGCTGGTCAATCTTTGGGAGAGGACATTGTTGAGATCTGTAAAGTCGACACACATTCGCCATTGGCCATTTGCCTTCTTCACCATTACCACATTTGCGAGCCATGTTGGATAGAGAACTTCCTGAATGAATTTTGTTTTGAGAAGCCTTGAGACTTCTTTCGCCACTACTTGGCGTCTTTCCCAAGAAAAATTGCGTCGCCTTTGTTGGACGGGGCGGCTGTCAGGTGCAATTCCAAGTGCATGCTCTGCCACCGGGCGGTCGACGCCGGGCATGTCCTCTGGCCCCCAGGCAAAAACCTCTTCAAACTCTTGGAGAAGTGTCAAAAGAGATTGAAGTGCCTCACGAGGCCATGACGTAGATATGCGGACAGTGTGACCCTTGGAGATTGGGAAATCCTCATCGGGGTCAACGGGAATGGGACGAATGCCTTCTTCTCGGGCTTCAATGTTGACAACCGCTTTCTTTTGTAAATAAAGTGTGCAAAATTGTTTGGAAAGAGTTTGATCTTCTCGAACACATCTAATTCCAGTGTTTGTTGGAAACTTAAGGCAGAGGTGGAATGTAGAGGGGACTGCCAGAAGTTGATGAAAAAAAGGTCGCCCTAGAATGCAATTCTTTACTGATGGGTTTTTTAATGTCCAACAACTCTCAGTGTCATGGCCATATCCTCAATGGAAATCACAGTACTTGTGTTTCCCTTTCTGAGGTTATTTTGTTATAGGGTTTGGCCATGATATGGGATCTTCTTTTCATGGATTATATGAAGAATGATCTTGAGGGGCTCCGTTAGCGGGGTGAAAGTCCGGTCAGGCTTAGAAATTGAATCCTCTCGACGCCTCTCTCGACGTGCCCCCCTACCTTGGCTGACAGAGAGCGACCTTGTCGATGGTCACGAGACTTTGGTGAGTCTGGACGATGTGGAGGTGAGGATTTTCGTTTCCTTTTTGTGGTGACCGAGCACGCTTTGGGGGAGCTGCCTCTTGTAAGATTTCATCGAGGGCAATGTATTTGGACACCCGTTCCTGGAGATCCATCCTGTTGCAGGGGCGCAGCTTTATGAGTGGTGCTCGGAGAAGGGAGTTGTTTGTTCAAAATACGAGAACATGAGTTGCATTTTCTGTGGATAGGTTGGTAACCCCGACAACAATCATACTGAATCGAGAGTAATACTCCTTGAGGGTCTCGTATTCTCTTTTTTTATGCTCATAAGGAGAGACACGTCCACATATGGTTGTTTTGGCCAAAAAATTTGGCTCGAAAGAGGGTGGCGAACTCCTCAAAGTTGGTGATTATGCCATTTCGCAACTGAGTATACCATTGAAATGCCACTCCCTAGAGGGTGATGGGGAAGAGTTTGCATATGGCAGCGTCAGATGCTCCCATGAAAGGCGTCAAAATCTAGAAGGCACTGAGGTGATCCTCTTGGTCGGAAGTGTCGTACTATTCTGGAAGGTGGTGAGGCATTTCGAAGTTCGCGGGGTTGGGCTGGTCTAGGATTGAACGGGACAAAGGCTTTTCGTGCCCAGGGTCAATCACGAAATTGGGAGTCAGGTGGGCCTCAAGGTATGAGAGATCCCTTGGTTGTGGAGGTGGATGAAGGATTGAAGTCCCTTTGGGGTAGGCTAACCATCCGGTGGTCTCCGGTTGGTGGCAAGAGCTTGCATGCAACCCATGGGGTGGAGGAGGTGCTGATGTTAATGCGTGGACTTGGGATTTCAACTACTCAACTTGGACTTGAAGTTCTTCAATAGACGGTGGTGGAGCGGGCTCTTTGTCTCGAACTCCACCGCCTGTTTGGGGGTGTAAGGAGCTTTGAGTGAAGTAGTGGCGCTAGGTTTTCTTCAAACTTTTGCTCCAGGACCCCATGGTGGGCGCCAATTGTTGATGTCGGGGTTGTAGCTGGCGTCAATTTTTTTTATGTTTGGCACCGAAGTCGGTCGACGGCCACCTTTCACCTCAAAATTCACTTGTGATGTCAGCTCTGGTCGTCTCCTGCAAAAAAGGTCCGCCGGCTGATCTCAGCGGGAACAATCTCCGACGCTCAATTTAGTGAGTGGGTTGAGTGGACAGGAATATGACATCGAAAATAAAGATGAGGGAATGGAGTTGAGAATGAATTTCTATGCTAATCATAGCACGAGTTAACGAGTATAGACATGAGAATTTTTCTCACCTCAATCTGGAGACGAAGTGGCATTTTATAGAGGCCCCCAGGCGAACATGAAAGGAGTATGTGTCTCTTTCGTCAGCTTGGTAGTGTGGTGGGAGGACATGTTGTGAGGGTACGTGGCTAAAGATCAAGGTGACTTGGGGTGGGAGGAGAGTCCAAGGTAGTCGAGGTGACCCGAGGTAGTTGACCACGGGGAGGCCGGAGTGACCCAAGGTGATTGACCCCTGGGGGCCGGAGTGACCCCGAGGTGGGGTCGGTGACCTGAGGTAATTAACCCCGTGATGGCCGGAGTGACCCTAAGGTGACCCAGAGTGATTGATCCCGGGTGGCCGGATTGGCACCAAGGTGACCCAAGGTATTTTACCCTGGATGGTAGGAGTGACCCGAGGGTAGGCTAGGTGACCCAAGGTATTTGAACCCGGGGTGGCCAGAGTAACCCCAATGTCACCGAAGGTATTTGAACCCGAGTGACCGGAGTGACCCTAGGGTGGGCTAGGTGACCCAAGGTATTTGACCCTGGGGTGGCCGGAGTGACCCCAAGGTGACCCAAGGTATTTTACCCCGGTTGACCAGAGTGACCCCAAGGTGGGCTAGGCGACCCAAGGTATTTGACCACGGGGTGGTCGGAGTGACCCCAAGGTGACCCTAGGTATTTAACCCTGGGTGGCCGGAGTGACCCCGGGGTGGGGTAGGTGACCTAAGGTTTTTGACCCCGGGGTGGCCGGAGTGACTCCAAGGTGACTCAAGGTATTTGAGCCGGGGTGGCCGGAGTGACCCAAGGTGACCCAAGTTATTTGACCCCGGGTGACCGGAGTGACCTTGTGGTGAGGTTGTTTCCGTCTAATAAAATAAAATTTTCTTAGGGTCCACCAAATGTGTTTGGGATTTGGTGAGTGCCGACTACCTGGCCAATGTCCGTCGCCAGCATTCGAGATGGACACCTGCAAAAAAGGACCCGTCAAAGCTCAAATCAGTATTTGACTGAAGAGTGACCGGGAACGACATATTGAACCGGCTCTAGTGAAAGATATCTCATTCCCGTAAGTGATTTCTATGGGTTTCAGACCAGCTGCCTAAAAAACAGATATAAGCGGTCTATTTATAGCGCCTCCTGTTACTCACGTGGATGCGTATAAAGAATAAATAACATTAAGAAATCATCCAACCAACTGGATTAAGTGCAATGGTTGGTGAGTATAAATAAAATGTACCAAACACATTTCAATAAATTAATTAACATATAGATGGAAGACCAGCAAAGAACTTACCCCACATATTCCTCTCAAATCACGTATTAGTGTGGGAAGTGGGAGGTTCTGGTGGTTTGAGGTCACAATTATCCTTTTCTCTTTTTCATCTACGTGGAGTAAGTGGGATGAAGAGGGCTTGAGTTGATTATGGTAAAAAGTTGGTTTCATTCAAACCAGTGGAACAAAGGGAAATGAACCAAAAATTGTCACCTCACTTTTCATGGGTGGTGAGTTGGCAAATGAGGATGAATGCTTGTGATCATATGAACAAGTGGAAGAGGTAAGTAGTTTATGATGGGGGTAATGAAGACAAAAGAACTCAATTTTGGCTTTCTCCCTTAAAGCCACGTGGATGGGATTGGGAACTTTGTTGATGATAAATGTATGAGGACCATAATGTAAATAACCTTCGTATAGGTTAAGCTGTAGGGTTTGGTGTGAGCAAACCTATATAAACCGTTGTACCTGTACCGGAGAGGTGAAGTCGAATAATAAGAACTAAAACCTGAGAGGGAGATTCTCTCCGTGGAATAGTGTCTAACGACGATACCACGTTAAAAAAGCTTCCGTATTTTCGTTTCTCTTTAGCTAAATTGACATGGTATCAGAGCCTTTGATTCAGTTCGTGCATCTTCATTACGGTTTTTTTGGCTCGACGGCTACAGGAATCGATCAGTACAGCGGCGTCTGGTTCTTTCAGGTTCTCTCTTCGCTTAGATCTATTGGTTTGTGTCTCGCCTGTGTTTTTTCGATCGTTGTTCTATTAAGATGGAGGCTGGCCGATTTGAAGGTGTTACCCCAAAGTTCGACAGCAAGAACTTTGCTTTGTGGGAGTTCCAGTTCTGGAAATTTATTGAAGGAAAGGGACTGCTCCCAATCTTGAACAGGACGTCCAAGAAGCCTGATGACTCCGCGCCGCAAAATGATCGCATTGATTGGGCAACCGCAAATGCCCAGGTTGTGAGCTGGTTGGCAGGAGCAGTTGATATCCCTATAGCCCTTGGTCTGCATCAGTTCTCGACAGCCCATGAGATGTGGTCTCATGTTTGCAAAACTTATTCTCAAGCTAACTCCTCTCGGCAGTTTGATCTTGAGTTTGCTATTGCCAAGCTGGTTCAAGGAGATCAGGATATTCGAGACTATTATCAGGAGAGCCTCAATCTCTTGACGGAATACGACCTGCTGATGGCGTCTTTATCACCCAAGGCAAGTACTCCGCAGGTTCTCAAGGAGCGGACACGGTCTCGCTTGATGCAGTTTATTATAGAACTGTGCCTAGAATTTGAGAGTCTGTTCGAGCCTCGATTATTCACCGAGGTGTGACTGAGTTTGAAGATGTTATCGGTGAGCTGTTACGTGAGGAGACAAAGCTGCGCAGCCAAGCTCATATCGACAATCTCTCGGCACCTGGAGATTCAGCCTTTGCAGTAGGGAAGAGTGGTGGAAATCGACCTCAATTTCAGGCTCAAGGGACTAGCACACTCACCTGCCACTTCTACCATGAAGTTGGGCACATACAGCCTCACTGTAAGCAGCGTAATATATGTATTTACTGTAAGAGAGATGGTCATATTATTATGGAGTGTAAGATGCTGGCTCGAAAGGGGGGACTACGTCTGGGTTATGGTGGCAATAATGCATGTTCAGGTTTCTAGGGTAGTGGCTCAAGTTATGAGGTAGTCGAGAAAAGCTCCTCACAAGGGAGCTCGGTCACCTCATCCTCGGCTCCTGGGAGGCAATTTGTCTTCGGAGGCTATTCGACGATTGGTACAGTAGGCACTTCAGGATGTTCTTCCACAGGCTTTGAATGCAGTTTTTTCTATAGGTGGTTCCTCAGGTAAAACTCCTCGTTGTTTACTTGATTTCGCAGCTTTCAATCATATGTCTGGTATACGCAAATGCTTCTCTCAGGTTCAACAGGTAGCTCCTATGACATTAAAATTTGAAAATGGAACTAAGGTTCCTGTGCATGGATCAGGCAGAGTTTTATCCGGCAATGTTCAGCTCCCGGATACACTATATGTTCCATATCTTGTTCCGAATCTTGTCTCTGTGGGGTAGTTGACCGAAGAAAATTGTGATGTGGTGTTTAATTCTAATGGGTGTGTCGTACAGGATCGGAAAACAGGGAGGGTGATCGGGAAAGGCCATAAGAATGGTCGCTTGTTTATCCTAGATGAGTACAACAAGTCTAGGAGAGGAGATGGTCTAGCGGCATCAGTAAGGGATGAGAATAATGGAAGCTTGGATGGAGGTCCTATTGATAATGACACTTCCTTTCTTTGTAATAAAGCACATTCGGCAGCTTTGAATAAGTCTGGTCAGGATATTAATATTTTAGGGTATTCTGTTAAGCCTGGAGAGTTGGATTTTTCTGTTCATTCATATACATGGGATCTGTAGCATCGCCGTCTAGGTCATCCCCATTCGGAGCGTTTATTGAACATGTTTCGTACTCAATTATTACCAGATAAATTGAGTTCCAGTTTTGCTGCCCCTAGTACTTGTGTGAGCTGTATTGAGGCTAAAACGTCCCAATCATCTTTTCTGCCTAGCGATACATAGTATGATCAGCCTTTCGACTTAATTCATACTGATTTGTGGGGGCCATCACCTGTCACTTCTCGAATGGGTTTCAAGTATTTTGCGTTATTCATAGACCACGCCACACGGTACACATGGATCTACTTCTTAAGAAGGAAATCAGAGATTATTACTCATGCACAGGCCTTTGTTTAAATGGCGCAGACTCAGTTCCATAGAACAGTGAAGGTTATCGGATCCGATCATGGGGGTGGATTCAGTTCTCAACCTCTCACAGACTTCTAGACCTCACAGGGAATTCTAGTTCAACATTCGGGTCCAGGTGTCTCACAAAAAACCGGCCTCGTTGAACGGAAGAACAAGCATGTTTTAGAATTCACACGAGCCATTTTGTTCCACTCCTGTGTTCCGACGGGATTTTGGATTGAAGCGGTTCGAACGGTAGTGTATCTCATCAATTGGAAGGTGTCCTCTGTGATTGGTAATCAGTCCCCTTACCAGGTACTATATCACAAAGCACCGAATTACTCATTTCTGCGAGTATTCGACTGTCTATGTTTCGTGCTTCTTCCCAAGCGTGATCGACATAAGCTTGCTCCAAAAACAGTTCCCAGCTTGTTCTTGGGCTATGATGACGAGCACAAGGGCTACTTGTGCTATGATCTGGTACAACGTCGCATGAGAATTGCTTATCATGTTGTCTTTCTCGAGCAAGTGATGCACTATTCCTTGACAAAGGAAAGCCCTCCTCCCTCGTTGGATTTCCTTCGCCCTGATTCATTCCCAGCGGCTTCACCTGGAAATAATGCGGCAACGCCGCAGGGAGGGCCTGAAGCAGATGGCGGTCCTCATGAGACTTCGCCACCTCACACGCCATCCATTCACACGAGCTCCAGCTCGTCATCTGAACCGTCCTCGTTTGTGGGTGATCAGTCCTCTCCCCTGTGCCATCTTTTTCGAGTTCCACAGCTAGCTCACACTCACTCCATGCTGCGGGGACTCGAAAGAGGTAGGTGTTGAAATGGGTGATAACTTGTCGAGTCCGCCATCTCCACCTCCTCTTCCGCGGCGATCAGACAGGGTAAACAAGGGAGCCCCACCGGTGAGATTGCTGGACTATGTGGGGTACTCGGCTGAAGCAATTCCCATACCCACTCACTATAGGTTCGCAAAAGGCCATCCTGAATGGGATAAGGCTATGGATGCGGAAACAGATGATGCGCTAGAAGAAAATCATACTTGGGAAATAGTTCCAAGAACACCTGAAATATCAGTAATAGGCTCGAAATGGGTGTATAACATCAAGGTCAAGCTAGATGGAACTTTGGAACACTTCAAAGCTCGTGTAGTTTCTCAAGGATTTCGACAGGAGTTCGGGATTGACTATGACGAGACATTCGCGCCTGTTGCGAAAATGCCCACTGTTCGAAGTCTCTTGGCTTTGGCAGCAATGCGTGAGTGGCCATTAATACAATTTGATGTGAAGAATGCTTTTCTTCACGGTGATTTGAAGGAGACGTTCTATATGGAACCACCAGGGTACAAAAAGGCAGGGCCTAACACAGTGTGTAAACTTGTTCGATCTCTCTATGGATTGAAACAAGCTCCACGTGCTTGATTTGAAAATTCCATGGAACTATACTACATGCTGGTTTTCAGCAAAGTCACAGTGACCCTTCTCTGTTCATTTCCAGGACTGCTCTTGGGATTGTTGCACTCTTATTATATGTCGATGATATGATCGTGACTGGTGATGATCAGGATGGGATACAGGAACTCACAAACACTCTCAATCAGGAATTTAATCTTACGAAGCTTGGGAAGTCTCATACTTTCTTGGCCTAGAGGTACGACGTTCGAAGCAGGGATTATTTGTGTGTCAAAGAAAGTATATCTCGGATTTACTTGCTTCAACACAGTTCGAAGATTGCAGGCCATGTTCCACACCTATGGAACAAAACCTGAAGCTAAGCAAAGATGAAGGAGATTTGCTGGAAGACCAATCATTCTATCGTAGTGTGGTAGGAAGCCTAATCTATCTAACTCACACACGGCCAGATATCTCCTATGTAGTACATATGGTCAGCTAGTTTTTGGGTGTTGCAAGGACGACTCACTTGGATGCAGTAAACAGGTTACTTCGCTATCTTAGACACACTAGTGATGTTGGCTTGTTTTATCCAGCAGGAGGCGAATCAACGATAGAGGCCTTTGCAGATGCCGATTATGCAGGGTGTTTGGATACCAGACGTTCTACCTCGGGATGGTGCATAAAATTTGACAATTCCTTTGTATCGTGGCGTTGTAGGAAACAGAATAAAGTGTCGAAGTCCTCAACCGAAGCAGAATATCGTTCCATGTCAGAAGCATGTTCAGAAATGATCTGGCTACATCGTCTGTTTGAAGAACTGGGAGTTATATAAGAATCCTATGATTCTAAATGGCGATAATACGAGCGCAATACAGATTGCGGTTAATCCCGTTTTGCATGACCGGACTAAGCATATACAGGTGCATATCCATTACATAAGGCAACTTGTAGCTGAAGGGTAGGTTCAGCTTCGATACCTGCGCACTGACGAGCAGCCAGCAAATGTGTTGACCAAGGTTGTAGAATCGAGCAAACATTGGTATCTTTCTTCCAAATTGATGTTAAGAACCCAACATCAATTTGAGGGAGGGTGTTAAATGTATGAGGACCATAATGTAAATAATCTTCATATAGGTTAAGCTGTAGGGTTTGGTGTGAGCAAACCTATATAAACCGCTGTATCTGTACCGGAGATGTGAATTCGAATAATAAGAACTAAAATCCGAGGGTGAGATTCTCTCCGTGGATTAGTGTCTAACGACGATAAAGCTTATGTGTTTTCCTTTCTCTTTAGCTAAATTGACAGTTGAATTGGTTTATTTGTTTTCATCTTTTTACCAATGTGTATAGGATGGTAGATGGTGAAATACGGAGTCTAACACTAGTTTATTGAACAACAACAGTACACAGACGGTACAACATATCATCCGTCGTCTTTCCCTGAACAACAACAGTTTTATTGCTACGCACAGAGGAATGAAAAGGACAACAACACTGATCATGTCGTACACTGGAATCATGCTCAGGATAGTGACAGTCGGATCCTTCTTATTCATCATACTCAATTATTCCATTGTCGTCAAGACAGATACTAAACAGTACCATCGATCTTAAGCTAGCATGCGCGCGGAAGGGCACCGATCATCAGTTGATTAATTAGCGTATGCTGCAGCGCTGGGGAGCGCCTTGCGACCGGCGGCGGCAGAAGAGCTGGCGGTGATCAGCTTTGTTATCGTCCTTGGGTTGGTCTCGGGAGCAGAAACGGGAGTACCAGCAAGCAGAGTGCTTGGAGTGCCTGGAGAGATCCGTGTAGTTGACGTAGTTGAGCCCGAACCGGACCGAGTACCCATCGCTCCATTCGTAGTTGTCGGCGTACGACCAGGCGAAGAACCCTCTCACCTTCACCTCCTCCTCATTAATGGCCCGGTGAAGGCTCGCGAGGTGGGCGCTGTAGAAGTTGACCCGCATGGTGTCGGCTCTGGCCTCTGCAAGTGTCTGTTTAGGGTCCTCCTGCGTTCCCATTCCTGTTCGGTTGTTTTTTTTTTTGTTATAAATAAAATTAACTAGTTGAGAATAATCTTGAAATAATTTTGTACTAATCTCTTAATTAATTAATCAATTAA
The DNA here is from genome assembly GCA_946122785.1 of Linum tenue. NCBI lineage: Eukaryota > Viridiplantae > Streptophyta > Magnoliopsida > Malpighiales > Linaceae > Linum > Linum tenue. Next base: position 12,218,332 of record CAMGYJ010000004.1, on the reverse strand, counting down.
TTAGTGAGTCTGCAATCCATTTATGTGAGCTGTAGAAATAGCTGGCTACCGTTCTCAGTGATGTAAATATCAGGATCTCCATACATGTTCTTGGTGTAATTCAAAAGATTTCGGAGCCCCTGAGGATAGTTATACTGCCAGTTGGAACCCATCTGCAAAATGAAACCAAACAAATATGAAAAAAATATATACTACAATTTCTTTGTTCCAACTTGTTTTTTTATATAATAATAATAATAATAATAATAATAATAATAATAATAATAATAATAATAATAATATGCAAGCAAAGCTTATCATGTTCTATATATGTACGTACCGGTTCACCAATAAGGCCTCCTTCTTTACTGTTAGCTGTTGAAACGAGTAAAAATCAATGTTTCAGAATACCTACTTTAACACAACACAATAGTTCTAGTCCATATTTTTGATGCAGTAAGCGATTCGGAAAAGCGTACGGGTAGTAGTGGCGCGGGAGTCGTGAGTGTATCGAAGTTGCGCCGGGTCGAAGTCGGTGTTGTTCTTGGCATAATAGGTGGTGTAGTAGTTGAGGCCTATAAAATCGTACGATTTCTTGAGCATGAGTGACTCTTGGTTTGTGAAGGTCGGCAGACGAGATCCCACCAGATCCACCATGTTTCTCGGGTAGCGACCATTGTGAATAGGATCCAAGTACCAGCCATAGTTGAAGTCCAGAGATCTCTCGACAGCAAATCGGTCTGCTCTAACATCAGGGTTATAAGGAAGGAACCAGAACGTGACTATGGTGATCCCGACCATGCCTTTTTGATCATCCTGCGTGAATAATGTGTGTTGTAACCCACATTTCAGATGATACAATATTTATTTGTTCCAAAAAGAAGCAACTACGGAATCTAGCTAAGCTTGACAGACCTTGTACTCTTCCTCGTACAAACGGTAAGCAGCGGCATGAGCAAGAAGGAGATTGTGGGTGACGATGTAAGGTTCAGTTGCCGAGTCTCCGGCTACACACTTATTGTTTACCCATCCGGAACAGCGTCCCGGTGCGTGCAGCCCTTCATCATAGCCTCGCATAACATGGACCATTGGCTCGTTCAAAGTGATCCACTTCTTTACTTTGTCGCCATACTCACTGAACAAGAAGTTGCAGTAATCCTTGAAATCCTTCCTACATAATCACAGTTCGAACATGATCAACAAAGGAATCCAACATCCATATGGAACAAAAAAACATACATTTTGTGTTTGTTTTTTTATTTATAAGAGACGAATCCGTCTTGTGACGGCAAACCCTGGCCCTCATAGATGCCCGGCAAATTCTGAGCATTTAATACGAGCTTACAACCCTGAGGATGACCACCTAGAGAATAAGGTAAACGTGGCAGCAGCTAAAGATCGAACCTATGACCTCCTGGACACAATTCTGCGCATTTATTGTATGAATTACTTACACAATGTTTCGGCTTAAGAATCCACCATACTCAGCTTCCAGGGCTTGAGGGGTGTCCCAATGCCATATGGTCACATAAGGCTCCAGTCCTACAAATCAAAAGGAAACATTAATTATTGCATCAGTTGTCTGACTCATTAACCACAAACTTAATTAAGGCACATTCGAATTATTCTACGTACCATGTTTGCGGAGCAAATCGAGTAGTTTGTGGTAAAACTGGACTCCTGCATCATTGATTCCGTCCTGGATCTTGCCATCTGCGTCCCAAGATTTAAACATTAACGTTCATACTATAAGTCAACCAAGCTATATATAGCTCTTAAAAAAAATGGAACACGAATAGAAGCGAGAATTACTCACGTGGTAAGACTCTAGTCCAGGAGATGGAGAATCGGTAAGCATCCAAATTCATTGCCTTCATCCTTAGGATATCCTCCTGTTTGCAAGTTGAAGGAAATTCCAAATCCATCAACAAATTGTTGTAAGGCAAAGTAAACCTAATGAGAAATATTTTATTATTATTATTTGATAATAATTAGCGTAAGCAACGTTAAAGAAGGCGGGCGTTGAGACTTTGTCTAGGGCCTAGCTCGTCTAGGCATAAAGTAAGCGTGCTTAGAAATTGGAAGAAAAATAGCTATTCATTGTTTGTTCCTGTTTGCAACATGGTTCAATTCTTTTGAGCCTTGGCTGCTTTTTTCCTGTGTTTAACTCTTTTTCGTTATCTTAATATATTTTTTCATCATTATAAAAAAAATCTACAACACCTTTTTACTTAAGTTAAAATGATTAATAACATACTTAACACTTAATGACAATAAAACAACTCACGAATTCATAGAAGAATATCTCAATACCTAACAAAGTTCTTAATTTATTGAAAATATTAATATAGAAAATTAATTTCGTAATTGATGTTAATTTCCTCCTTTAATATTAACTTCCTAGCTCCATGTAGTTATGTTTAGGAAAGACTTAGATGCTGTCTTACTACATTGACGTGTTCCAGTATCTAACTAGACGCAAAACCCCTAGACAAGGCATTTTGTCATTGTCTTTCGCCTAAGCGTGCCTAAGCATAAAGTTAAGCGTTCATTTTTTAACCATGAGCATATAAGTGGTGCATTAGACGTGTGGTGGAATACGACAAGGTGCCTATAAGTAGGGGTGGCTATACGGTCCGGTCCGGTTAAATTGGCTCAAATTGATCCGGTCCAGTCCGGTTTTTTTGAAAATATAAGGACCGAAGATTGGATTGGATACAGTCCGGTCTTGATTCGGTCCGGTCTTGACCCGGTCCGGTCCCAATTCGATCTTGATTCTATATTGAGATTGTGGGAATTTGAGTGGCCTAAGGCCTAAAAGGGTGAGGAGTTGGTTAAGTTTTGTACTAAGTGCAAAGGTTTGTGACCGTTTATGCAAATTACCCTTAAGTTTTGGGTGTTGAGCTCTCTTATCCGGTCTTTATCCGGGTTTTTACCTCAAATCTAAGCCCAAAGATTGGCTTGGATTGTTTACTATCCCGTCCCGGTCCGATCTCGGTCCGGGTTATACGGTCCGGTTTCCGGTTTTTCATCCGGTCCCGGTCCAAATAGCCAGCCCTACCTATAAGTACCATGGAACCTTCTCCCAAGGCTTTTCCAATCTACCTACGTTGCTCGGCTGGCGTTTATCCAAGTTCCGGCTTTCAACCGTAGTCTTAATTAACCTTCTCCCTTCTGCAGCTGAAATTTGTACTCAAAGATTTATCTTCTTCAATCATTCAAAAAAATCGCCACAGATGTCTTGATGTCCCTCAACATCCTCGGGATGCTTTGGATTTGCCAATTGACCGCGACTGGCACCATCTGAAACCGACGAGTCTTCATCTTCGCAGGCAAGGGTACTTTGAGATTAATTATAGAACAAGAAAACAGAGATAGCTAGTGAGCTCTCTCGAGGGAGGTTTAGGTTGGATCATCTCTTCATTTCTTCAATAAGGCTGCTTCAACTCTTCACTGAAGTTAGCGATGGCAATTTCGACCTGTCTCGTTTTACCCGACCTGTTTGACTTGATTTGGTGCTGGGCGGGAATGTGTACCTCTCATCGACTCGACCTACCCTCACCCGCCACATTCACGACTAAATTAAATGTAATATTAGTCAAATTACTAATTATTTTCCTGTTACTACCTCATATGTTAGCGATAATAAAGTTGTAAATAAGTGAAAAACTCAATTTCTTCAATCACTTAACTACCTTTTATCATATTATGGTTTTTTTCTTGGTCTTTTAATGAAAACAACGAATATTTCTAATGTTTTTCATAAAAATTACATACCTATTAGGTCGATCTGCCTCGACTCACGCCCCGTGATAAATTAACCGACCTAAAGTACTCGACTTGCAGCGGGTCGGGTATAACTATCGAGATATCCTCCCCGGACCTGACCATTTCGATTCCTATCTGGAGTCTTCAGCTAATTAACCCGTTGTCATCGCAGCTTCGTGAATGAAGATTTAAATCCATGGGAAGAGAAGGGGATATCCTCTCACTTTCCCGTGCATGACGAGGTAAACATCATTTCCCCATCCTACCTCTTTTGTTACCCCATTTGGATTGGTTCTAGGTTCGTGTCTCTATTTGATAATCCATTATAGGAGAAGAAGGGAAGAAGGTAAAAGGGGCCATGGACATGGTCTCTCTGACACACCCAGATAAGGACTCTGCAACTCTTTCTGCATACTACTAGGTTAGTATACAACTGCTGGACGAGGAGGTAGGCGACACAAAATGCCCCTAAACTCATAAGCCTGAACAAGACTTCAGAGAGATAGATGTTTTGGGCGATGACAGAAAAGCTCTGGTTGACAAAGTACCCATAGACAGAATTAAGGTTTTCAGTTGTAGGATATTAGATTCATCTAAATTGTTATGAGAACAAAGGGTCTACTCTCAATTTTCATTATGGTGTAATGTGGGTTAAATTGTTGAATTTATGACATAGCTGAAGGGGAAATCTAATTGCAGTGCAGTTGGAAAAGGCATTATTTTGTGTTGAGTTCCAAAATTCGACAAATTAATGACAGCTGTAAGTTGAAGATATGCGGAAGTCTAGAAATTAGTTGTTTCTCATTCACAATCACTGAGGTTCTCCTTTCTCCTCCAATGATGCCATATCGATATTCGAGGATAAGCTATTGCTATGAAGCCAAAAATTTGATTGTGCTAGAATTACTTAGAATTTTTAAAATGTCAACTTCATATTCATAGAAGTCCATAACCGTTGTAAGATTAGCTTCACTGTTTCAGATCCATGTCATGTGTTGTTTCATTAAACAATCGATAGTATAGTTATATTAGATTCAGATTCTGTTTCATTATTTTAGTTTCATCGAACCATATGATAACCTTTACAAGGATTTCAGGTACTAGCATATTATAGAGATGGTTAACACTTAACACGCTGTGATTTAAAACATATGGTACTCTTCGCAGAGCGCGGGCCATTACAAGTATAATTAAAAGCACAAGGATTTTTTACGGTTCATTACTAAAACATACGGGTACTATTCACAATGAGTTTTATCTTCTAAATCCAATTTTATCATAAGTCCATTATTATTTAACTAAAACTTTTTCATTTTCACGGTTTATCATAAGCACATTGTTATTTAATTATTAAGTAAAAATCTTCTAATTTCACAATTTATTATTAAATAATATGAAAAATAATAAATTATTAACTGAAATTCATCCCACCATTCCTAACTAAAATAATTATTGTAATCAATTTTTATTATGAGAAAGTTTTGTAAGGTTAGTTAACTTTGACATGATAGGTGAATCATAGGTTACTTTCTAAAGTTTGATATTATTATTAAATCACACATTGTAACTAGGTTCTATAACACTTACATAAATTACAAATTTTATAAACGGATAGCTATTACGTATGCAAATATATTACATGAGTCTTCATTAATGATTAACACACTACGTAAATCATATGAACATATTATCTTTTTGTATGTATCAATTAAAAAAAAATTATTATGCAAGTCTTCGATAATGATAAAACACTACCTAAATATTATAGTTATTTATTACGTATCATTGAAACAAACAGATGACGGTATATTATTCGTAATGATTAATAAAATACGTTAAATTTATGTAGGTATCTCATCTAAATAATTTTGTAAATTGTTTGATTTCAGATAAATTATTAGTTTCTTATCGCGGTAGAACGCGTGCTAAAATACTATGATAGAAACCTCACTTTTGGGATTTTTCGTAATTACCATTATTGCTATTAGTAGGATTTTATTAGATATGGTTAGTAGTCTTTGGGTCATAATAGGATCGTCTATTAAGTTTTTTCAGTCTTTCGCTATAAATATTTACTTACGTTTTATTAAGGGGGAATCAAGAAATTACTACGAAAGTATCCCAACCCTAGTCTACCTTTCTCCTCAATCTCCTCTCCATCTCTCTCCAAAGCTTCGGCGGTTCTTCCTCAATCCCTAAAATTCTTCTTCTAATGCCCTATTCTATTCTAAATCTCTAAATTCCAAATTCCCAATATGATCACCCAACGAGCCGATAAAACCTTAACATCAGGTTTCTATCATACTAGTTTATATATACCTCCAACATGTGATAATGGTCGAGTGCCACATCTCCATTGCTCCCATCGGCTATCCTGTCTGCAGTCATCAACATATCATATATTCATCGAGGAAATTAAGCTTAGAGGCCGACCATTTTATAAGTTACAGACCTGGAAACTCATGAGCGAATCTATCCCAAATACTAGGGCCTCTGCCATACTCATTAGCAGCACCCTCGACCTTCATCCCACAGCAGCAAATAAAAGAACACACAACAACAAATGATAATAAACCAAAGGAGTCAATAAATCGATATATAGTACTCTAAGTAACTGATACATAGTTCTACCTGATAAGCAGCTGTGGCTGAGCCAAACACGAAGCCCTCGGGGAAATTCCCACGGCCATTGGGCAGCTGCTCGGATGGCTTGTACTGGTAGTCGTTTAGATCTTCGCAAGGGTCGTAGGACTGTGCCATCCCTAAGCCAATGCTGTGAGCCAGCAGGCTCGAGAGAAGCAGCAGCACAAGTACTCTGAAAGCCATGGAAAGGGATCACTATGGCTCTAGCTGGTTTGGGGTGATAGAATTTTGTGAGAGCTGAAGTCCCCCTTTTTATAGACAGGTTGGGGATGAGGTTACAGCTTCCGGGAGCCACACACACAACGAAAAAAGTGGTTTTTACCAACATATTTGTACAAGAATAATTAAAGGGGTTGCCTAAAATATACAACGGTTACACTATGATTAGTGTTATTTAAAAAAAAAAAACACTACAAGAAGATACGATTTTAGCGGCTTAACTTTGCGGCACATAAAATATTTTTCTCTATAAAGAATTTAATTTGCCTCTCTATCTATTATTGGTTTATATTTGAGTTTCATCTTATTGAAATAGTTATTTTAGCGGCGTAATCTTTATAATTGTCACTTAAAGTTTTGTCTTCATATTTACGTGAAAATAAATTATTGTTTTCAGAGGCAGATTTAGAACGACCGTATTCTGAAGTTTTTGTGGTTGGTCGTTTAGAGGCGGATAATTATATGTTGAATAGTCAAATGTTTTGGAAGCCAAAAATAAAAGTCATCTTTGTGAAAATAAATAAATATGACCTTTGGTTTTCCTGTTTGAAAAATAGAGCAAATTGCAAGTTTGATCACTCATATTACATGTTTGTTATTTGTTTGCCACTCGAACTAAGGCATCGACATTACACGATTATGTTATCAATAGTCACTCGTCGTCTACTTCCGTTAAATCTGTACTATGTGGCAGTCAACAGTTATGTTTGACCGTAAAATTCAAGGTGTTTTGACACTATAGATTGAAAATGTATGCACTTTGATCACACTATGAGAATCTAAAATGGATTATTTCACGTGTCATCAAGTACTAATCCACACCACAAATTGTCGAGGTAACCTCGTTACCCTCGTCACTGTTAACAAAAATAACTAGTCAACTGAATCAAATGCTTTTACAAGATCTATTTTCATTGTGCTTCTAGAGAAAATAAACTTCCTCTTATAGCTATTTACTAACTCAGATTAACCATTGAGTATGCGACCTACACAAAGGCAATTGTCATTCTTCTATTTTTCCATTTTATGAAGCCTTCTCCTTTCTCATCTTCGAATCATCCCTTTTCCAAGTTACCTTCCGAATATGGAATACACCATGAGACTAGTATGAAGAAAACTCATCTTCTACTATCATCGATGAAAAACTCATCATCGAACATTCTCATAATTCCATAAATCGGAACCGGTTTCTTGCAAAGATCGGTTCGAGCCATCATACCGGAAAATATTCTTTTCGATTGTTGGGACTTTTTGGGACGAGGGTACACGCACGATAGCCCGAAACTGGGTGACCAGAATTGTGATAGAGTCATGAACAACGTTCACTTTCCGAAAAGAATATTTCCACCCTCTACAAAGCCTTGGGTTACTGGAAATTTATCCAGAGGATAAAACTATCACCACTTTAGGTTCTAGGCTCAAGAACACTAATGCATACTTAGAATTTTTTGTAGAACGAAGAAGAATATGTTTGATGGTATGTGGCACCATCCACCCCGCACATATATTTATAGAGGCCAAATCCATGCATTGTTTCATGAACGGTTGCCTTTATCCATAAGAAAGCTAAGGTTGTTTTTACCCATATGAAAGGTTATCCTTATCCATATGAAGGCTTGCCTCTATCCATAAGGTTGTCCTTATCCATAAGGTCATCCTTATCTATAAAATAATGCAACCGCCACTAGACCAAAGGGATGTGTCCCTTCATAAAATTATAATATTGGTTCGGGTTGGTCTAATCTCAAACCGGTTGGTTGTCCAACCCAAAACCGGTTTGACTTGGTTAGTCCGGTTCAACCAAATTTCCAACAGATCACACACTATTGACAACCTATTTGCTAAAAGCTTTACAATCCACTTAAAGCACGTTGCTGCATGAAATAGGCCGATAGAGTTTCATGTGATCAGCTGAAGGTATCTTGGGATGTAGGGCTAGCACTGTCGATTTAAACAACTTAGGAAGTACCACTGTCACAAAGAAGAATCCAATTGCTTCAGTAATTTCATCTCCTACAAATGTACATGCTGCTTTGTAGAACTCTGTTGTATAACCATTATGGTCTTGGTGCCTTATTTGACCCATACTAAAGAGAACTTCTTTTGTCACTGTTCTACATAAGTCTTTAGTTCTAGAGACAGGGAGTTGATGTACTAGCAATTCTCTCTTATGTCTTCTATAGAGAAAGTTGTAACCTCCTAGTTCCTCTCTCCAAGAAAATGCTTATAAAATTCACTACTACCTGACCAATTTTCTCAACATCAGTTCCAATGGTTCCTTCATCCTTTATGAGATAAGAAATTGTATTCTCGTGCTTCTTGATTTTGAGATATTGGTGAAAATATGTTGTATTTTGATCTCCTTCTGTAACTGCCTAAATTCTGAATTTTTGCTTGAGAAAATCCTCTTATGCCTTCTGATACAATACAAAATCAACCACTGCACCTTATTTAGCTCCTGCTCAGCTTGCCTAGCTCATAGAGAAATGTCCGAGTAAAACTCTTTATTTAATTCTTTCAACTTTTTCTTTAGTTGCCTCAACTTTCTACGGACTCTATAATTAAGGGTTATCAGAAATCTCGGTGCTCTAGATTTCTTGCAGTATATCCTTAAACTTTGGGTGTTCACTTTAGAAGCGGGAGAATTTGAAAGGTTTAGGTTACATTTTCTGGGTTGGGTAGGACTCTATGAGTTAATCAAAAGTTCATAGTGATCTGAATACAGCTTAGGGATGCTTGCAACACTTCCATAAAACTGAGACAGCCAAGACCTATTCATGATTACTCTATTTATTTTTCTTGCTATAGGGTTCTTCTGATCCATGTTAATCCAGATGTATCTTTCTCCAGCAATCCTATATGCTCATCCAATTGCATATCTTCCAATCATTCCTGTAGACCCAGGCCACTTGTTCGGAGCAATTCTCCATTTGAGGCATCTGAAGAGGTCAAAATTGCATTAAAGTCGCCAAAGACTAACCATGCCAGAGTTCTCCCTGCTATAGCTCTCATTGGGAAGCTTTTACACATTATTTGGATCGTCACTTTTAGCATATGGACGTGAATCGGCACATTGGGAAGCCCATCATGGTGTTACAATTCGTTGAAGGAGATTGGAAGGGCTTTGATGAAGAAGGTGGCGGGCTGGCGGCCAAGAGAAGAAGAATGGGCTTTTGAGTGTTTCTTACCCCAAAAGGGAAACCATTTCCTTAATGTAGAAGGAATGAAGGTGTGAAAAGGATCTCAAGTGTGAATGAAACATACGGGGGCGAATTATAAGGCATTTCTTTAGAGGTTGAATGCATGGGTCATAGTAGTTTTTCCTTTTACTTGTAGGATTTGGGCATTGTTTTCCTTTCTTTGTTTGTTTTGTATTTGTTTTAAAGAGCCTAGAAATAGGGACGAGTTCTAGCTTGTAATTCATTCACTTTGAAATCAATCAACTTTCAAGTTTCGAGCTCATACGAATTAGTTTCTTTGTGTAAGCTTATGTCAAGAGTCTTTAGGAGTTTCACGTGTCTCTTATCAACTAGAGATCACGTCTAGTTGTGGCGAGTTTCTACCAAATAGCGATTGGTCTTATTCATGAGTGGGTGATTGTTTGATTGGTTTCATATATCAATTGCCCTTTCACACGAGTTGGAATCTGTTTGATCGTGTTTCACCTTTATCTTTGTTCGAGTTTTGTTTTAGTTGAAGAAAAGCTTCGAAAATCCCATAAAAAGAAGGAAGACTCAGTACTGTGGTCACATCAAAGAAAATTAGTCGAAAAAGATCCCTAATTCTGACGACAAACAATTTTCGTCAGTAATAATGAAATTAATTTTGACAGAGGTGAATTTTTGTCAATATTTGTATTTTTTCGTCAGTAAAATGTATTTTGGACCAGTTTCAATTTTCCACACATTATTTTTGATGACTTCATTTTTCGCGTTAGAAATAATTATCATTACTGACCAATACAAAAGGTCGTTGGGAAAAATAATTACTATTGACGAAAAAATATCGATTGTCAATTTTTTTTATTAATTCTGATGAAATAAACAGCTCGTTATCACTAATTGGTTAGAAAAAATTAATTTTGACACCATTAAAAGTTCGTCTGTACTAATTGGTAAGAAAAAAAACAGTCGTTACGCCATAAATAGTTTGCCAGTATTGTTTGGTAATTAAAAAGAAATTTGACGCCATAAGCATTTCGTGAGTACTATTTGGTAACGAAAAAAAATTTGCGTCGTAAAAATTTTGTCAGTACTGTTTGGTCAAGAAAAAATCATTTTTGACACCATAAACATGTGGTCAGTGTCAAAACAAATAAATTTTGTGCACCATACACAATTCTTCAGTACTGTTTGTTTACAAAATTGAAACCTTTCTTACAAAATGAATTACCGTAGACGTTTTTTTTTTCTTCGGGATAAATTATTGGGAGGCAGTTATGAAAATCGGACAAACATGACATTTTCCAGAAATGATTATTGAATCGATAAAAAAACACATATTCTTTAAGTAATTATAATAATCACTGTTCTATGAAAAATAGAAATTAAGTAATATATATCCCGATCTACAAAGACCAAATTAGTCCTACTTAGTCTTCAAACCCTGCTCCGGTCCAGTTGATGAGATCATCACCCGCAGTTTGGAGTACCCTAGGATCTTCAATTAAAATATTGTCCTCTTGATAAGGTTTCTAATGCTCCTTCTCCTTCCATATTACAGGGCATTGTGAACAAATTTCTTGGTCGCGTTTCAAGCACAATTTTCCAATTTGGATCTCTCAAAGAGTGCACATAATAAGTTTGAATTGCTTTACTAGCCAGAACAAATGGCTCATCGGTTATAAGCCTTCTCGTTGTGATGATGGTAATAGTGTCATGTCCATCCTTCTTGTAACCAACGCCTTCGCGAGCGGTGTCATACCACGCATACTGAAACAGTACAACTCGAAGCCCTTCATTATAACTCGATGATATCGATAAGAATGCCATAGTAATGAATTCCACCATCGTTCTCCCCTCTCACCATTACGCCACTGTTCTGACTGCTTTTGGTTAACTAGCGAGTACGAGTGCGAAATCTGAATCCATTGATACAATATCCTGTGTAGTGCAAGACTCGTTTGTCTGGCTCTCGAGCTAAGGATGACAAAGAAGGATTCAAACTTGGCACTTTGCCATTGTGCATTCGTGTAATCTGCGATCATTGCAAGGATAAAATTAAAATTAGCTTGCGATAATTTTTTAATATCAAAATTCTTTATTATATATGACATGTACGTACCTCTAATAAGAATCACTTAGAAAATTCTTGCTTACGCACTGCTTCAACCATACGATCACCTCGATTACTTAGTTGTTCCTTGTGAGTTCTGTAATTGCACAATATATGTTATTAATTAAAATAAATTATATTCTATGATACAATAAATAAATGAAAATCGTATTGTATATGTAACTTATAAAACCTTGCACCTCATCACAGTTTTGTTGAACATAAGAAGTTGCTGCCTTCCACAAATCAGTATTGAAGTCTCTCATGTCGTCCTTCACACCAATGGCACGACCGACATCCGAAATAACTGATAAGTCATGAGCTGGTTGCGACGACGATGAAGATTTATCTACATATCTCTCTGGCAGATTAAATATAGTATCCATTCCAGTCAAATATTGCGAGCAAAATGTGATACATTCGTCAACAATATAAGCTTCGACGATTGATTCCTCTGGACGTGCCTTGTTACGAACGTAACCTTTTAACTTCTTCAGATATCTAAATTTTTTAAAAAAAATGTCAAATAAATTTCATAAAGTGTCCAAAATGTTAGTATATATAATCATTTTAGTGTAATTATATATCATACCTTTCAATTGGATACATCCATCGATACTGAACTGGAACAACAACTTTGGCCTCCCAAAGCAAATGGATGGGAAAGTGGATCATTATATCGAATAAGGTAGGAGGAAAAGTACGTTCCAACTTACATAGGATTATGGCAATTTGAGACTTCAAGTAATTCAAATCTTCCACGTGTAGCTCCTTGGAACATATGTCCTTGGAAAATTTGCTAAGCTCAATCAATGTGTCCGATATGACCTTCGAAAATAAGTCACGGGCGGTCAACGGTAAAAACCTCTCCATGAACACATGACAATCATGAGTTTTCATCCCATATATCTTTCGATCATCAACATTGACACAACGTGCTAAACTTGCAGAGTAAGCATATGGTACCTTCAATTTTGCTAGCCACTGACACAAAGATTTCTTCTCTGCCGCCGTCAAGCTATATGCAGCTCTAGGTAACTCTGTTTTTCTCATTTCTCTCAACGGGATGAAGTTCTTTTCTTATAACCATCTCCTCCAAATCATGACGGGCACTTAGACCTTCCTTTGTTTCGCCCTCAATATTCATAATGGTTCAAAGAATACTATCACCGAAATTTTTCTCTATATGCAGGACATCCAAATTGTGGCGTACTAAGAGCATGACCAATATGGCAATTCAAAGAAAATAGACTTCTTTTTCCATTTATGGGTTTTGCCTAACCCATTGATTTTTTTTCCTTTTCCCTTATTGCCGAAAGGTATAGTTTCTAATGGGAGACGTTGATTTTTTACCTCTTGAGATGATAATCACTATGGGGCACGTCTTTTTTCTAAAGTGCCGTTAAATTCCTTCTTTTGCTCGCGCCTTTTATGATCCGATGGCAAAAAACGACGGATCCATGTAACATTCTTTGCATACATTATTCAACCTCAAATGTGAGGTGTTGCCTTCACAAGAAGGACATGCAAATTTGCCTTTTGTACTCCAACCAGAAAGGAGACCATATGCCGGAAAATCGTTGATAGTCCACAACACTGTAACTTTCATTTTGAAATTCACTTGCTTGAATGCATCATAAGTCATCATTCCATCACTCCACAATGACTTCAGATCATCAATGAGTGGTTGCAGGTAGACATTAATATTGTTTCCTGAACTTTTCGAACCAGGAATGAGTATTTTCAATAACAGATATGGACTCTTCATGCATAACCACAGTGGAAGATTATACGGGAACAGAATTACTGGCCATGTACTATGCTAGTTATTCATGTTGCCAAATGGATTGAATCCATCCGTATCAAATCCCAATCGGACGTTGCGAGGGTCAGAACCAAAAGATGCATCATACTGGTACAAAACTCTCCAACCTTCCCTGTCAGCAGGGTGCCTTAATTTGCCATCTCTGACACGTTGTTCGGCATGCCACATCATATCTTCCGCAGTTTTCCGCGACATGAATAATCGTTGTAATCTTGCCTTTATGGAAAAATATCTTAGTATCTTGAAGGACACCTTTGTCACTCTTCCCCTACTATCCTTACTGATTTTCTTGTACCTTAGTTTCTGGCAGGAAGGGCATAATGTTGCTCCCTTGAGCTCCCCATAGCAAATGACACAGTCATTTTCACAAGCATCTATTTCTTCATAGTTGAGCATTAAGACTGTGCCATAGGAAAAGCAGAAGGTACTTCAACAACTGCGTGAAAGAGGTATTACTCCAAGAATTGAACCACTTCAAATGCATCATCTTCACCAAGCATGAAATGATGGATAGATTTTCATCACACCCTTCGTACAATGGCGTTTGAGCTTCTCTGACCAGTTTGAAAAAATTCTCTGCTTCTACATTGGGATTCTCGCGGTCAGGATCCAAATGCGGTCTCAAATCATTTAGTAACCCCGCATATCATCTACTTCCATCTCGTTATCATCATCTCCCGTATCCTCTTGTTTAGATTAATCATCATCATCTTTCTCTCCATGGTAAATCCATTTAGTGTAATCACGCGACATTCCTCGTCGTAGATGTAGCTCAACTTCTCGTTTATCCCTTCTTACAACATTACGACAATCCACATAAGGATACTGTATTTTGTAGTCTTCGTCTTGAATATTGTTAAATGCGAAGAAGACGAAATTTTGAAAGGAATTCGCATACCCCATAGTTGATCTATTACGAAGCTGCATCCATGATTTATCAACACCTGCCATAACCTACAAAAAAATGTACAATATATTTTTAATTATCGCATTTCAATTAAATGAAAAAATAAATATATATGGCAAAGGCTAGCGTACACCTAGCGTACGCTATACACATTTGTTCACATTTAAAAATAATTATTAAATAATTTTAATTTAATTATGAGTAGATTATTTATTATGAATAATTAGAATTACAACCAAATCAATTAATTAATTGTTGTATATGTTTTAGTCCCCATCCCAACATATTACCTTATTTTTCCAACTTGTCTTCTCCGGTGTCTAGAGACAGCGACGCACTGCACAGGGGACAGGCAGATAGCAGAGGCATTGCCGGTGAACCACAATTCCAATCTGACCACAATCCACCTCTTACCTTATTTTTCCAGTCCGACCACAATCCACCTCTTACCTTATTTTTCGGCAACGATGGGGTGGCGGCAACAGAGGGTCGGCAATGCACCTCCATACTCGGCTGCAGAGGCATCCCAATTGAACGCCAATTCCAATCCAATTGCGATCCACCTCCATACTCGGCTCCCAATTAACTATTATTGTTACCATCAAATTAATTCAATGCCTCCCAGTTCACTATTGATGAATATGCTCCGTAAACCCCAAATTTCATGTTCTCTTTTCACCAAGATCTCTAGACTCTCTAGTTCGAGGCAGAGGCGAAGGGTTGGGACTAGGAGAGGCTGAGGTTCCAGCGGGAGCGGAGGCAAGGGAGAGTTCCGGTTGCCGGACGGGGAAAGGGCACTAACTGCTCGATAGAGGGTTGTTTGGTTTAGGATTGGAATTAATAATTATTGTGGGACTAAAACATAGAGAATTTTATTTTAAGGATGTGGTTATAATTATAATTACCAATTACAACTATAACTAATTTACTTATAAATAAAATTGATTTATTAGTGTGAACCTAGGGGTACAATATGCCTGACGTACGCTAGCCTTTGTCATATATATATATATGGGCAGTTCTAGAGTTCCCATGGCAAAATCCGGGGTACGGAAGATCGGGGGCAAGGAAAATTACAAAAAGCATCACGAAGCGTTAAAACTTTTTTCATTCGACTTCAACCTAACTATACCCGGTTTAATTATATGAATTAAGAGGTTAAACCCTATGGATACGACCCACCGCCGCCCTAAACAATTTACAGTCTCCCTTCTACAATCCCTCATTCGTCTTGGAGGGGACGTCCCCTCTTAGTTCAAAGTTCGAACATAAGCTGCCTATCGAATCTAAAATTTCCAACAAAATCATCGTTTCGAAACCCAAATCCTTTTATGATTTGACCCACATTCAATTTAGCTCCCTATCACATCTCAAATCCGCAACATCATCATGTTTTGAACCCCATCCAATCTGAAATCCCCACATAATTATCGTTTTGAAGCACAAATCCTTGTATCCACAATCGACGTTTTGTTCTTCGCCATTTTATTTCCGGCCGGAATTTACTCACCTATCTCTTTCTAACACGATTACGGTGACCATGTCTATTATTTTGTTCATCAAACTTTTCATTTGAAAAAGAACCCTTGAAAGAGGTTTGCTTTTAAACCCCTATGCCAAGTAGGCAAGTACGCTATTGGGGTTTCTTCGTTCAATATTATGAAATACCTTG
Organism: Linum tenue; assembly: GCA_946122785.1. NCBI lineage: Eukaryota > Viridiplantae > Streptophyta > Magnoliopsida > Malpighiales > Linaceae > Linum > Linum tenue. The sequence goes on along the minus strand of CAMGYJ010000004.1, from coordinate 12,202,045 downwards.
AGAAATTTGTTTTGGGAAATTTTTTTCTCTAATTAACAATGCATTGATGTCTGTTTAACCCAAAAAGTAAAACTGATTGGCTCTGAATCTGCATAATTAATGACGAAATCCCAACAATCAGAATAATTTAATGTAAAGGGCAGATGGAAAATTCTTAGGTAATTAATTTAATGTTCTAGGATAAAGAAAAGCTTTCATTCCTTTAATTTCCACCAACGATGTATTAACTCCCCTTTTAGTGAGAAAATTCATTTTATTAATAAATACAATACAAAAAGCTTACATAATTAATGGATTCTTTATTGTGTATAATTAAAAGGGTATATTTACTAAATACGAAGCATGATAGTGTTGATGAAAAAGGAGAAAAAAAAATATCACCATAGATCAAAATTCATTATAATCAAGCCATTTAAAATCCATACTATTAAAGCCTATCATCACTATACTTGTGACCAAATTTAAATAAAACCATAATTTTCGAAAACAATGAAAAATTGAAGATGAAATAAGCAACACATTCTTCTAACTGATTGGAACTGCTTAGAACAAAAGCGGATTAAAATCTACCCCTTTGCATTATTGCATCTCATCAACTGTCTTAGGCATCCTAGCCATGACAAATTCACAAAAGACTACATGCATTGAAAATTCCAGGACTGGACATTACACAAATCAAGATAGGAGACTTTCCTAGTCAGATGATGTACTAGCTCCCATCAGTGCCTGACAGTTTTGAGAGCTAGCGAATAAAGGAAAAGAGAAAAGACTTACAAAAAACCAACAAAAACTTAAGTAAACTTGACATAAAAAAAATCCATTGCTGCCCCCTTTGCTGCTCCCATGCTCCACCCGGTTGTGCATCAATCGACTCTCATGCAAGCCGAGGACGTTTGGTTGAGGAGGACTCGGGGGTCTGTTGATGCTCTGTATGCCGATTATCAAGAAAAGTATTAGTCAATTCGGCTATGCGGTACACAGGCAAATAGGCAGAATGATCATCCTCAAACTACATCGAATGTGGATGCAAGGAATTGGGATTCAAAAAGATGATTATGTTATGAGAACACCACGTTGTACAAGGAGCGCACTAAGCGCCTGCAAGACGCACGGTTGCGGGGTCCGAAGGAGTTTCAGGTTGGTTATCGAGTTCTCCTCTATAACTCTCGCATGAAGCTCTTTCTCGGAAAGCTTCATTCCCGGTGGTCTGGACCGTTCACGGTCACACAGGTGTTCCAGTATAGCACGATTGAAATTGCCAACCCACAAACTAAACCGTTTAAAGTGAACAACCATCGTCTCAAGCTCTACCAGGGAGACGAAGTCGAACGAGCGGAGTTGGTGGTTGAACTCGCGGACCCTTTGTTCCGCCATGGGCGTCCAGCTAGAAGATGGTAAAGAAACGCTTGTGGGGAGGCAACCCCACCACGGTTTGCATTTCGTTTTCCCTTTTCTGTGTTTTCTGTGTCATATTTGAGTGAGTTGCACGTCCGTGTTGAAGTTCGGTCGTCTGTTTTGCCTCGGTTTGGTGTTTTCGTGCAGGGGAGGTCGAAAAAATGAGAGAATGAGACTTTTGGCTGAAAAGGGGGAAAACCCGGGGTGTCCTTCTGTGTTCAGGGGCGCCAAAAGGTCAAATCCCCGACCTTCTGTCTATCAACTTACAACTGCACCTAACGTATTGTGGCTGAGCTTTTGTTTTCCCTTTAGCTGTGCCTTTGCCCCTGACTGGTCCCCTCTCCAGTCCTCTTCACTCAGACTAGTCCCCTTCCAGTCTCATGCAGTCCGTGCACACCGGTAACATCGTTCCCCTTATCCTTCCCTCTTCTCCATTGAGGGCAATGTCGAGCTTAAATGTGGGCGGATGTTTCTCTTTTGACTGCATTAGATCTGTTTGTGTGCTTGGAGCCTAATCCACTGTCCAAATTTCGATTTGAGGGCTCCAAGTACGTGTTTCCTTGCAAATTGCCTTCTCGGTATGCTTTGAATTGACAGTCTCTATAGTAATGTGCAACCTAGGGAGGTAGTGTATCACTATGGAGGATGTTGAAGTATAAGATTTTTCCTATCTAGCTCTCTGATGTGCCAGTTGATTTTGTGAATTAGTGGAGCTAAGACCATTGAATTCATGTGGTATCGGTGACTCTGATTGGATTGTGTTATGTGCTCATGTGGGAAATGAAAAGCAGTTGGTCCTCCATGTCGACGTTATTGAAATCTTAAACATGAGGTAAGCCCAACGTGTGTGGTACTGTTCATTGCACAAAATGGGGTTTTGGAAGAGATTTTAGTGATCCTTAGTGGGTACTCCTACAAGGTGAAGCTAAGTTGTATCTCGTACAAGTAAAATTTCACCCGTTGAACGGTTTGTCTACTCGAGGATGTGTTTTTAAGGGCACGGATAGAGCTTCCGACCCCCCTTAATTTCATTGACCCTCCACACGAGTCGAGGAAAAGGAGTTAAAAGAAGTACTCTGGCGAGCGCCAGATGTACAGAAATTGCTCTTGCTCAACTAATAAGGGTCGACCGTGCAAAAGACTGCAGTTGGAACCCCCGCCAAGTGAATGAAAAAAAGGAAATATAAAATGAAAGTGAAAAAAGTGGTTCCAACGGTGAAATGAAGTGAAAGAGCACCCCGGTACAATGAGTCCTTGGTTGTGAATGGTGTGAGTCCCTTTATCCATGAACTGGCTGTCTTACTTCCACTTCTTCTCATGATCCTTGCTTGAGTCTAGTACTCACATTGAGAGAGAGAGAGATAGGGAACGTATTAGAAGACCAGTTGACCTCGTAAGCTGCTATATGATCAAGGAAATCCTCTAACGACAATCGGGGTTGTTTGTTGCTATAGAGGTCTGGAGAGTTGCATTGGTTTGACTTAGGTTTTCTTGCGGACAAGGAATTTGATAGACCATTGATTGCACATGTTTTTAAACCATTCTTGAGCCGTTGGAAATGTTGATTCTCGTGTTTTAAGCTGATTTCACGCTAGGTTGTATGTTTATGTCATATTTCAGGGCTTGGCGTTGACGTTGAGGCGAAGAAACAAGTTTCGGGTCAAAAGGAGGACGTTTGAGTTGAAGGGTGCTGAAGGAGCAAAATACCCGGCCATGATAAAAAATACCCGGCCGGGTAAAATTCCATGGAGGTCGGGGAAAACGATTTTGGACGTTGAGAATTAGAATGGGTCACGGCTAGAGAGCAAAAATACCCGATCGGGTATTAAAGGCGTCACCGATGCGCTGCGTATAGAAGGCCAATTGTGAAGGGGTTCCGAGTTTTAGAGAAAGAAAGTGATACCTAGAGAGAGAGAGAGAGAGCGAATAACCAGTGTTCCCAAGCGCCTTAGATCGATCTTCATCATCAGTGGAACTCGGATAAAGCTTGGAGAAATGCCGATTGCCTACCAGAAGCAGAACCCCATTCTTCGCAGCATGATTTCTGCTTCTGAGCTAGAGTTTGCTTCTCTCTCCATGGAGTAACTTCCACATTCACCTGGGTATCAAGAACCCTAGATTTGTATGTTAGGTCTGATTGTATGAAACCAAGTATGAATCCATTGATTTGATTATATTCAATTGAGGTCTGATTTGTTGAATGACATGGATCTTGATCAAATTCATGTTGTTTCTGCTTTGACCTAGAAAGAGAATATCTGCCTAGGTTGATAGAGCACCCTTGATTGAAGGTAGTGAATTGACGAATTTAGTCGAGGATTCAATTCACTATCTTGTATCGTATTTACTTCGGTAGTGGAGGTTTGGTTCATTAGGGCCTCAATCTGTTTACTCCGGTGGAGGTTAGTCGCCCGCTGGGGACTCAGATTGAGAGGGTCTGGAGAACTTTAGTCGACACTGCAGACTGCATAAGAACCTCCCGCAGTATAACTATCTTTGAATTCGAACTTGGTAAATTACAATCTGGCTAAACTGCAGTCTAGGAGGAACCATATCCGGGTGACCTCTCTCAACTTGAAAACAACCTTTTACTGCTTTGCTTGTTTGGACCTTCACTACACTTTCACTGCTAAATAATAAGAATTCACGGAAGTGTCATCACACTTTGGATCCATGCTAATCCAAACAATTAAGCTTAAGCACCCCATGGCATGGTTCTAGGTGGTCGCAGAATATATCACACTAAAAATTCAAACCCGAACCATGCCACGGTGGTGACCAACCACCACTCAATCAAGCATTTCTCATCATTCAACAATTAGCACTTGGTGGGCAAATTTTTCAAATACTGCAATTGAAATTAAAACGTGCCCACCAAGGCTCAAATAAGCTCAAGCAACAACATTCAATCACCCTAATTAACCTAATTCCCTCGCCCTAATACAAAGTTCAACACTCAATGAACTAAAATTTTCCTCACTTACCTAACTAATTTGATTCTCCCAAAATTAATAAGAAAGAGCTGAAAAGCAACCTGTAGACTCTAGTAGGATGTAGGAGGAAGTGAGGTGAGGGCGAGGACAGTGAAAATTGGTCGGAAAACATACCAGAGAAGGCCGCTTTTGATGAGGGGAGAATGGGTCTGTGCTTAGTTTTGTTGCTCGTCGGAAATGGGAAAATGGCCAAAAACTGTAGGAATTTCGCGCTTTTCTGGTGAGATTTAAATTTTTCGGAGAGTTTTGGGTCTTGAAGTGAAGATTCAACGTTCACGCCCCTTTTATAGGCGAGGCTAGCAGTTCACGGACGCGTTTGCCAGTTCACGGTTCACGAACAAGTGTTACACTCGTGGAAGTTCCTGGTTCACGAACAATTTGGTCGGTTCTCCGTCAGTGAACATCAATGAAAATAGGGCCCTTCTGAAAAAAATTTACTCGTCCTATTCCACCCTTCCTTCTCTCGATCTTGACACAACCTCAAAACGCACAACCACAAAACGTGGCACGGGGATACCACTCGGCCACTAGAACTCTTCACTTGACACACAAAAACGAAAATAAGGAAAAGAAAACAAACCTCCATTGGGTTGACTCCCAACAAGCGCTAAGTTAACGTCACTAGCTTGACGTTGCGGATCTATCATGTTTTTGAACATGATGCCAACGAGACTGGATCTGCCACGTTCTCGAAGCGAGGCATGTCGATCGCAACTTAAGCTCCATTCGATAGTGGGGTTCGCCTTGCAAGGCTTCCCTCCACTTGCATTCATATCACCCGGTTCAACTTCCTTCACTTCCTCACTCCTAGGCTTATGATCAATTCCAAGAGTAATTCTCTCCTCACCATCCCTCAAGATCAAAGTTCCCTCATTTACATCAATTAATGCCTTGGCGGTGGTTAGGAAAGGGCGTCCTAGTATGAGTGGCATGTCAGAATTCTCACTTATATCCAGGATCACAAAATCCGTCGGATAACAGAATTTCCCCACTCGTACTAGCACGTCCTCCACTATGCCCCTAGAACTAATGACAGAGTGATTGACCAATGTGAAACTAAGCCTAGTAATCTTTAGTCCAACTATTCCTAGCCTCGTCAAAATCTTATATGGAATCACATTTACGCTCGCCCCTAAGTCTGCCAAGGAATTTTGTATGTGATGAGAACCGATGCAAAAAGGTATAGTGAAACTACCTAGATCGCGTAGCTTCTTGGGAAACCTGTTGAACATTAAGGATGAGCATTCCTCGCTTAGGGTGACATTGGCGAGGTCTTCAAACTTCGACTTCTTGGAGAGATACCCCTTGAGGTATCTTGATTACCTTGGCATGTGGGACATTGCTTTGAGGAAGGGAATGTTGAGGTGGAACTTTCGGAGCATCTCCATGAAACCTCCACCATCCGCTTCCAATATTTCCTTGTGCACTCTCGTAGGAAAAGGTAGGGGAGGCGTGTACTCAACCACAGGTGGTGGCATCGGTAATGCCTTCCTCGCCACTCCTCTCTTTTCTACCGAGACTTCTTGTTCTTCACCCTCGAGTAGAGGGTCTTCCTTCTCATTCACTTCTTTGGCAAAGAACTCCGGGGACACCTTCCCGCTCCTCAAGAAAATTGCATTGCACCTGGCTTGATCTTTAGGGTTGGCAATGGTTTGAGAGGGTTGGGATCACTTTGGTCTCTCGGTGAGGATCCCGACAAGATTGCTAATTTGCACTTCCATGTTTTGGAGACTCGCTTGATTGCTTCGGAGTCCCGCCTCAACCGAGGTAAACTTGGATGTTGCCACATCCATGAATTGTTCAATCTTTTCAAACTTCTGAGAGCTTGTACTCACAAAGGCGTTCATAAGGTCTTCAAGTTTAGAGAACTTGTCACCTTGTTGTTGTTGATGTTGAAAACCTTGACCACTTTGTGCTTGGTATGGTTGTTGTAAGTTTGAGTTTTGGAATCGCGGTCTTTGTTGGATGAATGTTGGCCGAGGTTGGTACTTGCCCGTTGGACCTTGGATCACGGGAGGTTTTGGATTGGTAGGGGAAGACCTAGGAAAGTTTAGATGATTGGGCCACCCAGGGTTGTAGGTGTTGCTATAAGGGTTGTTTCCTCTAGCATTGACAATGAAACTCACTTGCTCCTATGGATTACTTGAATATTTCATCGCTTGGAAATCCGCAATTTCGTGATTGGTGCTCGAACACCAATCACAAGACATCACCGCTCTCATACCTTGCTTCTTGTCCTCAAGGATCACATCGATCAACTTGTCAAGCTTCTGTTCAAGTGGAGCACTCGCTCCCACACTTCTTACTCCTCTATCGTTACTTCTCTTCACACTTCTTATCAAGCCCCTATCATATCCCTTAAGAGCCATATCTTCGAGCAACTCGATCAATTGAGGAGTGTTCATGTTCATCAACCTTCATTGGAAAACAAAGTCAAAGAGGATCTTGTCATCTTGAATGAGTCCTCCATAGAAAGTTCCTATCCAAAATTTCTCCTTGAATCCATGGTGAGGGCATTGAAGGAAGTTTCTTTCCCATGCATTCGTCTATGTCTCATTCTCCTCTTGATCAATGCGAGTGAAATTCTTCCTCCACTCTGCCGTCTTTGAAGGAAGACAATATCGAGTCATGAACTTGATGAGAAGCTCGTCCCAAGAGGTGATGGATAGAGTCGGACGATTGTTGAGCCATCAAAGTGCCTTCCCCGCCAAAGAATAGGGGAAGAGCTCCAATCGCAATGCCTCCTCGGGGACGCCATTAATCTTCAAGCTTCCCGCTAACTCCAGAAACCTTTGGACATGCTCTCGTGGTGATTCATGGGATAGCCCGTGGAAGTAAGCATTTTTTTGAATCATCGTCACGAGAGAGGCTTGATCTCAAAGTTGTTGGCGGCCACGGGTGGATGTAAGATGGGACATTGGATATCCACTGCCCTTGGAGCCCTGCAATAGCCCATAGTCCTTGGGCCTTCCTCGGCTTCCGCTTCTCCATTTGGGTATGGAAGCGGATTACACCTCGGTGTTTATTTCCTGCCATCTCAACTATAACTCCTTCAATTAATTCAATTTTGGGATCAATTTGTTGTCCCCTTTCTTCACTTCTCCTTCTTGCCTCCGCTTGCTACCTCTCTCGAGCTAGAAGTCACAGAGTCCGGTTGATGTCCTCGTCCAGTGGTGTCAAAGACGCCGGATTGCTCCGGGTCATGCACCTCCCTACACACACTCAAAGAACACAACATGGCTAGCACAAGCAAACACTTCACAACTTAAGGAAAATAGAAATTCAAACCTAGATTAACACCAAACAAATTTTTCACGTTAATGACCATTGTTCCCCGGAAACGGCGGCAAAAACTTGACTCGCTCTAACTATCACAATAAAATCCGACCTAAGGTCCAAGTATGAACCTTAGATGGGTGCAATATAGGGCAACTATGTTTAAATATCGACCCGGGCTGGTCCATGTACCACTACTTCAACTGTTTGAAACATTATCTAGCGGATCGATTTTGGTTAAAACAAAGGTTGACAACTAAATTACTTTGAAAAGGTAAAATGGATTTGACTCTCGTTGAGAAATCTTCACCCGGGTGTTGCTACCCCTAGCTAACAATTATGACTTGAAGAATGGAGCGACCGCGTGTGGTTAGGGGGTCATAAACCGCAGGGAAGTCTAACAAGCAACCAATGTTACCCTCTTAGACTCTAGGTTGAGGAATGGGATACGATCCAAGCCACTGATGTGAGCCTCTCAACCTATCGACTAAGGAATGGTTAGACTTCACCCTCGAATTGGAGTTCGGACGGCACCCAGAACCAAATCCTCAGTATTTAATACGAATTAGGAGGTTTTCCCTTTAACCAGCCTAACTAGGAGGCATAGAATGCCCAAGAAAACCCATATCTAGTAGAGCCTCTTAAGTTAATGAGGGTTCTCTCTAACCTAGCTAAGGAAGCATTGAATGCCCAAGGAAACCCATCTCAAAATGAGCCTCTTAGGTTAAGGAGGGTTCTCTCTAAACTAGTTTAGGAGACTTTGAATTCCCAAGGAAACCAAACCTCTTGGGTGAAGGACGTTTACTGTCTAAACTAACCTAGGAGGCACGAAATGCCCAAGAACCCCATCTCAATAATGAGCCTCTTATCCTAAGCAAGTTTCCTCTCTAAACTAGCCTAGGAGGCTTGAAATGCCCAAGAGCACCCAATAAAACTCCTAACCTGAGGAGTTCTCCTCTCTAATCTAGGTTAATTGGCAATTAGATTGATAGGCTTTCACACAACACAATAATTTCTGAATAATATATCCACATTCACATTAAAATACAACCACACACAAATCATTCAATTCATACAGGCATTCACATAATTTTAGCTAGGGTTTACAAACACCCAAGTGAAATAAGGGACTACTCAATGTTAGGAGAAGGGAAATCACAAAAGAGGGAAAGTAAAATCATCATGAAGATGCAAACCTTGCTCCTTGTGCTGAAGAAAACCCAATTTCCCTAGTTTTTCCTCTTCTTTAGTTCGTCACTTTCTCACTCTAAAATCTGAAGAAGGTGAAGTTTTTCTCACTCTAGGTCTCTCCTCTTTTTCGTTCCTTCAGCTTTCCTTTTAGGTGGGAGATCGCGCCGAGTTCACGATCATGAACATTGAAACGCGTCCGTGAACTCAGTGCCGCGACCAAAACGCACCGCTTCATTTGCTTGGGTTCACGGTCAGTGGCCCCCTGTTCACGATCTTTGCGACGGTGAACTGTCTGGGCGCCAGTAACTTGAAAACCCCGTTTGTTTGCTCCTCGCTTCACGGGTCATGGCTCCAGTTCACAGTCATGTAAGACCATAAACTCCAACGTCTGGCCGTGAACTACGACTGTTTCCACCTCCTTGCCCTGTCTTTGCTGCTTTTCTTCCAATTTTCGACTCCGCGTTTGATTTTACCTGTTAGGATCTGAAACACACTAAACCACAAGTAACCTCGCATAAAATCAACCTTTTTGGAGTTCAATTGCAACAAACGTCAAAGATAATCGGGGGTAAAAAGTGTACAATTAGGCCAGAATCAACATGATAACTACTTTGCTGCCATGTTTTATTTTGTACAAGTTACATAATTTTCGAAGCTATGTAATATGGGCATTTAAGTTAATATACTTGTTATATTCTCTGTAGGATATAAACAGTGAAACCAATGGGGAACATGGTCAAGTTGGCAAAACTCAGGATAACGATGAGTCTGACGAGTCCGACAAGAAGACTGCCCATGAGACTGTTGCTGTTGCATGAATTTCTTTTAATGCTATCGTAGGATTTTAAGTATGGCTTGAACTTTGGGATATTTTGTTTCATTTTTGGAGGATATTAAAACTTTTGAAATTTTGGTTGTTTGGTCGTAACTGGTGGCTACTTAGTCGATTTCAGAATATTATCATCTATGCATAACTTCGTTTGGATGAATTTCTTTGTGTGATCATCACTAGAAGTGTAATGGCGTCACAAATGAAATTTGGTCACGCTATTTGGTACAAATGTATCGTCCTCAATAGATATAATCTCACTATTGACAATTAGTAAGCGTCATTAGTAAATATAGTTTCTTCGGCGACACGTTGGAAAAGTTTATTTTGGACGATAAATAGTTGTCCTGAGTAAATATAATTTCTCCAACTACACATTGGAAAAGTTTTTTTTTACGATAAACATTTTGTCCTCGGAAATAATACTTTCTCCGGCGACATGTTAGCAAAATTTAGTTTTAACAAAAACTAGCTAGTTGGAATCAGTAAAATTAATATTTTTTAGTATCCGTGGAAAATACTACATTATTGACGCACAAACAGCCTCACAAATGTATGTACAACGTACCAAAAAAAATATGACCGCAAATTCTCGTCACAAATATTTATTTTCGATAAATTGTGGACTTTAGTATAATTAGTATTTATGACGGCTAGTCAGAATTTCTAGTTTAATTTTAAATATAAAGCATCAAATATAAATAAATTTGCCGTAAAAAACCCGTCAAATTCATCGGTCATGAGTGATTTCATTTGTGACGTCACTTATTTTATTACTAACAAATTTATGTCGTCGATAATATTTTATTTTGAACAAATGGTCAGTAATGTTTTATTAGCGACGGGACAATTTCTGACGACCAACGCAAATTTACTAATTGCGACAAAAAACGTATCGTTGATAATGACTGTGTTTTTTGTAGTGATTAGAACCATATACTACATTGATCTCACAAGCTTCCCTCAAGCTTCCACTCACTTAATATCTATGAAATTTTCTTCTGTAATCAATGGTGTAGTTGAAATATCACGCTTATGAAAACACGAACTCTTAACCAGTGGCGGAGGCAGCATTTTAAACCACCCCTGTCCTCTTTTATAGCTTAAATATATAAATATCTAATTAAGAAGTATTTAATAAAAAATAATTAAAATTAATTATTTCAAAATAATTCATTTATAGATTAAAAATAACCGACTATACAATCATAGTTTTCAGAAACAACGACGAAGGGATTTCATATTGTGAAAGAAACGCAAAAATATTCGTTGTGTACACTATTAAATAAGTCTCTTTCAGTGTATCTCGTTAAACAAGTATTAGCAAATTGATCGCCAAATAGATTTGGAAACTTGTTCTTAATATAACTCAAAGCTGAAAATCCTTTTTTTACACTTCTAGTTGTAATTGGTAGAATCAAAACTAGTGAAATTGCCGTTGTCGCTAGAACGAAACTTCTTATCTAGCGTTTCTTTCGGTTTTGTTCTAGCAATATATCTCCATCATCATTATAAATAAATAAATAAAAGATAGAGGGAGAACATCAATTGCAAGTGAGGGTGAAGTACTAGGAAATCCGATGGTTTTATTTGTGGCCACAAATAAATGCTCCTTTTTTCAGATGAAGAGGGCAATTATTGTACGAGGGGGAGAGGGAAAGAGAGGTTGGAGAGAAGATTAAGAGCTACTCTCGCGGCCGGCTAGTTGCGTTGTTGTAGATCCAAAGAGGCGGGTGGCCGGGCTGAATTGCTTGCTGTCTGTGGCTGCTGGCGCACTAATCCCTGGCTACTCACCACTACTACACATTTGACATTTGATCAATTGGGTTCCACGGCATAAATGTGTTTTGATATAAGGTATTGTTCCAAGTTTCAACAGTAACATATTGTTCTATGTTGCTACCTAGTAATATCATAATATCCGCCAATTTCATTCTTTTAATTAATTGAAGAAGAATATGCAAATTATTGATAAATCCTGGTGTTGGTGTCATCGTCCTGTAAAGAGTGGTGCAAAGCCTCCCAGAAGATCCCAACTTTACAATGTTTTTATGTCGACGTATTTTGCAACGTACGATAAAGTTATTGGTGACGGTTGACCCTCAGAGATGAAGAGGTCGAAACTCAGATAATGGTTGCAATTTGGTAAACAATTAACATGTTACAGCGATATTGTCCGCTTCGAATCAGCCTCGCATTGATGTACTCTTAGATTTCCTTCCAAGATTCTTCATACTAAACGAACTTGATGGTCGCTAATATACAAAGGTCAATCAATTCCCTCATATCTCTCGAACATAATACTTGGATTGTACCACAACATAACGAACTAGTTTAACGTATCCCAGTAACTCGAGCGGTTTGCAGTCCCGAATAAAAGGTATCCCAAATATCCAAAGGGTACATTGAGAGCATGTAAAAAACAAGCTAGCTAGTTTTCAGTGTGTGGCTCCGGAACGTTTGAATGCTGCAACCTCATCCCCCCAACCTCTCTATAAAAAGGGCCCTTCAGCTCTCACAAAATGCACCACCCCAAGAAGCCCTAGTGAGGCAACAATAACCCTACCCCCTTTCCCACTTCCCCCATGGCTTTCAGAGTGCTTGTGCTGATGCTTCTCTCGAGCCTGCTGGCTCATGTCATTGGGTCAGGTATGGCACAGTCCGTCGGTCCTGCCATCACTCACGACCCTTGCTTAGATCTTACCGAATACCAGTACGAGCCATCACCGGAGCTGCCTTTGGGTCGTCGGAGTTTCCCTAAAGGCTTCGTGTTTGCCTCAGCCACAGCTGCTTACCAGGTAGTACTATATATTGTTCTTTCCTATTCTTAACTAACGTACCTATCTACATTTCTACACGAGGACCATTCACCTTACTGAGACACTGGAACACCATTGCTCTCATGAAACACACTAACCACTGAAGATAATAACCGGTTACAAGGACACATGACTTCTATATAACCTATAAACCTAGATCTGCACCATTGGACTATTTGTATGTATGGACAAGGACTATATATGGACATATTTCATTCCATCATCAGACAGATTTGATTACCGCGAAGAAGCTGAGAAACCTGATGACATACGATAACATAATTTAATAATCATGATCTCGCGGTTCAATAATATTGTTATTATTATATCTTTTCTGGCTAATCATTTCATTTATTAACTCCTTTTGTTTCCTGTTTTGTTGTTGTTTCCTTTATTGACTCCTTTTGTTCATTATTGTTGTTGTTGTGTTGCGTTGCTGCTGTGGGACGAAGATCGAGGGTGCTGCTAATCAGTATTGCAGAGGCCCAAGTATTTGGGACAGATTTGCTCATGAGTTTCCAGGTCTGTAGCTTATAAATGGCCGGCCTGTAAGCTGAGCTTACCTCCATCTGCGGTAATTAGGGTTTTGATGTATATGTGATATGTTGATGACTGCAGAGAGGATAGCAGATGGGAGCAATGGAGATGTGGCACTGGACCATTATCACCGCTTGGAGGTATATATATGTTTTTCTCATGTATTTACATATTGGGTTTGACTTTGCCTGACAACAATTTGTTGACTAATTTGGAATTTCCTTCAACGTACGTACAGGAGGATATCATAAGGATGAAGTTCATGAATCTGGATGCTTACCGATTCTCCATCTCCTGGACTAGAATCATACCATGTGAGAGCAATATTTTCGCTTCTCTCCGACCGTGTTCCTTTTTTTTTTTTTTTAGAGTTATAGTATGAATCATTGATGTTTAAATCGTGGGAACACAGACGGAAAGATCCAGGCCGGAGTCAATGAGCAAGGAATCAAGTTTTACCACGACCTACTCGATTTGCTCGAGAAACATGGTACAAAGAATAATTAATTGAACTGTGGCCTTAAGTTTGTTACTGATGAGTCAGACAACTGATGCAATAATTATAATTTGTAGGACTGGAGCCTTACGTGACCATATGGCATTGGGACACCCCTCAAGCCCTGGAAGCTGAGTATGGTGGATTCTTAAGCCGTAACATTGTGTAAGTAATTCATACAAAAATAAATGTACGTTTCTGTTCCATATGAATCTTCAATTCCTTGTGTTAACCATGTTGGCTCCGTGATTATACACGCAGGAAGGATTTCGAGGATTACTGCGACTTGTTGTTCAAGGAGTATGGCCACAGAATAAAGAAGTGGATCACTTTGAACGAGCCAATGGTTCATGTTATGCGAGGCTACGACGAAGGGCTGCACGCACCGGGACGCTGCTCCGTGTGGGCAAACCGTGCCTGTGTAGCCGGAGACTCCGCAACTGAACCTTACATCGTCACCCACAACCTCCTCCTTGCTCATGCCGCTGCTTACCGTTTGTACGAGAAAAAGTACAAGGTCAGTCAGTCGAATATATCTCTTTTTTTTTTTTTTTTTTGGCATCAATATTATTACCTACTAAAAATTTAGTTATAACACGTACATATTCGCGCAGGCGGAGCAACAAGGGGCAATAGGGATCACCGTAGTCACGTTCTGGTTCATTCCTTATAACCCCGATGACACCGCAGACGTTGATTCCGTCAAGAGATCTCTGGACTTCAACTATGGTTGGTACTTGGATCCTCTTACCTATGGTCGCTACCCAAGAAACATGGTGGATCTGGTCGGATCTCGTCTGCCGACCTTCACCGAAGAAGAGTCGCACATGCTCAAGAACACGTACGATTTCATAGGTCTCAACTACTACACCACCTATTATTCCAAGAACAACACCGAATTCGACCCTGTGCATCTTCGATACACTCTCGACTCCCGCGCCATTAACACTCGTACGTTCTCCCATCAAAATATGCACCAACTATTGTGTTGAGTAAAAGTATTCTGAAGCAATGATCTTACTTGTTTCAACAGCTGAAAAGGACGGAGCCTATATTGGTGAACCGGTACGTAATTTAGAACGTGATGATAAGCTTTGCCAGCTTCTTATTATATAAACAAACAAGTTGGAACAAAAATGGTAGTATTTATTTATTTGTTTGGTTTCATTTGGCAGATGGGTTCCTTCTGGCAGTTTTTATACCCTGACGGGCTCCGACTGCTTTTGGAGTACACCAAAGAAACATATGGGGATCACGATATCTACATCACCGAGAACGGTAGCTATCCATAGCTTAAAATATGGATTACAGACTCGTTAATTAGTAAACTTGTGTTATTTATATTCTAATTAAAAAAAAAACAAAACAAACAGGAATGGGGACACAGGAGGACCCTAAACTGACACTCGCAGAGGCGAGAGCCGACACGATGAGGGTGAACTTCTACAACGCCCACCTCGCAAGCATTCGCCAGGCGATGATCGAGAAGGAGGTGAAGGTGAGAGGGTTCTTCGCCTGGTCGTACGCCGACAACTACGAGTGGAACGACGGGTACTCGGTCCGATTCGGGCTCAACTACGTCAACTACACGGATCTCTCCAGGCACCCTAAGCACTCTGCCTGCTGGTACACCAATTTCTGCCGCCGAGACCCGCCCAGGGAGGATAACAACCTGAAGATGATCACCGCCGGCCCTGCTTCCGCCGCAGGCGGTCGCAAGTCACTACTCCGCCGCCCAGCAGCTTACGCTAATTAATTAGTGCCCTGCCGCGTGTGCTTAAGGATGTTACTGTGTAATATTCGTCTCGACGACGACGGAGTAGTATTAAGTATGGAAGAATAAGAAGGGATCTGACGGTCACTACACTGAGCACGATCGTGGTGAATACATGCAGCCGTATAAGACATGCATCATGATGATGATCAGGTGGCCTTGTGATCCAATTTGTCATTTTCCTTTTCTTTCTGTGTATGAACTGTTGTTGTTCAGTGAATGGCGACGGATGTTATGTTGTACCGTGTACTGTTGTTGTTAACAAATGAATAAAAACTATTATTAAACAAATGATGATTCGTGAAATCCGTGATTAGTACTCATTCCCTGACTCCCAAAAATAAAGTAGAAAATGAAACGAAGGCAGTGATGATCTGAGGATAATAATTCAGTCTTGACCCTCCAGTACGTGGTACTGTGGCGCTAACCCTAGCCAGCTTGCCAGCATGGACAGTGTACGTTCTCCCTGCAGAAGCCGCGGCCCGTGTTTCATTTTCCCACTAGCCGCCGAGCTGGCTGGTCCAGCCTTTTTCTTCGCTGCGCCGGCCCAATGCCCTTGACGGCAGGAATGGGGAATTGGAGAGGGAGTGGTGAAATGACTAACACAGGGATAAGAAGCTTGTACGAGGCAGACAGAGGTAGTTTATTTCCTTCTGAAATTTGTATTTTTCCGGTCGAAATTACTTCAATTAATCTCGAAATTTGGCATGGAGTTGGAATTGAAAAAGTCAAAAGATCCTTTAACATGTGACTGTTCATACCCACAGCTAGCTCGTACGAGTTAGACGTGGACAATACATTGAAGAACTAAATAAGAAAATAATCGACCAACACAAATTAATCCTTACCCTCACTTAATATTATAGCCATTCAAAATCAAAGTAGTAACATATCAGCCCATGAAGTGCTCTCAGCCTCTCACCCATCATTGTAGGAAATATTTGAATTATTTCCAATCTTATCATAACAGAATTGAAGTATGAACTGATATAATGAACGATTCACACTTTACTGGTTTGACATGTATTAGAATGTTAGTGAACCAATATTCAATAAATAGGAATTAACAAAAATATTATAAGAATTACAATCTTTTTTATACACATTCTATGATATTATGCATATTTTGTAGTGATTTAAAATGTTAATGATGGAACTATAATTATTTTTGTTGGGGGATTGCTATTCGTCGTCCTAAAACTCCTTATACATCGCCCTAATTATGTTAAATTTACTCTAGTGTCTTTAGTTTATTTTTAATATCTCTTAAAATAATTAATATGTTTAATTAATTTGTGTATATAAAATATTCTTTACATTAATTATTTTTGGTAGAATTACATTAATTTTTTAACCGTAAAGATCAATTTGTTCATAGAGATGCTTTAAACTTTAAAGTTTCCCGGCCACTGCCACCACACATCTTTCGTTCCATCACTCCGGCCGCTGCTCGAAATACCGAAAAAGACAAGAAGAGATGCAAATATGTGTAAACCTACAATTGCATCGAATCCTAACTTCACCCTCCACGTCGTTGGACACCATCACCATCCTCAAATCCACAATCCAATCCCGCGGAGCAACAATTTCAATCGCGGACCCGCCCGACGAATAGACTACCACTTGATCCACGATGGCAAGCTTCTGGACGATGTCAACCTAACCGTAGACGAACTCCTCCTGGTTAACAACGACGACGAATAGCAGTGGTGGCGGGGAGCGACCCTGGCGACGGTGGCAGCGGCAGCGGAGACTAGTTCTGGGGTGGACGACAGCTTTTTTGCGAGATTTTGAGAGCCGGGTTTGGGGTTGGGGACAGAATATTTGCTACGGTTAAGTTTAGGTTTAAAGTTAGGGGTATATGTATGTCAATGTACTGTGGTTTAGGGCGCATTTTTTATTTATTTTAGGGCGACGAATAGCGATTCAGATCAAGAAACTACTTTTTTCTGACAAAAGATAATCATATATTGATTGAACAAAATAGACAGGTACATCCTGGAACTCAGCCAGACCTGATAATCAAACAAATGACTTGTAGTCGGGTACAAAGACAGGGCTTTTCGAGCCACCAAATGAGCTACCCTATTGTTACGCTGACCTACAAATCGTACAGTAAAACCCATGTTCACGTCAAAAAGCTGAACCACCTCCTCAAAAATCGACCCCATTCGATTATCCCTAGCATCCCGCTGAAGAATCTACTCAATGATCTCCTGGGCATCCCCTTCAAATCGCATTTCCGTAAAACCGCTAGCCAAACACCACACGATAGCCTCCCAGAGAACTAGCACCTCAATCATTAAAAAATCGAATTAATATATTGCAGCAGGTTACCATAATTTTTTTTATAAAAGGACTTGTATTAGTGCATTAAGGGGATTACCAATCTTAATCATTAAATAAACCTTAAAATTTATCAAACGAAAAAAGAACCCTAAAAGCAAACACCAATCGTTCCCTCCGCCTTGTCTCTTTCTCTCACGTTTCTCCCTCGATCTCTCTCTCCTTTTCGGCCTTTCCTCTTCCTCTCTAAGCGGCCCAGCAGCTTACGCTAATTAACAGGGCAGCCAAAAGGGTGTGCCGGAAAGTATGGCAGCAGATAGGGTCAGTAACCATTGGTTACTGACCTGTCAGTATTAAATCCGGACCGTAGATCTAGGGATGGCATTATTATATTGCTGGGCTGCACGTGGAGTGAGGAGGGGCATTTTTGTCCGATATTTAAAATTTGATTTCTTTTCTTTTTTTATTTTTTCCAGCATTTGTATTTGTTGTTTTTTAATGGAGGAAAGAGAAAAAGCAGACTTTTCTCTTCCTCTCTCTTTTCTCTTTCTTCCTTTCTCTCTTCCAAAATTCTTTTTCCAGATTTAAATCTCCTTTCTTCTCTTGTTCTTCATTTTTTTCTCCAACAATCGATGAAGAAATTGCAGCCTCCCACTTCAAATTCGGTGACGCTCCAAATCCTTCTACTCTCAAGCTGCTCCTTCCTTCTGTTTTTTTCTTTTCTCGGCCTCAAAATCGATGATGCTCCATATTGTCAAAGAGGGGACAGATCTAGGTGAGTTGAGTTTGCATCTTTTGTGTTTTATTATTTGTTTGTGAATTAATTCCGATCTTCTTCCTCTTTTTCTTTCTTTTTGCATTCGGTGTTCTTCATTGTGGAGGAGTAAATGAGAGGAGACAGAAGACGAATTTTTTTCCTCTTCCTCCTTCTGTTTCCCCTTCTTTGAGAATATATATTGATATTACCACACTATACCATATGGTAATGTGTGCTAACTAAGTGTATTTTTATAGTCACGAGTTTTTATCATAGTGGTAGTGGGTGGTAATCGACACCGGCCAGTTCCGAGAAAGAAGAGTTAGAAGACAATGAAGGGAGAGAAGAAAGTGAAGAAAGTCGTAATTGTATATATATATTGAGATCACCACACTATACCATATGGTAATGTGTCCATACCATATGGTAATGTGTCCATACCATATGGTAATGTATGGTAACGAAATGTATTTTTATGAATATCATGTTTTTACTATGGTCGTAGAGGGTTGTAATTAGATTTACATGGTTTTACCTTCTCATACCATGTGGTATTATATGGTAATTATAATTAATTTGTGGTCCTTTGATTTACCATGTTCTACTATGGTGGTATTGTATGCTAGTTAGATTTATAATTTTCTGTAGCGTGGTTTACCAAGTTATACCATGTGGTGGTAGTTTGATTTGTAATTTTATTTTAGCATGTTATACCATATGGTAGGGTATGGTAATTAGATTTGTAAATCTCTGTAGCATGTTTTACCACGTTATACCATGTGGTATTGTATGGTAGTTAGATTTTTAATTTTCTTCAACATATTTTACCATGTTTTACCACGTTTTACCATGTGGTATTGTATGGTAGTTAGAATTGTAATTTTCTTCAACATATTTTACCATATTTTACCATGATAGTAGAAAGTGATAAACACATTTTGTACTTGTAATTAGTGTCTTTAACAATGTGTTATTTAACGAAAAAATCATCATTCAATTTGAGCTGGAATTAGTTTAGAGATAGTTAGGATGGTTAGATTCATTTTTGTTGAGAGAGAAGAAATCATATATTTTTTTCTTTTAATAATAAAATAAAACAAAGAGTGAGAGAAAGGGGGGAACCAGACAACCAGTGTGGGGTGGGGAGTGGGATCCGCGTCGCGTCAGCGCATCAGAGACATCGTTAAATAGGGGGTGCAATTTTACCTTAGTGCCCCTCCGTGTTTTTTTAAATAAAAAGAAAAAGCTGACACGTGGGGGCCATGGGAAGGGGTTACTGATGGTTACTGAGGTGATCCGGTCCCGGAAAGTATAGGACCTCCACCTAGATTGTTAGTTTATTCAATTGTATATTGAGTGTTGTATTTGTAGCAAATGATTAGTTTGATGATGAGTTTAATTATAATAATTATTATTAGTGTTAGTCGTTGGTTGATATTCTCATCTATATACAATAGACACGTATAAGGATTGTTAAAGTTTTGTTTGTGTTTGAAATTCCTATTTGTATTAAAAAAATATACAAAATTTTTAATAAAATAACTATAATAACAATTAATAATAATCTCATCAAGTATAAAAAAAATTAAAAATATATAATCATTTTAATTTTATTACACTTAAAAATTAATTTGAACAACGTCTCAATTTCAGAACAGGGGCTCCACCATCCATTAGACCGTCTTGCTAATTAATCAAGAATTAGTGCCCTGCCCTGCGCATCCTAGCTTAAGATCGATGATACCATGTATTATTGAATTGCACACCATATACGATCGAATACATGCAGCATACAAGACATGCATTCACATCGGACCAAACCAAAGTTTGGGCAGGATCGCAACAGACCGAGTTTAATGTCGTTCGGTACTTGGTCTATATGAGTTTTACAATTACTAAAGAAATGATTGACCGAGTTGATATTTAGATCGGACTGAACCGGAGCAAACGGATAGAACGCAATTATGGTTCAGTCCTTGATTCTAATATGTCTTTCACTAATGAATCACGATTCTCATAAGTTTAGTCTGGTCCGAACCGGACCGAACTTTTGCATGATCAGGTGGCCTTTGTGATCTGATTGATCATTTTCCTTTGTGTGTGTGACAATAAACTGTTGTTGTTCAGTGAACCACGACGGATTATGTGTGTACTGTGTACTGCTGCTGCTGCTGTATTTCCCCCACCAGCTAGCTAGCCTCTATTATTAAATAAATGGTGATTCGTGAATCCGTGATTAGTACTTATTTACTGATTCCGCGAACAAATAAAATTAAATGAATCGGTGGATATATAATAATGCACAGTCTTGACCCTCCAGTACGTGGTACTATCGCGCAAACCCTAGCTAGATAGCCAGCATCGACCGTGTACGTACGTTCTCCCAGAAGCCGCGGCCCGTGTATCATTTTGCACTAGCAGCCGAGCTGGCTGGTCCAGCCTTTTTCGCTGCGCCGGGTCAATGCCCTAGCTTTGCCGTAGGAATGGGGAATTAGTGAGTGAGTGGTGACTTGACTAACAGAGGGATGAGAAGCTTGTACGTGGCAGACAAAGATTGCCGTCGATTCTTTCGGAAAATTGTATTTTTCCCGTCGACATATCTTCAACTAATCTCGGAATTTGGCCTGAAGTGGAAATTGAAAAAGATCGTTTACAATATGGCTGTTCGCATCTACCACTAGCTCGTACGGGTTAGACCTCGAAAATACATTGATAAACTCAATAAGAAAACAATTTAATCCTTACTTTATATTATACCAATTCAAAACCACACATCAGAACATGAAAGAGCTCTCAGTCTCTCGCTCATCATTGTAGGAAGTAAAATGAATGATTTCCTATATTGTCATAATCAAATCGGAATATATATGAACCGCTATAGTGAATGGTTCACAATTTACTGGTTTGATAGATATTGGTTCGTTTAAAAATCACTAATGAACTAATACCTAATAAACAAGAATATTGTAAAAAGTCGTAGGCCATTTCTGTGGTACAGGCAGGCGATCCTACAGCTGTTGGATATGTTGTATTTGACGAGACCATTGATTAATAACCATTATTTAACCAAAACTGGTTGAACCTATTATTTAGGGTTGAACCTATTTTATATTCTTGTACTCCGAGAAAACGGAAGTCATTTACTCCGACGAAAGTAACTAAAATAATTTGTTAATTTAATTATTTCATCTTCTTTCTCATCATCTGAGTTCAACTCTTCGTCCCCTTGCGAGAGAGTATCAACAAGTGAGGACTACTCCAACTTTATGCGTCAAACATAGAAACTGTAAAAGGGATCGATTTGGATGCTTTAGGGTTCTAGAAGCGAAAGCGAGAGAGGGAGAAAAGTAATGCAACAGAAGGAAATGGGAAGAAGATATACAAGCAGACTGAAGCTTTCTATCTTTCCACTTCCGCTGGGCTTTAGTGCATTAGGCCCAGAGACCTTTAAGTAAATAGGAACTAGGACTGAGAATTGGAAGAGGAAGAAGCCCAATCAAACTAATTGGCTCTTCTTCCTTATCGAGGATAGCTTTTGTAACATCCCGTTCCGGCAAAACCCATATTTCGATCGCTAGAAAGTTCGCGATTTAAAATCGAGCATTTCGGCACTATTTCGACAAAAATCGGATTATCAATCGATCGGATATATATATATATATCATAAAAGCGGACGGGCCACTTTCATTCCAATATTCTCATCATCATTTTCCATTTCTCCACTGAGAAAGAACCGAGAGAAGTAAAAACCGAGAGCAGAGCAGAGCCGCACGCAGAGCTCCGGGGAAAATTTTTGGTAGCTCCAATCTTGAGCCCTAGTGATCCAAAAATCTCGTAAGTAATGCCTAATTCATCTATTCATCGTGATTTATCGATTTAGAGCTTTAAAACGAGTTTTTGGTTCAGGAATTTCTTGAATTCCCGATAAGCCAAATTAGGGTTTCGGAGTATCCGGAAGCCGGATTGAGCCCAAATTTCATATACGAGCTTCCTGCAGCGAGGTAATCAATTCTCTAGTTCTAATCCCTGAATTTCGGCAATTATTTAGGCCGGGGTCCAAACCGCTGAATTTAGCTCCGGCCAGGGTTTGATGTATTTTTATCAAGAATTTGACCCGGAGCCTAGAACTAATATTGACGGGGATACTGCAGGGGATATTAGGGCGGTCTCGGATTTTAATTCAGGGTTCGTTCGTGAAATTGACGTTTTAGTACGGGAAGGTTAAACCGGTGTTTGAACGACCAGAACTGGTGAGGGATTAGCACGGCATACCGGGTTTGTCGTATCACGATAATTATGTTGATGCGCTTAGAATTGACCTAGGTGAACTAGAATGGCATGATTAGGGGTGTATGGACTTTTATGCTATATGATGAACCATGGATTACTGTATGATATTATTGACTTGCCCTAATCGATATGGACCTTGTTTATGCTGATGATTTCGTATATGTTGCAAATTGTGGGCTTGACTGTTGATATGCCTTATGATGGTTTGATAAGGTGATTGAGTATGATTTTTCATGATTGTTGTATTTGGATGCACATGTGGGAAAATATATATTCCCTGGTGATATTATGATGTTTTAAGGAGGATGACTTGCACGAGGGTTTATCCCGAGGAAGTGCAATTATACGACTCCTGGTTATGTTGAGCCAATTGTGGCCAGGTCAAGAACATGTCCAAGTAACAAATTATGATTAAGCAAGATGAGATATGAATCATGTATAAGGATACCAATTATGAGTGTTGTGGTCTCACGGTCATCTACATAGTAATTAGGGCTCCCTATGCTATTACTCTATTATGATATGTATGATAGTCACACCTCTCATGTGGTGGTGACTGAAGAGTTCTTATGAGATATGACCACACCCAGAGCGGTGTCGGGGTATGACTACACCCATAGTGGTGTAGGGTATGTATGACCACATCCGACGGGATGTTGGGGTATGTATGACTACATCCGACGGGATGTGGAGTATGTTTCCCGAGAGAGTTATTAGCATGGGAGTAGCCAGGCGCCTATAAGTAAAACATGATAAGATGCATATGCATAAGTCAATGTGGTTGAGTCTTTTGCCTATTGGGATGTCGGATGCCTGAGGTCTAATCCTAGTGCTTGGGCTTATTTGCTAGATGTATGGTAGGGGTATGCTCTGTTATGAACTCACGATGCTATGATTATCTCACTCAGCTATGAGCTGACCCTCTTTTATTCTTCTTCTCTGCTTATGCTATGTGTAAGCAGATCATCAGCAGCAGCAGTAGATAGGTGTTAGGTGGGAGAGGAGCTAGAGTTGAAGTCAAAATGAGGTATGGTCTTCAACTATTCTGTGCTTGGACTACTACTCGGGATTTTGGCCAGTGATCCACACCTTTTTGTAAAATGTTTTGAGAACGTTTTTCATGTGCATACTAGCTTATGATGTAGTGTGAGATATCCACAGGTGTGGAAAGTTGATGATATGTGTATATTTGTGTAATTATGTAAGTTGTGACGATTATGGCATGTATCAGTATAGTATGCAGTTGTGTAACATGAAACTGTGACTATGGCTATGAAAAGCCAATGCATATGGCAGTGAGTGTATATGTTTGTCTATGAATGCATGGATTTAGATGAATTATTTTGCAGGATCAGATGGAAGAACTGTTAGCCCATTACGCGAGTAATTCATGTCGAAATTTTATTGGGTAAATTTTGATAATTAATGTAACACCCGAGATTATTTCCGCTGCAATTGTATGAACAATATGATTAGGTAATACGTATAGGGTAGGGTGTTACAGTTTGGTATCAGAGCCCGGTTCCCTCTTTTTGTTGTTATGGCGTACTATACTCTATGGGAGGTTAAACACTCCTAAGGAGGGGAGTACCCCATAATGACTTAAACTGGGAATTGAGTTTGACATGATTAAGTGTATTGGTATGTTGGATGAAATTACCTGCATCATGGTTTTCAAAATTGAGTTTTGAACTTGTTTGTTTTCAAGTAATTATGTTTTGAAGATTTTGTTTTAACCAAGTGAGAGATTTGGGAAAGAATAAATTTTGTGTGGATCAATCTAAGGCCAATATTTCCTTGTAGCTCGCACGGAAGTTGTCATAATGTTCCTACTGACCAGTCGAGAGGAGTGGGGGTGGTTGATGCCAGACCGCCAGTATTAGACTATGCAAAGATGAAGAGTTTGGGTGGTAGGGACTTCAAAGGAGATGTGAGTCCGGATGCTGTGGTAGAGTGGTTGAGGGAGATGGAAGATGTGTTTGAGTATCTTTATGCGACCCCAGAGGAAAAAGTACAATATGTTGTTTTTCTCCTAAAGGGGTACGCGAGGAGCTGGTGGTCCTCAGTCTCTAGAGTTAATGGTGAACGAGTTCAGTTCACCTGGGAGGAGTTCCTGAAGGCCTTTAAGACAGAGTTTCTTCCCGAAGCTTTTATCAGGACAAAGAACAATGAATTCGCCAACCTTAAGCAGGAGAATATGACAGTTACTGAGTACACCATCAAGTTTGTTCAACTACTTTACTTTGAGGATGGGTTGGCGGATACTGAGCATAAGAAGAAGATGAGATACTTGCATGGTCTGCGCATAGGATTGAAAGAAAAGATCCACAGGGTTGATGAAGAGAGTATGGCCACAATCAAGGAGGCAGCACTTAAGTATGAAGCCTATGAAGTTGAGAGCCGAGAGGAACACAAAACCAAAGAAGAGGAGAAGAAGAGGAAGTTTGGAGTAAATTATGCTGGACCTCGTTACCCACCCAGGAGAGGTCCTAGCAGTTTTGGGAGAACACCGAGTCAATCTATGCCTGGAACATAATATAGGACACCAATGGCCTCAGCCACACAATTTCCATTTTGTCAAGTTTGTCAGAAGAGGCATCTTGGAGAGTGTAGGAGATTTTCTGGTGTATGCTTTCACTGTGGCCAACCTGGGCACATCATGAGGGATTCTCCGCATTCGAGAGAAGTAAGAGCTACACAGTCCGAGCCTTCAGTGCAATTTAGTAGAGCCCCATTCAGGGGTGGTTACCAGGGAGGCCGTAGTGGATTTCAGAGTGGTCGTGGTGGTTCACAGGGTGGTAGAGGTGGTGGTCGAAATCAGCCATCAGGAAGTGGTACGCAGGGTACCAGAGTACAGGGAACACCGAGGGTTTATGCAATGACTCGAGGTGAGGCAGAAGTGGCACCAGAAGTTGTGACTGGTATGCTTTCTATCCTTGGCAAGCAATTATATGCTTTGATCGATACTGGTTCCTCTCACTCATTCATGTCATATACGTTTGCACATATGCTACGCTTAGTTCCAGATAAGCTAGGTTATACCTTATGTGTTAAAACACCTGTGGGAGATACCTTGAAGGTAGACTCAGTTATTAGAAGTTCCTTCATTTGTGTGGAAGGAGCTTTCCTAGCAGCAGATTTAATTCTGCTACCTTTTGATGAATTTGATGTCATCCTTGGAATGGACTTTCTGGCAACACATGGAGCTGTTGTGGATTGTCAAAAGAAAGAAGTGCTATTCAACACACCAGATAAAGGTCCTGTTGTATTCCGAGGCATTAAGAAAAAGGAGAATCATGGTTTTCTTTCTGCCTTGGAAGCTTTTCGATTAATGAAGGAAGGTTGTGAAGCCTTTCTTGCTCAAGTTACTGTTGTAAATGATAAGAAGGTTGAGGATGTAGAGGTGGTAAGGGAGTTTCCTGATGTATTCCCCGAAGAACTTCCCGGCCTTCCACCTGAAAGGGAAGTAGAGTTTGATATTGAATTGGTACCTGGCACAACACCAATTTCAATGGCACCATATCGAATGGCACCAATTGAGCTGAAGGAGCTTAAAGAACAATTGCAGGAATTGCTAGACAAGGGGTTTATTCGACCTAGCATCTCACCTTGGGGTGCACCGGTTTTATTTGTCAAGAAAAAAGATGGATCCATGAGAATGTGCATTGATTACCGGAGGTTGAATAAAGCAACAGTGAAAAATCGTTATCCCCTCCCATGAATAGATGACTTGTTTGATCAATTGCAGGGTGCATCAGTCTTTTCTAAGATTGATTTGAGGTCCGGGTACCATCAACTGAAAGTGGCAGATGAAGCGACCTCAAAGACAGCTTTTAGAACAAGATATGGGCATTATGAGTTCCTGGTAATGCCTTTTGGACTCACTAATGCGCCAGCAGTATTTATGGCTCTTATGAACAGAGTTTTTCATGAATATCTTGATAAGTTTGTGATTGTGTTCATAGATGATATTCTCATCTATTCTAAAAGCGAAGAGGAGCATAAAAATCACCTTAGAATTGTGCTGCAAATTCTAAGGGAGAAACAATTATATGCAAAATTCTCAAAATGTGAGTTTTGGCTGAAGGAGGTAATATTTCTGGGACATGTAATTTCTGGAAGAGGGGTGGAGGTGGATCCAAAAAAAGTGGAAGCAGTGGTGAGTTGGACTCCACCAAAAGATGTGTCTGAGTTGAGAAGTTTTCTTGGCGTGGCGGGTTACTATCGGTGGTTTGTAGAAGGATTTTCCAAAATTGCTGCCCCATTGACTAAACTGTTGAGGAAGAATACCAAGTATGTTTGGGATGAATCATGTCAAAAGAGTTTTGATGAACTGAAAAAGAGATTGACCACAGCACCAGTACTTGCACTACCTTCAAGTCAGGGAGAGTTTGTGGTGTATAGTGATGCCTCGTATCAAGGACTAGGCTGTGTGTTAATGCAAGATGGAAGAGTTATCGCATATGCCTCTAGGCAATTGCGTCCTCATGAAGTAAATTATCCCACTCATGATTTGGAGTTGGCAGCGGTGGTATTTGCTCTCAAGATTTGGCGACATTATTTGTATGGTGAGACTTTTAAAATCCTCACTGATCATAAAAGCCTGAAGTATATTATGGATCAGAAGGATTTAAATAGTCGCCAGAGGAGATGGATTGAACTTCTAAAAGATTATGATTGTACAATTGATTACCATCCAGGTAAAGCTAATGTAGTTGCTGATGCCCTAAGCAGAAAGGGAAAGAAGAATATAAATGATCTGGTTGATTTGAGGGCAATGAATGTTGATTTGGAAGTGGATGGTGTAACAGGGTTACTAGCTCCGTTGAACATTCGACCTTTGTTGCACGACAAGATTCGTGAGAAGCAGAAGGAGGACCCAGAGTTGGCAAAAATCATTCAAGATATTGAGGAAGGAAAAGAAAGTCCATTTGAAATGGTAGATGGCATGTTGAAGATTAATGGAAGGGCATGCGTTCCTAACGTTGATAATTTGAGGAAAGAGATCCTAGATGAAGCTCATTCTTCTGCTTATGCTATGCACCCAGGAGCAACTAAAATGTATCACACGATCAAACCATATTTTTGGTGGCGTGGGATGAAAAAGGAAGCGGCTGAACATGTTTTCACATGTCTGGTATGTCAGAAAGTTAAGGCAGAACATCAAGCTCCTGTAGGGAAACTGCAACCACTTCCAATTCCAGAATGGAAGTGGGAAAGAATCACAATGGATTTTGTATATGGTCTCCCATCATCAAGGGGAAAAGATGCAGTATGGGTTATTGTGGACCAACTGACCAAATCGGCTCACTTTTTACCCATTAGATGGAAACCATCACTGGAGACTTTGTCTCAACTATATATTAAGGAGATCGTCAGATTGCATGGTGTGCCAATTTCTATTGTCTCTGACCGGGACCCGAGCTTCACATCTCGGTTTTGGCAAAGTTTACATGATGCCTTGGGAACTAAACTGCATTTTACTTCAGCTTATCATCCTCAAACAGATGGGCAGAGTGAACGAACCATCCTTACCTTAGAGGAGTTACTTCGATCATGTGTAATGCAGTGGGAGGAATCATGGATTGACCATTTGCCCTTAATTGAGTTTGCTTACAACAACCAGTACCATAGTAGCTTGGGTGTTCCACCATATGAAGCACTTTATGGGAGGAAGTGTAGAACACCATTATGTTGGGATGTAGAAGGAGCAAGGCAAATCTCAGGGCCAGAGATAGTTCAGATCACAGTTGACAAGGTTAAGGAAATCAGGGAGCGTTTGAGGGTGGCTCAAGATCGAAAGAAAGTTTATGTTGACACGAATAGGCGTGAAGTTAATTTCGAAGTTGGTGAGAAAGTATTTCTCAAAGTGTCACCCTGGAAAGGTGTAATGAGATTTGGTAAGAAAGGGAAACTTGCACCTCGGTATATTGGACCCTATGAAATCACAGAGAAGATTGGACCAGTGGCATATAAACTAGCATTGCCTCCAGAACTATCCCAAATCCACAATGTATTTCATGTTAGTATGCTAAAGAGGTACAAAGTGGATCCTTCCCATGTTATACAACCAGAAGAGATCGAGTTGGGTTCAGATTTGACTTTTGAGGAGGTTCCAGTTGAGATTGTTGATTTTCAGATTAAGAATCTTCGTAGGAAGGAAATCCCAATGTTGAAAGTGGTTTGGAGAAATCAAGAAAGTGAGAGTGCTACCTGGGAAACTGAAGCAAGTATGCGAGAGAAGTACCCTGAGTTAGTAGCAACCTACTTTGCAGGTTAACAATCTTGCCTAATAAGTAATGTTTTGAATTTGCTGATGTGTTTTGTTGTGATAGCCCAGTGTAGGTTTTGAAACCTTATATTGGGAACTTGAGGTGTTATGTGTTTAGTTATGTACTTCAGATCTCCTAACCTAAGAGTTAGGTAGTAACAATATATGTGATAGTGTCTGCCAGGAGGAGAACGAGCGGATGCGTAGTATCAACTCAAGGTTAGATTTCGGGGACGAAATCTTTTTAAGGAGGGGAGAATTGTAACATCCCGTTCCGGCAAAACCCATATTTCGATCGCTAGAAAGTTCGCGATTTAAAATCGAGCATTTCGGCACTATTTCGACAAAAATCGGATTATCAATCGATCGGATAAGTATACGTATTAATTATATATATATATAATATATATATTATATATATATATATATGGTGACTACTTCGGTGCACTCACAAAAATGAGTGCATTCAATGCACCCAACTAAAAACTACGCTTAAGGTGTCTGATTTTGAATTTTAATTTGTAGAATTAGTGTAATATGATGATATAACATATGATAACAACTAATTAGCGGATTACCCTAAGCCCTAGACCTCCAATTTTGAGTTCTATCCCTAAAACCCAAATTGTAAACCCTAACCCTAACCCTAAATCTCTAAACTCTAAATCCTTCAAATTAAAGTAAATCCTCAATGGTTTTTTGTGCAAATTCATGTGCGTTATTGTTCATCACATCATAAGTGATGATTGACATCATTTTGACATAAATCGCATGTTTATAATGACGGTTATGAAGCGGGTGCACTGAATGCACCCAAAAAAGTGAGTGCACCGAAGACACCACCATATATATATATCATAAAAGCGGACGGGCCACTTTCATTCCAATATTCTCATCATCATTTTCCATTTCTCCACCGAGAAAGAACCGAGAGAAGTAAAAACCGAGAGCAGAGCAGAGCCGCACGCAGAGCTCCGGGGAAAATTTTTGGTAGCTCCAATCTTGAGCCCTAGTGATCCAAAAATCTCGTAAGTAATGCCTAATTCATCTATTCATCGTGATTTATCGATTTAGAGCTTTAAAACGAGTTTTTGGTTCAGGAATTTCTTGAATTCCCGATAAGCCAAATTAGGGTTTCGGAGTATCCGGAAGCCGGATTAAGCCCAAATTTCATATACGAGCTTCCTGCAGCGAGGTAATCAATTCTCTAGTTCTAATCCCTGAATTTCGGCAATTATTTAGGCCGGGGTTCAAACCGCTGAATTTAGCTCCGGCCAGGGTTTGATGTATTTTTATCAAGAATTTGACCCGGAGCCTAGAACTAATATTGACAGGGATACTGCAGGGGATATTAGGGCGGTCTCGGATTTTAATTCGGGGTTCGTTCGTGAAATTGACGTTTTAGTACGGGAAGGTTAAACCGGTGTTTGAACGACCAGAACTGGTGAGGGATTAGCACGGCATACCGGGTTTGTCGTATCACGATAATTATGTTGATGCTTAGAATTGACCTAGGTGAACTAGAATGGCATGATTAGGGGTGTATGGACTTTTATGCTATATGATGAACCATGGATTACTGTATGATATTATTGACTTGCCCTAATCGATATGGACCTTGTTTATGCTGATGATTTCGTATATGTTGCAAATTGTGGGCTTGACTGTTGATATGCCTTATGATGGTTTGATAAGGTGATTGAGTATGATTTTTCATGATTGTTGTATTTGGATGCACATGTGGGAAAATATATATTCCCTGGTGATATTATGATGTTTTAAGGAGGATGACTTGCACGAGGGTTTATCCCGAGGAAGTGCAATTATACGACTCCTGGTTATGTTGAGCCAATTGTGGCCAGGTCAAGAACATGTCCAAGTAACAAATTATGATTAAGCAAGATGAGATATGAATCATGTATAAGGATACCAATTATGAGTGTTGTGGTCTCACGGCCATCTACATAGTAATTAGGGCTCCCTATGCTATTACTCTATTATGATATGTATGATAGTCACACCTCTCATGTGGTGGTGACTGAAGAGTTCTTACGAGATATGACCACACCCAGAGCGGTGTCGGGGTAACCCAGAGCGGTGTCGGGGTATGACTACACCCATAGTGGTGTGGGGTATGTATGACCACATCCGACGGGATGTTGGGTATGCATGACTACATCCGACGGGATGTGGGGTATGTTTCCCGGGAGAGTTATTAGCATGGGAGTAGCTAGGCGCCTATAAGTAAAACATGATAAGATGCATATGCATAAGTCAATGTGGTTGAGTCTTTTGCCTATTGGGATGTCGGATGCCTGAGGTCTAATCCTAGTGCTTGGGCTTATTTGCTAGATGTATGGTAGGGGTATGCTCTGTTATGAACTCACGATGCTATGATTATCTCACTCAGCTATGAGCTGACCCTCTTTTATTCTTCTTCTCTGCTTATGCTATGTGTAAGCAGATCATCAGCAGCAGCAGTAGGTAGGTGTTAGGTGGGAGAGGAGCTAGAGTTGAAGTCAAAATGAGGTATGGTCTTCAACTATTCTGTGCTTGGACTACTACTCGGGATTTTGGCCAGTGATCCACACCTTTTTGTAAAATGTTTTGAGAACGTTTTTCATGTGCATACTAGCTTATGATGTAGTGTGAGATATCCACAGGTGTGGAAAGTTGATGATATGTGTATATTTGTGTAATTATGTAAGTTGTGATAATTATGGCATGTATCAGTGTAGTATGCAGTTGTGTAACATGAAACTGTGAATATGGCTATGAAAAGCCAATGCATATGGCAGTGAGTGTATATGTTTGTCTATGAATGCATGGATTTAGATGAATTATTTTGCAGGATCAGATGGAAGAACTGTTAGCCCATTACGCGAGTAATTCATGTCGAAATTTTATTGGGTAAATTTTGATAATTAATGTAACACCCGAGATTATTTCCGCTGAAATTGTATGAACAATATGATTAGGTAATACGTATAGGGTAGGGTGTTACAGCTTTGCACCTCAGCAACTTCCCAGAAGCAAAGCAGAACAAAGACAAACAGAATTGCAGAAATGGAACAGCCGAAAAGTAAAGGGACACAATTTTTTTTAATGTGGTTCACCCCTGTGCAATGGTTACTTCCACATCCGAGAGATCAGCATCTGCTGTTCTCCGGGAGTTTTTATTTGAGAAGAAGGAAAAAAGAGAAGATGTTAAGGCACAGCCTACCGCTGTGATTCCAAACCCAGAATCACTCTAAACCAGTACAACCTTGCTAAATCAGATCATATACCTCTGATTTACAGAAGCCCTTTGATCCCCGAAGCCCTTTGCCACTCTGGTTTTTCAGCCTATCAAAGTTAAATTAAAAACATAGATCCAGAAACCCTTATATAGACACAACAGGAAGATGACCATTGAAAGCTGCTTCCTGTGATTGCTATAATTGCTGCCAAATCCGGATTCTGTACGTTAGACATGTCTTGACCGCGGAGATCGCTTGGACTTTCCATATCAATTTCTAATTTCTTCCAACAATCTCCCTCTAAATTGGAGATTGCAAGTGAGCTTGTACCTGCAGTAAAGAAGACACAACCCACGAATCCAAAGAACACAAGCACAACTGACTAAAAGAAACAGCAGCAGCAAAACACAAGATAAAAAGACCAATCAAGTGGAAATCAAACAATTCAGCCAAAAACATTTAAACCAACCATCTAGTAAGAACCAAAGCCTCCCTCTCAACAAAAATATCCTAAAAGGACACAAAGCCAGACTCCCTCTCAAAAGATACTAAACCAGACTCCCTCTCAACAAAAGAATCAGATACTAGGCTTCATCGGAGTCCTCATCGGAGCTGTAGTCCACTAGCAATCCAGCAACTGTTGCAGCAAGCAGGGGAGCATCATCATCTGTGTTGTCATCATTGTCTTCATGATTAGTGTCTTCACTGTCTTCATCATCTCCAGCCCACCCCCCTCAATTGCAATCTCACACTCATCAAGGACTTGATCTGTCAGCATGAGAAAAGTGGGATTCTTGGTGGGAAACGAGGTAATAGAGACACCAAGATGAATCGCAAGTCTAGTGATCAGTGGTCCGAGAGGCAAGGGACCAGGGTAGGAAGAATCAACATAGGTGAGAAACACCCTAAATATAAGAATGAAATAGTTGAGGGGAACATTCCACACAGCATGAGCCATGATCCACAGATCTTGAGGAACAATACGATCGAGGGCCTGGGTTCGAGGAAAAAAGATACTTATAATGGCGAAGTGCAGGACTCACAGATGAGGGAGAACAAGATTAACCGGTAATGAAAGGTCAGGACCAGGATGGAGACCAGTCAGCTGAACGAACTCATCAGCAATATTAAAGTTTAACAGCCAGAGTTCGGACGCATGGGAAAGAGATTCTCCAACAAAAGGTAGCTCAAGGATTTGGGCAAGATCATCAACAGGTTTAGTGGCTAGATGACCAAACAAGACAGTAGTGAAGCACCTGGAGCTAAGCACATAAGAACGGAGGTTGGAGTAGAAATTACGAACCAAATCAGGACAAACGAGAGATGGTGGATCTTGCAAAAGAGAATTCCACTCGAGATTATGAACGAAGCCCCTGATGTCAAGTCCAAAATCCACAAATTCAGGAAACAGGACTTGAACAGGTATAGCTATGTCACGATTTTCATACGCCAAGGCATGGCGGTGACGGCTCTAGAGAACAGGCTCAGAGAATAGGGAACCTGTGAACGTATGAGCGAAGACTCAGTCCATAGAATTGATTGAGAATGAATGATTTTGGAGAGGGATACAGACACAGAGAGAAATCGCAACTTAAAAAGACTACAAGCAGACAAACCCAAGACAGACAAGGAGAAGGAAAGGAAACAAAATCAAATCAAGCAAATTAACAGGCAGAAAAAGGAAGCAAAGATGAAACAACACAAGGAAAGAAAAAGAAAACAAGGGAACACAATTAATTGCGAAACAGATCCTTGAGATTCTCAAGGGATCGCATACCTAATTTATAACACATGAATACAAAATGATCAGTTGCAAGAGGTTTAGTAAACAGGTTTGTAAGTTGGAACACAGTAGAAATGTATTTGAGAGAAATGATGTTCTCAACCACTAATTCACCAATGAAGTGATATTTAATCTCTATATGCTTAGTTCGTGAATGCTGAACAGGATTCTTTGTCATGCAAATGGCACTAGTATTATCGCAGAATAAAGGAATGTAGTTGATGATCATACCGTAATCTCCAAGCTGGTTCTTAAGCCATAAGATTTGTGTACCACAGCTGCCAGATGCAATGTACTATGAATCGACATTCGAGAGAGCTACTGCTCCTTGTTTTTTGCATGACCAAGATACTAAGGAGGTACCTAAGAATTGACAGGTACCACTAGTGCTTTTCCTATCTGTTAAACTACCCCTTAAAATCAGAGTCACTGTACCCCATCAAATCAAACTCATTGTCTCTAGAGTACAAAATTCCTACATCAGCTGACCCTTTAAGATATCTAAAAATACGTTTGACAGCTGAGAGTTGACTCTCCTTAGGATTGGCTTGAAAACGACCACACAAGCAGACATTATGATGAATGTCTGGTCTACTAGCTGTTAGATACAGCAAAGATCCAATCATTCCTTTAAATTTCTTTTCATCTACAGCTACTCCTTGTTCATCTTTATCTAACTTCAGGTTTACGGCCATGGGAGTAGTACTAGTATTAGCATGTTCCATCTCAAACTTCTGCAAGATGGTGTGAACATACTTGGTTTGGCTAATAAAAATTCCATGCTCAGATTGTTTGAATTGAAGACCTAGAAAATACTGCAATTCACCCATCATACTCATTTCAAAGACAACCTTCATAGATTCACAGAACTCATAGCACATCGAGGGATTAGTAGAACCAAACACAATATCATCTACGTAAATTTGCACGACAAGCATGTGAGATGAGGATCTTTTAATAAATAATGTCTTGTCAACAGACCCTTGAGCAAAATTCTACTCTTTGAGAAAACTGGTCAGTCAATCATAATCTAGGAGCTTGTTTAAGGCCGTAAAGAGCTTTGTTTAGGGTGAAAACATGGTATGGAAACTGATAATCAACAAACCCTGAGCAACATATACATCCTGTTGGATTATGCCGTTCAAAAAAAGCACTTTTCACATCCATCTGATATAAAAAGAAACTTCATATAACTATCAAAAGCACATAAGAGACGTATAGACTCAATACGAGCTACTTGGGAAAAATTTTCTTCGTAGTCTATTCCCTCTTCTTGGCAATAACCCTGAGCAACTAATCTAGCTTTGTTTCTTATGATCTACCCTTCCTCATCAGTTGTATTTCTATAGACCCACTTAGTCCATATGATCGTCTTTCCTATGGGTCTAGGGACCAGTTCCCAAACATTCAAGTAACTAAACTGAGTGAGTTCTTCTTGCATGGTAAGATTCCACTTTTCATCATTTAAGGCCTCTCTAATATTCTTGGGTTCATTTATGCTTCCAATGACTTGAGTTTGGGGATGAAGCTTTTGAACATGTGGAGGTGCTTGAGGTAGGTCAGTTTCACCACTCTCATTATTTGTAGTCTGTGATGCAATGGGAGCAGCATGTTCTCTTGTAGTGTTGGTATTTGTAATCAATTCAGAGCTGTTCCCAGCCACATTTTGGTTTATGTCATGAAGCAAGTCCGAGAGATCTACCATAACAGTTCTTGTCTTAGATGCTACAGAAAGAGGATTAGTTTCATCAAAAATAACATGAACGGACTCTTCTACCCTTTTGGTGCGCTTATTATAAATTCTGTATGCTTGCCCTTTTAAGGAATAGCCTAGAAATATGGATTCGTCTGACTTAGCATCAAACTTTCCAAGGTTATCCTTAGTATTTAGGGAGAATCATCTACTTCCAAAAGGATGGAAGTAGGCTATATTAGGGTTTTTATCCTTTAAAATCTCATAGGGTGTTTTATTATGATGTTTGCAAATTAAAACTCTGTTAGTCACATAGCAAGCTACGCTCACAGCTTCAGCCCAAAAGAACTTAGGAAGATCATAGTCCAGGAGCATTGTTCTGGCTGCTTCTATGAGGATTCGATTTCTCCTCTCAACTACTCCATTTTGTTGAGGAGTGCGAGGAGCCGAAAACATATGGTTAATACCATTTTCCTCACAGAATTCAGCAAACTCATCTGAAATGAACTCACCTCCATTGTAACTTTTAACAGCTTTGATATCACTATTCAGTTTGACGAAGGTTCTAAAATTTGACACAGTTTCATCCTTGGAAGCAAGAAAGTAGACCCGGGTAAAACGTGGAAAGTCATCTACCAAAACAAAAGCATAATTCTTCCCCCCAAGACTAGTTACATTGCATGGAACAAAAAGATCCATGTGAACTAAATCAAAAGGTTTTGTGGAAGTGATGTCAAATTTGGACTTAAAAGGTTTCCTAGTGTGCTTTCCAACAGCACAGGCTTTACAAAAGAAGTCACTTATTTCTTTTAGCCTAGGAATACCTCGGACAGCATCTGACTTAGAAAGACAGGCTAATTTTTGCAAGTTAATGTGACTTAGCTTCTTGTGCCACAACATTTCCTGATAGCAGGTAAGAGACACAAGACAAGTTTCATTGAAGGCATCAAGATTCTGGAAGTCTATGACATACATATTGTTTATACGTTTTCCAACAAACATAATTTGATTGTCTTTGAGTCTTTCAACTAAACAGTGTGATGCTTCAAATGTGACTCTATTACCAGTACTAAAGAGTTGACTAATGGACAACAAATTATGTTTTAAGGCAATGGTTCCTCTGCCAATTATGGTACCACAATTGTCATCACCAAAGTACACTTTCCCTTCTGTTTTAAGATTAAGAGAAGAGAAGAGAACTTTTTTACAAGTCATATGATGAGAGTATCCGCTATCAAGATACCATTCTTGTTGACTGTCTTCTTTGGATTCCGTTGAAGTAGCCTGAAATGAGATCTCTTCTCAATTGTCTCCCATTCTGGCCATATATGATGTTTCATGGTGTCCTTCATCTTTAGAGTCAGTTTCATAGTTACTCCATGAAGCTTTCATCGCCTTTTCCCTAGCTTTATAGGTCTGAGGGCAGTGAGCCCTAATGTGCCCCATCTTCCCACACTTATAACATGCCTGAGGTTCTCTCTCAGCACTGTCTGAGAATCTTTCCTGTGGAGCAGTTCTTTCTGTAGAGGTACTTTTGTAACGATTAGCTTTGTTAGTATCAGAAAACCTTATATTGGAATCACTAGTCCTGGTATTGTTTTCTTGATTACGATTGAAGTTGTTTGAAGGAAGAAAACCAGTTTCACGGCTATATTATCCAAACCTGTTTCTATTTTCCTGACGCCTTTGATTCTTGTCATTCCTGTACTTTAACATACGTTGATATTGTTTAGTAATCAAGGCAAACTCTTTTTCGAATTCAAAGTCTTCCTCATCATCAGATTCATATCTACTAACATGATATCTAAAGGCCAGACCCTGAGTTCTTCTATCATTTCCAGACTCATAATCATTTACTCGAGACTGAAAAGCCAGATTTTTCTTTCTCCTATCTTCGTCTTTACCTACTTGTCTAACAACATGCTCATGACTCATTAGGGAACCAATTAATTCGTCAACAGCTAAGGTATTCAAGTTTTTAGCTTCTTCTATAGTGGTTCTCTTAGGTAACCACTCCTTAGGAAGAGATCTTAAAATCTTCCTAACCAAATCTTTGGATGAAAAAACTTTCCCTAAACCCTTCAGCTTATTCGTTAGACTAGTAAAACGAGAATACATATAATTAATACTTTCACCTGGAAGCATATCGAAGACTTCATACTCGTGAAGAAGAAGATCAATTCGAGTCTCCTTGATGTTTGAAGTTCCTACGTAGGTAGCTTCTAAATTGGCCCAGATCTCCCTCGCTGTTTCGCATTGCTCCACTTGGTCGATTTCTTCTGGTGACATAGTAGTTTGGAGAATATGCATTTCTCTGCAGTTCAGCTGCACACTCTTCATCTGTGCATCTGTCCACCCATCTTACTGATCCATGTCGATTTCTCCTGGTCCTTCTCGAACAACTTTCCATAGTTAAGTATCAATTCCCCACAAGAAAGTTTTCATACGCTTCTTCCAGGCATTATAATTCGAGTCGGTAAACCATGGGGGATTGTTGTGAGACGCAGGACCAAAAGTTGAGTGGGAATTTTTTGCCATAGATCGATTTACCCTTGGTAGTGATGAACCTCCTCAAAACCAGGCTCTGATACCAATTGTAAAAGGGATCGATTTG
The DNA here is from genome assembly GCA_946122785.1 of Linum tenue. Classification (NCBI taxonomy): domain Eukaryota; kingdom Viridiplantae; phylum Streptophyta; class Magnoliopsida; order Malpighiales; family Linaceae; genus Linum; species Linum tenue. The sequence goes on along the minus strand of CAMGYJ010000004.1, from coordinate 12,163,802 downwards.
GATGCTTTAGGGTTCTAGAAGAGAAAGCAATAGAGGGAGGAAAGTAATGCAACAAAAGGAAATGGGAAGAAGATAGACAAGCAGACTGAGGCTTTCTATCTTTCTACTTCCGCTGGGCTTTAGTGCATTAGGCCCACAGACCTTAAAGTAAATCAGAAATAGGACTGAGAATTGGAAGAGGAAGAAGCCCAATCAAACTAATGGCTCTTCTTCCTTATCGAGGATAGCCTTGCACCTCAGCAACTTCCCAGAAACAGAGCAGAACAAATACAAACAGAATTGCAGAAATGGAACAGCAGAAAAGTAAAGGGACACAATGTTTTTTAATGTGGTTCACCCTTGAGAAATGGTTGCTTCCACGTTCCAGAGATCAGCATCTGCTGTTCTCCAGTAGTTTTTATTTGAGAAGGAGGAAAGAAGAGAAGATGCTAAGGCATAGCCTACCGCCGTGATTCCAAACCCAGAATCAGTCTAAACCAGTACAACCTTGCTAAATCAGATCCTATACCTCTGATTTACACAAGCCCTTTGATCCCCAAAGCCCTTTGCCACTCTGGTTTTTCGGCCTATCAAAGTTAAATTAAAAACATATAACCAGAAACCCTTATATAGACACAACAGGAAGATGACCATTGAAAGCTGCTTCCTGTGATTCTTGTAATTGTCGCCAAATCCGGATTCTGTACGTTGGAGATCTCTTGACCGCAGAGACCGCTTAGACTATCCATATCAATCTCCAATTTCTTCCAACAGAAACTTTAATTGAGAAATTTTAAGACAAATCCCCAAATCTCAAGACCTCGAAGATATTGGATTTAATCTCGTAAAAGGACGAAACCGGCTTAATCGGGATATCATCATCTTGTCGCTCTTGATTACAATGGCAATTTTGAGTGACAGGGACGGGGGATTGCCATACCAAAGACAATGCGGGGGATGCAACCGGGCTGATCACAGTGGTGAATCCGACTGACAAGGATTTGGAATATGGGTGGTGAATGGTGATGGCCGATCAGCGGCAATGACGATGTTGGTCGTGGATTTCTCCGGGAGAAAAGATGTTAGCGATGCCCAGGCAACAACAACATGAGTGGTGACGGTGGTGATTCCTATTATGGAGTACGCAGTAGTATGTTGGTGACTGCGTACGAGTCCTTAAGTGTTAGTTTTGTTTTGTTTGTGGGCCGTATGGATATTTCGCAATCCCTATTGATTGTAACGGGATTTGCTAGCCCTATATATATTTGGTAGCTATGCTGCACGTATGATGTATGCCGCTGGGTAAGAAACAAAACCCTAACAACATAAACCCGAAGGCTCCTTGTGTGAGCCTTCCGTGGACTAGTCTCGGTCATCTGAACGAGGATACCACATAAATCAATGTGTCTTTGTCTTACATTTCTTCATTTTTAGCATGGTATCAGAGCTGTGACTCGATCTATTCCGCAGTTTTTAGTCTGGTGCTATGGTCTCTGACGACGAGATGATGAAGTCGGCTGAGACGGAATCGCCGACCAAGGGTGTTGTTGGGAGCAGTGGAGATGGTTTTCCTCCAGCTTTTATTCTTCATAATTCTGATTTTCCAAGTCAGTTGTTCGTTGGCGAATTACTTACCGACACTAATTACAGTGAGTGGCTTGGTGACAATGAAGACTCTTTTATTGCAAAAAAATAAAATCGGCTTTGTAGATCTCTATCCCTCAACCAGCAGCCGGCGCTCATCGTGATCAATGGAAGAGATGTGATGCCATGGTGAAAGGTTGGTTGAAGACGACCATGAGCAAAGAAATACGGACGAGCGTCTGCTTTGCATGTACGGTTCGAGAAATTTGGCTCGACCTTGAAGCCTGATTCGGTCAAGGGAGCGAACCTCACTTGTATGAACTGCGGCGTAGTATTGCTTTCTTACAACAAGAAAAATTCAGCGTGTCCATCTTTTACACGAAGTTGCGCGGCTTTTGGGACGAGATTCAATCGATATCTCCTGCACCTGATTGTCATTGTAGTGGTTGCACCTATGAAGTCATGCGAAAATATCGTGCGACTAAGAACCGTGAGCATCCTTTTAATTTCTTGATGGGCCTCGACGAAGCTTTCTCTACCGTCAAGACCCAAATTTTGGCTATGCGTCCCTCGCCTAGTCTCGCTGAAGCCTACCAGTTGGTCAGTAACGATGAGCAACAACGGAAAATTGCTCAAGCTAGTCGACATGCTGCAGCCTTCCATGCTCGCGACGACAGGTCGAGTCAGCGCGGTCCGTCTGTCCAGTCGAGTGATGCCTCTAAGCCCCGCTACATTTGTGACAATTGCGGGAAATCTGGTCACACCAAAGACCGTTGTTTTGATCTTATCGGCTACCCGGCGTAGTTCCAGTAAAGGAGACAAAAGTGACAGCAAGAGTGGTCATCGCAAAGGTGCTGATCGCGGAAAAGGAATGCCTCATGCGCGCTCGGTGTTAGTGAAATCCCAATCCCAGGCCTCAACGCCTCGCAATTCGAGCAACTCAAAATGCTCTTTAGGGGCGACCTGAAGTCAGCGTCGAGCTCAACTGATAAGGCCATACGTACATTTCCTTCGGCCTACAATTATTTTTGATGAATGGCTTATCGATGCAGGTTGCAACGAACACATAGTTAACAATTCCAAGCTCATTATTGATTCACAAGAGGAACCGGGTTTGCAAGTTCGGGTTCCTGACGGTTCAGTAGTTTGTGTTTAGGGAATTGGATCAGTTCAGTTATATAATGGGATGTTCTTACTAAATGCAAACTTCTATCTGTTAGTCAACTTACTCGGAATTTCTCTCTGGATTTAATCTTCTTGAGCGCCTTCTGTGTGATACAGGACTTACGCGGAAGATGATTATTGGGACGGGGACGCAGACTGATGGCTTCTACTATCTGCGCCTTTTTCATGGAGTCCGGCAAGAGATGGCACATGCGGCTCAAGGAGTGGATTCGACAGAGTTGTGGCATTCCCGCATTGACTTGTTGCATTTAATTCCTCTCACTCGTAGGCTAAATAAAACGCTCTGCTCCTCATGTTTGCGAGTAAAACAATCACGTTTGGTTTTTCCGTCCAGTTCCATTCGCAGCACTAGCCCTTTTGAGATCATTCACATTGATGTTTGGGGCGGCTACAGAGTTCCGTTTTGAGTGGGCCCCAGTATTTTCTTACTGTCGTTGATGATTTTACTCGTGGGGTACTGATTTATTTGCTTAAATTTAAATCAGAAGCAACCAAGTATTTGAAGATCTTTGTTCGACAGGCATAAAGACAGTTTGGTGCGTCTGTTCAGGTCATTCAAACTGATAATGGGGCTGAGTTCCAGTCCAATGACATGGTATCAGAGCTGGTTTGTCCTTGAGGTCACGTGTTCCAGTCCTCACGACCCCCAATATTAACCGTTGTCTTTCAAACACATGGTATGGCGGGACTGTGCAAACTTCAAGCTCATGAGTCGGCTTTCGTTTGAGGGGGCGTCTAAGGAAGTGGTTAAATACCATACATGGGTCTGTATAAGATCCAGCATAACCATCACCCAACAACTCGAGTTATTGGGACCAACTGGTTTATGACAATTTCGGCGAGGAGTTCAGGATTTTGGTAATGATGGTCGGCCGGCGACTACGGCTATGATGGTGGTGGATTACTGGTGCGACTCGACGGAGAAAGAAAAGAATAAAGGAATCAAAGAGGAATGGAACCCGCAAGCCACAACCTACCATTCTTTTCCTTTTGTTTTCAATTTGTTTTATTATTTTAATAGCTAAACCAGACCCACACTATTTAGTCGAATCCAACCATTAGATTTCAATAGGTTTGATAAATACGACGACACCGATGCTGTTGCGGCACCACAGAATTACAGTTGTAAGGAGAATTACACATTTTTTATACTCACTGGATAAATTGCCCACGCTCTATCGCAAGTGTTTTTGTGACCTAACAACTAGGTTTAACTATGCTGATTTTATATTCAAATTTCAAGATGACATTTTTGAGTGAGTTGGCTCGAGGAAATCAAAATCTCTTCATATACCTCTTACAAATTTGTTAGCAGCGTTCTCCATATAACTAGTCCTATTATTTCCAAAACGAATCTAAAATACTGATGCCAATCAACCATATTAAATTAACTAGTTTTGTGCCCGCTCGATAGGCGGCGAGTGTTATCTGTTTGTACTTTTCCTTCTATTATTTGTTATTTTTTTCAATGATATCATATTCCTAATTTTCATAATTATTTATTATTGTTACCTATTATCACTAACTTATTTGATATGATGGCTGCTACATTTACTCTATGTTTTAATGATGATCAACAATAAAGTCAAACAACGCTGTAACTTCATCACCGCTTGGACCAAAAATTGTCAACTTCATAAGTTGTACATGGTTTAAACTCGTGTACGCCACCTTACTGAACTCCTATAGAGTTGGTATTTAGACCATGTATTAACGAAGTTTGGCATATGATGTTATACCATATTCTCTAATAGGTGAACCATGGTCTCTAATTCTCTAATCCAAATCGTAGGATTCATTTAATGAAAAATAATAACCACCGATTCTTATTTATTAAAATATATTAACATACAAATAATAGGTATGAATGAAGGTGCATATTAAACCTCGAGTGTACGCTAGCCTTTTCCACCATTATGTCAAAGTACAAGAAAACTATTCTGCTATGCTTCTCACCTTCAACATTGTACGAACGATATCAAAGCAAATGTTAGTTATTGAGACACTTTGTCTTCACTTCACATTATCATCCAATATTAAATATGTGACTGACTGTAACTGGAATTGTGTGACTTAATACAAACATAAAGGCGCTATGTTGTGCAGTCAGTATAATAACTAAATTTACAGGACATCGTCATGATATGATCCTGCGTTGATTTTATAGGACACCGGTCCGGGTACATCCCACCCTGGTATACATGACATCGGTTAGGGTATGACCCGCAGTGGATTTATAGGACACCAGTCTAGGTACGATCTGTGGTGGTATGCATGACATCTACTATACTACCCGAGGAATGTATGACTTGGCAAATTAAGATGTAAAATGCAATGAACCTAACCATGCATGTGATTGAATCCTTGTATAAATATTACTTTTGATGTGGTTAAGTGATGACTTTCTATGATGTGATATATGAAATGTGCTTGTCGATGATGATGGTTTTCTATGGTGTTTTATACAATGATTTAAGATTGGATGATATGATGTTTTGCTATGTTGGGACATGGGTTACATGGTAATGCCAGTATGATGTGATATTTGATGCATACATGTTTAAACATTGAGTTATCAAGAGGCTGGGTGATGGTCCTTATGTTGTGATGTATGAATTCTTTAAGTTTGAGATGATGAATGTGATATGGCATGTGGTGATGAATGGATGCTTATTTGACTGAATAAGATATAACATATCGCATGTATGTTGATAGTTAAGTTAAGGCAGAAGGCCTGAGAGGTGGGTGACGGAAAACTGAATACTCCATGTTCTGCCATGGTCAATAGGAGGGACAATAAGTCATTTTGAACTATACTCTTAAAGGTAAAGGAGAAGATATATATCATTATCTTATGAGTAAGGCTGACCGGCGAGTATAACTGATTACTAAAAACAGTAATAGTAATATATGTATTAGGGTGTCATGTTAAGTAAGTATTAAAATAGTTATTTACATATCAACCATCATATATCCAATAGTTTAAGATTCGTTTACAAATCTTGCTTAACTTAGGTGTTATTCATCTGAATATGACTCAAAGTTGCACATCTACACTCATGTATGAAAAAGAAAGGAATTTATGTCAACCAATAAAAAGAGAAAAGAAAGGAATTATAATTACATTAGAAAAAAAGTAAAGACAATGTGTTTTATAATTGTGCATGGAAGAATATTTAATGACGTATGGAAAATGAAAAGAGAAAGAAGTTGGAATAACATAAAAGAAAAGATAATGATATCATTTTAATATGCGTGAAATGCCAAATTCAATCCTAAAAATGACAAATGCATTATGTATATGTACATGACTTTTTTTTTAACTTCTTCCACCAATTGGTCACAAACATATTTAAACCATATAACCAGAATTCGGTTTTGAAAAATATACAAAAAAACATTTGATGACCATTGGTGTCTAGTGATATTCTTAAACACATGAAATTTTGTGTATATATCAATGTACCATATGACTGAACTATGTTGATATATTTCATATATTTATAGTAAGTATTTCTAACAAACTGCAACATATCTATATTGGTTCACATATTTATAGTAATTTGTACAAATAAAATATTAATTGTGTTCTAGAATGCGGAAGAAGATTACTCTTTACTTTTCATTTTTCAATTTTAAAAGAAAATCACATGTCAAATGATGTAAAAGTTTATAATTGTGTACCAACTAAATTTATGCTTTTCGGATTTTTTTAATTATTTGTAAGAAATTATAAACAATTATGAAACATATTATAAACTAAAAATAATTTATTTGTAGATGTTAATGATTTTCTTATCAATGCTAAAAAATATTATATAAAATTTTAAACGTGATAGCTATTCTATTGGTTAAAAAATAGTTGTGATTAATTGCATGAAAGATCATTTATTCTATTGGTTAAAAATTTGAAATGATTACAGTTTGAGCTTGTAGGTTGCATGATTAAATCTTAGTTATGGTAATTGATATAGATGTTTTGTTGTGGTTAGTAGCATCAAATATACTTTATCCTAGTGGTTGAACATCTGAAATGATGATAGTTTGACCTCGTAGGTCACAGGTTCAAATTGTGGTCATGATCATTGATTTACATGTTCATTTAGTTTTATTTTAATGTAACTAATAACTTAAAATGTTAAAAATGACAAAATGACATGGAAAATTGTGGAGATTTCGTTGTCCTACGTGGCAAAAATTTGCTATACAACGGTCATAATATAAGTTAAGAAACCTTTGGATCTTTGTATATTGGAATGCTATTGTTTAAAACGTCAGCAGAGATATACATGATCCTGAAACTATTTTTCAGGAAGAATGTATTCTCTCAGGTGAATAGTAAAAGAGGGTAGGCTAAATCTACTTTAAACAATGAGTCTAAAATACGGATGCTAACTTCCAATTAAAAAAATAATGATGCTAACCAATCACATTAACTTCAAACTTTAAGTCTACACATAATATAATATATCGAAGGGAAAAACGGGAGCTCCATTTCAAATTTCCTGCAGACACGTACTGGGATTCGAACCATGACCATTTTAAAGAAAAGCAAGGATCATAACCAATCACACTAAGTACATTTGTTGTATCTTTTTAAATTAAAAACTTATAATAGCAGGAAGGAAAAAACCCTTCACTCATTTCAAATTCCCTGCTCCAGGAGCGTTTGTAGGAATGGTAGAATAGGGAGTGTCAATTTTTTTCTCTTTCCTCTGTGGAACGGGCCAACTTACCGTACACATGCGGATTTAAACGGGTCCAGGAGTGTCAATTTTTTTCTTTAAGCCCTTTTATTTCTCCCTGGTGATAAAATATATATGAAAAGGCAAAAACAATACTCATTTTTATTGCTAAAAATAAAAAATTTAACAATAAACTAATGCATGGTATCTAATGGGCTAACCGTTAACCATAAAATAAAAGAGTTGAATGGGTCTGACCTACACAGGATTTGGCCATCAAGTAAAACAAATGAACATTGATGGTTTGCCATTCTAAAACAAGCTATTTTCTCTGGCATAATATATATTATGCTATTATTTTATATCTTAGTGGCTAAAATATAATGCATTTTAAAGTTATTCAATGGTTCAACCTCGACCAACCCAATTAGTCCAATTTTTATCATTTCAAATAGGAATGGCAATGGGGCAGGTCCGGGGGGGGGGGGGGGTATCTCGATACCCATACCCGCCCCATGGCAGGTCGGGTAATTTATCACGGGGCGTGGGTAGGGGCAGGTCGACCCGTTGGGTATGTAATTATGCGAAAAACATTAGAAACATTCGTTATTTTCATTAAAAGACCAAGAAAGAAACCATAATATGATAAAATGTAGTTTAATTATTGAAGAAATTGAGATTTTCACTTATTTACAACTTTATTATAGCTAAAATATAATGTAATAAGAGGAAAATCCTAAGTAATTTGACTAAGATTATATGTAATATAGGCAAGAATGGGGTGGGTCAGGGCACGTCAGGGCGATGAGAGGTACCCATGCCCGCCCCGCCCTGCCTACGGGGTGGGTTTGACCTGCTCCAAAACAGGTCAAACAGGTCGGGTAAATCGGGTCAGGTCGAAATTGCCATCCCTAATTTCAAATATATATTATATAATTATTTGATATCATAATGATCACATTATAGTGTATTTTATAGGGAATCGTTTGGTATTTGTTAGTAAAAAACTAAACAGAACGATATATTTGGTTATTTAAACATTAAAACGATCCTAAACATTTTCAGTTCCTTTTGAATTTTTATGGTTTTATTGTCGCATAAGTGATGTGCAAATGGCGAATTGCTGTCATCTTTTTTCTTTCACTATTTTTTATTTTCAAATGGAAAGTTTAAAAGTAAAGAATAATTAGAATTTGGCATGGGTCGGTCAAACATGTTGAATTTCAAGTTTTGGCCCGTTTTGATCAAGTTTAATTTATAATCACATGGTTCCCTGATACCCGATAAAAATCTCAATCCAAACCAGTTTGGCAGGTGAAGCTGTGTTTACCACCATTTTCTAGGATACGACAACGGCGGTTCCTATCCCAAATCGTGTTATTCGTTCTTAATTTCCTTAGATTTTATCATGGCCTAACAAAAACCAGAAAGCACAATGACGACAAGATGAAAGTTTTATAAAGCAAATTATACATGGCCTAACAAAAACCAGAAAGCACGATTGTGAGATTCTCATTTCCCGAAAACCGACGGGATAGGCAATTTTTTATTCGATTTTCTGGAATTCGGTTCCTATAAAACTTACTTCAACTCATCATATTACCATAAACAATATTGTTTCACAAGGTAACATGTACTTGATTTTGGTTCATAAGGCCGATTTTTGATTCATTGCATCATTCATGTCTCTTTCCTGCTAAAATTCACTATTTTTATCACGAATTTTCCAAAAAGAACTATACAACAATAAGTCATACCTCACCTTCCTCCGGCCAACTGGCCGGGGCCCACACTAGTTCTCTCTATATTGGAATTTTATTGTTTAAAACGTTGATATAGTTGGACATGATTAAAATGATGCTAACCAGCCGCAGTACATTGTTAGTGAGAGAAGGGAAAGATAGAGAGAAGAAAAGCTCTACCCTCTCTCTTTGGATTATGACCGTTGGAGCAAAACCGCTTGAAACAAAGGCGGATTTCAGCCTCGAGCTGCCGAATGGATCCCCCGCCGGCTCGCCTAGCCAGCTCAGCAATAAGAAAAAGGCGATATCAAGCTCGGAATTCTCTGGGCAGTAAGATATGGAAGTCGCCGTAGTCACAGCCAGAGAGTATGTAGAGGGGAATCTATGCGGGGTATACCTCATTAGCGGAAGCTCGGAACAACCGATGATGATAATGAACGGGGGAGGGAGTCTTGCCTCGTACAAGGATTCATTCCTAGGCAATGGGCCACCGATTGAAATCCCGTAAGGGGATGAGCTGATATGGAGGATGACCCGGATTGTCCAACCATCCGCATTAAGAAGAGAACAAATGCAAAAATTATGAATCGGTGACAGAGGGCTATTACTTTCCGATTTCTCGGGAAGAACATACCGTTCGCCTTTGTCCATGGTAGAGTCCAGAAGATGTGGGCAAAGACAGGAGGCATGAAAGTGGGAGATATACGCAATGGATATTTTCAAACGTCTTTTGATTCAGAACTGGATCACGATTGAGCGCTCTATGGAGGGCCATGGACGATTGATGAACACTACATTGCTTCAGAACCTTGGAGACTTGACTTTGATCTAGTTTTCGACACAATCAACTGAACATTGGTCTGGTAAGGCTCCCTTGCCTCCCCCTTGCTTATTTCGATGAAAATATTCTACTGGATATTGGGAATAAGTTAGGAACGGTTGAGAAAATCGATTATAACACTGCAAATGGATTTAGAGGAAACTACGCTCTGATTTGTGTAGAAATCGACTTCAAAAAGAAACTGGTCTCTAAGTAGATCATAAAGTGAAGGGTTAGAAGGGTTGAGTATGAGGGGCTACACACGGTTTGTTTTCTCTGTGGCTGCTATGGACACTTGGAGGAATGCTGCCTTAAGAACCCAACATGTTGCAATGGTAAGGCTGAAGAATGAGTGAAGGAGGATAACAGGCAGAAAGAAAATGTAAAGAACACCACAACCACAGGCTCACAGTTTAGTGTTCTGGAAAAGGAGAGTAAGGAGGAGAATGCACAAATGAATCACCAACAAGAGAATCACACCTTAGTGAAAAAATATATAGAGACCAAGAAGGATGCACCAAGGAGCAGCACATCGACGAGAGTACAAAAAAGAGAAGTGGACAAGTGCACAAGGGAAAGGCTGACAAGAGTCAAGAGCAGAAGGCAAAGAACTCTATTAGAAAAGAGCATAAAAAGGCAACCCTATAAATGAGTAAGCAGAACAACAAAGCTGGCAGCCCACTTAAGAAGACTGATTCATCACCCTGTTTGAATGGATCTAAGAGCAAGAGGCACACTATAGGTGCATCCTCACCACTTGTCAATGTCAAACAACACAGGTCTAAGGGAAGCCAGTCCTCAGTTGGGGCTGACTCAAGGAAGGGAGGAAGTACCAAGAATCAGAATACAGGAGCCAAAGCAAGGACACACCATCATGACATTGACTCGGGACAACGGAGGGAACTTGATTTCGATGCTAGCTTGGAAGGAAACAAGCAGGTGCCAGAAAATGCAATGGTACTATTGGAGACTGCCAATGACAGAACTCTTGAGGTACTGGAGATGGCAATGGCCGTTGACGAATGACAGTGTCGATATTGGTCGATCTGTGACAGATTTTAAAAATCTTTACATGGTTAAAATCATATCCTGGAATTGCAGGGGGGTGCCAAGAACTACAAATTTCATTCTACATGTGAGTTGTATATGACTACCTACAGTCCTGATGTGATGTGCATCCTTGAACCTAGAATCAGTGGAGAGGATGCTAATCCTGTGATCATAAGCCCTGGATATGATTCCTGGGTTGTCTCAGAAGTAGTGGGATGTAGTGGGGGGAATCTGCGTTCTTTGAAAGAACAGTCACCTCAAACTGGAAGCCATCAATAGTCATAAATAGTTTGTCCACCTGAAATGCATCATGGGAGGAAGGGTAAGCTAACATCTTATTGTGGTTCCGCGAGTCTTAATGAGCATGATAGAGGGGAGCCATGGAGAAAGGTGATCGAAATGGAGCAGACCATCAGCACCCCTTGACTCTTGACGGGAGACTTCGACTCAATCACTAAAGCCTCAGGAAAGCAGGGAGGAGCACCCTTCACCTATGCTAAAGTCCGAGCCTTTAACAATTGCATTGAGGAATGTGGTCTTGTCGATTTGGGATTCTTTGGCCCCATGTTTACGTGGTTCACAAGCAACAGGGGGTTAAGGGAAAGACTGGATAAAGCCTTTGTAATCTGGAGTGGCATCAGAAGCTTCCTTTGACGAATGTTTTGCATCTACCGAAGATAAAGTCGGACCACAGGCCCATTCTTACTAGCACTACTTAGGAGACTGGGAAGAAGAGAGTTACAAGGAGATTTCATTTTCTCACACCATGGCTGGAGCACCAAGATTTTCTTCCATTCGTGAAAGACTCCTGAAGAACAGGAAATGACTTCCTTCCTCCCTTAGGTGTGCTGGCTGAGAATCTCATTGTGTGGAACAAGGAGGTTTTCGGGAGTATTTTCAAACGAAAAAGGGAACTGCTGAATCGTCTCAAGTCACTCGAGTTGATCAACGAGAAGTATCCATCCAGCATCTATCTAGCAAGGGAGCAAGCTACTAGGGAAGATCCGGAAGGCACTCTTTGGCAAGAGGAAACACTATGGCTTCATAAAGCAAGAACCAACTAGGTTGACAAAGGCGACAAGAACACCAATTACTTCCACAACTGTACTTTGAGCCAATGGAAACGGAATAAAATCCTTGGGCTGAGGACGATTAGGGAAGATGGGTGACTGATCCAGATGACCTTCAGAAGATGGCAATGAAACATTTTTTCAATCTATTTACCTGTTTGCAGACAATCAGTGGCCATCCCATTCTTCTAACTTTCCACATATTGATGAAGAAAAAATGAGAAGAATGGGAGTGGCTCCTAGTAGTATTGACATAAGAGACATTGTGAGGGAGATGAATGGTCTCAAGGCACCGGGAAAGGATGGTTTCCATGCACTCTTCTTCCATAAGTGTTGGAATCTTATTGGGGGTGATTTCACTAACTTCATTGTTTCCTGTTTCAGCTTTCCTGGCAGAATTCGTCAAGTGAATGAGACCCTTTTGGCCTTACTTCCGAAAGTGGACGCACCCTTGCCTATGAACCATTTCAGACCTATAAGTCTTTGTAATGATGGGTATAAGCTAGTGGAAAAGAGTCTTACTAACAGTCTGAAAAGACTAATGCCCCATCCAGTCTAGCTTTTTACCAAAGAGACATATCACTGACAACATCATCATTTTTGCAGGAATCAGTCCATTCAATGGGGAGGAAAACAGGGAGGAAAGACTCTATGCTCCTCAAAGTGGACCTCGAAAAAGCATATGACAGAATCGGCTGGGGCTTCCTAGAAGAAACCCTTGTGGCTGCTCACCTTCCAACCAACTTCATTAGGATGGTCATGGCATGTGTGACAACAACAAGCTTTCAGGTCCTCTGGAACGTTAGGGAGACTGACAACTTTGTCCCAATTCAAGGCTTAAGACTGGGATGTCCTCTCTCACCCTACTGATTTACTTTGTGTTTAGGAAGACTTAGCCATAGTATCCTCCATGAGGTCAAAGAAGGGAGATGGAAGCCGATGCATTTATCTACTGGAGGCCCTGCTCTTTCCCATTTATTTTTTGCAAATGACCTTGTGTTATTTGATGATGCCAATATTAAGCATGCGGATGTGAATGTGAATTGTCCTGAGTTTTATGAAATGCTTCAGGGGAGTTGGTCAGTAAAGAAAAGTCTAGGATTTTCTTTTTCAAGAATGTGAAAAACTCAACAATGCATGACATCTGTTTGAAACTTGGAATACAAGCCACTAGTGATTTAGGAAGGTATTTGGGAGTCCTTGTTTTGCATGGTAGGTTAACTAGAAACACGTATAAGTAGATTTTGGACAAAAGGAACTAGAAATTGACAGCCTGAAAAGCAAAGACATGTTCCTTTGCAGGCAGAGTCACTCTGGCGAGTGTTGTCCTTAATGCCATACCAACCTATGCTATGCAAAATAATTTTCTCCCTATGTCTGTCTGTGACATGATCGATAGGAAGATTAGAGGATTTATCTGGGGATCACAAGAGGGTAAAAGAAAGGTTCATCTTGTTGGGTGGGAGACTATTTATAAACCCAAAGCTCAATGAGGATTAGGACTCAGATATGCTTGATATCTTAATATGTCTTTTATGATCAAACTTGCCTGGCAAATCTTTGACAATGAGAATGATTTATGGGTCAAGGTTGTGCAGGCAAAGTACTTCAAGCATAAGGAAGGGGTGATTGTTTCAATGAAGAAGTCTAACCATTCTAGCCTCTGGAAGGCCATTGTCAAAAGCTATGCCCCTGATGAAAGAAGCCTCGTGCTGGAGCATTCGTGATGGAAGGAATACAAGCTTTTGGAGAAAGCCTTGGATTGATAATGGAATTGTGCTCGGGGACTACCTTATCCAAGACATCTCTGAGGAGGAGAGCTAAACAAATGTTGCTGACTGGGTTTCTGAGGAAGGGAGTGGAGATGGGATAGGCTAAGTGCATAGATGGGAGAGGACAAGATGATTTGGGGACTGGAAAGGGACGACAGATTTCAACTGAAATCAGCTTACAACCTGGCAGTAAACATCAAAGGCGAGGATGATGAAGCGAGGTGGAAGTCACTTTGGAGATGGAAAGGACCAAACAGAGCAAAACACTTCTTGTGGCTGGCTATGCACGAAAGACTCTTCACCAACAAGGAAAGAGTGAGACGGAAGATAGCTACCTCGAGCTGCTGCAACCACTGCAAATGTGAAGAGGAATCGATTGAGCACATTTTTGAGAAGATGTGGAATAGCAACAACCATTTGGGGAAGATTCAAGGACAAAATTGCCTTTAAGAAACACACTACCACTTTCCAAGAATGGATGTTGCACAACCTAAAAAGCGAGGAAATAGGGTTGATTTTGGCATTGTTTGCAGGATGTTGTAGAAGTAGAGGAGTGAAGAAGTCAAGGAGGGAAGACCCTTGCGGAGCAGGGACTCCAATGCAAAATCAGGCTTGACTCAACATTATTGAACAAGCTAAACAGAGGGACGAGAAGATTACAGCCACACCAGCACCGAAGAGACACCTTCAAATCTCATGGCATCCTCCAACAGAAAGATGGATGCAACTTCGAACAGATGGTTCAGTTCTTCCCACATCTGGACGTGCTGCAGCAGGAGGGCTGATCAGAGACCATGAGGGGAGGTGCCATGAAGCCTTTGTCGGAAACCTGGGGATCTGTTCAATTACAAGTGCGGAGCTGAAAGGAGCCATGGAGGGATTAAAGATTGCGCGAAACAAGGGCCACAAGAAGATTCAGCTGAATATGTACTCTTCCACGGCTATTGCGATTGCTAAGAATTTTGAAGATGACGAGCATCGACATGGGTTAATTGCAAATCAGTTTAACCACTTACTTAGTCTTGAGTAGTAGGTTGTTATTAACCATGTTTTTAGGAAATCAAATTTTGATGTTGATTACTTAGCAGATATGGGTCATGATGTTGATTTTGGCACACATTATTTCAATGTGTGCGACCAAGGACTCAGCCATTAGTTGTTCCACGATATCATGGGAGTTTCCCATGATCGATTTACTAGTAATATGATATAGACACTATGTCGTCTGTCTTTCTACAAAAAAAATTATAAAGCTTCTTTTTTTTCTTCTTCAAGAAACATGATTATAAATCTATTTTTCGAGAAGGCTGTGTTCTCTCCAAAGAAAAATATAATAGGGTCCCCTAATGTACTTTATCTAGTCTCCCTAAATAATTTTTAGATTTTTCCCAACACATATTAACACTTATTTCTCCAGTTTTCTTATGGTTTCACTACATTCACCTAATATTCACAGTCCCACCGTTTAAGCTGGATATTAAGAAAGTGAGAATTGTATGTACATGTTATAATCAGAATACGATGCAGAAATCGTTAACCTCATAAAATTAAAAGAAAGAAAGGGATCTCCTTTCTAAAATTGCACAGTTCTGCACTTCTGCTAGATATGTAGCAACAACGTAACACTACTATTAAACCACATATATCATATCATATCATATCAATGGTTGGGAGTGCATTGTACTATAAATAATATAATAATGCACCCTTTCAAGAACCATAATTAGTAGATAAATAACAACACTTTGTGACCATTGAAAAGAAGTGTGTAACTCAAACTCTGATTCTCTCTAATTTCCAAAAGTTTAATCGGATTGATACATATTAACAAAAATTCCACATACATATTCCAAAACTTTCAAATCAAATAAACGAATCAAATAAGCTCAATAGGTCGTTTCAAAGTTTCAGACAAATAGCCAAATCAGAAAAATACTCGGTATAGTCAACATATAACAGATTCAGATACAGATAACGGATTGTCGTAACTACACCGAACCAACAGATATGTACAGACCACCTCCTCCTCCACGGTGTGTTAGTGCAATGCAATGTATTGAGTAGATATGATGTGTATGATTATTATGCAAATGAAATGTCTCCAGACAAACCGTCGAAAACAAATAACATATACAAATCCAGAGATTGATCGTCTCTAGTGGCTAATACAGACTTTCCAAACATTAATACAAATTATCCCGATACTCAAATCAAATGATTGTCACACTTTCAACTTCAATACAGATCAAATAACTTAAAATCAGGAATTCATATAATCTTATAATCAAATCACATAGAATACTTTGCAGTTCAAACCACGCAGCATGCTTAAAAGGTAAAGATGCATTCAAATGCCTCAAATACCAAATCGAATACAACAAATAGTCAAACCACAATAAATCATTTCAAAAGTCAAATAGTAGTACGATTCAAATAATTTCAAGGTACCAAAGAATTCACTTCAAATAATCAAACAACATCAAAACTTCAAATCACAAACTATATATGCAGAAACACCGAATTTTAGTGTCATTAGTTTCAAACAATACTTACCTCAATCAAGATCAACTTCCAACACTAGGCTCAAATTATCATAATCGAATGAGCATGAACTGAACCTGATACGAGTTATGAATTAATAGGAACTAAAATAATCTCACGACACTAGTTAAGACCCTAGCATTAAATTCATTAATCCTAGAAAACTAACCACTATAACTCACTCATTAAGACACCCACTTGTCTCTTCTCTCCATCAGCATTCCATCCTCGATCTGCGCCACCAGCCCTCAGCCGAAAGATTGACGTAGAGAAATTGCAAACCTCTCTCCCAACTCCTATGTCGATTACTGTCATATCAATCCACCTCGTTGCAGGCCGCCTATCGGTTCTAGTTGTCCGAGATCAAACAAACAACAAAACAACAGCCTCACCGTGTTGATGGTAACGGATTATCGAAACAGAAAGTAGAAATTGACACAAAGATTTACGTGGTATTCTCGTGCAGTATGAACGAGACTAGTCCACGGCCGAAGCTATTGTATTCTCTTATTCAGTTTAGGCTTAACAGTTCTGGTTACAAGTATATATATATATATGGTTACGTCTGCGGTGTACTCACTTTTTTGGGTGCATTCAATGCACTCACTTCATAATTGACATTTTGAGCAGGCGATTCATGTCTAAACAATGTTAATCATCACGTATGATACGACGAACAAGGAACCCCATGAATTGGCACAAAAATTATTCTAAATTTACAATAATTTGATGGAATTATGGTTTATGGATTTAGGGTTAGGGTTAGGGTTCATGATTTGGGGTTTAGGACAAAAGTTCAAAATTGAAGGTTTAAAGCTTAGGGTAATGCATTGATTAGTTGTGATCTTATGCTATATCATCATATTACACTAAACTTGCCAATCAAAATAAAAAATTGATGTCTTAAGGCTACTTTTAGAGTTGGGTGCATTGAATGCACTCATTTTTGTGAGTGCACCGAAGTAGCCACCTATATGGTTACGTCTTCGGTGTATATATATATATGGTTTAGGCTAGCGTACGTCCGGGCGTACGTTAGACTACCGTACGCCCGTTTGAGTTTTGCTATTTAGATCATGAATTAATCGGAGTTTTGGGCATGATACTATACCCTAACCACTAATGGATAAACCCCAGTCCCTAGTTTTCTAACCCAAATCATGAGATTCGTTTAATCTTGAAATGAAAATCAACAATAATTTCCACAAATCAGAACCGTTGATTTTTATTTCAAGATTAAATGAATATTATGCTTTGGGTTAGTGAATTGCGGACTAGGGTTTACCCATTAGGGGTTAGCGTATAATATCATACCCCAAACTCCGGTTAATTCATTGTCTAAATAGCAAAACTCAAATGGCGTACGGTAGGCTAGGGTACGTCCGGGCGTACGCTAGCCTTTGTCATATATATATATATATATAGCCAGTTCTATCGTACCCCGGGTAAATTCCGGGGTATGGCGTACCTTGATGATCTTAACCGTACGTGTGATCTCGACGGCTGAGATTAAATTTTATTAAATGATTTGTTTTTTCGGAATTTATATTAAATAAAATTACAGATCAACTCATAGAATTAGTTTTTCTTTCATTTTAGTCCTCTATGTCCGTGGGTTGGTTAGTTTGATTTGGGTTGGGTTTTTTCAATATTTTGATTGAACCAAATTCAACCACCCCAAAACATAAAGAGTACCTACCCCATCCAACCTACCACCACTTCGTTCCCCCCATCCCGACCCTCTCTTCTCCGCTGCTACACGCCGATACCTTAATGCCCTATCCTCTTCCCCTGTTCCTCCGTCCTCCGCCGCTAGACGCCGCTAGCCCTCTCCCTACCCTTTCTAATCTCCCTTGTCGGCCCCAAATTCATCGCTCACCAACAACTTAGATTCTCCTTGCGGAAGGGATTTCGAATCCTTGCAACCAGAAGAAGAAGGAAGGGTTCTCCTCTGCTCGCTTTTTCTGGCGATTGGCGTTATGGCTTCTCGAACGAGTTGCAGAGACCTTCGTCGAAAGAAAAAGGGGTGACCTCCCCACCGGAGAGTCCTCCCACGACGATACAAATGGTCTTTGATGACTCCGACGCAATTAGCCTCGCTTCCAAGTTCCGTCACTAACAGATCAACGGCGGCGCCTCAATGTTCTATCATTGATGATGTCAAACCTTCCTGGGTCAAGTTCTGCGAATTTTGTTTATCGCACATATTTGTGTTAAAACTAGATATGCCATACCCTCAAAATCAATAATAGGACCATGTTGTATGAGTATGCTATTATGGAAATTTTGGGGATTTATGTGGAGCAGAGAACTGAAGTTTGAATTTGAAAAAAAAAAGAACTGAAATTTGAATTACGCCGAGGAAGAAGACGATCGAAGTGAAGCTTCTGATCGTTTCTCAACCACTCATGAGATGGAATGTGGGCTAACATCATCACACTTATAGTTTCCATAAACTTAGCATACAAAACAAGAAACGTTGGCAAACTTTGTGGTTAAGCTAGTAGTTTACTATTAAGTTTGCTAGAGTAGGTGTAGGGTTCGAATACTAGTTTCAACCATTATATTTAGTTTTTTTATAATTTCATTTGAAATCACTTGTTCATAGTTGATTACCCTCTCCTTGCTAGTCAAGTTTTTGGAAAAAATTTTATTTTTCTATTTAGAATTTTATTTTACAACTATTCATAAATAGTAATTCTACACAACATGTCATTTTTGTCACACACCACCGTTGTGCCCACCTCCACCTTGCAACTTTGCGTTAACCCAAAACTAGTACAAAGGACTAGTACATCCCAAAACAAACCTTTGCTAAACCACGTGAAAGGGCATTTGTAGTGTAGTCTAGTGACTAAGTTTGAAATTCTGCCTTGACAAACTTATAAACGTGAAAGCTCCATGTTCTGAATGGTTCAATATTTTGCCTTGACACTGATGCGTGTAAAATGGATTGGTTGTTATTATAAAAGAGATGCAGTGTTGCTTTAAAAAAATTTGTAGCGTAAACGATTTCATATACTAAGACGCATGTAACATAGTATATAACATTATAGTTGAAAAGTGAGACTTGACATCGATAGAAGTTTTACATTGATAGAAGTTTGTCGGTTGAGGTAGAATGTCTTGTTCCTTATAAATATATTTATATCAGGCACTTTCATGACATCGATACCTATGGCCAAGTCACGATGAGGTTGTGATAGATCAAGGAAGATCTTATGAGATTTTTGTCGGAGATGATCCTATCACGTGGCACAATTGTTCTTTGTCATTCTAGATGATTAGTGAAATTCGCTAGACAGCTAAAGTACCATAGGTTGTTTTGAGATCCTAATTATTTGTTCACTATCGATTCGGATTATTTGTTGTCTAAATAATCCGATCGATTGATTAAAAAGGCCTCGTATTTTTTGGCCATTAAAAAGGCCTCATGTGAATTCGAACATGCCTTTTGTACCAGGCCCAATAAGGCCCTTAGCAATAGCAGATCGGCGGCACAAACGCCTTTTCGCATTATTTGTATTCTCCCAAGTCCCAACACAGATCAATTATGGCAAAGTTGAACAACTGAAAGGCTAGCCTACAAAATCAAGCAATCGATCCATATCCCTGCTTTTTCTTCCCCCCATGCGCAGGCTTCTCTGTTTTCCTTGAGAAAGAAAACTTAACCGCCCTCCTCCTTCCTTCGCTTCCGCCTCCCTTGCATGCAAGCCTCCCCCTCCGCCTCCGCCTCCGCCAGTCAATCCACCGCTGGTCGGCGGTCGCTCAATACCGGTCTCCACCTCCGAGCCACCATCGTCGCCTGCCACCGCCGCCGCTGATTCGCTCGAGGGGTTGTGGGAAGAAGAGCGGCAGAAAGTTCCCAGGACGAAAGGCAGGAGAAAGTTAGGGAGAGAGCAGCAAGGGTAGGGTTGTCGTCTGTTGACAGAAGAGCAGGCGAAGGAAAATCCTGTGGAAAAAAGGAATTCCAATCGGCGTCTTCCTTCCTTCCCGGACTAACAACGAGTTGCCGCCGACCACGTTTCAACCGCCGCAGGTACATTTTTGTAAATGCTTTTTAACTATTTGGTACGGTGGATTAGAGTATCTGACGTAGTGTGTTGTTATACTCGTAGGTGTAATTTTCTTACAATGGATCGTGTATCTCAATGGTACCCGTAAGTATTGTTTACCAACTAATCCTTAGACTGTCTACTCCGCTTCCTTTTCGTATGGTCAGACATTAGTAACGGTTTTATTTGTAGGGATTTTATGGTTGAGCCTGGTTTCGTTGCAAAGCTGCGGTATGAGGAAGCAGCTTCTATGTCTGAATTTACGGAATCACTCGGTCTTATATTGTTGCAAGAGAATGGTGACGTTGAGGTTATTGAAATAAATTTTTTTTGTCATTCATCATTCTCGCTCTCGTTTGCACTTTTTCTATTTGTTAATGCTTGTTAATTTTTTTTTGAAAATCCATTTGTTGTTTTAAACACCAGGGCACTTCTTACCTCTTCTCTGGACGTGTCACCGAGGTCAGGACATCATGGCGTGCTGCATCTAGAGTTCATTTGATCCACTTAGTTATTGAGGATGACTATTTCGATGTTGAGGTTGTTTTCCCATCGGCAAACTTACGGAAAATCCTTTAAGATGTAGTAAGTGATGAAGACATGGCCAATGCCGATTTCGTTACCCTTGTCAACTTGCTTGGTAGAAACTCTTATGAGTTTATGGTCACATTGGGTCCTTGGAACCATGGGTATTTTGAGCTGTTATTGGGCAAACTATTCTTTCCTCGTGGAAACTGAAGACCATTACAGCAATGTCAATAGAAATCTACTAAATTTGCTTAGTGTCGGCCTTAATGCCATTTCTCTTGTTATCCAAGTGTACTAAGTGTGTGAACACAATGTTATTTTGTACGGGTCCTGCCCTTTTTATTGAATTGTTGCTTCCTTATGGGTTGTTTGTTGCTTCATACTACACTACATGCCACAAACAATCAAAAATTAGTATTCGTGATTCATAAGAACGAGCGAACTTGAAAATTAATAACAAGAGCGAACTTGAAAATAAAAATACGAAGGTGCTTAAATATAAACATCTATCAATAGGAACGAATGATTGCAAAAAATGTCAAAATATATACATAGCTAGCTAGGATCGTTAGTTTTACAAGCTGAACAATATAGTCCAACGTAGGAAGCAACAATTCTACCACATAGCTTGAAAATAAACATCACACTTCACTACAGCTATATAATAATGGCTGGTTTTCATGAACAAAATAAGTCCAGAAGACTTTCAATAAGTGATTAATTGACTTGGGATGCTAGTTTGGTTGCCTTCTGGCCCAATGGTTGCTGCTCTTGGCCCTCAAATGTACACAATATGTAGAGCTCGTTAATCAACTTGGACAAATAGGTTTTTGTTGGTTAAGTGGCAAGCAAATTGTTTGCGTGATTCATATTAATAAGCGTACACAATTGAACAAAGAATGTTGATTGTAGTCCAGCGGATGGAAGTTTGCAATGCCAATTTATGTCTTGGGTTCGACACCCATCAGAAGCATTTCAGTTTTGATTTTAAGTTATTACTACTGGGAATAAGCCCGCGCTTCGCTGTGGGATGATTCATATTAATAAGCGTACACAATTGAACAAAGAATGTTGATTGCAGTCCAGCGGATGGCAGTTTGGAAGCCTAATTTTTGGCTTGGGTTCGAAACCCATCAGCAGCATTTCATTTTTGGTTTTAAGTTATTCCCCTTGCAACTTATTTCATTAAGGACATCTGCATATCAATATTGTCTAACACTGAATATAGGTACTTCCCTCAAAAAAAAAAAAAAAACACTGAATATAGGTACATATGCAAAAGTATTTCCCAAAATGTGTCCTAAGCATTCACAATAGATTCACAGTTTGACTGAACTACCTGATTAAGCCAGGTGGTAGTTGTTAAATGACAAAAGGCTAGACCAAAAGTGTTGTCAATTATGTCAGGGCTTAGGTAGAAACAGCAAAAGGCGGTCAATCAGTAGCAGTTTTCCTGATTCAAAATGTAGCTGGTCGAAGTTGATGTTCAATCGTCGAAAGCACAAGGATCCCAAAGTGTGGCAACCCTGATGTGCGGCACGGTGCTCTGACCTGGGTTTGGCCATGCAATGTACAGTTCTGCTGCGAAGGTCTTCTTGCAGTTTTTCTTGATGATGTCTTTTATTTCATCTTCGTTCAGTTTGAGATACTTTGCCGGCATCATGCAGAGTATTGACAGAGCTGCCTCGTGGTTGAGTACAACATCGGCCTCGGATGATTCAGATTTGCACCTTGCCTCGATGTGGTAATGTAGTCTGGTCATAATAGAAGCTCGTTAGCTTTGTTGAGAATAATGCAAGCGTTCCTTGCCAAAAGTGCAAACCGGTCAATTTAAATATTTAATCTCACCTTGGCGTTTCCCGAGTGGTTCTGCAAGCATCTATTTGGCATAGGACATGAGTGAACTTGATTATGGTTCGGTAGAGGGTCTGAAATATAAAAATTGTTTTTGCCAGATTAGAGTGCACGGCAATAGCAAGTGAAACATATTTGAATGTTGGGATTTTTCAAAGCATCATAATATACCTCACGATTTTGTGGTATTGAACTCAAGTCTTCTTTTATCTGAGCAAGTGTTCTTCTTGGGGGGCGAGGGTAGCGTAAGTATCCCATCCTTTCAGCTGTTCCATAGATTATGTACTTGATCGGTTTGCGGCATGGCAGAAACCTGAGTTTTGCAAATAGATGTCTATGTTAGGCTAAGTTGTTGCAATGAAAGCATATTTGAAGTGAACAAATTGTCTTAGAGATTGTTAGGAAATCAATACCTGTTCATGACTCTTTCAGTGGTCTCATTGTATGAACTGATAATCAGACGACTGGCTTGTGTCGATTCCATCTCATATATACCATCATCGTTGCATGCATCGGGCACGGAGACTACCGATGTAACTGTGGTTATCAGCGGGAGGTGCGACTCTACATCTGCTGCTTGTTGGAGGTAACCAGCGACATCGTAGCCACAGTACTTCACAACAGCCTTGTTCCCACTGTTTTGCAAATGCAAACAAAATATAAATTATTCGATGTCGAAAGTTTTAACGATCTAAGGTACATAGTTTAGTATACCTGTAGTCTTCAATAACCAGATGGAAATCAAGCATGCCATCTTAGAGGGCATTTGGTACTGTGATTCGCCGTACGCAGCCTGTGACGTCTGTAATTGCATAGATTTTATGGGATTTTTAGTGTGTGTTGGTCGTGAAAGTGATGTACATTGCTTTACCTGCGTGGCAGTGGAAACTTTCAAACTTTGCAGGGACCATTGAGAAATGAGAGTTCATGAATGAGTCGAGGGGAAACTTAGGATTGTTCTGGTCTTCTTCGATGTTGTCAATCAGTTGCTCAGAGTTCATGAGCAGCCGCAGTTCTCCTGGGACAATGCGTTTGTTCTTACTCGAGGGGATTGTAACGATAATGCTTAGGCGATACAGATGACCAACTTTGATCCTCTCCATCACGTCATCAATGTCCTTTTCATATGCCAGAGCTTCAATAACTCGTTTCTGCGGGATTAGCAGGTGTAAAAGAATGTTATAGATAACCAGCTGGTGTTTTTTTGCTGGGAAATCGTATACAAACCTTTTTGTCCATCCAGAGCATGCGCAATGCTGGCGTTTTCCAAACCTCTCCGTCAGTGACTTCTGTCCACGTTTTTAGAAGCCGAGCTATCACAGTACGGTTGTTGGTTCCCAACCGCAAACCTCGAAACGTCATCGAAGCACAAATGGGGTCTACAAATAGAGACAAGAAACACACTAAGTGGAGCCACCATTTATTGTAAGGTTTTGCGAATCAATCGAATCCAGTACCAATTTAGACCTACAGAAACACAAACATCGAACCTTGGGGATCGGTGGGGTCCTCGTAATCCCGCGAGGCGACTGGGTTGTCTCGGCGGAAAACTGCCATAGTTCGTTGGTCCGCTGCGATCGTAGTAATCTTTATTAGAGAAATATGATGTTTTCTACTGAATGGCGTGCTTAGGACCAGATAGTGACATACCTTGGCGCTAGGGTTTTCACCGTGGTCGAAAGGGGCAGTTTTTACCGCCGATGCCAGCGAAGATCTGGAACGAGGTTTGTGTTGTCGAGGGAGGCAAGAGCAGGGCTTAAGTAAATTGAATGCGGCCTAAAAAAGACAGGCCGGAAGGCTGATTTGGGCCTTCTGGCCCAATGGTTGCTGCTTTTGGCCACAAATGTACATACCTGTTATTCAAAGGTTTCATCTTCGGTTTAAACCAACAGGCAATCTCCAAATACGACTGCCTATACGATACATCTAAATACACAATCCAATGACAACAATTTCGGCTTGGCTAATTTCTTTGGAGTGACATGATAATACACCATCTACTTGTCAATTTTCCGGTTTATTAATTTCTGTTTACTTTTCAATTGACATCGATAGCCAAAAGTAACCGGCAAACCTTCACGTACCTACTAATGTACTACGCGAAGGACATACTTACAAGCAAAAACCCTAAACCCTGAACCCTAAACCCTAGACCCTAAAACCCTAAAACCCTAAAACCTAAACCCTGAACCCTGAACCCTGAACCCTAAACCCTAAACCCTAAACCCTAGACCCTAAACCTTGAACCCTGAACCCTAGACCCTAAACCCTGAACCATAAACCCTAAACCCTGAACCCTGAACCCTAGACCCTAAAACCTGAACCCTGAACCCTAAACCCTAAAATCCTAAACCCTGAACCCTGAACCCTGAACCCTAGACCCTGAAACCTGAACCCTAAACCCTAAACCCTAAACCCTGAACCCTGGACCCTGAACTCTAAACCCTAAACTCTGAACCCTAAACCCTAAACCCTAATAAAATCATGTTTGCCTTTTTACCTCTAGAGTGAACTTCTTGTTGTTATCCAACTCCACCAAGCAAACGACCCCTTAGTAATGACTAATTAGGATGAAATGAGTTGTTTGCTAGCTCGAGCCAGAATTTTGATAGAAATTATGAGCCCAAACTCAATAAATGAGTTGTGTCGTGTTCGGATCGTATTAGCTCGTTCATAAAAGAGCCGAGAGTGAGTTCGGCTTGGCTCATTAAAATGGACCATGTTTCTTTGGAGTGACATGATAATACACCATCAACTTGTCAATTTTCCGGTTTATTAATTTTTGTTTACTTTTCACTTGACTTCTATAGCCAAAAGTAACCGGCAAACCTTCAATTTTCACTTGACTTCAATTTTCCTGGTCTAGGTCTCTGAGTGGAGTTGCGGGTGACGATGGTATTCCAGGCTTTTCCCGGCGGCAGCGGCGGCATGGCAAGGTTGCAATGGCAGCTAGGGTTTAGATTTGTCTACTTTGGGCTCTCTGTGTTATGTGTGGCACTTGGGCTTTTCGGGTGGGCTTTTGAATTGCTTATCTGTATTGTAACAATTTGTAAGAGCCGGACCGGACCGGTGAACCGGACCGGGAAAACCGCCAACCGCCAACAAAAGCGGTCCGGTCTCTGTACTTAAGCGGCCTTTGCTGGGCCGAACGCTTTTTAGCCATCCCATAGTGAAACCGCAGAACCGGGACGGCCCTATTGGTCCAACGGTCTGCTACTAATAAAAGAAAATCATAGTACTACTATTATTGAAGCCAACGCCGACCTACACAAACAAGCAACCCTAATAAAGTTAGCTCTAACGCTGCAGTTGCTTTCCTGACTCCTACTGCTCTTCAACTTTTCTTTAACACGGAACCGCCATCGCCTCTCTCTCTGTCTCTCTCTCTGATTGATGACATGCAATGATTCAGGTACTATTCAGTTGATGGGGTATCCCACTTGAGCAGATTGGATGTGTCTCAATAAAGTAACGAGGGAACCAAGGTAGTTTATCGGGACTGCCATTCCCATTCCTGAGAAGTTTAGCAGAACAGTTTTTTTTTTTGGAGAAACCGCAGAACAGTCTTTTCCCATTCCCTTCATTCCCTTTCTCTTTGGGGTATAAATGAACAGAGTCTTTTCCCATTCCCTTTCTCAAAATCACCCCGCTTTTTCTACCAAAAAAAAAAATCACCCCGCTTCCATCCGTGTCTTCACCTGCAATTCTGCAAGAAACCCTCGATGTCGAACCCATCTTCTTTGTGGGTCGCCCAATTCAATCCGGGCGACCGGGTCAAGATCAGCCCCCGCGATGTAGGGTTCCGCGGCTCCTGGTACGCCGGCACCGTCGTCCGCCGCGAGGCGAAGAACACCAATCGTTACGTAGTCGAGTACGACCAGCTCTACGCGGACGAATCTGGGGAGAAGCTGCTGCAAGAAACCCTCGATTGGATCCAATTGCGTCCGCCGCCGCCTCCCGAGAAGAAGAAGGTCCAGTTCAAGTTCGAAGAAGAAGTGGAGGCCTTCTACAGCGACGGCTGGTGGGAAGGGGCTATTATTGCGGAGCACTCCGGCGGGAAATTCGCGGTGTTCCTCAGAGGCTTTGAGGAGCAGATTGTGTTTGAAGAGAAAGATTTGAGGTTGCCTGTTCAGTGGGTTAAAGGGAAGTGGGAGCCGCGATTCGAACAGGTTCAGCGGGAGAAAGAGGTGAGCTAATTCGATTTTATGACTTTTCCTGCTCCGTTGCTTGGTATAACAATTTTAGGGAATTTTGAATCTCGATCTAGTTAGGTTGAGGAAAGTAGAGAATGTTCGGTATTAGCGGAATTGTGGTGGAAAATAGGATAAAAACAAAGGAAACAATTGGTGTTTAATCACTCTTTTTATAAATCACTCAAACAAACAAGGCCTTAATTTTTGGCTCTTGTTGCTTACAAACACATAGATACAGAGACTTCTTTCTTTCTTTTATGTCTCTTCCCCATTGCACTATGACACACCCCATGCATACATATATAATACACAATTGAAGAAGAAAGAAACTAATAGAATGACCCCATATACTCAATGCAAGTGAGCCCTCTTCCATCATCATCTTCTCTTCCACGATACAACACAACACATGCATGAGTTAATACCAAATCCAATCATGTTCTCATGCATTGATATAGCCTTATCAATTTTGTCTTCAACTTCCAATCCACTTGCTGCAACTTGCTTGAATTATTTTGATGATGTCTCTTACATGTGCTCTTATTCTTCACGTCAACATTGGGGTAGATATTGATAATTGATCAATCAATAATATTAGGCCTACCATGTGAAGTGTTTTGGGGTAAATTTATTGCAAATTACCTTTTAACAGAGAATTGGGTGATCAGAGATGGCATTTGTTCTTTTTCACAATGTCTCAACCTCGTTGAATCGCTTCATAAACATGCAGATGTGGCTAAACTCAAATTGTTCCAAGGAAGTGATGAAGTTCACTCAAGGAATGCAAGTCGAGGTGCTAACTGACGAAGACGGTTTGAAAGGTGCTTGGTTTGCTGCAACAATTATTGAACCTTCGGGTGAAGACAAGTACCTTATTGAGTACAAAACCCTGAGGAATGATGATGATACTGAGTTTCTCAGAGAAGACATTCGTGCTTGCAACATAAGGCCTTGTCCGCCGGAGATCATTGTTGTGGATGGATTCAAGGTGTGGGATGAAGTAGATGCTTACTACAACGAGGGCTGGTGGGTTGGCGTGATTGCAAAGGTCTTGATCAACTCCAATTACGTGGTTAACTTTATAGAGTATGATGAGAAGATAACGTTCAATCAGGCTGATTTGAGGCCACATCAGGACTGGTTAAACGACAAATGGGTTGTTCCTTCAGATGTCTGAATTTTATGCTCTCAATTCTAAAAACACTACTAGCCTTTGTTCTTGCATGTGGTCTTTCTCTTTCGGTGGTGTCTGTTACCGTTGTGCATCTGATGGTGGGTGTCGGTGGTGGGGTTTGGTGGTGTTTTTTTTTTCTTGCTTCTTTTTTTTTGGGTCTGTTGTTTTTGGTGGCTTCAGGTTCTCTTAGACTAGCCTACAATCCTTCCTGGATTTTGGTCCAAACTCTCTATCACATTCCTATTTTGTAATGAAATCTGTCTGCCACAACTACTTATTTTATTCTTCTTTGCTCAACTCACAATTGTAATCATGTGGACCTTAAATTTGGAGGCTGATTTGGGCTATAATAAGGATTAAGCCCAACGAAGCAAATTAATGGATAATCTCCAACTTAATGCTAACAAATTAATGACTAATCTTCCAAAAAAATTTGATAGACCCCGTATTAAATCGACATCTTTTAATTAAACACTTTAACCAAAAATAGTTTACCGATCAAGAACACAAAGTTATCATGCCCTCTATTCCCTCACCACACGTTGGAGAGCCAAGCAAAGGTATAATTGTCGTTTCAAGTAATTAATCATTTGCTAGTGGTTTGTATTATTTGTTTCTTTTACATACCACCCAAGAGATCCAAGTGCACTCCCATGGCAAACCCACGTGGAAAGTAATGAGGCAACTATGTATTTCCACCCCATTTTTCCTCTCATGGTCGGGTATAGACCAAACTAGTAACAAGCTGAGTCACCCTAGTTGACCACCCATGGAGAGTTTCTCCAATGACATGCACGTAGCAAAGGAAGTGATGGTTGACTTACATTTAGTTTCTTTGCTTGACAAACATAAATAAGGCCCTCCAATCTTTCCCTGTAGACACGTTGACATGAGGTGGACGATTACAATCAAAATGAGTTTCTTCAGAAACTCAAACTAGATGAGCAAACACATGAGCTTGGGACCACAACAAAGCATACAAATCCTCCTTCAACATATCCGAACAAACTAGAGAATCCTGTCGCATCGTATGTGTCTGACGCATACGAGTCGTTTCCAAGAGTGAACTTCTTGTTGTTATCCTACTCCACCAAGCAAACGACCCCTTAGTAATGACTAATTAGGATGAAATGAGTTGTTTGCTAGATCGAGCCAAAATTTTGATCGAAATTTTGTCAAATTTCCGGTTTATTAATTTCTGTTTACTTTTCACTTGACTTCTATAGCCAAAAGTAACCGGCAAACGACCCCTTAGTAATGACTAATTAGCGTGAATCTTAGAGCCATTATTGGTACTTTCTTATGATTTAGGGTTCTGACATTTTAATTTTGTGGGTCTAATTATCGTAGAGGAAGAGGAAAGGGTCCCCGATTTGGATCTCTAGCCTGCCTGCTCCCGCGGTGAAATCGCCAGCTCAAGACGTTCCGTCTCTTATCTGGTCCCGTCCCAAAATCAAAATCCATCGAAGTCCATAGGGTTAATAAAAGCACAACGATCACCAGCCCAGCAATCCATTCTTAAAATACCTCTGATTCCAATTTAAAAGAGTTACTTAAAAAATAATGTAAGGGCCGGCCCATTTAGTCACGTTTGGATCAATGCTTATCACGTCACATCTACTATGAGTAATTTGTTCAAAGTAACATAACTAAATTAAATTCATATGTTACATCAAGTACCATCTCAAAAGGATAATAAAGTTACAAAAGATATTAGCGTTCACATATCCATTACGCTAATAGATCATTAGAAATTACAGAAAGGTGGAGCATTACTAACATTAATCCTATCATATTAATAATACCCAATGCTACTTAGTTATCTAAAGCCGGGAACAACTTAACCAAAAAAAGATCAGAAAAATGCTCCACGTCGTTCCAAGGACCGAATGTAACCAAGACTTTATATGCCTTCTCACCAATCATATTCAGTAGTGTAACATACTCCGCATTTTCAATCTCAGAAGGACTGGCAACAGAAGACATTGTTCTTCGTAAGTAAGCTGATGGGAACACGACCTCAACATCAGACAAGTCATCTTCAATGGTCAAGTGAATCAAATATATGTTCGATGCCTCAGACCAAGATCTCCTCAACTCTGTTACAATGCCAGACAAAATGTACGACTTCCCCTGAAATAATCCAAAACATAAAGAGGCGAAAATAATACGAAATCAGATGCAAATTATTGAGATAAGAGATAGATATGGATAGATAAAACAACATGTTATCTTAGTCACCTGATTACCACCATTCATTTGCATTGGGATAAGGTCTATAGTATCCACGGTGTCCCAAATTACTGCGGCAGTTTGATAGTTTAGATTCATAACGAAATCGTCTCCCATGGTAAAAGACCTATAATTTAGATTTTTAGCAATATTAGCAACTATACCGACAAAGGTTAGAGTTCTTACACTAATCAACTAATCATGTAAAACAGAATATAAACAAACTATAGGAAAGCAAGACATGACTCTGTCAATCCTTTAATGGATTTTTCAATTGGACCTATATTTTACTTCTTTTGACTTATTCTTTGTTGATTCTTACATGGAATTTTTCAACTGGACTCTACTACGTTTTATACAAACAATATATAATGTTTTGTTTCTATACAACACACACTACGTAATCAGATCCAAGTTAAATAATTTTGAAATATATATCCTCAACTATGGATCAATGCTATGCTAAAATCGAAGCAATAACTATTAATCATGTCTCTAAATTGAATAGGCAAACTACATTGTATTAGAAAGCATGCATTCTAACTCACCGGTGGAGCTCGCAAGTATTTTCTGGGAGTCTCTTCCTCAAAAACTTTCTGAATGCTAAGATTTTAGTAGATCGGGAGAAAGCAAAGTTGAAGGATAGCCGGCGACTGTACTTTATGAGTGTGCTGGAAAAAATTGTCGACGCTGTTGATGAGAGGAAAGAACAGATTTTTATAAGGTAGGGTTTTAGAAATTACCTCCTGGAGATGGCGAAATGGGTTCAATGTCTGTCAGGCAGAGAGGAGGACAGCAACATGCATCCATGCAATGGATTTGTTCTCCATTTGGTTTGTTCGTCGGAAAGTGAACAGAGTAGTGGAAGCCGGATGGGAAGAATGGAGTTGAAAGGTCTTCGGGGGTTTTTTACGCGGTAGCGTTGTAGAAAGTACCTCCTGGAAATGCCGAGATGGAACTGATGTCGGTCAGGTAGAGAGAAGGAATTGAAAATACGTTCATGCAATGGATTTGTTGTGAATTTGCTTTCTTCGTCGGATAGTGAACAGAGCAGTGGAAGCCGAAAGGGAAGAAGGAAGTTGAAACGTCTTCTGGGTGAGGGGGGAGGGGTTTGTTTTTGTTTTGTTTTTGTTTGATCCAAATGTGACTGAAGAGGGCTTTCCAGTTTGCAATAAATGGCCGGTTGGTGATCCTTTATAATGGGCTAAATGAATAAATGTTGACGGGCCGATAAGACAAGTCCGCTAATGGGCCTGGTGAGAAAAGCCTAAGGGGTCGTTTGGATGAGACATTGTGATGGATCAATTGTACCCAATTGACTCATTTTGAGTCAATTGGGCCTAATTGACCCATTTGGCAATCCAAAACTTGAATGGAGCAATTGGGGCTGGGGAAATCTGCTTTGACGCGTTTTTTGGCCAATCCTTCCAATTGTGACCCTCGTGCCTTTTCCCTTCCTCTCTCTTCTACTTCAACGACACCCTTCTTCATCTTCTCCTCTTCTCTTTCCCATCTTTCACTGCAGGCGATCTACAACGGCGTTCACAAAATCGCCAGTCTTCTCTTCATAACGAGAATCTTCATGCATCATCCCAAGCGAGTCTCCAAGCGCGATGTCCGCCGTGAAGAGATGACTCATCGCCGGCAAAGGGAAGTTTCTCCAACGCCGTTGAGTTGGCTTTCTGGGCTTTTGAAGTGGAGCTCCCGAGCGTTATCAATCTCTTCTTCCTCATGACTGGTCTGACTTCCGGCAACGAGTCAATTGGCTAGCCTTCTCGTCAATTTTTCAATTTGTTTCAGATTAAGTCTTCTTCCTCATCTGGGTATCAATCCCTTATTCCCAAAATAAAAACAGAGGCCACAACAGCAATAATTGGATTCAATAGTGACTGGGTTGATAAGCGAGCAAAACAGAATACATTGATTCAGATTGATGTCCCAAATGTGCACAGATTCTGATGTCTATCGGGCGTTTTTGCTTATGTCCAGTAGTGTTTTTCATGGCAGCAAACTTGTCGAGGAGCTTATAGGACCTCTCTTTCACTCGTGGATTTCTTGCAATTGTTTCTTTTGGTTTGCAGCTTTACCAAACAAGACAATTTCACACAAATTCCTCATACAAATGACTCATCTTTTAAAATGAGTCAATTGGCTCAAATTGCTTCATTCCTCAATTGCTCCATCCAAACGACCCCTAAGTAAATATTTGTAACTGCCTTTCTTGGTTTGCTAGGTCTTAATGAAAACAAGAATAATGAACTGAACACAAAAATAATCTGGACCAGCAAAAGTAGAGGCATACATTGTTGATTGGAAAAGAAGTTTAATGAACCTAAAACATGAACAACCAGGACCAGAAAGTATGAAAATACCCAACCAAACATCATAACGTCCTCCAATCAAAGAACCTAACTCGTCCATAGAGTATCAAACAAATGGCCAGATTCGAAATGTGTCTCCGGTTATTAGAATCCATGCCAATCTTTTCAACTAGCCTTCTTGCTGCTCCTCAGGCCTTCCCTTCTAGTACATGGCTTCTTCTGCAACATTGAATATATAAAGTTTAGTTCCAACGAAAATAATTGTTTCCCAAAAGTATTCTAGACATGCACAATGAACTTCTAATATTACAGTTGGTGGATCAGGGATGTCGGTTGTATCAACATCCTCTTCAGTATCCTCCTCTGATAACTCTGGACAAGTTCTGGCATTATGAGTATCCTTCCCACATTTACTGCAATGTTTTGGTTTTCTGCCAATGTGTGGTGCTTGCTGGTCAGCTCCGTTGTTGGCGACGTTTTCACTATTTGGTTCTTCATTAGTTTCAGTATCAGTAGGTTCTGGTATTGTAGGCCTCACATAATCAGGAGGCTTCTTACAAGTGCTTTTTTTATGACCCAATACGCCACATCTGCTACACATTCGTTGCTCCCCTTTTTTCCTTTTGTTTTCTTGTCCACCCGAACCTTTGTATTTCACAGGATGTGGATCCAAAAGTTTCTCTTTTGCCTTTGGTCTATTGATATCTGGGATCTCAGTATCACCTTCGTTCATCATGTCTAGCGATTCACATATGGATGCAATTCCTGTACGAGCAAGGTTGAAGCTTTCGCTTGATTTTGCCCCTTTTAACCATAACTGGGAGCTGCTTTGAAGAAGCCCATATCTGAAAACCACATTCAATATTATTCTATTAAAACGTCACGAAAAAGTGAAAGCTTATGTTCTAAAACGGGTCAACGCCCTCTGGTACCACCTTAGTATTTAATAAACACATCTGAACTGCTTTCTTAAACACAGTAACACACAATTTCTAGCTTTATACAGTAACTACAAACCTGAATGTGAATAGTCTAGCCTCGTCCATATTGTGTGGTTGTTGTAAGCTATCAAGTGTCTTCGGCTTCTTTGACCACCTTAACTTTACCAACCGTTCTGGAAGTTCCAGCATACCCTCTTCTTTCAGTAGATGAACCATATGAGCGCATGGTATTCCCATATAGTGGTAATAGTTACAACTATACTCCATAGCGAAGGGCTCAATTGTGTATGTGACCTGAAAAACCTTTTGTTTACCTGACATTGTCACTCTGTAAATGCGTTGGTTTTCCGATATCTCTGAATCCATCCTTACACAAGCTCCCGACTTTTCAACCTCATCTCTGAATTTGAAAAAGGCTTCTTTTGTGAATAATTTAGACGCACTCTTCTGAAGTGAGACTAATATATTAGACGTTATTGTCCGTTCACGATGGATGGACTCAAAATCAACTTGTTGCTCCATCTCCCTCATATCCCTAGCCCAACGATCAAAATGAATAAAGAACTCAAGTAGATTATGATTGTTTTCGATATACTTGGTAAGCTGAGAGTTGATTCCTTCACATCTAGACGTTGTTGACAAGCCTGCAAAGAACTTTGAGCGCAAGTATGTATACCCCCATTAAGTTCTTTGGTCAAATAGATGTGAAACCCAATTGTTATGCTGCTATGAGCACTCCTCGACCATTGTTTTCCACTTCTCTTCAAATACTGAAGGTTCCCAATCAGCTGACATGAAATGTTTCCATTGTGGCAAGAAGTTAGGATTGTCCCTCACTTTTCTGGCAATAGTTTTGTCTATGTGCCAAGCACATAAACGATGTGTCGCATCGGGGAATACTTGTTGAATTTGCATTGCGCATGGCTTTATCTCCATCTGTAACAACAGTTTTAGGATCTACACCGCCCAACCTTCTCCTCAAGGTATCTAGAACCCATACATAGTTTTCTTCTTTCTCATTTGCCAAAAATGAACATCCAAATATGCAACTGTTGAAGTGGTGGTTCACACCTAAAAAAATAAACAGGTTATTAAAATTACTTCACTAATAAGACAAGAATTACACTGTACCCATAACGAATGGAAGTGATATTGCATTAGGCTCTTTAACGTGTGGTATTAAGTTTCAATGAATAAATTCTTTATACTTTATAGGAATGAAAATATAAGTTACTATGAACCGAAAATAAAAGAATTAGTACCTGAAAAAATGACTAGAGGCATATTGTAGACGTTCTTTTTGTAAGTCGCATCGAAAGCCAATAATTCTCCAAAGCATGCATAATCAGCCACTGAAATACTATCTGCCCAGAACAAGTTAACAAGCCTGTCTTCATCGTCTTTTTTTAGCTCAATTACGAACTGTTCATCCGCACTTAGTTTCGCCTGTAGGTAAGCTAGTGCTGTCGCAGCATCACCATCACTAATCTGTTCCTTCCGATCTTTGTCCACGTAATTATACGCATCTTTCCTCGTGAACCCCATCTTGCTATAGCCTCCTGCCTCTGCAACCGCTAGTGAAACAATCTGTGATGTTTTCATTCCTGCTGCTCTCCGGAAATTGATTGTTGCTTTAACTGCATCACTCAACTGTCGATTCCCTTTCATGTAGTGTCGGTATATTTTTGGAACCGTTACGTGAGAGTGCACGTTATGAAAGGTATCCACAAACCACTTCCCATCTGACTTGTCTAGTCGTACACGAATCCTAGCTTTGCAGTCAAATCTCGTCTCTCCTTTTGGTTCCCTCTTTCGTTCACCCTTTCGGTCGCCCTTTGTTCCTTGACCAGAACATACAAACCGACGCCATATCATGACCTTGTCTTTATCTCGGCCAATATCTTCTTTCC
The DNA here is from genome assembly GCA_946122785.1 of Linum tenue. Classification (NCBI taxonomy): domain Eukaryota; kingdom Viridiplantae; phylum Streptophyta; class Magnoliopsida; order Malpighiales; family Linaceae; genus Linum; species Linum tenue. The sequence goes on along the minus strand of CAMGYJ010000004.1, from coordinate 12,128,166 downwards.
TGACGTCAAAGCCGGTGACCAGCCCATAGTTCCTCCAAAAATCATAGGCTTCTTCAGTGTTAGCGAATCTTAGCTTCTCGATATCTTCTTGCTGTAGAAGTAAGAGATCGGCAAGATCATCATCTTCTACCTCTGAACTTTGGTGAACGTTGTGAATAGTTGAACCGTTACTGTTGTTAATATCTTCATTGTTTTCCACTTCGACGATTTCATCGTCTTCCATGATCGTCGCGCTTGTGATTGTCCAAGCCAACTAACCCTAACTAGCCAAAGTAGTACTAAGGAACTAGCCTCTCCGCTGGCGCTTCACTATGAAAAACCTAACGGATGTTGTATATAAGCTGTGAAATTAAATCCTTGTTTTTAACAGAACAATTTGGGTCAAAACATCCATGGGCTGGACTGAATTCGTTTGGCCTATTTAAATAAAACTAGTGGGCCTAAATAACCTCCTTGGTTCGCATAACCAAGCCTGCCGCGGGAAGCCTAGATCTCTCTTAATTTATTGAAAATGGGCCAAACGTGAATTCATAAACTGGCGGAGCCACAACCAACCAAGGAGGTTAAATTGGCATCGTCTTCTTCCCTTCTTCCATCTGCTTTCGTGGTCATGTCTTTTCGAACCTTAAAACCCTAAAATGAAGCCCCCTAATCGGTTTAATGAGGTGGATAAATATAGAAGTTCACACGTAACTAGTTAATTCCTTATTAAGTTCATTTAATGAGGTGGATAAATATAGAAGTTCCCACATATAAAAAAAACTCTAATTGATATCTCACGGGTTTTCCTAATAGACGAGGTTAAACACCCCTCTGGCGCATCTATTAATATGGCCAAACATCTTCCCCAAAACTCATTCAACTAAAAGTAGCGCAGAGGCCCTTTGGTCAACATTGTGTCTGTAACATTATGGGGAAGGAAGTGTAAGTTCTGCAATCCGCTAATGTGTTTTCTTTAACTTTTTAGTCAGCTATTTCGTTGTATTTGTTCTTATATTCCACTCTCTCGTTGCTTTTTTGTACAATTATATTAGGGAGAAGAACAAGATGACGAGCGGCCAGTCTACTGTACGCCTAACGCGTTCTCTAGCCAACTCTATGGTTCGTCCAGGAGCTTTAATAGTAGGTTATTTATACAGAACTTATTCTGACTTGATTGTTCATTATTGTAGGAATTGGAGAACTATGTATCTCCTGCAAAGAAAACAAGAATGCAAGACGTCATCCCCCCACCTACACCCGACTCGAAGGTGATTGTTCTTGATGCTGAACCAGGGCTGGAACATTATGAGCTAGGTGTGCAAAACAAACCCCTTACGCCTCCACAAAAATTGTCAATGAAGGTATGTAATCCTAGTGATGTACATATGCTTCCTTTTCGCCCATTATTTTCGTTGTTTTCCTTCGTTCCTTTCTCCGCCACTTGTAATCCTAGTGAAAACCTCTTCTTATTTCCTCTATTTGTTCGTTCTCCATGATTGAAGGGTACCACAAGGTTTGAGCTCCCTACACCCGTCAACTACAGTGACGAAGAAGTGAGTTTTGCTCACTATATATTTGCAGAAGACCTTCCTCCTGATGAAGCTTTGGTCAAAACAATGATGAAATCATACACCAGGCAGACATTATGGAGCTTATGCCCCGAGTCAAGCGTTGATGCTGATGTAAGTACTTCTGCGAAAAGCCCCTAGTTGACCTGAACGTGCTTAAAGATTTTTAATCATTGGATTTTATTTCTATTGTGTTTTAGGTAATTACAGCGTTAGCATGCCACTTGACCTTGGACGAAGTTAAAAGCGATACTGGTCGTGGAAGAAGAGTGTGCTTTCTGCCTACGGAATTGCAGGTAAGTGTTGCTTTTGCTTTGTAATTCTAATTCAGTTTACACAGGGTTGGTTGTTTATTAAGTAAGATTAGTGTTCAATGATTTAACCTCATTTTCCTACCAGGATATGGTCGTTAATTATGGCATGACATCTGCAAAGGCATTAGAGTTATATGATACAAAATTCCTATCAAAAGCTCGTAACTGTAGAAAGGTTATGACTTCTCCAAAATTCTTCCTTCTCATTTCTGCTTATTTAGTAGCGGTTTTCACAACATATGTGCGCGTGAATTATGCCTGCCCTTCTGCTTAATTTCTTGAATGAATTATGTCGGAAAACTAATTAGTTAATTGGATTGTTTTCTCGTACCTGTGAAGGTTTGTCTTCCCATGAAAGATATGATGAATGATGAAGGCATCCACTGGTATTTAGCTATAATTTTGATGGACCAGAAACAAGTACACATTCTAGATTCATGCCCATCAAAAGAGCGCCAGACAATCCGTAGTAATGCAGTTAACACAATGGTAAAGTTAAAATTTGTGTCATTGAATACATACTTCAATACACGTGTTTGTAATTCAATTATGTGGCATTATATTTTCCAACAAAATTTTGTAATTCATAGGTTACTTTTTGAACGTTGTAGATTGAATTTCTGAACGACTTGTTTGATGCCTTACACAAGGAAGTTCAATCAACATGTGCACCACCACAGATTAAGGAGTTTTCTTTGACCACTCCTGAAGTTCCTACACAACGACACAAGTAAGAATGTATATTTGGTCATAATTTCACTAGAAAAATAAAATATTTGTGTCTTACGTAATGCATCTTTCTAAACAGGAATGATAGTGGGATTTGGGTTTGTGTGTGGATGATGGGATCAACTTGGGATGATGACTATTATATTTGGGTAAGAAATCACCTACTACCTAGGCCCATTTATTTCTACGAGCACATTAAAAAAACTATGTCAACTATTGTATTAATACGTTATATTTTCTGTCCTTACAGCCATGCAATCATTTGAGAAGAATGCAGGTGGCATTGTACCTAGTCAAAGAGCCTACCAATTACATAAGACACAAGGTGCTCAAGAAAGCAAATCAGAATGCGCCTAGGTTTGAAGCTCAGACACTCGAGTACAAAATAGCTTCCCAAGAGAGGAAAGCAGGTTCCCAGAAGAGGCTAATTCAGGAAAGCAGCTTCCCAGAAGAGGCGAATTCAGGGCTCAAGGATATCTAGTCGCATAGTGTGTTCTGCTAAAACATTTTAGCATTTAGTTTTGTTTCTTCCTTTCCAACGAATGCCCTCTTTATGGTAACGATTTAAGGATATCTAGTCGCATAGTGTGTTCTGCTAAAACATTTTAGCATTTTGTTTTGTTTCTTTCTTTTCCAACGAATGCCCTCTTTATGGTAACGATTTAAGGATATCTAGTCGCAAAGTGTGTTCTGTTAAAACATTTTAGCATTTAGTTTTGTTTCTTCCTTTCCAACAAATGCCCTCTTTATGGTAACGATTTAAGGACACGTTTATTATTCAGCCGAATAAACACAAGTACACAGCCAGAGGCTAGTTTACCAAACAGAAATGGAACCGCTACAGTAATCTCACATTGCAGACAGATAGCCAAAATAGCAGCAACAGAAACAGCCACCTCTGAGATTCGCATAAAAACTAATAGAGATAAACTGGCCAGATTACTTGCCTCGGGAAACTTATTCCCATCACGTCTTCACGAAGTAACCCATCGAAATTTGCTGGAGGATCGTCCAACAACCAGCCCAATCAAGTGGACCCTTAAACCATTTTTCAATAAAGATGGAAGAACCCGAAACATGATTAAAAGCATCACTAGTGAAGAATGTGGCTAAAATGAAAGAGGTCACATATCGTCCATTCAAATAATATTTGTCTGAGCTCAACCAAACTTGAGTTGCGCCCCCTATAAATGTAATCACCCTCTTGTTTCTTCATATCTTCTTCAGACAACTTATCAACTGTGCTAAACATGAAACTATCAAGATCGACTTCCTTGTTCCTCGGATCCATTCTGACCTGGAAAAAGAAAACCACCAAACAAGCTCCTCAACAGATCATGTCAAAGACTACTGAAAGAATGGACCAAAAACACACATGATCCTGGAAAGGGACATCTTAAGCACCTAATTCCGATACACATTAACTCGGTTTATCATCAATGCATAAAACCGTCACCACAATTCGTCAAAACCCTTACCTTGTCAAAGTTAACCACGAAGATAGAAGCAGGACTGGGCCTGTCGGGGTCTCTGTTTAGTTCGAACCCCACGGTTTCAGTGTAAAAAAATGTAGGAATAGAAATTTTGGAATACAGACTCCACAGCTGTAGCCTCCACTTCAAACAACAAGACCTCTCTTCCCAAATCAGTCTACAATACACCTCATCCATATCAGAGATCCATCCAAAATCACAGCATTGTAGTTCGAAAATCAATTTCGGCAATTTCAATTCAAAATCCCTTTCTTACCTCCCTAGCAGATCCTGAAGGAACCATGGCCTCTTTCATTGCCTTCTCCAGTGCAATCATCTCCGCCTGCCTAGCTGTTTACACAAGTGAATTACTCATACAAGCAACAATTAGTTTTCATTCAAAGGGATGGGGGTGCTTATGCTTGCACAGCTTGACGCCGAGATTACCTGCGATATTCGGCCAGTTTAGGGTTCAAACAATCGATTGGGAGGAATCATAGGACAGGTGGGAAATATAACAGTCGAGAACGGGAAAACGAAGAAGAATAAGAGGAGGAAACAGAGTGGTTCAATTATCGCTGCCATTTTCTGAGACGGCGGGGATGATTTACAGGAGTAGGGAGGAAGAACAGGGTTATTCCCAATTCGAACAGAAAAATGGAGAAGAGAGAAGGTCCAAGGTCGGGATTTGGAGGAGAGGGGTAGGGCTGCGGGTGGGGCAAGGTAGGTGTCCTTTCTCTTAGGGTGGTTGGATTTTGGGTCAATTCAATAACTAAACAGAACCAACCCGATTTGGTTTACAATGGACTAAAATGAAAGAAAAACTAATTCTATGAGTTGATCTGTAATTTTATTTAATATAAATTCCGAAAAAACAAATCATTTAACGGAATTTAATCTCAGCCGTCGAGATCACACGTACGGTCAAGATCACCCAAGGTACGCCATACCCCGGAATTTACCCGGGTACGATAGAAGCCACCATATATATATATATATATATATATGGTGCCTTCTACGGTACCCCGGGTGAAATCCGAGGTACTACATACCTTGAGTATGAAAACACTATCTAGACCTCGAATTAGCAGAATTTTTGAACATGATACTATACCCTAACCCTTAATGAGTGAACCCTAGGTCATAATTTTCTAAATTATAAACTATAAACCCTGAGATGGTGCATTGATTTTTTTATCTATATTTGGACGAATCATAACCGTCGATTATTGTTTCTAATTAAATTGATCTTGGGGTATAAGATTTAGAGAAATAAGACCTAGATTTTTATCTTTAAGGATAAGAGTATAGTATCATGTCCGAAACATCAGTCAATTCAAGTTCTGGATAGCATTTTCTTACTCAAGGTATGCGGTACCCCGGATTTCACCCTGGGTACCGTAGAACTCCCATATATATATATATATATATAGTGATGATGACTGGTGTACCCCAGGAGTATAGTATACGTCAGGTGATCTAGCCGTTAGATGTAGTTAGATGAGCTCCGACCGATCTCAACGGTCAATTTTTGTTTTTCATTAAATCATACTTCGGGTTGGGGTTTAGAAAATCGGTGCCTGGGGTTTATCCATTAGAGGTTAGGGTATAGTATCATACCCCAAACTCGATTTAATTCATGGTCTAGATAGAGATATCTCACTAGTAGTACCTGACGTACACTAGTTTGACCCATATATATATATGGTGATGACTGGTGTACGTCAGGCGTATAGTATACGTCAGGTAATCTAGCCGTTAGATGTGGTTAGATGAGCTCCGGCCGATCTCAACGGTCAATTTTTGTTTTTCATTAAATCAAACTTCGGGTTATGGTTTAGGAAATCGGTTCCTGGGGTTTATCCATTAGAGGTTAGGGTATAGTATCATACCCCAAACTCGATTTAATTCATGGTCTAGATAGAGATCTCACTAGTAGTACCTGACGTATAGTATATGCCTGACGCACACCAGTATATATATATATATATATATATATATATATATATATATATATAACCCTAGCTACTCTCCATACGCAGCTAAGCCTAACCAATATGTATGGATCAATGGGCCAAAGGCCAAAATCCATACCACTCAACAGCCTTCCCCAAATTGATGAGGATCTCTCATCATCAATTTACGAGAAAGATAGAAATGACGATTGGCCGCGAAGGACTGTGTCAGCAGATCAACAATCTGGTCCACAGAAGTAACATGGAATAGACGCAGAATCCCATCGCGAACCAAGTCCCGTATGTAGTCCAGATGAACCTCAATGTGCTTAGTACGCTCATGAAGCACAGGTTTCGTCGCAATATGTATAGCACTCGTATTATCAACATATAGCTAGCGAGGTAGCGCACAATCAATTCCGAGATCACCAAGTAGTCGACGTTACCAGACAAGCTCCGAAGAGACATCGGACATGGCCCTATACTCAGCCTATGTAGAAGACATCGATACTCGATCCTGCTTTTTACTGCCCCAGGAAATAAAAGAATTACGCAGATGGACACACCACCCTGTCGTAGAGCGATGAGTAACCACACAACCTGCATAGTCGGAATCCGAGAAAGCCTGGAGCACGAGAGAACCAGACGAAGGAAGGAACAAACCCACGTCCTTCGTCCCTTGTATGTAACGCAGAATCCTATGCAGCGCAGCCAAGTGATCGGTACGAGGAGCGGACATAAACTGGCTGACGATCTGAACTGCATAGTAAATATCTGGGCGAGTAGAAGTCAAATAAATAAAACTCCCAACAACACTTATGTAATGCTTCCCTCCATCAGCCAACAAATCACCCGACTCTCGACCGAGTTTGAGGTTAAGCTCCATCGGTGTCATAACCATGGTATAAAGGCTACTTCCAAGAGAGAACAGATAGTCACCATTTTTGCCACCGGGGCAAAAGCCTCATCAAAGTGGATACCATACTCCTGACATAATTCATGGGAAACAACATAGGCCTTATATCGCTCGAAAGTATCATCGGGTAGAAATTTCAGATTATATACCCATCGAGACTCGATCAACTGCACAGAAAGCGGAGGGTGAGACACCAAGTCCCATGTGTGATTAGCGTGAAGAGCGTCAAACTCCTCATCCATCGCACGATCCTAGTGTGGATTCCCCTTAGCCTGAGAATACCGGGTAGGAATGGGGATCGATCTACATTATACGCCATGTGATCCTGGTGGCGGATGGGAGGGACACCACGGGTAGTGCGATTGGAGCGAGGAGGAGCCACGACCAGAGGCGAGGGCGGCAAAGACTCATCCGAGGAAGAGGCACCGGACGTATTATGCTCGACAGCGGGAGGTCAGGAGGTAGCCTAATCATCTGGTTCAGCTCGGGTGGAGTCTTAGTGAGAACATCCCTCCTGGGCATAGAGACTCAATCACCCTCTGCTGTCCGGGGAGAGAGCACTGTAGAAGTTCCCCACTGTGAATGCATCACTGAAGCCATGATGGGGACACTGCCAGAAATATCCCATGTACCGCTCCCATGCATCACGAAGTGACTCGTCTGGCTCTTGGCGGAAGTGAGTGATCTCGCGCTGAATCTCTGTGGTCTTCGATGCCGGATAGTACCTGTGCACGAACTTGTCTGCCAGATCGTCCCAAGAAGTGATGGACAATGGGGGCTGGGTCTCCAACCACCTCTTAGCATTCCCCGCCAGAGAATGGGGAAAGAGGTGAAGATCCGGGACACCGTTCAGCTTGAACCCGTTCGTCAGCTGCAGAAAACGGGAAAGGTGCACCCTTGCTTCCTCATCCTTCAAGCCATGGAACGGGATAGAGGATGTAATAAGCTGAATCCAGCATGGCTTGATCTCGAAGTTGTTCGCTGGAATGGGCGGATAGAGGATGACCGGGCGGATGTCAGCAATCCTTGGAGTGTAGTAGTACTCCAAGGTGGGACCCTGCGGCGGTGCCTGGGGTCTGGGGTCATTCCCCAAGAGCTGATTCTCCGGAGGTGGGTTGTGGTCGCCTTCCATCTCGTACTCGTCCTCGGACTCGCTGCTCAATTGACCGTCTATGCGCTCTACCGTAGCCAGTCTAGCTCGCTGTTGTCTCCTAAGTTGGTGGCAGGTGCGTTCAATCTCTGGATCCAACGGCAGTAAACCTCCCGACTGGCTACGGGTCATGCACTATCTTCACACAATCAAGCAATGCAAACCCGTGAAGGCACAAGTGGGAAAGAATAAACAATCAATGCGAAAATGAAAATGCTAAAGTAACAGAAATCACTTTTCTTCAACAACCTAGCCGTCCCCGGCAACGGCGCCAAAAACTTGACTCACTCCTACTGTCACTCTAGAAAATGGCCAAGTGTAACCACTTCCTAAAGCGTAGTATAGCGGGTTTGGGTTTTAATGTCAATCCGGGTCCTAGATTTGATGACTACTCGGTGAATTCGTATTATCTAGCAATAAAACATTAGTGCAAGTCTAAACTAACAAACAAGCAAAGTAACTAAACGGTTGTTTTCAAGTCAAGAGAGTTCACCCGGATATGGTTCCCCCTAGACTGCAGTTAAGTCGGATTGCAATTTACCAAGTTCAGTTTTCATGAAAATTATACTGCGAAAGGTTCTAAAACAGTCTGAAGTCTCGACTAAAGGTCTCCAGACCCTCTCAATCTGAGTCTTTAGCGGGCGACTAACCTCCACCGGAGTAAACAGATTGAGGCCCTAACGAACCAAACCTCCACTACCGAATTGAATTCGGTACAGAATAGCGAATTTGCTCCTCGACTAAAGTCGCCAATTCACTACCTTCAATTAAGGATACTCTATCAACCTAGGCAGATATTCTCATTCTAGGTCAAAGCAGAAACAACCGGAATTTGATCAAGATTAAAGTCATTCAATCATTCAAACCTCAATCGAATATAATCAATTCATAAACTCTATACTTGGGTTCATACAATCAGACCTAGCATACAAATCTAGGGTTCCCAATACCCAGATGAATGGGGAAACTACTCCATGGAGAGAGAAGCAAAAACAGATTCAGACACGGAAATCATACTGTGAAGATGGATTACTGCTTCTGGACGTTAATCGGCACTTCTCCAAGCTCAAGCCGGGCTCCAATGGTGATGAAGATCAAGCTATGGCACTTGGGAACTCTGGTTCGTCGCTTTCTCTCTCTAGGAATCGCTCTGTCTCTCTAACATCCGAACCTTTGAATGTTGGCCTTCTTCTCCTTTAAATTGGCTGCCTGTCGTGATACCCGGTCGAAATACCCGGTCGGGTATTTTGGGTCTCGACCGGGTATTATTTAAAACGCGCGTTTTGGTCGAGGGAAAATCCCCGGTCTGATCCAATAATCCCCGACCGGGGATTTTACCTTCACGCCCGGGCCCCTCTCTGATTCTCACGGGCGCCCAAAATGATAATACCCGGCCGGGTATTCTTGGTCATGGCCGGGTATTTTCCTCCAGCAGCCCACTTCGTCCCAACTTTGCTCCTTTCGACCCAAAACTCGTTTCTCCGCCTCGATTCCAACACCGGGTCCTGAAATATGACATAAACACACAACCTAGCGTGAAATCGGCTTAAAACACGAGAATCCACATCTCAAACGGCTTCAGAATTGGGGTGAAAACATGTGTAATTATCGGTCTATCAAACTCCCCCACACTTAACCGTTTGCTTGTCCCCAAGCAAACCTAGCTCAAACCAATGCAACTCTCCAGACCTTTATAGAAACAAACAACCCCGATCGTAGGTAGAGGACTTCCTAGATCATTTAGCAGCTTGCGAGGTCAACCGACGCACAAGTCATCTCATAGCTTCTTCGGCGAGAGCACTAGTCTCGAGTCGGCATCATGGCAAATAGTGAACTGAGGACAAATGAATCGTGGATGAAGAGACTCTCAAAAACAAAAGATCATGGACTCACATTTTTCAAGGTGCTCTATTTTCTTCTTGAAGATGGTTGGAACCCCTTTTCATTCTTCTTTTTGCTTGTTTTTCTGTTTTTTTTTTCAAGGGTTCCAACGTGCTTTTCGGAAAACGGGGGCTCCCACCTAGCAAAGGTTTTGCGGGAGCCCGGCTCTTACCGGCCATGCCAGGAGCGGGTGTCTCGAGCCTCGTGCGGGGGAAAGACATGTAAGGGGGCTGGAGGTAGTAGGTGGAAATTGGGAACGGATTCCCGTCTCCCCTTACACACTTTCGCCCTATTCGCACGGGAGACGTTAATTTAAAGCACATTTTCGAGCACCTGTTATTTTCAAAACATGATACAAGAGTCCATGACAGGTAGAGAGTCCACAACCCCACACAATTAAAGGGTCCTAAGATCACTAATTCACTCAATCAACCAACACAATATGAAGAAGAAATGAGACTTCTTAAATGCATCAACATCCTCCATAGTGCTACACTACCTCCCTAGGTTTCACATTACTACAGAGACTGTCAATTCAAAGCATACTGAGCAGGCAATTGCAAGGAACACGTACTTGGAGCCCTCAAATTTTAAAAATTTGGACAGTGGACTAGGCTCCAAGCACACAAACAGATCTAATGGAGTCAAACGATAAACATCCCCCCCCCCCCCCCACACTTAAGATCGACATTGCCCTCAATGAAGAAGAGGGAAGGATAGGGGAACGATGTTACCGGTGTGCACGGACTGCAGGAGACTGGAAATGGACCAGTCGGCATGAAACGGACTGGAGAGAGAACCAGTCAGGTACACAGGCACAGCTAAAAGAAACATGAGAACTCCAACACAATACGTCAGGTCCAATGGTCAGCCCAATATTACATCATCCAAAACAAAAGAAAACAAACCAAAGCCAAAGCTATTGGCAATCCGACCCAAAACAAAAGAAATAAATGAAAACCGTGGTGGGGTTGCCTCCCCACAAGCGCTTCTTTACCGTCTTGTAGCTGGACGCCCATGGTGGATACTCAGAGGGGTGCAGGAACAGGTGCCTCCAAGAGCGGATCCACGTTGCTCTTGAGGTACAGCTTCAAACTGTGGCCATGCACCCGACGGATGCGACCACCAGCATTGGTCAACTCGACCTGGCCATCCGGCAAGATGCAGGCGAGTGAGTACTCGGATGGCCAGGGTGGTCGTGGTGAAGGGGGTGTAACCAGCTCATAGTGGTCTCCACCTTTCTTCCGTGCAGGCTTGGCAACCGGCTGCTTCGGCCGCCACTCCTCCTTGATCTTTTTGTTCGGAGGCGAGGCTGGATGGAGTGGCGGCGAAGGAGTGAGAGGAGGGTCCTGCAAAATGGGAGATGCAGACGGATACACGACAGGCTCGTGTACCCGGTCAGAAATAGCATGCACAGGTGTGACAGCAATCATAGCACAGTGATAGAATTCAGTCACAGAAAAGGTAGCTTGTTCATTTCCAGCACGCAGGATCAGTTTACCATCATGTACATCAATAAGTGCCTTGGCGGTGGCAAGAAATGGTCTACCTAGAATCAAAGTCACATCCACATCCTCATGTATATCAAGAATAACAAAATCAACTGGATATGTGAATGCACCTACATTAACAAGCAGATCCTCTATGATACCCCTAGGATGCACAACGGAACGATCAGCTAGCTGAATGCTCATCCTAGTAGGGCTAAGTTCACCTAGGTCTAGCTTTTTATACAACTTATATGGCATGACATTTATGCTAGCTCCTAGGTCCGCCAAGGACTTGCCTACATGCATGCTGCCAATAGTAAGAGGGATAGTAAAACTCCCTGGGTCCTTGCGCTTTTCGGGCAGCTTGTTCTGCAGGATAGTAGAACACTCCTCGCTCAGCAGCACTATCGATAGATCCTCAAGTTTCTTCTTTATGGTGAGGAGATCTTTCATGAACTTCGCGTACTTGGGCATCTTCGACAGTGCCTCCACAAACGGTATGCTGATGTTGAGCTGCTTCAACATTGCCATAAACTTGGCAAACTCAGTCTCCATCTTGTCTTTGTGTAGGCGAGTGGGGAAGGGAAGCTGGGGTATATGCTCCTTAACCACTGGTTGTAGCTTGGGAGTAGGGGCTTCCTTCTCCACCCGTACTTCTGCAATGTCAGCTGGAAGTGCTGAAGTAGGTAGTGGTTCCTCCTGCCTAGCCGTGGCAGGATCAGCCGATGTGGGCCTGCCACTCCTGGTGAAGATGGCATCCAGCTGCTGGTGCGGCTCGCGAGGGTTGGGGATGGTGGTGGCAGGCAGAGTCCCCGGTGCCCTAGTGTTGTTCTGGCGAGCTATTCCTCCAATCCGGTGTTGGAGGTCTTGCAGTATAGCACCTTGGTTCCTCTGGCCTGCCTCCAGCGAGGTGATGCTCTGGTCTATCCTAGCGAAATTTGCCTGGCTGGTAGTCATGAATGTCGCTAAAATGTTTTTCAGCTCCGTCATCTGATTATCTGGAGCTGGAGCTGCTGCTGGCTCGGCATACTGACGCTGGGGCTGCTGGAATAGCTGCCCCTGCCTAGGCTGGTAAGGCGGTTGCGGTGGAACTGGCCCCTGTCTGGCCTGGAAAGGCTGCCTCTGCTGAAAACCACCTGCTGGCTCTGGGAAACCAGGTGGTTTAGTGGTGTTACTACTCCAAGCGAAGTTGGGGTGCTGGCGCCACCCCTCATTGTACGTGTTACTGTATGGATCGAGGCGCCGCGCATTGGCGATGAAGGCCAACTGCTCCTGGGGTGTAGAGGACCCCCTCATAGCCTGACAGTCCTCCACCAGATGATTCGGGCTCTCACACCACTGACACTATGCTACTGGAGGCGTAGCTGGACCTCGGCCCGGAAGGAGACTGTTGGGCTGTATCAATGTCTGCACCAACTCAGCCACCTGCTGCTCTAACCCGGACCTGACCTCCATAGCGTGCACACCACGGTCCCGGGAATTTCTGCCTCTGCTGTTCTGCCCCTAGGAATGATCTCGGGCAGACAAGGTACTAATCATCTGGTTCAGCTCGGGTGGATTCTTAGTGAGAACATCCCCTCTTGGGCATAGAGACTCAATCACCCTCTGGCTGTCCGGGGAGAGAGCACTGTACAAGTTCCCCATTGTGAATGCATCACCGAAGCCATGATGGGGACACTGCCAGAAATATCCCATGTACCGCTCCCATGCATCACGAAGTGACTCGTCTGGCTCTTGGCGGAAGTGAGTGATCTCCCGCTGAATCTCTGTGGTCTTCGATGTCGGATAGTACCTGTGCACGAACTTGTCTGCCAGATCGTCCCAAGAAGTGATAGACAATGGGGGCTGGGTCTCCAACCACCTCTTAGCATTCCCCGCCAGAGAATGGGAAAAGAGGTGAAGGCGGATTGCGTCATCCGGGACACCGTTCAGCTTGAATCCGTTCGTCAGCTGCCTAAAACGGGAAAGGTGCACCCTTGCTTCCTCATCCTTCAAGCCATGGAACTGGATAGAGGATGTAATGAGCTGAATCCAACATGGCTTGATCTCGAAGTTGTTCGCTGGAATGGGCGGATAGAGGATGACCGGGCGGATGTCAGCAATCCGTGGAGTGTAGTAGTACTCCAAGGTGGGACCCTACGGCGGTGCCTGAGGTCTGGGGTCGTTCCCCAAGAGCTGATTCTCCGGAGGTGGGTTGTGGTCGCCTTCCATCTCGTACTCGTCCTCGGACTCGCTGCTCAATTGGCCGTCTATGCGCTCTACCGTAGCCAGTCTAGCTCGCTGTTGTCTCCTAAGTTGGTGGCAGGTGCGTTCAATCTCTGGATCCAACGGCAGTAAACCTCCCGACTAGCTACGGGTCATGCACTATCTTCACACAATCAAGCAATGCAAACCCGTGAAGGCACAAGTGGGAAAGAATAAACAATCAATGCGAAAATGAAAATGCTAAAGTAACAGAAATCACTTTTCTTCAACAACCTAGCCGTCCCCGGCAACGGCGCCAAAAACTTGACTCACTCCTACTGTCACTCTAGAAAATGGCCAAGTGTAACCACTTCCTAAAGCGTAGTATAGCGGGTTTGGGTTTTAATGTCAACCCGGGTCCTAGATTTGATGACTACTCGGTGAATTCGTATTATCTAGCAATAAAACTTTAGTGCAAGTCTAAACTAACAAACAAGCAAAGTAACTAAACGGCTGTTTTCAAGTCAAGATAGGTCACCCGGATATGGTTCCCCCTAGACTGCAGTTAAGTCGGATTGCAATTTACCAAGTTCAGTTTTCATGAAAATTATACTGCGGAAGGTTCTAAAACAGTCTGAAGTCTCGACTAAAGGTCTCCAGACCCTCTCAATCTGAGTCTCTAGCGGGCGACTAACCTCCACCAGAGTAAACAGACTGAGGCCCTAACAAACCAAACCTCCACTACCGAATTGAATTCGGTACAGAATAGCGAATTGGCTCCTCGACTAAAGTCGCCAATTCACTACCTTCAATTAAGGATACTCTATCAACCTAGGCAGATATTCTCATTCTAGGTCAAAGCAGAAACAACAGGAATTTGATCAGGATTCAAGTCATTCAATCATTCAAACCTCAATCGAATATAATCAATTCATAAACTCTGTACTTGGGTTCATACAATCAGACCTAGCATACAAATCTAGGGTTCCCCATACCCAGATGAATGGGGAAACTACTCCATGGAGAGAGAAGCAAAAACAGATTCAGACACGGAAATCATACTGTGAAGATGGATTTCTGCTTCTGGACGTTAATCGACACTTCTCCAAGCTCAAGCCGAGCTCCAATGGTGATGAAGATCAAGCTATGGCACTTGGGAACTCTGGTTCATCGCTTTATCTCTCTAGGAATCGCTCTTTCTCTCTAAAATGCGAACCTTTGAATGTTGGCCTTCTTCTCCTTTAAATTGGCTGCCTGTCGCGATACCCGGTCGAAATACCCGGTCGGGTATTTTGGGTCTCGACCGGGTATTATTTAAAACGCGCGTTTTGGTCGAGGGAAAATCCCCGGTCTGATCCAATAATCCCCGACCGGGGATTTTACCTTCACGCCCGGGCCCCTCTCTGATTCTCACGGGCGCCCAAAATGATAATACCCGGCCGGGTATTCTTGGTCATGGCCGGGTATTTTCCTCCAGCAGCCCACTTCGTCCCAACTTTGCTTCTTTCGACCCAGAACTCGTTTCTCCGCCTCGGTTCCAACGCCGGGTCCTGAAATATGACATAAACACACAACCTAGCGTGAAATCGGCTTAAAACACGAGAATCCACATCTCAAACGGCTTCAGAATAGGGGTGAAAACATGTGTAATTATCGGTCTATCAGAGAACAAAACAAAGACACCCAAAGATACGAAGACAAGAATACGGAGGTTGTTTATGGCAAAGACGCGTATAATGACTGGTTTGACCAAGGACAGGGGTGATCTGGTAATTGATTAGGCGAACAGCGGTAGCAACAAAGGAGAATAGTAAGAGAACTCGAGTAACCTCCAAAACATGGTGATTTTTATGTTCGACCAAACAATTTTGTTGTGACACACCGAGACAGGATTTTCTGGCAGGATGCCAAGGACCATAACTAAACTCACCTCCGGGATCAGAACGGACTACACAAACACTCCTATCAAACTAGGTTTTAACCATGGCAAGAAACTCGGTAGCAACAGATAAAAGATCATATTTTAGTCAGAGAAAATAAACCCAGGTGTACCTAGTAGCATGATCAATGAACAAGGCAAAATACTTATAACCCACGCGCAAATTAGCAAGACTCCCCCCCATAGGTCTGTACGAATCAAGTACAATAAGACTAGACGGAAAAGATATACATGTAGTCTTAGTCCCAATGCAACTAGTAGATGAAAAATCCAAAAAATGAGGAGCACAAGCATTATCCCCAAATAAATGTTGCTTAATCATGGTCATAACACGACTAGATTTTGGATGCATGACCCAACCGAGCATGCCAAAACAGGAGACAAAGGACGTGAAGTGGCTGGGGCAGACGACACCAATGATGATGACGGAGGATGAAGCTGCTCGAGATAAAAAATCTAACCCTTTTTGCTATCCCGCCCGATCTCCCTCCAAGTCTTCTGATTCTGTACCACAAAGCCAGATGGTGCAAACGTAACACGATAACCTTGGTCAGTAACCTGACCAACAAAAACCAAACTTGGAACCAATTTAGGCACATGATATGTGGAGGGCAAATCAATACCAGAAGTGTGAACCGAACCCATGCCAGATACATGCAACCTCCCACCATTAGTAACTTGTAACGACACATTTACAACCGGATGAAGTTGCTTAAGTGCAGAACCATTACCCATCATATGATTAAAACAAGCAGAGTGAAATATCCAAGTAGGAAGCTTACCAAAAACATGCAGGCTGGCAAAAGCAGACGAAATTGCTATTCATGTTTATATATTCTTACTATTAGTAACGGTGTGTAATTTTTCTATGCATCTATAACCTGGTTAGGTGTATAATCTCATCATTTGTTTTAATTTGGACAATAATTTTTTAACATAAAATCAAATTAATCAGGTTACACAAACATCATATACACTTTGATATATTTTGTAACAAAATTGTTAGTCGAGCATTCTATAGCATCGTATACAATAGCATTCGGGAACTATCAATTTTTCTATTGTAGTACTTGATCTAAGTGACAATTTTTAATTGCACCATCAGTGTCAAATTTCCATTAGACTGTCAATAAAACTGGTCTCACCTTGATGACAAAACTTTGACGTAACTCTTAATTTGCCTAAAATCAACCTAGAATGACTATCGTACTCGTTGCTCAGTTTCTCATTTAAAATATTAAAATAGAAACCACCATCGATAGAAAATGGCATTACTAGGAGGCGTAATTGTTCTCATCATCGACCACCAAACTTTCCTAAGATGTTTGACGAATTGGGCAACAAAATCTGCATATACATGTATTTTCATACAAAAATTTGAAATTGTATAATTTGTTGTTCTTCATATTTGAGCTCTACATACCTAAAATTGAACTGCAAACTCTACCAAAAACTATTCATGATATACAAAATTATATATGAAAACTGCCACATATAAAAAACGACATTCCTTAGAGATGTAAATATTCCCATCATCGGCCACTAAGCCTTCCTAAGTCATTTTGACAAACCGGACAACAAAATCTACAATTAGAATTATTTTCTATTAATGAATTTGTTTGAAGCTTAATCGTACTAATTTTTATGTAACAAGTTTGGACATTCCTAAATATGAATTAGAGTTCGATAAAAAAAATGAATTAGAGAACATTCTTACAGGCTATTCATTAAGTTTTATAGGTTATCAAATTTTGTGTTGATCGTTGGGTTGCATATCAGTGTTAAAAAGGAAAAGTCTCGAAAAATGTTTATGACTTGAATAACGTAAATTCATGATATAAAAATTATGTATAAAAACCACCACATGTAGAAAATGGCATTCCTGGTAGATGTAATTACATAATCCACAACTAAGCTTTCCCATGCCATTTTGACAAACTAGACAACAAAATCTGCAGATAGAATTATTTTCCATAAAAGAATTTTGTGGAAGCTTCATCACACAAATTGTCGTGTTTCATATTTGCGCATACCTAAATCTAAATTATTACGTAACACTTTTACGGGCAATTCATAAAGTTTTCAATCTATAGGTTATAAAAAAAAATTATGAATGGCTATCAGATTTTGTGTTGGTCGTTAGGTTGCTCATTAGTGTTAGGGAAAGAAAAATCTGAGAAAATGTTTATGACTTGAATGATGTAAATTCTATTGCATAAAAATAGCATCTCAAATTTGAAATTGTTTTAACATCAAAGATTAGCTTTAAATAAAATGTAGAAAATAAGGAAGACTCTACTGTGAAGAAAAATGTTTCATTGATGGAGACTAAAGCATTTTTATCGATGGATTATGATGCTTTTGATGGTGGAGTGATCACAAAGAAATTCAAAATTAATTTTTAGATACTTGAAAACGAGGAGAAAATAGTGTGAGTTAATTATTTTTTCTAGGAGTCGACTCTTGCAAGAATTTTTTCACTTTAGTAAGGATTTTTGTTAATGAATCGGTTAACATGTCTGAAAATTATATGAATATAGTATTTTATATTTCTGGTGATTAAATAATTTAGGAATTTTTATTGTATAAAATAAAACATGTCTCAACTCAAATAGTTTTATCATTTATATCATTGATAAATTTATCCGACCAACGGGCGGGCCCTAATCTAGTTTAACATAGCTATGATATCCCACCATCACGCACAAAACCAAATTTAACACAACTACTGAACTTAAATCTTTAGCCTTCACTCAATCAAACCAATATCAATTATTATACAGCACTGGATATTACACTCTGCCACATCAGCCTGACGTCATGACCTAACCACCTCTTTGCTCGGACTCCTAAATGAGGAAAAAATCCCAAAATATACTAGTAATTTAAAAAATTCCAAAAATACATAAGTTATAAAAAAAATTCTCAATCTATACATGTTTCACAATCACCGCCTTTGTCAAAGGCAGTGAACAACATCACAGTTTTTTACGAAAGCGGTGAACAAATCACCGCGTTTTGATGAAACAGTGAAAGCTTCACCGCGGCTAAGAAAAACAGTGAACATGCAGGGAACCAATCACCGCTTTCATTTAAAACGGTGAACGCATTCACCATTTTAAATAAAAGCGGTGACTAGTTCCCCGCATCTGACTGGCATGGTGAATCTGGCTCGGATCGCTGACGCGGACAAACGTGGGGAATTCACCGCGTAAGTAAAAAACGGTTAATAACCCGCGTCTGTCCACGTCAGTGATCGGCGTCGCGCGGGGCTTCACCGCTGCCGTTGGATGCAGTGAGGCGCGAATTTTGGTTTTCTTTCCAGATCTGACGCCTCACAGGGTCCCTCGTGATTGCTCTGCATTGATTTTCGGAAGATCCCTCGCCCTATAAATTGAACCTTTCCCCTCCCTCCGCCCCCCCCCCTTCAAATCACACCACCACATTACACTTCTTTTGCCCTTCATTCATCCTCTCTAGTCTCGTTCTAAGTATGCTCTGTGGTTGCGGCTAAGTCTGATCTTCCACATCAGAAAGAATTTTTAGAGTTATATACCCAAAGCCCTCGTCTCTTAAAAACCCGTCAAACCTCTGTCCGACTTTTGCCAAAAAAAAAATGGACGAAGAGGCTCTTCGGGTAGGTTCTTGGTTTTTCTTTTGTGATTTTTTTATTCTTTCCAATTTGATTTTGTGATTTCTTTAATCAAAACAATCTGATTTCATTACTTTTATTTATAGATGGGTGCCGAGATATACGATCCTCGATTGTATATCCATTATAGGCCAAGAGATACGAAGTATTTAACCGATCAAGCAGCACATCGCTCCCGTGCAATTTGGGACAACAAACCGGTAAATACTACGTACCTTATCAACAATTTACTTTATTTCATAATTTAGTAAGGTTTTATTTTGATTTCTTTTAACTAACAAATCTATGTTTTTTCTATTTTTTTGTAGGAATCACTTATTCCCGTCATTCATAAAGGGACTACTAACTTGCCCGCTTGGCATGATCGACTGTCGCCGTATATAAAGAGGACTGGGTTGGGTATGTTGAGGCATTTAATGCGGCTTGAAATCAACAACGATCTGCTTACGGCAATGGCATAGCGATGGTGCCCCGAAACCCATACGTTCGACCTTCCGGAGGGGGAAATGACGATCACCCTCAAAGACGTCGCGATTCTCACCAGGCTGCCGATAACTGGAGATGCCATCATTGGTACCACTACCAAACCCGATGCAGGTTGGGGTCCGCTCATTCGTGATCGTTTGTGCTTTGACATGCTGACCACGAGACCAATTCAAGGACGGGGGCATCCAACATTGAATGCGGGACAAGTGTCGATCCCATGGCTTGTTACTCACATCCAAAGTGAGATTGAAATCGGCCAAGAGACTCCGGAAGATCAAGTGGAGCTCTATGCACGCATCTACCTCATTGATTTGGTCGGAGGATTTTTGTTCCCCGACAAGTCGAACCGGTGGATTCAAGGCATATAGTTGCCAATGCTCCTTGGTGACTGGGACGCGATGGGGGAAAAGAGATGGGGATCAGTCGTGTTAGCTGGCATATATAGGGAGCTGTGTACTTGCTCGAAGGTAGGAGCGAAACAAGCTGGTGCTGCGATGTTCATCCTCTAGCTCTGGGTATGGGAGGATCTTCCAATGTTCGCACCTGAAGACCCATGTCCATATTGGAGAGCAGATGATGAGCTACGAAATCTGCAAAAATCCTCCCTATGGTGTGAAGTAAGTTTATTCCATACTTATCTACATTTAAATTTATTCCATGCTTAGCTAGATTTAAATTACATTTATTCTGTACTTAGCTAGATTTAAATTTATTCCATGCTTAGCTAGATTTAAATTACATTTATTTCGTACTTAGCCTAACTACAAATTTAGTCCATGCTTAGCTAGATTTAAATTAAATTTATTCCGTACTTATCCTAATTGCAAATTTAGTCCATGCTTTGCTTGCTTTAAATTACATTAGCTAGATTTAAATTTATTTCGTGCTTAACCCAAGTTTAAATTTATTCAATGCTCCAAAAATTTCTTATATATGTACTTCTACTTACAAGGTAGATAAGAACAAATGCAAACGACCATCAACCTGAGTACTCTTTACTGTTTTATCGTGCCGAGTGTGATAAGCCTTGGTGGAACCAGGTAATCATGCTTTACAATATTTTAACGGATTAATTTATTGTGAATGTAATTGGTCGCTAATTGCAAATTATTAATGAGTACAGGTTACATGGGACCCATATCCACATGAAGTAGTCGAGCTGCATCATCTGAGACACCCCCAGGATCACAAGACGTGGTTGTGCAAGATGCCATTGATCTGCTGGCACATTATGGAGTTGCACCTACCCGATTGATTCTTGAGGCAATATCGATTGGAGCAACCAATTCCACAAACCCCACCTCAAGGTTTCAGGGAGCTCCATGCCATCGACCTCCGACACTCGGCAAAGAATTGGCTTGTAAAGCATCAATTCTACATCAACATTTGGGAGAATAGAGGGAATTGGGTGGTCCAAGGATGCCGGAGACGAGACATATGCGTTACCACGATGGGTACATGCAGTGGAATGGGAAGTTTATGCTTAGATGGGTGTCAAAGCAAGGTGTTGTGATGGGTTCGTTGGTAAGTCATCCTAAGTCTCCCTCATAGTCTAATTCTTTTGTTTTAAGGTTTAATTAATTTTTGTTATATAGGTCAGGGACGGAGCCAGCCCCTCCTAATCTTTTAAATACCAGCGGAAGTGAAGTATGAGCACAAAGAACTAGTGTAGTGCAGTGGTTAGACTTGTAGAAATTGTTAAAAATGGTAGTGAGTTTTAAAATTTGTTCTCCTCCAGCTTGTGCTTATTTTGTTTAAAATTTGTTCTCCTCCACAACCTCTCTCCTAATTTTCTTTTCAATTTCATGATTAGTTTTTAACTGTATTTACCTCTCTCCAGATTTTCTTTTAAATTTCGTAACTAGTGATTATATGTTTTGTGATTATTTTGTTTAAAATTTGTTCTCCCCCACAACCTCTCTCCTGATTTTCTTTTCAATTTCATGATCAGTTTTTAATTGTATTTACCTCTCCTGATTTTCTTTTCAATTTCGTAACTAGTCATTATATGTTTTTAACTTTGGTATCATTTGGAGGTTGGGATTTCAAGCGATGTTGATAGACCATCATTTACACATGTTTTTACTCCCGTTCTTACACCGTTTGAGGTGTTGATTCTAGTGTTTTAGGCCGATTTCACGCTAGGTTGTGCTTGTTTGTGATATTTCAGGTCCTAGTACGTGAATGAAGGCTTAGGAGCGATTCTGGGGTCGATTGGACGAAGATCGGACGAATGACGAGGTTTTTGGGGAGCTGCACGGGCAGACCAGGGAGGCTGCACGGCCGTGCACGTGTGCAAGATGGTCGTGCGCCTTATGCCGAGGAGGAGCACGAGCAAGCAATGGAAACCAAACGGCCGTGCAAAGTGCACCCTGGCCGTGCGGTTTTGGCCGAGGCCGAGCACGGGCTGGCCGGGATCCCTGCATGGCCGTGCACCTGACCGTGCGAGAAGCTGAGGTTGGACTTAATGATACGGCGCGTTTTGACTTGCACGGCCAGAATGGTGATGTGCACGGCCGTGCACCCTGGCCGTGCGAGTCGGGAAAGCCTGTTTTAGAGCCTATTCCTAGCCAGAAGTGGGAGAATCGTGTTTTGAGAGCAAAAACAGAGCCCTAGAGAGAGAAAGTGCGAAGAACACATCCTAGAAGCTGTCTTAGAGCTGGATTTCGTCGAATCGAGCTTGGAGATCGTCATAGGAGTGAAAATCATCGTCCCGGAGCAGATTATCCTCATCGTTATGAGTATGACTAATCCGATTCTTGTTTTCTCTTCTCTCTCTATGGAGTAGAACCCTTCTCTCACTTGGGTATGAAGAACCCTAGTTCCTTGTGTTAGGGATTTGATTGTAATGACTTGGGATGATATTACTGTTTGATTTTAATCGAATGACGCATGTTTAATGAATTGATTTGAGTCTGATCAGCTTTTCTCAATTTCTGCTTCAACCTGAGATAGATAGAATCTGATTAGGTTGTTAGAGCCTCTTCATTCGATAGCAGGAGATTGGCTATACGAGAGTTAGCCAGTTTACTGCTTTGTACTGGTGTTCTTGGCGCCAGTAGTGGAGTTCTGTGTTCATAGCCTCAGCTTTCTATCCCGGTGAAGACTAGTCGTCTGCCGGGTAGTTAGACTGAGAGGGCTTGGTCAGCTTAAGAGATTCCAAGCTACTGTCGGATCTTCCGCAGTCTAATCAACAGTAAATCAACCCAGGGAATTGCAATTGAACCTAACTAAGGGGCTAGGGGGACTCAATCCCGAGTGACTCTTGCCTGCTTTAGAAACCCGAACAATTTACTGCTTTCTTGTTGCTTTTACTTTTCACAACAATCACTCGACTTAGTTTGCTAGATAATAGAGAATCACGGAGTAAGAAGTAGATCTAGACCCCGGGTTGATAATTAAACTTGCCTGTTACTGCAGTCCCTTTCATTGGTTACACTTGGCCATTGTTAGGTGTTGTGTTTTAGCGTGTCAAGTTTTTGGCGCCGTTGCCGGGGAACCTCTAGATTATTGGGGAAACGTGAGAATTTGTTACTCTAGCTTTTTATTTATTGCACTTTCTTTTCTTTTCCACCCTTGCTTTTCACTTGGGTGTTATGTTTTTGTTGGTGCAGCTCTGAAACATGGATCCTCATGGCCTCTACAACCATTGGGGGTATCAACCACCATCCGTGTGGTATTACCCCGAGACCTCCTGGAGCAATCAAGGAGGAGAAGACTATGGAGTCGGATGTCAGTACCAACCCCCCTATTATGGAGAACAACCAAACCCTTGGGAACCTCAAGAACAATACCCTTTTCAAGAAGAGTTCCTGCCACAACCAGAGGGGCCATCTGAGTTGGAGTTAGCCATGGAGACCTTCGCGGGCCACTCTGCAGAGCCATGCTACACTTCACTGGAAGATCCAAACAAAAAATTAAGACTTCTCGTGGAGCAGTTTGCTTGAGACGCTGAGAAAACATGCTCCAAGATGGATCTTCAAATCCAAGCCCTTGCCTCTTCCGATCCCTCATTGCTCCATGACTTGGAGCAGACTGTTCAGTGCTCAGCGAAGCAAACAGAGTGGGTGAAGCAAATTTGCTCACATCCTGCTCAAGATCACCTTTCTGCTACTACGCTAGAAGAGGCGGAGGATGTCAAGGGCAACGGGGGCGTTGATGAGCCTACAGAGTTTATCACAGAGAAATCCCATGATGATCATGATCAGGAAAGTCCTCTGGTGGCAGATCACACCGTTCCTCATTTATGCTGTAGCATGCTGGGCCTGTGCGAGGAGAGGCAAGATGATCCCATTGAAGAAATTGCTTGGCGACTTGCTCTCCAATCTGTTCTGGAAGAAGAAGAGCGAGCAAGGATGAGGAAGGAAGTTGTGGAGGATGAGGAAGGAAGTAACGAAGAGGTAGTTCTTGATATTTTCCAAGGGGAGAGACCACATTTTGAAGAAGGAAGGGGGGTTGTGGAGGCAATTGGCGTCCAGGTTGAGGATGAAGTTGAGGTGGGAGAGGCTTGCACCGGGTCTATGTTACATTTGATCTCTCCACCAAACTTCGAGGAGCTGCTTGGCAAGGACCCATTTGCAGTGTCTCTTTGCCCAACTAAGACCACATCAACATCAATCCCTCTTGGTGGATACGATGGTGATCAATCGAATATATCTTATCTGGTTTGGGGCAATGAGACAAGAGCAGATGCGAAGGAGAGGTCTCGTGAGTGGAGACTTCACCTTCCTCAAGGTCACGAGCCGTCTTCATCACCTATCACTTCACTTGCTTGTGACTTGAGACTCCACATTATCGACGAGAACCTAACTTCAAGGAGGTTTTGGGGTGGACCGAACCTTAGGAGCCACCGTCTAGCTAAGACGTAAAAGAAGCGCTTGTGGGGAGGCAACCCCACCAAGGTTTGTTTTTCTTTCGGTTGTTTTTGTCGGTTTGTCTACTTGGAACTATGATTTCTATCACCCAGTGTGTTTTGCTGATGCTAGCCCGCTGACTGGTCCACTTCCAGTCCCCCAGCAGTGTTCTTACCCGGTAACTTCGTTCCCCTTATCTTTCCCTCTACTCCATTGAGGGCAATGTCGTGCTTAAGTGTGGGGGGATGCTTTGTATCGGTTGGCCTATGTATGATGGTGCTTGGAGCCTAGTCCGCTGTCCGAATCTTACGATTTGAGGGCTCCAAGTACTGTTGTTTGATCATATTGGCACTGTGTTTTGATGGATGAATTGATTGGTTTTCGGATTAATGCATGACAACTTGTTTGCGACTAGGACAACCTATGATGAGGACTGAGATGTGCAGTAGAACGATGTAGGGGTTCAGTTTTTCAACTGTTTGCTTGCCAACTGTGACTTGATCTGATTACTTGTTCTTGACAGTCGTTTATACATCTAGTTCAGGGTATCAGAATGTGAGATAGAGCATATAGGTAGCCATGTGAGATTTGAGCCTGCTCGTTTCTTTCTTGTGCGATAGATCCCCCTTCCATGATGTGTAGCATTCACGTTGTCACTAGCTAAGATGATGGGGGCATAGGATTAGCCCACGCCCAAAACTAACTGTCCTGATGTGTCATATCCCCTAGTCAGCCCCTTTGAGCCGTGTGTTATCCTTTCTTTTGGTCTATAATGGAAAAAAATCACCCTTGTTGCATCTTTTAGAAGGTTCCACAGAGTGGTTTTTATATATTCTCTGCTGTTTCTGCTTAAGTCTATGTGAGTGTTGGAGGTAGTGCTTAAAAGTTGGGCAGGTGTTTGAAATTTATGCAGAAGTGGTGGCTCTCTTAAGAAATGAAAAGAAAAATAAAAGAAAAACAAAGAAAAAGTGAAAGCAAAAGAGAGCCACTACCAAAAATCTGAATAATGCCCAGTAAGCAGTGTTTCTTAGCAGTCTGGCTTGGAAATGCTGATGTTTATGCCTCCTTCGCTCTTGTGCTCTTAAGATATTGAGTAATGCAGAATAGCAGAAAGAAAATACTGGGTTGTTTGACTGTGATTGTGTGTTTGGAAAATGTGGAACCTTTTGCTATGAATACTTCCACCACCTAAAAGGCCTGTTCCCCATGTCCAAGACCCTAGCCAGTCATTTGAACCTGTGTCTAAGACCTCCTGATTAGTTAGTGGTGACACCCCATATGTGAACTCTAGCATTTAGAGGCTGCCATCATGGTGAAGAGATGATAGGTATTGAGAGAAATAGCATGCGCATCTTTCGCATCAAATTGTCCTGACCCCACTGGTCGAGAGTGAGTGATTCATTTTCATTTTCTATATGCTCTTGTACCCCGGTGAGGACCTAGATTGCTCGGTCTCTATTCTGATGTCTTGAGTTGGATGCATGAGTTGACTGTTTTGAGTAAGTGGTTGAATCAAGTCTAGGTTGGCCAGTGAACAGACGGGAGACTCTTCCTTTACTCGATTTTCTGCACTCGAATGTCCTTTGTGGTGGTTGTCCAGGTTGTTATTGAGGTTGTGCATGTATTGATGTTTGAAAACCAGTGCGATTCACGTGTTCTGTGCCTTTATGACTTGTCCCCAATGTTGGTTGATTGAAATATGTAAGCTTACCTGGTGTCTGACTTGGTTTGCTTGAGGACAAGCAAACGGTTAAGTGTGGGGGAGTTTGATAGACCATCATTTACACATGTTTTTACTCCCGTTCTTACACCGTTTGAGGTGTTGATTCTAGTGTTTTAGGCCGATTTCACGCTAGGTTGTGCTTGTTTGTGATATTTCAGGTCCTAGTACGTGAATGAAGGCTTAGGAGCGATTCTGGGTCGATTGGACGAAGATCGGACGAATGGCGAGGTTTTTGGGGAGCTGCACGGGCAGACCAGGGAGGCTGCACGGCCGTGCACGTGTGCAAGATGGCCGTGCGCCTTATGCCGAGGAGGAGCACAGGCAAGCAATGGAAACCACACGGCCGTGCAAAGTGCACCCTGGCCGTGCGGTTTTGGCCGAGGCCGAGCACGGGCTGGCCGGGATCCCTGCATGGCCGTGCACCTGGCCGTGCGAGAAGCTGAGGTTGGACTTAATGATACGGCGCGTTTTGACTTGCACGGCCAGAATGGTGATGTGCACGGCCGTGCACCCTGGCCGTGCGAGTCGGGAAAGCGTGTTTTAGAGCCTATTCCGAGCCAGAAGTGGGAGAATCGTGTTTTGAGAGCAAAAACAGAGCCCTATAGAGAGAAAGTGCGAAGAACACATCCTAGAAGCTGTCTTAGAGCTGGATTTCTTCGAATCGAGCTTGGAGATCGTCATAGGAGTGAAAATCATCGTCCCGGAGCAGATTATCCTCATCGTTATGAGTATGACTAATCCGATTCTTGTTTTCTCTTCTCTCTCTATGGAGTAGAACCCTTCTCTCACTTGGGTATGAAGAACCCTAGTTCCTTGTGTTAGGGATTTGATTGTAATGACTTGGGATGATATTACTGTTTGATTTTAATCGAATGACGCATGTTTAATGAATTGATTTGAGTCTGATCAGCTTTTCTCAATTTCTGCTTCAACCTGAGATAGATAGAATCTGATTAGGTTGTTAGAGCCTCTTCATTCGATAGCAGGAGATTGGCTATACGAGAGTTAGCCAGTTTACTGCTTTGTACTGGTGTTCTTGGCGCCAGTAGTGGAGTTCTGTGTTCATAGCCTCAGCTTTCTATCCCGGTGAAGACTAGTCGTCTGCCGGGTAGTTAGACTGAGAGGGCTTGGTCAGCTTAAGAGATTCCAAGCTACTGTCGGATCTTCCGCAGTCTAATCAACAGTAAATCAACCCAGGGAATTGCAATTGAACCTAACTAAGGGGCTAGGGGGACTCAATCCCGAGTGACTCTTGCCTGCTTTAGAAACCCGAACAATTTACTGCTTTCTTGTTGCTTTTACTTTTCACAACAATCACTCGACTTAGTTTGCTAGATAATAGAGAATCACGGAGTAAGAAGTAGATCTAGACCCCGGGTTGATAATTAAACTTGCCTGTTACTGCATTCCCTTTCATTGGTTACACTTGGCCATTGTTAGGTGTTGTGTTTTGGCGTGTCAGTCAACCGCAGACCTCACTTATTTTCATCCAAATGGTGTCCAGCAACTTCCAGTTCTAGGTATCCTATTGACTCTTACATTTCTTATGCTGCACTCACTCCTTCTCATCGTCACTTTGCTCTTACTATTTCTGCCCATAAAGAGCCTACTTCTTATCGTGAGGCTGCTCAGTGTAATGAATGGAACTTGGCTATGCAACATGAAGTCACAGCCTTGGAAAGAAACAAGACGTGGGACATTGTATCTCTTCCTCCAGGTGTGATTCCCATTGGCAACAAGTGGATCTATAAGATCAAATACTTGTCCACAGGTGATATTGAAAGGAACAAGGCACGTCTTGTTGCCAAAGGTTACACTCAACGTGAAGGCATAGACTGCATGGACACCTTTTCTCCAGTAGTTAAAATGACCACGGTAAGGCTATTTTTGGCTGTTGCAGCAGTACGTAACTGGCACCTTCACCAACTGTACATCAACAACGCCTTTTTACATGGCGATTTAACTGAGGATGTGTATATGAAACTCCCTCAGGGTGTTGCAGCTCCACCTAACATCATCAACCCAGATTGAAAGCTTCAAAAAGCCATCTATGGCCTCAAACAGGCCTCTCGGCAATGGTTTTCCAAGCTGTCAGACAGCCTCTTGCAGCAGGGTTATTCCTAGAGCAAATCAGACAACTCCTTGTTTACCAAGGTTTCTTCTACTTCCTACACAGCCATCTTGATTTACGTTGATGATCTAATTATTGGTGGGAATGATCTTCTGGAAATCAATCAGATTAAAGCTCATCTGCATCAAGCTTTTAGCATAAAAGATCTGGGAGTTCTTATATATTTTCTCGGTCTGGAAGTGGCTCGCAGCCACAAGGGCATCCATCTTTCACAGCATAAATACACGCTGGAAATACTTAAAGAAGCTGGCCATCTTGGAGCCAAACCAGTCTCCACTCCCATGGATTATAAGGTGCACCTGAAGATGGATGATGGTTCTGCACCTGTTGATGCTACTGCTTATCAGAGCTTAAGCTGATTTATTTGACCACAACTCGTCCTGACATCAGCTTCGCCACTCAGCAGGTAAGTCAGTTCATGTGTCATCCCACTGCTACTCATCTCAAAGCTGTTCAGCGCATCCTCAGATACCTCAAGAAGAGTCCAGGCATTGGTATTTTCTTCTCTTCACAGTCCTCTCTTGAATTGAAAGCCTTCAGTGACTCGGATTGGGGAGCTTGTCCTGATACGCGCAGGTCAATCACTGGTTATTGCTTGTTCCTGGGTCAGTCCTTTGTCTCTTGGAAGTCCAAGAAGCAATCCACCATATCTCGTTCTTCCTGTGAGGCAGAGTATCGAGCATTGGCACACACGACATGTGAGATTCAATGGCTTCTATTTCTTCTCCAAGACTTCAAGGTGCCCCATCCAAAGCCTGTTTCCTTATACTATGACAACCAATCTACTATCTATATTGCTGAAAACCCCACGTTCCATGAGAGGACGAAGCATATAGAACTAGATTGTCACTTAGTTCGTGAGAAACTACTTGCTCAAGTCATCAAAGTCCTCCATGTGCCTTCTCCTCACCAGCTTGCAGACATATTCACTAAGCCACTTTCTCCAGCACCCTTCTCTTCTCTTCTGTCCAAGCTTGGAGTGCTGAACCTCTGCCCTCCAGCTTGTGGGGGGGGGGGGGGGGTAACAGCGGAAGAAACGGTAGTTTTTTCTTCCTCAAAAACGGCAGTGCAGAAGGAATGAACACGAGGTTGTCATGTGGTTTCACAACGGTCGACAACGACCTTTTTCACTTTACCAATTCACTGTTTATCTCTTTTACCGCCTGAGCTGGCTTTTTGTCTTGTAATGAACTCTTTGAGATATATATGAAAGGAAGAAGGCAGAAGGAAGATTAACTTTCCTTCTTCCAATTTTCTCTGAGAAATTCCTTTGTTAACATACGTACCAACACTAATTTGTGCACAGCTTCTTCGTTTGGAATCGAAATAACGAGCCGTTTGTGACCACACCATCGTGACCACGAGGAGAAAACTTCAAATGCAACACCTCCTGACAGAAAACAAGTACAGAGGAAGTAAACAAAAGAACAGAACATACTGTTATGTGAGCTCTACATGAATCATTTAGTTAGATATATAATTAGTTATGGCATGGCCGCATGGGAGTTGTAATGAGCTGTAAAGCTTATCAACAACTGCAAGGGTGGGCATCAGACTAATCAACTATAGAGAGAGCACAAGTGATTTATTAGGGGGACAAGAATGGAGATAAGTGTGCTATCTCCATCTACTCCCTCCTCCGCGTCTGGAACGCAGAAGAGGATAAGTTTCCTTCTTTCTTCAATCATCACCTGTCCACCGCCATTACAAAGCATATACAAACCAAAGAGAGAAAAGAAGAAGAAATGGAAAGAGAGGAAACCAAGTTAACATGGCTTGGTTAGAGTAATGGGGAGGTCCGGAAGCCATCTATGGAGTCAGAATCATCATTGGAGGTTCGTAGGAGATAGTCAGAGGCTCGTCGGGAAGTTGCATCGGCGGCACCGACGACTTCAAAAAAACTTCAAAATCTTGGTACCATGATGAAGAGGACGATCTCAGGAGCGTGCACATTTTTGAGGTCGGACAAGTGAGATACGAGCTTGAGAAGTTTGGGATGAAAATTAATCGGTTCAGGTACCATCACTGTGAGCTCGAAATGTTTGAGTATCTTTCCGTAATTTAACTGTTAAGGAGGTCAATGATCAGATGTTGACTGGAAACTTACGAAATCAGTACCTAGTGCTTTGAGTAGTTACGAAACTCATATTTCGTTCATAGTTCATTCGTTTGACGTCCAAATGATGAACCGTATTCGCCTACAGGATCTTGAGGATGAGGAAAATAATATGGATGTGAGATTCGAAATTTACAGAGTCGTCACAAAATTGGTTTCCTCGTAAATAAGGTATGTGGGCCTACGGTAAAAGGGAACCAGAATTACGTGTTTATCTTTAAATGCGCATGATTGAATTGATGATGGATGATTACGATGGATTGGTGATTCCTACTTGAATCTTAATTATGGTATTGGATGAAATTGTTGATGAATTTAACTGAGTATTATGATAATAATAATAATAATAATTATTATTATTATTATTATTATTAATCACGTATTCAAATTGTTGGTGTATATGGTTGATAGACCGTTATTTACACATGTTTTCACCCATGTTCTTACTCCGTTTGAGGTATTGATTCTCGTGTTTTAGGCCAATTTCACGCTAGGTTGTGCTTGTTTATGATATTTCAGGTCCTAGTACGTGAATGGAGGCTTGAGAGCGAGTTTGACGTCGATTGGACAAGGATCGGACGCATGGCGAGGTTCTGAGGAAGTCGCGTGGGCACGCACAGGATTGTGGGTGGGCACGCACGGGCAGAGCAGAAATCCGCACGGCCGTGCAACATATAATCCTGGCCGTGCGGGATTGTGCGTGGGCACGCACGGGATTGTGCGTGGCCACGCACGGCCGTGCACCCAGGCCTGAGGCAGACTTAATGATACGGCGCGTTTCAGGGTGCACGGCCAGAATGGTGTTGTGCACGGCCGTGCACCTGGCCGTGCAACTCGGGGAAACCGGTTTTAAAGCCTAATCCGAGCCAAAAGTGGGAGAATCGTGTTTTCAGAGCAAAAACAGAGCCTATAGAGAGAAAGTGCGAAGAAC
Source organism: Linum tenue (assembly GCA_946122785.1). NCBI lineage: Eukaryota > Viridiplantae > Streptophyta > Magnoliopsida > Malpighiales > Linaceae > Linum > Linum tenue. The sequence goes on along the minus strand of CAMGYJ010000004.1, from coordinate 12,096,694 downwards.
ATATCCTAGAAGCTGTCCTAGAGCTGGTTTTCATCGAATCGAGCCTGGAGATCGTCATAGGAGTGAAAATCATCGTCCCGGAGCAGATATCCTCATCGTTATGAGTATGACTAATCCGATTCTTGTTTTCTCTTCTCTCCTATGGAGTAGAACCCTTCTCTCACTTGGGTATGAAGAACCCTAGTTCCTTGTGTTAGGATTTGATTGTAATGACTTGGGATGATATTACTGTTTGATTTTAATCGAATGACGCATGTTTAATGAATTGATTTGAGTCTGATCAGCTTTTCTCAATTTCTGCTGCAACCTGAGATAGATAGAATCTGATTAGGGTTTAGAGTCTCTTCATTCGATAGTAGGAGATTGGCTATACGAGAGTTAGCCAGTTGACTGCTTTGTACTGCTGTTCTTGACGCCAGTAGTGGAGTTCTGTGTTCATAGCCTCAGCTTTCTATCCCGGTGAAGACTAGTCGTTGCCGGGTAGTTAGACTGAGAGGGCTTGGTCGCTTAAGAGATTCCAAGCTACTGTCGGATCTTCCGCAGTCTAATCAACAGTAAATCAACCCAGGGAATTACAATTGAACCTAACTAAGGGGCTAGGGGGACTCAATCCCGAGTGACTCTTACCTGCTTTAGAAACCCGAACAATTTACTGCTTTCTTGTTGCTTTTACTTTTCACAACAATCACTCGAACTAGTTTGCTAGATAATAGAGAATCACGGAGTAAGCAGTAGATCTAGACCCCGGGTTGATAATTAAACTTCCCTATACTGCAGTCCCTTTCATTGGTTACACTTGGCCATTGTTAGGTGTTGTGTTTTAGCGTGTCGAAACTGCAGGCAGCTAAGCCCGCTCGAAAGAAAGCCGGAGACCACTATGAGCTGGTCCCGCCCCCACCTTGGCCATCCGAGTATTCACTCGCTTGCATCCTGCCGGATGGCCAAGTCGAGCTGGCAAATGCAGGTGGCCACATTCGTCGCGTCCATGGCCACCAGTTGAAGCTGTACCTCAAGAGCGATGTGGATCCGCTCTTGAAGGCACCTGATCCTACACTTCCCTGAGCATCCATACTGGCGTCCAGCTAAAACGGTAAAGAAGCGCTTGTGGAGGCAACCCCACCAAGGTTTGTTTTTCTTTCGTTTGTTTTTGTCGGTTTGTCCACTTGGAACTATGGTTTCTATCACCCAGTGTGTTTTGCTGATGCTAGCCCGCTGACTGGTCCACTTCCAGTCCCCCAGCAGTGTTCTTACCCGGTAACATCGTTCCCATTATCTTTCCCTCTGCTCCATTGAGGGCAATGTCGTGCTTAAGTGTGGGGGGATGCTTTGTATCGGTTGGACTATTTATGATGGTGCTTGGAGCCTAGTCCGCTGTCCGAATCTTACGATTTGAGGGCTCCAAGTACTGCTGTTTGATCATATTGGCACTGTGTTTTGATGGATGAATTGATTGGTTTTCGGATTAATGCATGACAACTTGTTTGCGACTAGGACAACCTATGATGAGGACTGAGATGTGCAGTAGAACGATGTAGGGGTTCAGTTTTTCAACTGTTTGCTTGCCAACTGTGACTTGATCTGACTTGATCTGATTACTTGTTCTTGACAGTCGTTTATGCATCTAGTTCAGGGTATCAGAATGTGAGATAGAGCATATAGGTAGCCATGTGAGATTTGAGCCTGCTCGTTTCTTTCTTGTGCGATAGATCCCTCTTCCATGATGTGTAGCATTCACGTTGTCACTAGCTAAGATGATGGGGGCATAGGATTAGCCCACGCCCAAAACTGACTGTCCTGATGTGTCATATCCCCTAGTCAGCCCCTTTGAGCCGTGTGTTATCCTTTCTTTTGGTCTATAATGGAAAAAATCACCCTTGTTGCATCTTTTAGAAGGTTCCACAGAGTGGTTTTTACATATTCTCTGCTGTTTCTGCTAAGTCTATGTGAGTGTTGGAGGTAGTGCTTAAAAGTTGGGCAGGTGTTTGAAATTTTGCAGAAGTGGTGGCTCTCTTAAGAATGAAAAGAAAAATGGAAGAAAACAAAGAAAAATTGAAAGCAAAAGAGAGCCACTACTAAAAATCTGAATAATGCCCAGTAAGTAGTGTTTCTTAGCAGTCTGGCTTGGAAATGTTGATGTTTATGCCTCCTTCGCTCTTGTGCTCTTAAGATATTGAGTAATGCAGAATAGCAGAAAGAAATACCGGTTGTTTGACTGTGATTTGTGTTTGGAAAATGTGGAACCTTTTGCTATGAATACTTCCACCACCTAAAAGGCCTTTTCCCCATGTCCAAGACCCTAGCCAGTCATTTGAACCTGTGTCTAAGACCTCCTGATTAGTTAGTGGTGACACCCCATATGTGAACTCTAGCATTTAGAGGCTGCCATCATGGTGAAGAGATGATAGGTATTGAGAGAAATAGCATGCGCATCTTTCGCATCAAATTGTCCTGACCCCACTGGTCGAGAGTGAGTGATTCATTTTCATTTTCTATATGCTCTTGTACCCCGGTGAGGACCTAGATTGCTCGGTCTCTATTCTGATGTCTTGAGTTGGATGCATGAGTTGACTGTTTTGAGTGTGGTTGAATCAAGTCTAGGTTGGCCAGTGAACAGAAGGGAGACTCTTCCTTTTCGATTTGCTGCACTCGAATGTCCTTTGTGGTGGTTGTCCAGGTTGTTATTGAGGTTGTGCATGTATTGATGTTTGAAAACCAGTGCGATTCACGTGTTTTGTGCCTTTATGACTTGTCCCCAATGTTGGTTGATTGAAATATGTAAGCTTACCTAGTGTCTGACTTGGTTTGCTTGGGGACAAGCAAACGGTTAAGTGTGGGGGAGTTTGATAGACCGTTATTTACACATGTTTTCACCCCTGTTCTTATCCGTTTGAGGTTGATTCTCGTGTTTTAGGCCGATTTCACGCTAGGTTGTGCTTGTTTGATATTTCAGGTCCTAGTACGTGAATGGAGGCTTGAGAGCGAGTTTGACGTCGATTGGACAAGGATCGGACGCATGGCGAGGTTCTGAGGAAGTCGCGTGGGCACGCACGGGATTGTGCGTGGCCACGCACGGCCGTGCAAGTGACCAGTTTGGCCGTGCGGGATTGTGCGTGGGCACGCACGGGCAGAGCAGAAATCCGCACGGCCGTGCAACATATAATCCTGGCCGTGCGGGATTGTGCGTGGGCACGCACGGGATTGTGCGTGGCCACGCACGGCCGTGCACCTGGCCGTGCACCCAGGCCTGAGGCAGACTTAATGATACGGCGCGTTTCAGGGTGCACGGCCAGAATGGTGTTGTGCACGGCCGTGCACCTGGCCGTGCAACTCGGGGAAACCGGTTTTAAAGCCTAATCCGAGCCAAAAGTGGGAGAATCGTGTTTTCAGAGCAAAAACAGAGCCCTAGAGAGAGAAAGTGCGAAGAACATATCCTAGAAGCTGTCCTAGAGCTGGATTTCATCGAATCGAGCCTGGAGATCGTCATAGGAGTGAAAATCATCGTCCCGGAGCAGATTATCCTCATCGTTATGAGTATGACTAATCCGATTCTTGTTTTCTCTTCTCTCTCTATGGAGTAGAACCCTTCTCTCACTTGGGTATGAAGAACCCTAGTTCCTTGTGTTAGGGATTTGATTGTAATGACTTGGGATGATATTACTGTTTGATTTTAATCGAATGACGCATGTGTTAATGAATTGATTTGAGTCTGATCAGCTTTTCTCAATTTCTGCTGCAACCTGAGATAGATAGAATCTGATTAGGTTGTTAGAGTCTCTTCATTCGATAGTAGGAGATTGGCTATACGAGAGTTAGCCAGTTGACTGCTTTGTACTGGTGTTCTTGACGCCAGTAGTGGAGTTCTGTGTTCATAGCCTCAGCTTTCTATCCCGATGAATACTAGTCGTCAGCCGGGTAGTTAGACTGAGAGGGTTTGGTCAGCTTAAGAGATTCCAAGCTACTGTCGGATCTTCCGCAGTCTAATCAACAGTAAATCAAACCAGGGAATTACAATTGAACCTAACTAAGGGGCTAGGGGACTCAATCCCGAGTGACTCTTACCTGCTTTAGAAACCCGAACAATTTACTGCTTTCTTGTTGCTTTTACTTTTCACAACAATCACTCGAACTAGTTTGCTAGATAATAGAGAATCACAGAGTAAGCAGTAGATCTAGACCCCGGGTGGATAATTAAACTTGCCTATACTGCAGTCCCTTTCATTGGTTACACTTGGCCATTGTTAGATGTTGTGTTTTAGCGTGTCAATGGTGAATACCGAGCATTTGCTTAAAATGTTTACTGAGATCCGAATGAGGAAAGAGATTTAAGGAATTTTGAGATGGTTTTTAGTTATGAGATCTTACAATGAGAATGATTATACTGGTAATAATTGAGTTTTCGAAATTGATGGATGTTATGACATAAAAGGGTGAAATTGGGGATTAATAAAGTGGATGAGTATATGAGAAGTGAACTCTGGTTAGAATAATTAAAACAAAATAACTTTTGAATTTTGTTGGATTTTTGGATGGATGAAACTGGTTTTTACGTGGTTTTGTTATTAAAGAGAACGTATTATGATTTTCATAATATTGGTGATTGAGGGAAAATTATTTAAACTAGAGTGTGAGTTCAAAGTGAATACCATGAGTTATTTTATCTTAGATTAAAATTAAATTACGTTTTAAGTTTAATTTTGAGAAATGATTAATTGAGTATTTAATTAAAATATTGAAGATTGACTTATTAATGAATTATGACGAACTATGATTTAGATTGTACTTTAAGAAATAATTATTGAGAGATGTGTTATTAAGGGAGACCTTTTCAAATGAACTTTTGATAATCATGAGAATTATATATTGGGTATGGTCCTTCTTAGAATGATTTCAAGTTATTAATAGATTAAAACGAGATTTTAATCTTACTATGCTTAATTGATATTTTGATATAATTAATTAATGGACGATATGGGTAAACTGATGTATTTAGATTATATGGTTCATATGGTAAATGATTTGATGATGAATGAAATATAGATTGATGATTGATATGTATGATTATGATATGATGATGATATTGATCGATTGAATGACAGTGATATGATTGATGTGTATAAGTATGGCGTGATTAAAATATCGGTTTGTCTAAATATGAATGTTACTAAAATATTTTGTGACAATGTTGATATGACGAATGCTTTGATTAATGATGACGTGGATGAGATATTATCATGATCTATTTGTATCGCTATTAATGTGGATGAAATGTTGGCATGATAAATGATTATGATGAGTGAGTGAGGTATTGATAAATTGAGTACTTGGGAGTTATGTCAAGATTGATTGAATAGAATGGAATATTATATTATTGAGATGATAGATGATTATACTGAGATCATGTAATACATTAAAGTATACATGGATGATGTGAGATACGCATGGACTTGGAATGTCAATGGGACGCTGTTGATTTCTTGGATTGATTGAGATATGATGGAAGAGAGAAATTGATATTGTTTGATCATGTTAAATCACATAGACATAGAAGGGTCTATGAATACCCCAATGAGATTGATTGGGCTGTGGTCCTAATAAAATGATCTATGATAATCCTAGGCTTGATGAGAATGTGGTTTTTGATATAACCACTAAGATGATGAGCTCGAGCGGGGGTGGGCGTATGGTGACCTTAATGCGCAAATTAATAATAAATGGAGAGTCTGCATGCATTGTATGTGATATATGTGATGAAGATGGTTTTCATGAAGGAAATATGAAGTTATATTCGATTGATGATTGATTGAAAGATTGATATGGTTGATACTAAATTGGTGATTTGATTGTGGATGAATGATTTATATGTTTGATGTTTAAATGATGAGGTGACTTTGAATGAAGGAATGATATGATGGATTCATAAGTTGAGATAAGTTTACGCTTGTATGTTGATATGATTGATTAATTGCTATAATTAACAGTTATGTTTATACTATTTATTATTCATGGGATTTAAGTGCTTTTAACATGTGTATTTGTTGCTAGTTCTAGAAGCTAATTATATCATCGTGTAATTTGAATTTTGGGTTAGGCATGTAACATTTAAATTTGGAGATGAATCTATGGTATTGGGAAGAATTTGACTCCTTGACCCGTTGTGACAAGGATTGCAACAATTTTTTTGGATATTTTATAAAAACATTTCTCATGGTCCGGGATTTTAAAATCTGTCCCTTTTAGTTATCGTGGAATCATAAGACCTTGGTGATATTTTGCTTCCAATTTATTGAAGTTGATTTACGACCCTGCTCTATTTTGTGCTTATTAAGTGAATTTGGAACTTACAAGGCATCATATCAAATTTGGGACTAGCAATTTAGGTCATTCATTTGTGACTATCAATCCGCAACGTGCATTTTCAAATCATATAATTTCATATCTATAACCCTTGTAGCGATCAACAAAGATGATAAATACTGAAAAATATTTTTATGATATATGACTATATCAAAATTCAATCATAAATGCTTTCTTATAATCATGTATCTCTATTAGTTGCATATTATTGTTATTTACATGCAATATAAGTGGTAGCAACACTTACAAATAGGGCTGAATTTTGGTCAGTTTTGGTTTAACCGATAACCGAAGGATCTGTTTTCGGTTAATCGAGCGACCCTCTACTAACACTATCGAACACCAACCAACGTGGCGCACTCGTGTCCATTGCATAACCGACCGATCGGTTATCGATTATAACCTTGGTTAACCAAGTTTATTAAAATTGAAATTGTGGTCGGATTTTGGTTAGTTAAAACCGATAACCGAATGGTAACCGAACCGACCAGCAACCTGACCTGCTTAAAAAACATGAAAAATTACCTAACTTGAAGCATAAAACTACATCTAAGTCACCCAAATTGACGTCTCAAATCCAACAAGTGACCACCTCAAATTTTTAGGGTTTGAGAATGAGATGGGGGGGGGGCAATTTTTCGGTTTGATTTGAGGGGTGAGGCCGATTAATGGATTTTCAGTGGTGTTCCGTTAACCGCCTTCGGTTATGCGGTTAACCGACCACCCCAAATTCCCTGCCGACCACCGGCTGGACCCCTCATCCATCGGTTTTCGGTTAGCCGTTAACCGACTGTTTCAGTCATAATCGCTGATTAACCGCTAATCGAAAATCAAATGGCCATCTCTACATACAAAATATAAAAGAATCAAACTCACCCACCCATCGGGCCGGAACCCATTGTTAGGAAATTTTCAATTCTATATTTTGTTTTTAGCAACATATCTTATGTAATCTTATGTTCATACATCTTTCTTATTTGAATTCATTTCATTAAAAAAAAATTATATTGGTTGTATGGAAATTAATACATTATCGCAGGCCATATATTTATTGTGAGAGTAATTTGGAAATTCACCCGTACACAATGCGTTGTCCATCTAACCATTAGTGACAATTTCGATCGTGTCCGATATATTTCGAATCCTAAAACTTCGGATCTATTGCCCGCACTGTGATCAACAAGGATGTTGTCTATTGGGATAAACAATATAGCGAGATATTGAACTCTATCATAGACCAATCATTTTATTTTATCCTTTAGGTTGATTATTTATGTATTATGCGAAGAAACTCTAATCTTCAACTATATGGCACACTTAAGTAGTGAAAGACAATTACTTATATTTATTTCTTTTTTCATTGAATAATTATATTTATCATATTTTTCCTCTTCTCATTGTATTGTAAGTAAATTATGCATGGCAGACTGACCATAAAAAAGCACATTATGCATTATTGGACATAACTAAGGTAAAAAACACATATTACATGCATTTATGAACATTTATCAGTATAAACTCTCCCAACCAACGGGTCGGGCCCAGCGCTAGTAATTAAGAAAGGAATAATTAGATTATAGTAATTGTTTTGGATTCTGTCTCGCACGAGCTAGTGGGTTCAAATCAGTTTGGTCTAAGCCCAATCCTGATTTGGGTGAAGTCCAGGTCAACACAGAATACACCAGCTTATGGGTCATGAACCTGATCTTTGCCTGCTTGGTTAGCCCATGTTAAGAAGGAAGATGGGCTTGCTGCCCAGCATTTGAGTCCATGCCAAATTATCAATGGTCGTCCTTCTCTAGGTTATTGGGCTAGCTAACTATAAGCAGGACCGCAGGAAGCAAGTGGTCACTAGTCTTCTACATCTTCTACACTATATACCCGCCCCACATTTTTCAGGTAACCACATCCACAAATATACAATTATGCTACCCACAACCCGTTCCGCAGTGGCAGTGGTTAACCACTACCGGCTGCGGGTTGGTGCGGGTTGGTTGTGGATACCCACAAAAATTTCACATTAAAAATAATAATATGGTATTTAAATAATGATGTTGTGTTTCTTCTCAGTTCTCACACAAAAACAAAAACATACATAAAAGAAAGTTAATAAAGTGTTAAACAAAATATAAATCTCGAATACAATAGGTTAGTTAGTGTAAATTTAAAAGAGATGGATTTGGAAAGAGATTTGAAGATAAGGAAGAGGCGGAGTGATATGTTACCCGACTAACATCATTGCATGTCACGGCTCCTCCGATGACAACAACAACAAAACACAAAAGTGGCTCGATAAGTGGAGGCGCCCGCTTTTAATGAATCGATTATTCTCCACTCTCGATTATAGTCTTGTATTGTTGGTAACTGGTTGCATGTTGTGTTGTTCGTGATTTCGTGGAGAAATGAAGATGAGTTTGGGTATTAGACTAACATTTATCGATTATTCTCCTCTTTTAACGAATCGATTAATTTATCTGACTATATCTACGGACTTGGTTTTGTTATAAAATAAACATATACCACAGAGACAATGTTTATTTAATAAAAGTATCTCACATGAACATTGTGTATTGACTTGGTTTTGTTTTATAGAATAAGTGCATATTTGATTTTGGTAGCTACTTTAATTCTTAGTCTTCCAAGTTTCACAAACTAATATAACTAATGTGGGTTACAAAGTATTTTGAAAAAATAAATACAACTAATGTGGTTAATGTGGGTTTTGTGGGTAAACCGCTGTGGGTAGTGGTTAACCACTAACCACAAAAATCAATATTTTGATACCCACACAGCCACACCCAACCCACTATCCACAAATTGTGGGTATGAATATCCACAAAGTGTGCGGTTTGCGGTTTACCTGCAACCCGCAAACCAAACTTCCACCCCTATTCATGAGTGGCTTTTGCTGGGGAGAAGATTGGGTGCTAACCTCATAGAGGGTTAGTGCCATGCTAACAAAGGGCAAATGAGAGAAACAACAAAAATTTAAAATAGGGAAGTTAATGCTATTTTTTAGGGAAATAAAAATATAACTTAATTCCATCTGTTACATCTCTCTCCCCATTTTCCTCAATCACGTCTCTCTCTCTCTCTTTTTTATGGACAACGACCGGCTCTGAGAACATTCTTAGCTCTACAATTAGCTACACATGGGCATTTGCCACTATCATCTTATAATTCACTGAAAACACTACTACCTCTGTAAACCGTCACTAGATTCATGAAAATGTGGTTTTTGTACTAAGATCATTAAACATTACTACCTCTAAAAATATTAGTAAATGTTGGTACTCGTCTTGCGTCCAAAGTCATTATTCATTTGTTTTAAGATTTGTAGTGGTTTATGAGTAGAATTAAGGCATGTAATATTGATTTTGTGATATACTAGCAGTGATTTTGATGTAGAATCAAGCAAACTACTACTGTCAAAATTCACAAATCACAACTAATACATAACGAGAACCACTACGGCGACTTTTGCAACATAATCACTACTAATGTTCAATAAATAAAAATCCCTACTAATGTTAGAACACTACAAGCTTCTGTAAAAATTGGAGTAGACTATCAGAATAATGCCCAAAAATTATAAACCACAAAAACCATATATCTAAAGAATACTATTACAACGTTCAAAAGCCTACTACTCGCAGAATCACTACAAATGATTATTGATATGAAAAACACTACTAGGTCCTGCAAAAATTAGAGAACAATACAAAAAAAATGCCCAAACAATAATAAAAAGTACCACTGTAGATTTGTAGAACCCAACTATTGCGTATAATAATACAGAAACACCGTATAAATATTTCAATCCAAAAAATTTCAAAACACTACTACAATAGAGTGAAAAAATACTACTAAGTCTGATGAAACACTACTAGTCTTTGAAAATCACTACTACTCTAAAACTGACTAAACAGTAATTAAACAAGACATATACCATATCTGAAATTCCAAACACACTTAAATGCTTCCAATATGGAACTTCAATCCACCATAGTCCAAACGACGTAGGCAAGGCGGATGCAAACGACATAGGGGAGGCAGATTCAAACGACGACGATGCCGGTGAGGGAGGCGAAGGCAAGGACGACGCAGATAACATCAGCGGTGGCAAAGGCGGCGCAGCAACATCAATTCATCGGATGGCGACGAAGGCGATGTTGTTGCAGACGACGACGGCGCTGGAGAGGGAGGCGCTGAGGACGGCTACGGTGATGAGAAGGCAAACATCGCGAGGGCCGAGGGTAGAGAACAAAGAAATGGGCTCCGGGTCGTGAGACCGTGAAAAAGAGAGAGAGACGATGAAGAAAAGGAAATTAGCTAAAAATGTGGAGCAGTTATTGGCTTCATCACCTAAATATTCGTCTACATTTGTTTCAAGGGAGCAATCACATGTGTGGTGACCCAAAATACCCCTCCACCAAAACCACTCTTAGTTTGACGGAAATATAAATTAATGGGGTTGGGAAGAGTTATTACGGTGCTAACCATTATGGTTAGCATCCCATCCCATCCCTTTTGCTGCATTTCAAAAATTGAACAACGGGATTAATTTTCGAAGGAACAGTTTTGTCAAAACCCTTATTAGCCCTAAATGTTGCGTTCTATTTTATTGTTATTGCTTTTCCATTCGTGTCTTCTTTTTGTTATGCCACTCACTGACCCAAACGATTTGTTTTGCCAATCTTTAAATTGTAGGGTCTTTTGGCATTTAGTCTCCCATACCCCATCCGTAATCAATTATTATGACAAAAACTATTTAAAATTCGGCTGTTGCGCAAACTCAATTCATTAGAGTCTACACACTACAAGAAAATATGGTTTCAGCAACAATCAATTATGGTTGCCCAAACTGAAAAAATGGTTGCCGAAAACTTCAAGCGACTATAAATGAGGGTCGCCAAGATGGTCGGCAAAGGTGCGTCGGCATAAGTGCCAGTCGATCCTTTTTTGGTATGGTCGCCAAATATCTACTTTAGGCCACTATATATTATGGTTGGTGGAACAACAATTCGGCGACTATCCTATTATGGTTGGCTGTACACATTTCCAGCGACTATACAAAAATGGTTGGTAAAAGTCCAGAATTCTAGCCACCATGATTATGGTCGCTACAAGGTAGTATTTAAGGCAATGCTCTCATTAATGGTTGCCAAATGAGAGATTTTGGTAACTATTTTCTCCAGTCACCAAACAGTAGTGTTAAGTTAGTATTTAGGTAACCCTTCATTATGGTTGCCAAAAGGCATATTATGAGACTATTAATTACATCTAGTAGTTTGTCACTTATTATGTACAATTGATTTGAATATAATGTAACAAGTATACTCTCCAACAAATGACATCATAATCCAAGATCAATAAAAGATTAATTCTCATTACAAGATAGCAAGGAAAAGTGAAAAATAAGTAAATCTCCATACATATTTGCATCGGAAATGGGACTATCATTCTCAATCCTTTAGAGTCTATCCTATTCTCTACAACTAATCTATGAAATCCAACATCAATAGAGTTTATTCTTTTATCTTCAAATAATCTTCTTGAAAAATCAACCATCAGTAATCCATTATAGTCATTGCAACTAATCTCTTTGTAAAAATCCCTGCATGCACTCCTGCTGTAAATTTGCTACAAAAAACATGTATGAGAAAACCATCACAAACTACTAGCAAAACCACAAGAAACCTGCTACATACATGTGCAAATAATTGCATAATTGTATAAGGAATGAACAAGACTAACAGTGCAGAATCAAATAGGCCATGCACAAGACTAACACTGCAACAATTATGCAATACTTGAACTGACTACTCTCCATCTTCTTGATGTCCTGCTGCTGCCGCATCCCCTGCACAGCACTAAATTCTAACCAAAAAGGGAAGAACAAGAGGCTAGCATGTCATGGATTCCAAATGAGACGAATGAGTACCAACAGCAAACACAAAGAAAGAAAGAAAGAGAGAAATTAAACAACAAGCTGCATTTATTTACAAGTGAAAACAAGTTGTACGAAAATACAGCAATACATAAGAAAACGCTAGACAAAGAATAAGGAGATAACAACTAAATGACACTCACTAGCTTATAATTAAGTATTTCCATTTGACAGCAAACCCACAAAGCTATATAGAGCTAAGGAAGCTAGTTCATTCCTTATTAAATAAGGTTACAGCAAACAAATAGATCTCATGCAAGATTATACAAAAGCGATCGAGGAAAAAGTTTCAGAACTCAAAAGATTTAGATTATTAATTACACAAAGTTCCATTAGCTGCTTAGTCAAGTCGTCTTTTAGTACCCTCTAAACTATGATGTGAAATTTTAGGAAGGGGGCAGAGATTCCATCTAATTGAAATTAAACTTAAAAGACTCCGTGTCCGTAATAGATAATTCGATAACAAGTTTCGTTTTGATTCCATAGAAAGAAGAAAAACTAGTAGTAGGGACTTGTCTAACGAATGAAGGTATATGTCTCACTCCAACTTTCCAATAATCTCTTTGGAGCTTTAGAAGAACAAAGAAACGTAGCAACATAATTGTTTCACGATATCACAAGCTACCGAGTGTATACCTAACTCAGGCACTTGGATAAGTCATAGTTTATGCAAATTTCATGAATAAGTTAGTATCAATCTTCTACCCATTCAACTCAATTATTTCTTTTACTCCATTTCAACCTGTTTAGCTTCTCTAGAGGGTAGAAGGATGAGACAGATCCATAGACTGTGGGAACCACAAGTCTTTGTTAAAAATACCCAATTTCCCTCTTTATGAATTCAAAACTAGTTACAAAATACGAACCAAGTAGCATTAGTTTTTTAAGGGACTACCTGGATCAAACCACGATCTCTCTTCCTTGAAAGCTCCAATTCAGCTTCATCGGGACTAGAAGATGATGAAATCAGAAGATTGGACTTTGTCACTAGTGTTAGCTTCTCGAATCGAGACTACAAGATGCTGAATCAGAGATTTCTAACCTCAACGATGACTTCGGTATCCGGAGATCTGGGATTCCTTACAGAACGGGAGATGGGGATAAACCCATAATCGCAATCAAAACCCAAGAGAGGGATTACTTACAACAAACTGACGAGGAAGGTGGGTCCTCGGAGGCGACGCTGACGAAGGGAAGCCAGGAGATGGTGGTGAAAATGCTCTGCTGTCGCCCTCGGGTCTCACCTTGGAATAGGAGAGTGCAGCGGAAGTCGTTCGATGTCGGAAACTGCTCTCCACCCCGCCGTTGTGCTCTCGCCATCTCTCTGTCTTCCCTCTATCTCTCTGTCCCCAGTGAAGGAAAGCCAGGCAACGACAAGGGAAGACCAGGGAGACGCCCCCGATGAGGAGGATACTGGAGGGAGATGATGCCGTCTCAGCTGCGTTGTTTATAGAACCGGAGAAGAAGAAGCGAAATTAGGTTTCAATTTTGGAATTGAAATGGGCAAAAGAAGGAAGGAGAATCGGATTTTATTTTTTCACACTTCCCTCAGCAATAAAACGATGGCGTTTGGCGTTTGGCGTTTGGCGTTTGACTATCGCCAACTATTTGTCGATGGTTGCTTAAGAGATGCTCACGGATAGGGCATCGTCAACCATTTTCTCATTAGTTGCTGAAGTATTCATTTGTCGACGACATTTTATTAATTCTGACAGTTGCTTAAGGAAAAAAGTATAACCAACCATTTTCTAAATGGTTGCGAAAGTTTTGATTTATCCGCAACCATTTACCTTATGGTTGCTTAAGATTAGGATATCACCAACCATTTTATCCATGGTTGTTGAAGTTTTTGTTTATCGACAACTCTTTCGCTCTTAGTTGCTTAAGGATGGGGTATCATCAACCCTTTACAAAATAGTTGCCGAAGGTTTGACTTATTAGCAACTATTTGCCTCATGGTTGCTTAAGGGTAGGATATCAACAACTACCCAACTTAATTTGTTTCTTTACATCCTTAACACATGATTAATTTAATTTGAAAGAATCTACGGACCATTTTACTAAGATTGCTCAAGAGATGCGTATTACCAATCATTCTAAAATGGTTGATGATGCTTTGGCCTATTAGCATATATTTAATTCATGGTTGCTCACAGATAGAATATCACCAACCATTTTCTTGATAGTTGTTGAAGTTATGATCTAGAGTCAACCATTTACTTCATTATTTTTAGAGAGTTATGTATCAGCAACTACTTTACAAATGGTTGCTGAAGTTTTGAACTATCAGCGACACTTTTAATAATGGTTGTACTAGAGTAGGGTATCAACAACCATATTTTGAATGGTTGCGGAAGTATTGGTTTACTATCAACCATTTAAGTCATAGTTGCTAGAGAGTCAGGCATCACCAACCATTTTACGAATGGTTGCTGAAGTTTTGACCTATCAGCGACTATTTTACTAATGGTTGCACTAGAGTTTGGCATTAGCAACTATTTTGTGAATGGTTGTCGAAACTTGGTTATAAGCAACCATTTTTCTATAGTTGCCAAGAAAATGGTAGCTGAAACTCTTTTTTCTTGTAGTGACATCATGTTTGAGGAATTCTATTTTTGGAGTATATTAATATTCAATTCTTTAGTTTAGGTCCAAATATCATTAATATTGGAAGTTCAAAAGAAAATGAATACCCGATTATAATGTAATTTTTTTGTTATAAGACAAATAAAAAGGTAGAAACACCTACATTAAAGGTATATCCTCCTCGGACATGAGCTTATGCATTACCTAAAGATCAAAAAACGTGGGAAGAAAGGGTACATGGCTCTGAAGGTTGACATGGAAAAGGCCTATGATAGAGTCGAATGGCCCTTTCTACTCACAGTTTTAGAGAAAATGAGTTTTAATTCCGTCTGGCGAGGTTGGATTCAGGAGTGTCTTCGGTCTACGTCCTTTTCAGTTATGATGAATGGTACTCCGTCTGGTTACTTCACTCCTTCCAGGGGGCTTCGACAGGGTGATCCGCTATCACCCCTCTTATTTGTGCTCTGTACAGAGGGATTTGCGGCGCTCCTGCAAAAGGCTATCTCAGATAAGAAATTGGCAGGGATTAAGGTGGCCCCACGGGCCCCGAAGATCTCCCATTTATTCTTTGCTGACGACTCATATTTATTCTTGCGTGGAACTCTACAAGAATGTGAAAATCTTATTGAGGTTTTGAATGAATATGAGGAACTGAGTGGTCAAAGAGTGAACCTGGCAAAATCAGCGGTGTGCTTCAGTCGTAATATCTCAGTACCAGACCAGGAATTCCTAGCTGCAATTTTGGGGGTAGGGGCTGTTGGGGTCCATGATAAATACCTTGGTCTCCCATCCCTGATAGCTCGATCGAAAATGGAAACCTTCCGTTATCTAGAAGAGAAACTCCTGGATCGACTCAAGGGATGGAAGCAGCGGACTTTATCCTGGGCGGCCAAAGAAACCTTGATAAAATCGGTAGCCATGGCTTTGCCCCTCCATGTGATGTCCTGTTTCAAGTTGCCTCTTGCGCTGTGCCGCCTGCTGGACAAGCATGTTGCCCGCTTCTGGTGGGGAGACTGCGAGAATCATACGAAAGTCCGGTGGATAGCATGGAGGGATATGTGTCGGAGTAAACATGATGGGGGGATGGGTTTCCGTAGGTTTGAACACTTTAATCAAGCCCTCTTGGCTAAGATTGGGTGGCGTATTATCCAGGAACCCAACTCTTTGCTTGCCCAAGTGTATAAAGGAAAGTACTTCCCTAATGGCCATTTCCTCACTGCGAAAGCTCGTTCTCGTCCCTCCTGGGGGTGGCAAAGTGTCCTATACGGACGCCAATTGCTAGAGATGGGCCTTCGTTGGCAAATCGGGAATGGACATGCGGCATCCATGTTGCACTCAACTTGGGTTCCCCAGAATCAATTGGAGCCTCTTCGATATAACCCGCAAGTATTGCCAAGTGGTGGAGATCCCCCAGTTTCTGAGCTTATCTGCCACGGGGAAGGTCGCTGGTGTGAGCGAAAGCTGAATCAATGGTTTGACCCTGTTACCTGTCGGAATATTTTGGCTATTCCTCTCCCTCGTGCGGAGGTTGAGGATAGGCTCATCTGGCATGACACTGCAGATGGTGATTTTTCGGTGAAATCGGCCTACCATCTGGCGGTTGCCTTGGATAGGCAGAGGGGAAGATGGCGAGCTCGGGTAGACTGGATGGACCGACAGAGCTGGATTCGCCTTTGGGAGGCTAACATTCCACCGAAATTGAAGGTGTTTGTCTGGCAGATCTTTCAGCGTATCCTTCCTACTACTGAAGCGTTGCTGGAAAGAAAGGTCATGGTCCACCCTCGATGCCCGGTTTGTTGGGCCGAGAAAGAGACTTTGGAGCACCTGTTTCTGGATTGCCAAGTAGCCCGAGCACTTTGGGGTGCAGCAGGCCTAGAGCATATCGGGGAAGGGTTGCCGCGGCACTCTTTCCCTTTGTTTCTCAAGAAGGTCATGGCTCTCATCAAGTGCCCGGCGCTGTTCATGGCCATTGTGGCTGTCCTCTGGCGTATCTGGCGATCTCGCAATTGGGTGGTCTTTGAAGGGAAGCAGTATGGGGTGGAGGCCTTGTTGCGACAATTCATGCAACAGTATGAGGAATGGATTCGTCTTCCGGTGGATCCACCAACCAGGGTGCCTACAGTAGCGGCCCACAATTCGCGCCAGGACGAGACGACGGGGTTATTTGTAGCTGGGATGGTGCCACTAGGAGGGGATCACATTCAGCGGGAGGGGTGGTGCTCATGACCCCTAGTCGTGATCTCCTAATGGCTACTGGTATGCAAATTCCCGTCATTGATGACCCCCTGGTAGTGGAATTGCTGGTTTTGCGTGAAGCGATTATTTGGTGCTTGGGTCATGGTTTTTATTCGGTCCCGATTTTGAGGGGGACGCCAAGGTTGTCATTGATAACTGATAAGCTCCAGCTGGTGGATAGTAGGGATGGCAGGTTTGGGGCGATTCTGCAGGAAGTGATTCATTATTTGTCCGACAATCAAGGATTTACTGTTAGGTTTGTAGGTCGGGCGTGCTAATAGGGTAGCCCACTTGGTGGCTAGACAGGCCCTCACTATGTACCCGGCTATAAACCGGTATTTTGATTATCAGGCCTGGCTTATCTCCAGGATGTAACTATTTTTTGAATCTATTATATGATTATCTTTTGTCAAAAAAAAAGAATATAACTGGTTTGAAGGTCAATTTGGACATTGTCATAGTTTCCATAATATATTTGAGCATAATTATATAGATTCGTGAGAAATTTTGAAGGTAAATAATAAAGGTTTTCATTTAATGGTGATGTCATCATAAAGATTCGATGTTATCAAGTTCGACATTGTTATAGTTTCCTTACTAATGATTTGCAATGGGTCAACACAATGATATCGTAAAAAAAAAGTCAACACAATGATTATGCATGTGTCATGGTAAGAAACTATCATGCTATTATTTCTAAACATTTTGCATAGATAAGACCTTTACGAAGATAGTTAAATTAAGTGCATCAATATATTAGGTACATATCTATCTATATCTATAATCAATCAAGACAATCTCTCTATAGTATTTTGAATACTTATATCTTCTTACGAGGAACAAAATATCATTACAAAGACTTGAACTCGAGTCCTTCAGATTGATAATCAATATCCCTAATCAACTGGACTACAACAATGTGTTTATGTGTTTTTTTGAATTAAAGAGAGAAAATACTAAAATATTTCAAAATCATAGGACTATCCACTGCAACAATTCAATCATCGAATTTATTAATAACTGTAATTATTTACAAAGTGAATAATCATGATATACCTAGCTTTATGAATCAACTAAGTGAGTTCCTCTAATAACACAATTCTTCACCAAGAACCAAATAGTACATTTTGAGTTTATGTATGTCTTACAACTTTTCATTTATTAGGTTTACATGACTTTGTAGTTTGTAGAAAATAGGAATAAAATGATTGTTTACAAAAGTGCTATACAAAATTTATTTCAAAACATAAAATTTGACATTTGTGATCTATGATTTTGTAACCAAACATTTTCAATGCTATAAGTGAATGACCAAAAATCATTGGCTAACAATTTCCCTAATGGTTGACAATTATGAGCATAGAATTGAAAGACTAAATACCATTGACAAATGAGCCAATTATCATTGGCTAAATTTAACAAACAATGATATGTGTATATACATTGAAAAATTCAATGGTACTTCTCGATGGATTGAGAGTTATTGCATCTCCTTAGTTAAATAACATTATCTAGACCATAGATTAATCATGTAAACTAAACCCTATATCATAATTCTCTAAATCCTAATATAGTGCATATGGTATGTTGTATACATCTTGGCGAATCAGAATCATTGATTATATTCTTAGTATATGTGATATTAGGGTTTAATTTCTATAGATTTAGGATATATGATTTAATTATTTGAAACTTAATCGCCCTTTTCAAATTTCCTGCAATGAGAGGGAAATTAGGAATGACAATTTTTGTCATCACCATTATCTTGTATTTTTATTTATTTACAGAAAAAGATAGACATATTGAGATTTGAACCATGGTCACTTCAAACAAAGTGAAGGTTTAAAATTAATCAGACTATGTAGATTTGTTTGTATTTTTTATATTAAAAAATATACTAAGCTAAAATATGAAATCACAGAACTTTTCAACAGTTAGCTAGCCTAATAATATTCTGTAAGTATTTATTTGGTGTTTTGATACTGTCGATTTTGATATTTTTATTTTAATTATAGCTTTAATACTTAATTTAAAATTTTATCTATCTTATAAATAGAAGATAACCATAAATTTGCAACCAAAATATTGTGGTTCGAATATTTCATATCGAATTATAGTATTAAATATGTAGGAGCGATATAGAATTCTTAAATTACCGTTAATTTCCAGAACTATAGTGAAGCAATCATATCTTTGTGCAAACTATAGGGGACTGGTGCTCTGAACATTTTTGTCCTGTTAAATATACTAAGTTTGAAACTCATCCTAGTGGTGTACGTGGGTCAGTTCGTTTGGGTTTAGATATTTTAATTTCCTAACTCATATACCACTGTTTTGAAAACACTAAATACAAACTCACTCAATAATTTAGAATTTTAACAGTTTGTGTCCTCCATACCGAATGAACCAATTTACATGTCGCTTAACTAAGGACGATCTCATTGTCCAATCCCATCATTCTAATGTCAATCCATAAAAGTAACCCATATTCGCGTTTGTTAACACATGTTTCCATTGTCATTATGTGGCCGGTAACTTCGCTGCAACTGATTCGGTATTGCTCATCATATGGCCTCCAAAACTGATAAACATATCGGGCCAGCAGTTTTATGACAAAACTCAAAGTGAAGAAAACTCATCGTCTGGTGGAATTTTGGCGCTTGCTGGTGTCCATT
Organism: Linum tenue; assembly: GCA_946122785.1. Lineage (NCBI taxonomy): Eukaryota > Viridiplantae > Streptophyta > Magnoliopsida > Malpighiales > Linaceae > Linum > Linum tenue. The sequence goes on along the minus strand of CAMGYJ010000004.1, from coordinate 12,076,894 downwards.
TAATCTAATTGCAAGCATAATGATTGCTAAAATTAAGCTTTCACGCAGCACACTAGGAGTTGGGGATGTGAACTTGGAGTAAAAGTTGATATTGGGTTTGAGAAGAGAAGTGGTGAGAGGAAGAGATTGTGTTTGGATTTGGAAGTAGGTAAACTTCATGGTTCGGTTTCTTTTCGTAAAAATGCTTTGATTTATTTTAGTTAGAGGTATAATATCATAGTTTATGTGGGATCAAATGAACCACAAATGAGCTTGGGGGATGGGAATTCCAACTTAAAAGGAGTGGATTAGATTTTGATAAACTCAAGTTCATGATTAACTGAAAGAATAATTAGATTTAGACTTTGTGGTATTGAGATGTTCATAGAGAGTTTAAAACTGATCCAAGGCCATGGATTGATATTGGTTAGTTGATTGTGATTTTGAGGAAGGTGTATAAAAAAGTCATGGAAGTAGTTTGCAGCAAGTGAAGGCAGTGGAAGAGGCAGTTGGTCAGGGTATGAACCAATGAGGGTATTGAAAGACAATGGAAGCAAAATCGAAGCAATTGAAGAGAGAAGTGGTAGATGATCAGGATATTAATAAAAATAGAGAGGTATTGAAGGGCATGGAAGTGAGCTGGAGTAGGTGAAGGCAGAGAAGGAGGAGAAGAGCATATTGATGGGAATTGAAGATGAGTGTTAATTTTACGAGCTTATTAAAACTGTCCCGAGAAAGATGAGTTGGCCGAATACAAAAAAGAGGATTGAGGAGTTGGAGATCAAGCTGACAAGAAACTCAATCGAAAGAGAAATTCAGGTTCATAGAGAGAAGGTGTAACATCCTCGTCCCTTCATACATGTCATATGCCACCATTAATTAGTAATTTATTTGTTAATTATACTTTGCATCATTTTCCCACTTAAACGAAATGAGAAGGACAGGGAGGCAACAATTTTTCTTGTCCTCATGGGTACTACTAAATAAATCCATTCTCAATTCCTTCCCCTATTAAACACGTCACACCCAACCTTGCCATTTGTTCTCATTTTCAAATTGGTATGTGCGACTTTAAAGCATGGTCCATGAAACCATATCGGATATCGTACCGGAAAAGTCAGTGGTATGATATTTTATGATAAAACGTGGTTTAACCGTAGTTCAACCGTTAGATTGATGGACGATAAGTTCGTCCATCGCGTAATCGTACGAACTAAAACTAAAATAAACTGAAATACTGATTGTATTCTTCTTTGATTGATTAAAACGTATAAACAAAGTAGATATTTATAGTTGAACCGGAAAACCTAATTCACTTACCAATCCTACAAGATACGGTAACTTAATCCTAAAGAAACTACCTTAAATACTTTAATAATTAATACGATTCCTAAACAATAACTAAAACCGACTCATAAACTAATAATAATAATAATGATGATGATAATTGGCCGTCAAGAATGATAATGCGTCAATCCTCCCCCTTTCGAAGAACTTTGTCCCCGAAGTTCAAGCGTCATCTCACCCGGATCGACGAAAAAGTTGTTGAAGATAGCAAATAAAACGGATGTTCGTTGATGCCGCCCTCGTTTACGGAACTTCCAATTACGCTCGGCCACTCGAACCAACCCTTTATCATTGGACTCTCCAAACGTTGTTGAGCCCTTCTTAGCGCACCCTCGAACTTTCCTTGCTTGAGGTGACCGTCCTCCCACACAGTGGCCAAATATTGCCCGACTCCCCACTTCCTTTCTTAAAAAACAACTTCCCATGCATGGAATAAAGTTCTCCATACATGCCTCCATGCATGCTAAGTACGTAAGTATAAGAAATGGGCGTACCAATGCAAAATTGGCTCTCATGCAATTTCCCCATATACGACCCAATCCATCCCAATAGCAACGCACTTTAGCTCCCTCCTTTCAGAAGCAGCTCGAGCTAGGAGTTTGTCCAAAACCCCCGATCCCTCTCGGCTCCCTTCCTCTATCAATCGCCCGAGTTTCCCAGCTCCCGCCGTCTCGTGAACTTGAACCGCACCGGCTCCAAAACTCTCAGCAGCACCACTACTATTTTCCTCCGACCCCGTTGGCCCACTCGACCAACGCCCTTCCACCCCGCGACCCACGCTTGAGCCCACTTCGTATAAGAGCCCATGCGTGAGTCCTCCTATATGTACCTCGAGTCAGTTTCGATGTGCGCCATGTCTGGCCTATTGATCGCGTCCCAACCCTCCATCGAATCGGAACCCGAACATAGGACGCAAGGGAGCTGATTCCCCCATGCCGAACCCTAGCTGACCGACTCGTTCCCCACCTGCTTCGACGACGAGTTTTCGTCGCGCCGCTCCCGTTGCCAGTAGTGCCGGCTGGTTCGAACCGACAGTTCGGCGTTATCTCCACCGTGCGCATCCCCATCTCTCCTCCACTGTCTTCATCACTCAAATCGTCACCGTCTTACGATTCTGAGTTGGGTTCGGAACCCTCGTTGCTCCCCTGTCCAGCCCATCTGTACCTGCGTACGAGAAGTTCCTCGATCCGTCTTAGGAACGCCTGCTGATACCTTTCGTAGTGAGTTCCCCACCTGTTCGAGGTCTCGTCGCCACTCCTTCCGTATCTCGTCGCCCATGCGCTCTATACCCTGCTGCACCTCCTTGCGGAACTTGCTGAACTTCGACTTGGAGGCCATTCTGTCCGTCCTTGAGAAGTTGGATGTCGGATCGGAGCTGATCCCGCTCCGCTGCTGCCTCGCGCAACTGTTGATCGTGCCCGTTGATGCGCTTATTCATCTCGCGGAGTTGCCTGCGGAAACCTCCCTCCTTGACTGCGGCAGTGGTCGATGATGGCGAAGCTACAGTTAGCTTCTTCGTTGGTGGCGCCTCGGTAGGCGATCCGTCCACCTTGTCGTTGTGGAGCATGGTTGCGCGCAAGACCTCTTCCCGACGTTGGTGGTTGAACGTCGACGATGTCTGCCCTGGGATCCGGTAAGAGCTCGATTCTTTCGAACCAGGCTCTGATACCAATTGATGGACGATCGGTTCGTCCATCGCGTAATCGTACGAACTAAAACTAAAATAAACTGAAATACTGATTTATTCTTCTTTGATTGATTAAAATGTAGAACCAAAGTACATATTTATAGTTGAACCGGAAAACCTAATCACTTACCAATCCTACAAGATACGGTAACTTAATACTAAAGAAACTACCTTAAATACTTTAATTATTAATACGATTCCTAAACAATAACTAAAGCTGACTCATAAACTAATAATAATAATAATGATAATTGGCCGTCAAGAATGATAATGCGTCATATACCGTTAAATACCATTTACCAGTTTAGCCTCCAATACTTGTATTTCGTGGTTAAACCGCCGGTACAATACGGTTTCGTGGACCATGCTTTAAAGAGCTTTTCCAACCTAGCAACACACGTGAAGTGTTGTTTGTGAAGAGGAGTTTTTGGGGGATAGCATTCCATTTCTATTATACCATTTATCCCTTCCACGTAGAACTAGCTAGTTGACAACCCGCCTCAAATAACTCCAAGTGTGTCTCTTATTCTTTGGGGATTTAATTGAAGAGAATGGGACTGTTGATTAGGGGTGGACAACGGGACGGGATGGGATGCCCATCCCGTTTAAAACGGGTACCCAATCCCATTTGAAGACCAATCTCCATCCTAAGTCCCAAACCCATACGGTTAACGGGTACCTGTTACCCGTACGGGATGGATAACGGGTACCCATAATACCCATAAATACCCGTCCAAAATTCCATCGAATCCCTTCTTCGCCTATCTCCCATTCCCGTCCTAGAAACAACGAAACCATTTCTTGTGCACACAAACCATAACAACAACAACAACAACAACAACAACAAACTAAGAACAGATAAGAAACAAGAATCAATATGATGATGAAGGTGAAGTGATGCTGCCACCAAGTGAAGCCGCCACCAAGAATTAAATAAACAAGAATTAATTCGTTCCTTTTTCTGCTAATTCTTTTTAGTTAGTGTGTTCCAGTTTGGTTCAATTTTGTTGAGCCAATTGGTTGCTGCTTCCTTTTTCTGTGACTAACTCTGTTTCTTTTTTTTAATATATATATTTTTCTCACCATTATAAAAATAAAATAATCTTGTAATAATTTTGGACTAACGGGTATAACGGGTATCCGTAATACCCAAACGGGTATTTACGGGTAACCCGCGGGTACCCAAAGTAGTGATTCTTGATCCCAAGTCCCATCCTGTAAAAAAAAATTACGGGTATTTGGGTACCCGTAACCCTCAAAAAATGGGACGGGTACGGTTATACCCAAATACCCGTTTCCCGTTGCCCACCCCTACTGTTGATTCCCTAGAAAGGAGAGGAGGGGTTGCATTGTCCTTAACTCTCTCTTTGAAAAGAACAGAGAGAGTTGTTCTCTCTTCCCACAGAAAAGTGCCCATTAAAGCTCTCACTTTACTCGTTTTCTCTATGGCTAGAAAAGAGATTGATGGTTTGTGAAATTAGCAAAGGAGTCAATAGCTTAAATCAGGTATCATCATGATCATTTTCCTTCCCTAGCAATCCAAAGTTATTGGTATAATGGAAAATGTGTTCTCGGAAATCATGATAATAAAGAATGAGGTTATTGCTAGTTCTTTTTATTATCATTTCACCCTTGAGTCACCTTGTCATGGTTGATTGCATGATTTGCATGCATGATAGTTTTTTTTTTAGGCTCAACTGGTGGGATTCATTAATATTAAGTAAAAGATGCCTCAAGGGCTACAATGTCTGCAATCTCAACAGGTAGTCTATCCCTCCAAACAGTCACAACTTCAGAAGCCAATGAAAAATGTGCAATCCGATGAGCCACAGTATTTGACTCTCTAAATTTAAACCTCCATTCTTTGATATTTAGCTGTGTAGCAGTCTCCCTGATATTACTACAAACGCTCCCAAGTTCCGTTCTGCAGCTGTCTTCATGATTGAGCAGCTTTATCACTTTCTTGCAATCTGATTCCACCACTATCATCTCTCCTTCCATCCCTGTAATCATCTGCAGACCAAACAGAATAGCCATCGCCTCAGCAACATCTTGTGGCCATCCAGGTTTAACTCTCTTCTTTGCAGCAACAATCATTCTTCCATTCCAGTCCCTCAAAACACAACCTAGTCCTCATTCTCCTCTGCCAATCATCCCTGCATCAGTGATCAGTTTAAGAGTGCAGGCCTGCGGTTTGTTCCATTTGCTCTCCTTCCTTGCATTAAGGTTGCTTGTCGTGTGTTCCTTTCCTTGCACCTCCATATAGCTTTGTATAAACTCATCCGCTCATGGGAATACTTCCCATTATTTTAGCAGCTTATTATTGAAGAGGAAGTTGTTTATTTCCTTCCAAAAAAACCAGAGAAGAGAACAGAATTGTGCAGCCTCCTTTTCAGGAGCATTCTTCAGCACTTGGCACAGCCATTTTTTACAAATAGTCCCCTCAGCCTTGTAGAACAGATCAGCAATGGGGGTTCTGCTCCATATATGAGCATTCCAGTCACAATCAACCAGATAGTATTTAAGTGTTTCTTTGAGACCACAATTCGGACATTCATCCCCCAAGCTCCTGACTTTTTTTACTGATTTTAACCCCTACTGGCAAGATGTTGTGGGCGGCCTTCCACATAAAAGTTTTAAGTTTTCCAGGCATGTTCATCTTCCAGGGTTTTTTCCAGCAGAAACCTTCTTCAACTTGTTCTGTGATCTCGTGATTCTCTTCCTCCTCCTTCCTCTGCAGTTCAACCATATATCCAGACTTGACTGTATACTTCCCATCTTCAGTTCCTGTCCAGCATAATACATCTCTGTCAATCGAAGCTGAAAGAGGGATTGATTTAATCGCTTGTTGCTCCTCTCTTGTGAAAGCCATTTCCAGCATATCCTGCCTCCATGTTCTTGTCTCCTGGTCGATCAGACTTGACACTTTTTCTTCCCATTCCATGAAAGGGCAGTAGGAGATAACCTCGTTATTATTCAAATTTGGCACCCATTTGTCACCCCAAATCCTGATATCTTCACCTGATCCAACTCTCCATATGCAACCAAACTTGAGTAGGTCTTGTGCCCCCATTAGGCTGCGCCAGATATAGCTTGGTCTCCATCCAACTTGAGCATCCAGAATAGAAGATCTAGGATGATATTTGGCTTTCAACAATCTGGCCACCAGTGAGTTAGGCCTTAAGTGTAGGTTCCATAACTGTTTTGCTAACATGGCTTTATTAAACACCTTCAGGTCCCTGAATCCCATGCCCCCTTCTTCTTTCTTTTTGCACAGCTTCTCCCATTTTTTCCAGTGAATTCGTCTTTCGCCACCTTTCTGCCCCCACCAATAATTTGCCAATAAACTATGAATGTCATTCAAAATACCATCAGGAATTTTAAAGACTGACATTGCATATGTTGTCTGCGCTTGTGCAACACTTTTAATCAGAATCTCTTTTCCTGCCTCTGAGAAAAATCTGCTTTTCCAGTTTGTGACTTTGCTTCTGACCCTCTCCTGCAAATTGTGAAAAACAATTTTCTTTGATCTCCCAATCATCGTCGGTAGTCCAAGGTATTTAGCTAATTTATCCACTTCTTTTATTCCAAATTCTGCACAAATCTCAGATCTCTTTGCACTTACAATGTTGCTGCTGTAATAGACCTCTGACTTCGCCAGGTTCACCATTTGGCCAGATTCAAGCTCATACCATTCCAAGATTTCTTTCAATTTCTTTGCCTCATTGTTATTCGCCCTTGCAAACAGAACACAGTCGTCAGCAAACAGAAGGTGAGATACAAGAGGAGCCTTATTGCAGATTCTAATACCATGAATCTTTCTATCCTTTTCATACTTGTTCACAAGAGCAGATAAACCTTCTGAGCACAACAGGAAAAGGTATGGAGATAATGGATCTCCCTGCCGCAATCCTCTTTCAGGGCTGAAGAAGTTTGATTTATGCCCATTTACTAGAACATCATAGGATACAGAGGAGACACAGAACATGATCAGGTTTATCCATTTCTCATCAAAACCCATCTTTCTCATAATTTTTTCCAGAAAACACCACTCCACTCGGTCATAGGCTTTGGCCATGTCGAGTTTAAGAGCTAGGTAGCCTTTTTCACCTTTAGTCTTCTTCTTCATAGTAAAAAAAACACTCGAACGCAGCAATCACATTATCAATAATCAATCTCCCGGGAACAAAGGCACTCTGTGCATCACAAATCAAGGTATCTAGGATCCCTTTCAAGCGGTTTGCAATTGTTTTAGATAGAATCTTATAAAGAACAGTGCAGAGGCTGATTGGCCTATAATCTTTAGGGGAGATAGGATTTTTTACCTTTGGTACAAGCGCAATCAGTGTTCTGTTGAGGATCTCTGGGAACCAGCCATTGTGGAGGAAGTTTGTCAGTTCTTCACAAATTCTGGGGGCAAGAGTTCTCCAATTTTTCTGGAAAAACAATGCCGAGAAACCATCATCTCCAGGAGCTTTAGTGGCACCCATCTGGAATAGCGCGCACTGGATTTCTTCTGCTGTGAAAGGGTGCAGTAGCTTACAATTCATCTCTTATGTTACCTTTCGATCCACTACTTCAATGACCCTCCCACTATTGTTCCCAGCTCTGCTTTTAAAGAGATCCACATAGTAGGAAGTTAGGCAGTCAGTAACCTCTTCTTGGCCTTTGTATAGCCTGCCACTTTCATCTTTCAGTCTTCTGATTTTATTTTTCCTTCTTATCTCTGTTGCTTTTGCATGGAAAGCCTTTGAATTCTTGTCCCCCTCTTTTAGCCATTCCATTCTCGATCGCTGCTTCCATCTTTGCTCATTTATATAAAGTAATTCCTGCAGCTCAATCTCGAGTTTCCTTTTCCTGGAACGCCAAGTTGTATCCTTGGCTTGTGTTTTCATCTCCCTGGTACTTCTTCGAACTTGAGAGATCCTTTTCGGAATTTCTCCAAACTTTGTTGTGCTCCAATTTGTAAGGTTGACTTCGCACTTTCTCAGGCCTTCTTCCAGATCATCAACTCCTGTTGCTTCCCACGTTTCACTCACTATTATACTGCTTTCCTCATCTTTTGCCCAGAAAGATTCAAATATAAAGCTTTTCCCCCACCTGATTTCTTCCTCTTTTTCTCCTTCACAGTCAATCAAAATTGGAAGATGATCTGAAACCACCTCATCTAGATGAATAACCATAACCTCCGGAAACTTATCCATCCATCTTTTATTCGCAACTGCCCTGTCCAGGCGTTCTTCTATAAGATCCGGAACATCTCGTCTGTTTTCCCAAGTAAAGGGATAGCCACGAAAACCCAAATCCACAAGTCCACTATCAGATAAGGCATTATTAAAGCCTATGAGTTTCTGTTCCTGAACTAGTCTTCCCCCTGCTTTCTCTGCATTTGAACAGATTTGGTTGAAATCACCAGCGCATAACCAAGGTTCGTCATTTCCACAATGGAGGTTTCTAATTAGCTCCCAAGTGAGATGGTGGTTCTCCTTTTCTGGCCATCCATAAATTCCTGTGAACCTCCACTTCAAGTCGCTATCTGCCTCCTTTATTTCCACATCCATATGGTTTTTGTCGCTAGTCTTAATCTTTATCTTCACCTCCTTTTTCCAAAATAGGCAGAGTCCCCCTGAGTTACCATCTGCTGGAACTCCATCTCCATCATCAAAACCCAATTCATACCTTGTCTTCTCCCATTTCTCCTTTGACATCTTTGTCTCCATCAAGAAGACCACTTGGGGTTTATGGAATCGAATGACAGATTCCAGAGAAGCAACTGCCACGGGATTCCCCAACCCCTGACAGTTGAGACTTAAGAGTTTCATTGTGATAGGCGGCCCTGCAACTCGGCAGGGTCCACCTCTGGTTCTGCTGGGTTTGGGAGAGCATTGCTTATATTTCTCTTTCCATCTCTACACTTCATCTTCATCCCTTCCTCCTTTATATCAATGTCCATATCATCCTCGCTCCTTCTCTTTTCCCCTGTAACTACTTTTGGGTTATTGCTTTCTTGGGCTTTTACTTCTTTCTTCTGTCTAACCCAGGTCTTGCCAGCCATTTTCGTTTTCTTAGGGCCTCTTTCGGCAACTTTATTGGGCCTCTCTCCTTCATTTTGTTCTCCCATAATTCCACTTGGGTCCATAATAGCCAAGCCCGAGAAGTCTTTGTTTAGTGGCTCCTCCTCCCTCTCTTTGTTGTTCAAATCAGAGCCATCTCCCGCCGTTTCTTCTTCCTGTTTTCCTTTATCATCTTCCTCCTCGTGTCCCACACCCTTCTCCCTATCAGCATTCTCATTCACCTTTCTTCCTTTGCTTTTCCTGCAACCCTCATTATGTGCCTCGGGTTCCACATTAATAAAATCAAATAATTTTTTCCGAGAATGTACTGCTGGAATGCGAACCGTCATCTGAGAATTTCCCCGCTCCGTCGTGCCTTCACCTGAGTTCTCACCGGACTTTCTCTGCTTCGCCTCCAACCACAGTGTCTCCATTTTTGCGGCCTCAGCCTTACTCCTGAGCTTCCCTTTCTTTACCGGCGACAGCGCTCTCAACCAATTACCATACTGTGTCTCCTCTTCAGAAAGGATTTCCTCCTTACAATCCCGTTTTAAATGTCCGAGTATACCACAATTGTAGCAGAAATTTGGTAGCTTTTCGTATCCCACTTTATACCAGGCGTTATCATTTCCTTCTGTCAACAGAACTCCTCTCCGCAAAGGTTTTGTCACTATAAAGGTGACTCTTAATCTCATGTAGCTACTCCATGGGCCAGAGCTTTCCACATCAAACACTTTAAGAGATCCAAAAGTTGTCCCAATTTTCTCCGCCATCTTTTCCGTCCTCATCTTTGGTGGAAGCTTTCTTATTCGAACCCACATTTCTGTTTCGCTGAAATCTATCTCTGTTGCTTCTTTATCTCTCTCGACCGGCTTTAGGATCATAAGTTGATTTTCAAAGTGCCATGGACCTCCAAATAGGGCTTTCCTCCGGTCTTCTTGGCTGAAAAATTGGAAGGCGAATAGACGCCCTTCAACTAACTGGATGGCGAAGTCTTGTCGCGGTTTCCATGCTGCTTCTAGAGCTGCCTTTAAGTATTTTATACCTGGAGTTTTTGTTCCTTGAAGAAGCCCTACAGCTCCCAGCTCTTCTATAACTTCTTCAACTCGATCGTCTACATCTTCTTCTTCGACTCGGACTATGTTTGCTTCCTCTTCAGATAGGTGAAAATTTGTTAACCTTTTCTCAATCTCCGTAGCCATTTTATCCGGAAGAGCTTTCCAAAGACCAACAAACAAAGACAAGATTTGATAACTCGGATGAGTTTAAAGGGGAGTAGGATTAGAATCAGAGAAAGGTCAAAGGTGGGAAGTCGAAAGATGCAAGCACCGGCTTGAAGGGAAAAGACTCTCACAAAGAGAGAGAGAAAAACAGACTCTCAGAGCGAGAGAAAAACTGACTGATCCATGTACAGTTCAGCCGCATGCATGATAGTTGCTACCCAGTAAACTAATGGTTTATCCAAATTAGAGAGGGTTACAATATTGGCAGTAGGGTGGCAAAGTATTAGAATGCTAATATAAATGGGTAAATCTTAAGCATGCTTAATTATAGTTATATTATATGCATGCCCAAATAATGAATTATGCTAACCTAAGTAGTTATGAGAAACAACAATAGTAGAATTATTTCCATATATGCCTCAAAGTTTGCATAAGTGAGAAACTCATGATAATGATGTTTTCCCCTTACTGAGTACGTAATTGGAAAAACCGACTTGTTTTCTTCTTTCATGATCTCTTCGAATCTTGGAAAAAATATTGACGGGGTGAGACGTCACTCAATGAGTAAATAATAACCTAATACAAACATCAATACTAAAATAGTAATGAGTGGTGTTGTACCCCCGAAGTACTTCCCCTATCTAACGCGTGAACGTTTCACGCGTCGGGATTTTGTAAACGAGAAACTAAGGAAAAACTGAAAGAACTGGTTTATTATTATCTGGTGAATAAAACGTAGAGGTAAAGTACATATTTATAGGACAAGTCCCATAAACCCTCTTCCTCTTGAACAAGGAAACCCAATCCTAGACCAACTCCTAACCCGATTACTTCATAAACAAGAAATAATAATAACAAAAATAACCGAAAGAATATCCAAATAAACAATAATAATAATAATAATAATAATAATAATAATAACCGAAATTAGTTTAATGATCCAGACGGTCAGAAAACATGCACTCATCACTATCATCCATGACTCATTCATATCATTTACCATATTGTAATAACCAAAAATACATACCTCATCTCACACACATGTCATATACCACATCACACAAAAATTATGATATACGAAATTTCATTCCATAATGCCGGCGCGACGACAAGGCCGTCCGACACAAATCCTAATCACCTGATCGCTCAACTTTCTCTCTCAACTTTTTAATCGGAATTTTTGTTAGAATTTGCTTTCAATTCTTATTAATTTTTAGAACTACTATGAAGCAATCATATTCATATCTTTGTGCGATCTCAATGACACTGGACGTTTTAGCCTGGTAACTGCTAAGTTTTAAACCCCTTTCTAATCCGGCATGATTAGATCCAACAATCATTAGACGAGGTTAAATTTAATATGTTTGTTCATTTCACCCTTTTTATGTGTTAATAAATATGTTTGGCAAAGACACGTCTACATATACACTCTACACAATATATAATACTGGAATGAGAATTTTTTTCCCCATTTCAAATTTTCTATATCGAGACTGAAAGTATGAATGATATTTTTGTCTTCAAAATTATTTATCTGTATTATTTATAGAAAAATAGAAAAATTGGGATTTTAACTAATGTATCTTCAAACAAAGACAAGACTCATAACCATGATTGTCAACCCGAGTTTGACTCGGCCGATCGAACCAATTATTCACAAACCCAAGTATCGCACTAAGCGCGGAAGGCCCAATCGGTTATCTACTTGGGCCGACCAAACCCTGGAAAACCCAATCAAATCAAGAAATTTGTCTGATTCAACCAACTAATCTGAGCACCAGGCCACTTCAAAACGACAGCATCTACTTGGGCCGACCAAACCCTTAGAATATAAGTGAATGTTTGGGTAATTCAAACCTAGGACACTTTTATTTTAATAAACATAATTTCCATTAGGCTATAACTCATATGTTGTTCGATTTTAAACATTGTGTAATAGTATAATGTCATTCTCTATCTCTAATTATTTTCAAAATCTAACAATTAAACAAATTTTAAGCTACCCTTAATTTGTATTGATATATGGTTGTACGACGAGTGTTGAAAGAGTCTTTTCGGCTTTGGATTACATAAAAAACAAGTTTAGAAATCGAATATGTGATCAGTTCGCGAATGATTGTCTAATATGATATACATAGACAATTTTTTTTGAACAGTGTAGACCCCAAGTGTGTTCTACAATCATTTTTTAATATGAAAATACATCGTGAATTTTTTCAACCTGTATGACAGTATGAGTAAGGTATTTCTTATTTAAATATTATTTATTTTTTTAATTATTTTAGAATTATTTGTATTTAATTTATTTTTTAAAAGAGGACACCCCTATGTAAAATTTCTGGGTCCGCCACTGGATACTTATGACTTATATATACTAATAATAATAATAATAATAATAATTTCAATAGATTTATTAATTAATGTTTTAGAATGCATAAAATATTTGCCTAATAATTAGTATTTACCAAATCTACCCACTCATATAAAGAGTTTCAGCGTGAGGAGTGGGTTAATTCATAAATTGGAGCTCTAAGCGCAACTCACGGGAGTGTTACAAAGGTTGGGTTTTTTTATTGGCATAATCGCCTTTCTTTTTTTAGTTTAATGTCCTATAATTTTATTTATAAGTATTAGAATATAAGTGAATGTTTGGGTAATTCAAACCTAGGACACTTTTATCTTAATAAACATAAATTCCATTAGGCTACAACTCATATGTTATTCGATTTTAAACATTGTGTAATAGTATAATGTCATTCTCTATCTCTAATTATTTTCAAAATCTAACAATTAAACAAATTTTAAGCTACCCTTAATTTGTATTGATTTATGGTTGTACGACGAGTGTTGAAAGAGTCTTTTCGGCTTTGGATTACATAAAAAACAAGTTTAGAAATCGAATATGTGATCAGTTCACGAATGATTGTCTAATATGATATACATAGACAATTTTTTTTGAACAGTGTAGACCCCAAGTGTGTTCTACAATCATTTTTTAATATGAAAATACATCGTGAATTTTTTCAAGCTGTATGACTGTATGAGTAAGGTATTTCTTATTTAAATATTATTTATTTTTTTAATTATTTTAGAATTATTTGTATTTAATTTATTTTTTAAAAGAGGACACCCCTATGTAAAATTTCTGGGTCCGCCACTGGATACTTATGACTTATATATAATAATAATAATAATAATAATAATAATAATTTCAATAGATTTATTAATTAATGTTTTAGAATGCATAAAATATTTGCCTAATAATTAGTATTTACCAAATCTACCCACTCATATAAAGAGTTTCAGCGTGAGGAGTGGGTTAATTCATAAATTGGAGCTCTAAGCGCAACTCACGGGAGTGTTACAAAGGTTGGGCTTTTTTATTGGCATAATCGCCTTTCTTTTTTTAGTTTAATGTCCTATAATTTTATTTATAAGTATTTATTATTTATCAGTTATCAGTAACAAGAAGAAAATATTATGCTGATTAAAAGGAACTTACTAATACTATAGTCACTCTAAACTAAGTAAAACTTATAGAGTCTCTTAAGTAGATATATGCCTTAGACCAATAAAAAAGGCGACACCTAAATTATACAGGTCAACTTTCAAATCAAGTTTGATGACTTTAACAACCACAAGGTCGATCATTTGATACTTCGATAGATCTTCTTCTGCCAGATAAAATACATGATTACAAATTTCTATTTGTATATGCATGTTTCTTTGAAACGATCGATCTAAGGAGGAATGTGTTTGATAGTTATTAGTCACAGAATGCATATGACATATTATAACTATACTGGTCGACCCTTATAAATCAACATGTCGATCAATTTTTTGTTGTTGTCACACTCAATAGAGGAAAGTTTTTTTTTTTCGTTGAATATAGAGGAAAGTTCATATGTGCATGTGTAGTAAGAAAAAAACAATATCAATAGGAAGATTTTTTTAAGTTATGCAAAAATGGCATTTCACATTTGTAAATATGTTACCACTAAATCTTTGGCTTTGAATTGTATGTAGGACAAGAGGAGTCTTCTATTGGTGGAGGTAGTACATTCGATGATGGAGATAATGACGTTGAGAAGAAAAAAGAGATAGTTTGTTGGGGAGATCGATGTATCCGTATTAGCGAGAAAGAGTAAATCTCAAATAATATTCATACTTGAAAGATGTAATATCTATTTGGGAAAAATTATATTTCATATTTGCAAAATGTCCAGCATTGAATTTTGATTTCAATGAAATTTAGCAGAAGAAGGGAGAGAATGTTCAAATGCAAGAGAGCAAGGAAGATATTGTTATATGGAAAATGGAAATAGAGGTTTCATGAATGTAGAAGAAGGGTAGAAGGCAATGTTATTGGTGGCCAATGGCGATGATAATCTTAATGGCGAATTAATTGCGAAGTCCAAAAGAAAATTTGCAGTAATTTCTTATCAACATGTTATTTCATTTGAATATGTTTTTTAGTTGAATCGGTCATCATGCCAAAAAAAGTTATGATCCATTCTGTTTTGGTATTCTTCCAATAATGATATATTTGGACTCTTTCATGATAACAAATCAAAACAAATTTTTCCCCGGATAATTTCTATTGTTGTTTATATCATTAATAAATATATCCGGCCAGAATCTAGTAAATAATAAAACATTTATCGGTTATCACATGGTCTTGTTTGATAAAAGAAAAAAAAACTAAATTCAGCCTTGTTGCACAAGACACAAAGGAAGGGAAGGGATAAATTTTTGAAAAAAGGCTATATAGCTAGCAGCTAGAAAGGCGGCAAGGTAAGGTTAGGTAGTCGCCCGTGCTCGTGATTTTGGGAGTGTTAAAATTTTGTAATTATATATATTTTTGAATTGAAAACAGATGAGCAGCTTGAAGATGTTGCCCTTCTTGTTTACAAAATGGCAGGTAAGAGCTAGTTTCCTCCGTCCGAAATTTCTTTTATAAGTCTGAGTGATTTGGTAATTACGACAAGCCTCTAGAGTCTAGACCCTTCTTCTTTTCCTCGTCTTGCCTTTCCCAACTTCACACCTCCCTCTGAACCCGCGGGCAAGAGAAGAAAGGAAGGTTTGTTGGGTCGGGGATCTGGACTCTGGAGACGGCGAGAGCTGTGGATTAGGCATGGGTAGGCTGGTTTTTCTAGGTGATCGAAAGACTCGAAAGTCTCGAAAGTTTAAAATGGTTGAGATAAGTAGGGGTGTGTCCGTGTTGAGAGCCGCCGGAAGAACGGGACAATGCTGCAAAGTCGTTCTCAAGGGCAGCAGGAGCCCGATGATGGTGAAGGAGTTGAGGGAGATGGAGCCGGCGAGGAAGCTTTCATGAAGACTAGGAAACCTGTTTTGTTCTTCCACAGAGTGAAAGACGAGACACAGCTGCAGCAGCACCTGTTCTTAGACTGGTTCAGAGACAGAGAAAAACAGAGGAAGCGATTGAAACAATGCAGGAAAGAAATGAACACCAACAGTTTTTAACGGTCTATGTGGCTTTACATTGTATGCTCTTGCATAGCAAAACTGAACTCATGGTGATAAAATCCCAATGGACATATTAACCATCGTCATTTAGTAACTACATTCACTCGGACCATCGATTAGCTGAAACTACTTCAAAATGATAAACCACGAAATCTGAATAAGTTTGGACAACATGATTTGCCCAATTGAGTTCTCTCTATCTCACTCAGTTTAATTGCATCTCCATTTGAGTTGCCTTCAAACCGCCTTCTGAGGTCTGCCCCTGAAAAAAGAAAATCCAAGACCTTGGTGCTCTTCTGTTGGTCTTCTTGAAAGAGAAAGATGCAATAATCTAGACAAACAACCAATTAGAAGAGCACGAGATTATCCTGCAATGCGACTATCTTGAAGCCCAAAAACTAGGTCTACCTCCCATGCATGGTTAACTGAGCAATAGATAGGTTTACCTAATAAGTTCAAAAGCCTCCTGTCTCATAATTTTGACGAAGGTATGGAAGAGCAGCCGATTCCGGGGACAGAGGTCGCATCGGAATTCCGGGAGGAATCGGAGCAGGATCATTGAGCTCGGGGATTTCTTTAAGCTTCGTCAAAACATCCACCATGTTAGGCCTCTTCCGCAATATAACGTGGAAGCAGGACATTGCAAGAGTAAACAGGCTGAGATGCTGCCTGGTGGCAATCCCGTTACTCTGTCTCCTGAGCCGAGGGTCTAGCAGATGATCCACGAACAAGTACCTAGGAGGCCGACCTTGAGACTCGTCATCTTTTTGTTTCTCTAAAAGAGAGTCCACCCATCTAGGCAGTGCATAGAGCCTTCTCTCTGCACAGTTGAAAGGCATCTTCTTAGCCTCCTTCCCGGTGACAAGTTGCAATAAGACCACACCAAAGCTGTACACATCATATTTCAATGTAATCAACCTCTTTAGTATGGTAACAGGATCACGGTAGAATGCATCTCCTAGGTCACTGTTGCGAGGAATGGGTGGTAGACCTAGTGCAATGGGTTCCGGGAACAAAGATTTGAGGCCGTAGTCAGAGAGCAACGGCTGCCTGTCATGGTGGAGAAGGATGTTCGATAACTTGAGGTTGCCGTGGGTGATTCCGGCGTTGTGGAGGTGAACCAAACCTTCGGCCACTCCGATTGCTATCTTCAACCGGCAGCCCCAGTCAATCTCCGCAGCATTCCTCGCCAATCGTGACTCATTCATGTGGTAACAGGCTACAAAAAAGAAAAAGCATTCCACTGTTCACAAACCCATGCTCAAATTGTATGCATCTCGGAAGCTCACATCAGTTCATCTCCTCTTTGCCAACTAATTATATGTACCTCCAAACCTCACTCAAATTCACAAACCCATACTCAAATTCCTTCAACTCAACCTTCCTTTTCACCCCGAAAAACATAAAAAAAAAAGGAACCAAAAGAACCCATTGTGTTGAGCACGCAATAAGGCCATATGATGAGTGTTCGTACATTATTACTAAGACTATCCACAATGGTGGAAGGTAAAAAGGGAAAAAAAGGATGGGAAAAGTGGGAAAAATGATGGGGGAATTATAATGGCCACAATAGGTGGTAGGGAAAAAAGGGTATTGGGGAGGGATTTTTTTTTTTTCAAAATCAATCTAGAGTTGATATGGTAACTTTATTTTGATAATTTATTCATTATTTTTATATAGGTAGTATTGATTAATTAAGACGAACATTTCGATATAATTTTTTTTAATTTGGACATAAAAATTTTTATCACTAAAATCCAATAACTCATAAAAATCCAATAAGAAAACCATAAAACAATTTAAAAACAAAAAACAAAAAAAAAAACCCACCCACATGGTCCCCCTTCCCTTCCTCCTCCCACCCACCTAGACCCACTTCCCCTCCTTCTTTTAACCTCTAACGCAGGAGAAACCCTCCCCTTCTTTCCCTTTTATCCTTTTTTTCCATAATACCCACCCCCTATTGTGAGCCATCTTCTCCTTTTTTTCCCCTTTTATCCTCTTTTTCCCTTCTTGCTGTGGGACAGTCTAAGTGTGTGGTGTGCTTTGCTCTAAACTAATTCCAAGCCATTCTCTCTCTCTCTCTCTCTCTCTCTCTCTCTCTCTCTCTTCCTATGTTCCCCCTGATAATCTCTTACACTCTTCCACTAAGTTAACTAGAAGATGAATCGAGCCCAGAAACATGAAAATGATGGTCAAAGTTTTGATAAATTTCAAACCCTATAGAGAAAGCAACGAGAGAACTCACGGAAGAGGAGCTGCTCCAGATTCCCGTTTGGGATGTAATCGGAGACCACCAGTCTCTTGCCGTCTGACAAGCCGTAAGCCTTCAAGGCCACAAGATTTGGGTGGGGTTAAATCTTCCCCAAGGTTTCCATAGTCTTCATGAAAGCTTCCTCGCCGGCTCCATCTCCCTCAACTCCTTCACCATCATCAGGCTCCTGCTGCCCTTGAGAACGACTTTGCAACATTGTCCCGTTCTTCCGGCGGCTCTCAACACGGACACACCCCTACTTATCTCAACCATTTTAAACTTTCGAGACTTTCGAGTCTTTCGATCACCTAGAAAAACCAGCCTACCCATGCCTAATCCATAGCTCTCGCCGTCTCCAGAGTCCAGATCCCCGACCCAACAAACCTTCCTTTCTTCTCTTGCCTGCAGGTTCAGAGGGAGGTCTGAAGTTGGGAAAGGCAAGATGAGGAAAAGAAGAAGGGTCTAGACTCTAGAGGCTTGTCGTAATTACCAAATCACTCAGACTTATAAAAGAAATTTCGGACAGAGGAAACTAGCTCTTACCTGCCATTTTGTAAACAAGAAGGGCAACATCGTCAAGCTGCTCATCCGTTTTCCATTCAAAAAAATATATAATTACAAAATTTTAGCACTCCCAAAATCACGAGCACGGGCGACTGCCTAACCTTACCTTGCCGCCTTTCTAGCTGCTAGCTATATAGCCTTTTTTTCAAAAATTTATCCCTTCCCTTCCTTTGTGTCTTGTGCAACAAGGCTGAATTTAGATTTTTTTCTTTTATCAAACAAGACCATGTGATAACCGATAAATATTTTGTTATTTACTAGATTCTGGCCGGATATATTTATTAATGATATAAACAACAATAGAAATTATTCGGGAAAAAAATATGTTTTGATTTGTTATCATGAAAGAGTCCAAATATATCATTATTGGAAGAATACCAAAAGAGAATGGATCATAACTTTTTTTGGCATGATGACCGATTCAACTAAAAAACATATTCAAATGAAATAACATGTTGATAAGAAATTACTGCAAATTTTCTTTTGGACTTTGCAATTAATTCGCCATTAAGATTATCATCGCCATTCGCCACCAATAACATTGCCTTCTACCCTTCTTCTACATTCATGAAACCTCTATTTCCATTTTCCATATAACAATATCTTCCTTGCTCTCTTGCATTTGAACATTCTCTCCCTTCTTCTGCTAAATTTCATTGAAATCAAAATTCAATGCTGGACATTTTGCAAATATGAAATATAATTTTACCCAAGTAGATATTACATCTTTCAAGTATGAATATTATTTGAGATTTACTCTTTCTCGCTAATACGGATACATCGATCTGCCCAACAATGTATTAGTAAGTTCCTTTTAATCCGCATAATATTTTTCTTCTTGTTACTGATAACTGATAAATAATAAATAATTATAAATAAAATTATAGGACATTAAACTAAAAAAAGAAAGGCGATTATGCCAATAAAAAAAGTCCAACCTTTGTAACACTCCCGTGAATTGCCCTTAGAGCTCCAATTTATGAATTAACCCACTCCTCACGCTGAAACTCTTTATATGAGTGGTTAGATTTGGTAAATACTAATTATTAGGCAAATGTTTTATGCATTCTAAAACATTAATTAATAAATCTATTGAAATTATTATTATTATTATTATTATTATTATTATTATTATTATTAGTATATATAAGTCATAAGTATCCTTAAGGGATTTAGTTGACTGCAAGCATGTTCGTCTTAGATATCGTGCAACCCTTTCCCCAATTAGTGTTATCCCTTTTTTTTCCCTCTGCCGATTACATAACGGCTAGCCAAGTTGTGTGGAAAAAATCCCAAAATACACATATTTTTATAAAAAATTTCCAAAATACACACATTATAAAAAAAAATCTCAAAATACACATGTTTGGGCATCACCGCTGTTGTCAACCACAGTGAATATATTCACCGCGACAGACCAAAGCGGTGAATGCATCACCGCGGTTGACGGCCGCGGTGAATGCTTGACGTAACACTGAAACTTCAAACAAACCTAACTTTGCGCTCGGTTATCCGATTGTAGCGAATTTTATTTATTCCACATAACTTTTCAATATCTTTCAATTTGAAACAAGACTTCATCCAAAAAAAAGTCATTTGCTACCCCGAATGAGCAATTTTTCGATTTTGACAAACTTTAGAAGATCATAACCTTGTGCTCCACAATCTGAATGTCATGAAACTTTTTTTTATTTTGCATAACTTTTGAAGTACTAAAACTTTGCTTATAAGTTATAACAATAATTTTGGAAAGTATGTGGATTTGTGAAAAAGTAAAGGCAAAGTTATTCCCAAAATCCCGTATACCCAAAAATACTTTAAAAAAAAATTATTTCCTAGTAAAAGTTGTAGTTCTTAAAAAGTTATGTGCAATCAAAAAAACTTTACGACGTTCGGATTAAGGAGCTAAAAGTTATGTCCTTCCAAAGTTTGGAAAAATTGAAAAATTGCTCGTTCGGGGTAACAAACGACATTTTTTTTAGATGAAGTCTTGTTGCAAATTGAAATGTCTTCAAAAGTCATATGGAATCAAAAAAATTTCGCTACAATCGGATAACCGAGCGCAAATTTACGTTTGTTTGAAGTTTCAGTGTTAAGTCAGGCATTCCCCGCGGCCGTCAACCACGGTGATGCATTAACCGCTTTGGTTTGCCGCGGTGAATGCATTCACTGCGGTTGACAACAGCGGCGATGCCCAAACATGTGTATTTTGAGAATTTTTTTTTAAAACATGTTTATTTTGGGAATTCATTCCAAGTTGTGTATCCTTCTCCGATAGGCAAGTAGCTAGCCTAGAACTCTTCTCTCTTCATCTAGTTTCCACCAGCGTACTTGTCAGAGACGAAGTTTTTTTTTTTTTGAATAGATCAGAGACGAAGTTCAATACTCAAAGAAGAGAAGAAGGCTCCCTGAAGTTGTCCTGGTCGCTGAAGAAGAAGAAAAAGAAGAAGAAAGGAAGATTATTAGTACCGCGCGATTGGAAGAGTAGTCATTTTATTTACAGTTACATATTATAACGCAGTGCCACTAGGGATGGCAACAAAATCCGAACCCACGGGTACCCTATTTGACTCAATCCGGTCAACGTGTGTAAAATCCGTATTGACGGGTTTTGGGCCGGGTTTGGGTTTAAATCCGTTCACTATTTAATTATTTATCAAGTTGGATTAGGTTTGGGTTTAGGTAAACCCGCCCCATGGGTACCCGCCCACTCCCATATAATTAATTTTCCGGGTATATTTAATATTCTAAACAACTAATCTTCTTTATGTTTGTGGAGACATGTCTAATTTTTTTCTTTCTAATTGTGTAGAATGAAGTTGATATTAGTGAGTGGAGAGTGAAAAAACTTAATTGACAAGGAGGAAGAAACTTTCAATTAATCATGTTGTTTATGGATAATTTGTGATTTGCTTCAATTTTCTAGATTGATGTTGAACAATTTGTATAGTTAATTTATCATTTGCTTGAATTTTCTAGAATGGTGTTTTATATATGGATACTATGTATTGAGAGAATGGTGTTTTATATATGGATACTTTCTCTGATCCACGCATAATCAATATTACTAATCACTATACAACAAAATGTTTTGTCCTTCCATATACTTAGTTGTATTTAATGATACAATGAGGTGAGAAGGACTGAAGGGAGAAATCTCATTCACATGAGTGTCTGTCACATGTAAACTAAAAGCGACAGCAAAGACATTCCAAAAGTATCATCCTTGCTTACTCATTTAATCACTAATCAGAGTAAGTAGATTTTTATGCCTATATATGTAGAAGAGCGAAACATTAATAAGAAGAAAAAAACTCACACAGAGCCTCACTGTGGCGCTAATGTTGTCTAAGACTGCAAAATTCTAAAGGTCATGTTAAATAAATAAGACAACACATAAAGAGCTAAACCAGAGTGAAACAAAGGCGGAAACTAAAAGCAACATATCCAAAATTACAACCAGCAAGAACCACAACGATAAAAGTCATTGTGCCTTGTATACAAATGAGAGAGACTTTGATTGAATAGTAAGTAAACTTGGATGTGTAGTGACTAAGAGGGAAGATAGATAGATAGCTTACATGGTTTATTAATATGTATCTCAATCTCATAAAGTTAACTTAAGGTGTTATCGTGCAATGGAGAATTTGTAGATTGCACTAATTTAAGGTTCTTTCTTTTGGTTCCATCATGGTGTGTGAAATGGGTGAACAAACGGGCGTTGGGAGTGTTGGCGTCGAACTGTCTGTATGTTGTCATTGGGACGATGGCTGATATGGAGGATCTGTTCTTTAGCTTGTCGGCCAACATCGAGATTTTCAAGCTCGATTTTCCATCAATTTGACAATCGCACGTTTTTTATTAAATTAGGTTGACTAGGCAAGTTTGTTAGCCATGTCAGCAAAAAATTGACGTCGTTAACGGAGACTAACGGAAATTAACGGAGAGTGACCAAACTTGAATCATTTAATTAGTTTTAGTGACTACGAACGGAATTAAATATTTTCAGTGACTAAATATGAACTTTTTTGTAATCTCAGTGACCAACCTTGCAATTAACCTGTTTGGAACCCTTCTCTGCGAAGGAATAATGGATAAGAGAAAGCCTGTTGGGTTTGGGAAATTGGCTTCTTGCCTTTCCATTCAGCTTTAGCGATAGAATATATAGTCTGTACAGTACTGAAAGAAAGGGGACAGATCAACAATGCTGATCTATTCCCAATGCTCTGTACAAACTAACGACTAATTACACTTTACAAATGAACCAAACCAAACAGCACAAATGTCTCATCTTTGTCTCACTCCTCTGTACCGCCTCCCGGTAACAGGAGATAATGAAAGATCGTCAAAACTCAAATCGGCGACTATAAATGTCAAATTGGATCGACAAGGTTTAGAGGAAGTTATCATCATCATCAAGTTTAGTTTATTGTTAACATTTAGACTTTAGTTTGAGTTATGTTTGTTTTAAGTTAATTGTTCTCCAAAAGCAAGCTAGTACGATTTGTCTTGTAGTGCCAAGCTTGAGTATTTAAACTCAAGTATGAATGAGAAACACCTAAGACTTCTAGAGTTTCATTTCCCACAACTCATCTTTGTTGTAATGGTATCAGAGCCTCTAGATCCTAGAGAACCCTAAAACCTTCTACCCACAAAAATAAGGACTATGTCCATATCTGAAATTTTCAGATCATAAACCCTAAAAAAACAAATACAACTCTTCTCCAATCTCCATTGTATATGTTCCCTACTCCAAATCTCACTCACCCTACACCCAAGGAGGATCGACTCTGCTCCCAAAATCCATTCCTTTCTTTTCACCCAGCTTGCTTTTGGAGAACAATTAACTTAAAACAAACATAACTCAAACTAAAGTCAAAACATTGACAATAAACTAAACTTGATGATGATGATAACTTTCTCTAAACCTTGCCGATCCACTTTGACATTCATGATCGCCGGTTTGAGTTTTGACGATCTTTCAATATCTCCTGTTACCCCCGCAAGCGGGCGAGCACAGAATGTGTACACCAAGTTTGGAGAGAATACAGTTTAGACTTTGGAATGTTGATGCACTGTTGGCTAGCTAACTTACCTTCAATCTTCAAATGGTGAAGTTGCTGCATCTTGCTAGCTAACTTTCCAAACATCTTCTGAAAAGCTGCTGCATCTATGGCTAGCTAGCTATGAAATCTTCTTGTTCTTCTTCTTCTTCTTCTTCTTCTTCTTCTTCTTCTTCTTCTTCTTCTTCTTCTTCTTCTTCTTCTTCTTCTTCTTCTTCAACAGGTGATACCACTGCATCTTTGGCTAGTTAGCATCCCATCTTCTTCTTCTTCTTCTTCAACTCCTCAACCCCCAACTCAGCTTTGTAGCTTGAGTTTCTCCAAATTAACTCGGATATGCTGATGCTTTTTCTTGGCTGGCTAGCACTCATTTCTTCTTCATCAACTACCCAACCCCCAACTTCCGCTACAAAGCTTCAGTTTCTCCAAATAAGATGGGATGTGCTGCTCAGTTTTCTGTTGCTATCTAGCACTCCGATGATCTTAAAATGAAATTGCCGCTGCATCATGGGTAGCTGGCTGAACTTTCACATCTTCAACTTTTTTTTTTTTTTTTTGCTTTAGATGGATCTCCAAAGTGGTTCGGATATGCTGCTGACTTTGCTAGCTAGCACTCCATCCGAAAAACAATCTGAAATCAGCAGGGGAGTGCTCCGTTGTAGGGATGGCAACGAAACCCGAACCCACGGGTACCCACCCGACCCAACCCGGCCAACGTGGGTAAAATCCGTATTGACGGGGTTTGGCCCGAGTTTGGGTTTAAACCCGTTCACTATTTATCGGGTTGGGTTTGGGTTTAGGTAAACCCGCCTCATGGGTACCCGCCCACACCCATATAATTAATTTTCTCGGTATATTTAATATTTTAAACAACTAATCTTATTTATGTTTGTGGAGACATGTCTAATTTTTTCTTTCTAATTGTGTAGAATGAAGTTGATGTTATTGAGTGGAGAGTGAAAAAACTTAATTGACAAGGACGAAGAAGCTTTCAATTAATCATGTTATTTATGGATTATATGTGATTTGCTTCAATTTTCTTGAGTTTTCTAGATTGGTGTTGAACAATTTGTATAGTTAATTTGTGATTTGCATGAATTTTCTAGAATGGTGATTTATATATGGATAATTTGTATTGGGAGATTGATATTTGACTTTAATTTTGTAAGGTACTTGTTATTGTAAATTTTTTACGACAAAAACTAGTGGGTACCCATGAACCCGCGGATACCCAGTGGGTTGGGTTAGGTTGGGTTTGAGTTTTTCAAAACCAGTGGGTTTTACCCCGGGTTTATTTCGTGAATAAACTCATGGGTTTGGATTTGGGTTTGCAAAACCCGACCCAACCCGACTCATTGTCATCCCTACTCCGTTGGCTACTTCCCTCTGCTTTGACTTGATGATGATATGAAGCTGCTGATTTTGAGCTAGCTAGCTTTCGTACCAGAAACTTGTGAATCAACATGGGAGTGCAATGTTTGGCTGCTTCTCTCTGCTTAGATTTGATGAAAACTGACTTTGAACACAATAGGGTGATCCCTTTGCTGCCAAAACTGACTGTTGCCTGCTCTTTCTTTTGCTGAAACAAGAACTTTTTTTTTGTTGCTGCTGAAACTTGCAGCTTCTTCTTTGTTCTTCTACTTACTGAGACTCAGCAAGAAAAATGAGACTCTTGTCTCATAACACTATTCTCAGTTCCAAAACACAACAAAGAAACATTTGAACCTCTGATGGCTTCCTCCAAAGAACCAATTTTCACATTTTGTTCACTTTTCTCAATCACAAACACATGTTCACAAGAAATCTTCTCAAACACAGCTTGGAGAGCTTCCATTTCACACACAGTAATGGACAAATTCAGTTCAATCTCATGTTCAAGACCCACAAATTCATTCTTGGTAGCTTCAGTTTCAAGAAACTCACCTTCATCTTCTGGGTATTGTCTTGTGACTGGCCTTTCCTTGTGCTTTGTAATCATTTTCTTCCTCAAACTCTTGTAACCCACTGCATTCATGGTGAAATAACCGACTTTAGAGGAAAGATCAGCGACCCCTGACTTCCTCATGGTGGATTTCTTCACCAGTTTTGGAAACACTTTCTCCGCGAAGGCCATGACGTGAGAGAGGCAGCGATGAGGTTGCTTCAATAGAGACGATGTCGAACTTGATCTTGCGATTGTGGATCTTTGGGTCGCGGGCTTCTTCCTCGCCTGTCGTTTGACTGATGACAATTGTTGACGATGACGAGACAAGTGGTCTGAAGGGGGGGGGGGGTGAGATACTGTCACTTCCCCTATAGGGTTTGTGAGATTCGCAACTTACTTTCTAGTCATTGAATACACTCTTTTTCCTGTCTCTCTCTTCTTTTTTTGAAATTGCTGGTTAAGATTAAAATAAGGGCATTTTGGGAAGGAAAAAATATTACCACACCCAATCACTCTCCCTCCCATATAAATACATAAAACCCTAACTCCTCCCATCCTCCCTCTCTCCCTCCTCCTCTCTAGCAGACAGACGGCACCGCCGCCCTCCAACGCCGTCGGCCTTTACAGCCGCCGGCGCCCTCCATAGCCCTCGCCGCCCCCCTGCCGCGCCCTCCATCGTCGCCGTCCAGTAGCCCTCCGCCTCCCTTCACCCCCTGCTGAGCCTTCCACCATCGTCGCGTTCGCAATCCTCCGCCTCCCCCACTCCCTGTCGTCGTTGTCGTGCCTCCTCTCCTTGCCTCTTTCGGTGTGAGTCCCTCTGCCACTATACTCTTCCTCTCCTCTCCTTCGTTTTTCAGATCTGGTTTTTTTCTAGTGTTTTCTTCTGATAGTGGTACTAGATGTAGTGGTACGCTACCATTACCATCTTGTAGCAACCACTACCAGGTAATGGTACCAAATGATAGGTAATGGTATCAAATGATAGTGGTACGCTACCACTATCAGGTACCAGATGGTAGTGGTACTCTACCACTACCAGCTACCATATGGTACTGGTATTGCTGTACTGGTAGTTGCACCAGTGGTAGCAGTAGCGTACCACTAGCGCACTGATGGAGCGATAATTTTTTGCAGGTGGCCGGAGCGAGTATTATTCAAGGATTTCGCCGGAGAAAGTCTGTCGGTCAGAAAGTCAGCCGGTCAGAGTGGTGTGTCTGCTGGAAAAGAAAGAGAGAGATAGGAAGAGAGATAGTTATATTTATTGTAGGATTTAAATTTAAAAAAGCATGTATTTAATATGAGGTTTTAATTCCCAATTTGTAATTAATACAAAAAATAATTAATAAATTCATTTTGTTGTCATACCCAAAATGCCCTTGGTTGTGAATCTCACAACTAGAGCTGTCAAAATGTGACCCAACCCGAGTAACCCGCCCGATCAACCCGCCCCGCAACCCGATTTGACTAAAAGTCAATGACCCGCAACCCGACCAACCCTCACCCGACTAACCCAAAAATTATATAAACAATTTCTCTATACATTTATATGAACAATTTCACTTGTTTTTAAAAAATTAAAAAACTATTTTTAAACTTTTCTCTCCAAATTTTTGGTTCCCCCAATACTACTGCCCAAAAATTTGATTCCCCCCACCCGCCGAGACTAGGGATGGTAAAAATATCTGTAACCGTTGATATCCACCCGAATCCGACCTAATTGGGTAGGGTAAAACCCGAACCCGAAGGACATTTAGTGGGTATGGGTAAAACCCGAACCCAAATATTGCGGGTAATGGGTGGGCATGGGTTTCTAACTATCCAACCCGAACCCGCCCGATTATACGCATGCGTGTGTATTTTCTCTAGAAATAATTATTATTTTTCTCTAACATATTTTATATTTAGCATATAAATATAATATTTTCATTAAATTGTGTTGTTTTAGTTAATTTTCTTCATTCTAGTGAACTATTGTCGTAATTTTTGTCTTACTAATGTGAGAATACGTGTGAATGTTAACATATTGGTTGGAGTTATGAAGAAAAATTATTATCCATGGATAACCGTGGATAACCGAAACCCGAACGGATATGGGCATGTTTTTAATTTTCTACCCGTTTCACATGTGGGTATGGGTATGGGTAAAACCCGAATTACTTTGGGTATGGTAACGGATATGCACTATCCGTCCCCGACCCGACCCATTGCCATCCCTAGCCGAGAGCTGCCAATAATTCCCTAGTTACGATTTACGACTTACTAGTAATCACTAAAAAGTAACGCGATGTTTTGGTTCGTAAAACCCGCAACCTGAACCGTCGGACCCGCAACCCGATTGACCCGCACCCAATTGACACGTAACTCGATTGGCCCGCAACACGATTGACTCATAACCCGATTGACCTTTAACCCGAGTGACCCATAACCCGAGTAACCCGCAACCCGATGAACCCGCAACCCGATCGACTCGCAACCCGACCAACCCGAATGAACCCAGCCCGAATGCGCTCGATTGACACCTCTACTCACAACCCCATAGGGGGAAGTGACCGTATCCCACCCCTGAAGCGGACTGGCTATTTTGGTTGTAGCGTTATCCAGCGACGGTGCGAGGCTTTTTCTTCTAGTGCTCTGCGGTTTCTTCGGGAGCAGATGTCGGCTCGACGGAGGAAACACGGAAAGATCTAGAGTTGACGATGGCATATTTGCGCTGAGCTTCAATTTCTAGCTCGCACTTCACAGAACTTCTAGATCTTCCTTTTGCTCACCGCCTGAGAGATGGAATCTAGATCTGGACAAAGGACTGGGTTTTTCGTTGGTAAGAAACACGAGAGTGGCGAAGAGATTGAGATGGTGATGACAATCGGGGGAATGGTTTGGGATTTGGGAGATTTCTAGATCTGGGAAATTTGGGGATTTTGGTTTTGTGTGGGCGAAAAGAAAGGAATGGATTTTGGGAGCAGAGTCGATCCTCCTTGGGTGTAGGGTGAGTGAGATTTGGAGTAGGGAACAGATACAATGGAGATTGGAGAAAGAGTTGTATTTGTTTTTTTAGGGTTTATGATCTGAAAATTTCAGATCTGGACATAGTCCTTATTTTTGTGGGTAGAAGGTTTTAGGGTTCTCTAGGATCTAGAGGCTCTGATACCATTACAACAAAGATGAGTTGTGGGAAATGAAACTCTAGAAGTCTTAGGTGTTTCTCATTCATACTTGAGTTTAAATACTCAAGCTTGGCACTACAAGACAAATCGTACTAGCTTGCTTTTGGAGAACAATTAACTTAAAACAAACATAACTCAAACTAAAGTCTAAACGTTAACAATAAACTAAACTTGATGATGATGATAACTTCCTCTAAACCTTGTCGATCCAATTTGACATTTATAGTCGCCGATTTGAGTTTTGACGGTCTTTCATTATCTCCTGTTACCGGGAGGCGGTACAGAGGAGTGAGACAAAGATGAGACATTTGTCCTGTTTGGTTTGGTTCATTTGTAAAGTGTAATTAGTCGTTAGTTTGTACAGAGCATTGGGAATAGATCAGCATTGTTGATCTGTCCCCTTTCTTTCAGTACTGTACAGACTATATATTCTACCGCTAAAGCTGAATGGAAAGGCAAGAAGCCAATTTCCCAAAATCCAACAGGCTTTCTCTTATCCATTATTCCTTCGAAGAGAAGGGTTCCAAACAGGTTAATTGCAAGGTTGGTCAATGAGATTATAAAAAAGTTCATATTTAGTCACTGAAAATATTTAATTTCGTTCGTAGTCACTAAAACTAATTAAATTATTCAAGTTTGGTCACTCTCCGTTAATTTCCGTTAGTCTCTGTTAACGACGTCAATTTTTTGCTGACATGGCTAACAAACTTGCCTAGTCAGCCTAATTTAACAAAAAACGTGGAAAATCAACCTGCCACGTCATTAGAATTTGCCACGTCATTCAAACCACAAAACAAATAAACTACAATTAAATTAAAACAAAAAAAATAGTGTTTCTGGATCCCTTTCTGGAGCCGCCGTCCTCAATCGTCATCTTCATCCGATTGTTTCTTCTTTCATCTGGCGCAGTCGATTGAAGAGGGAGAATTCAATCCAGCTAAACTGATCTTCAAGAACGCATAGAGGATGCAAATCCTGCTAGCCCAGAGAACAGGGGCGCAGTTGCTTCAGGGCGTGTTCGGAGTTGAAACCGGGAAACGCGGGTTTGGATTGAAAGGTCGATGATGGAAGCTGCAAGCGCGAGTTTGGATTGAAATGCCGATGATGATAAAGACGAAGAACAGAAGGAATGGACGAGAGAGTGGAGCATTGCTTTGACGATAGATAGATTGGATCCCACCTCGCCACGACCCGAAAGAAGCCTGGTTTCGGTCTCTCGCCTCGTCCCTCTTTTACAAACGACTTCATCCACTTCGTCGCATTCCTCCTCTGTTCCGATTTCCTCTCGTCGATCTCCTCCGTCTGGATTAATGACGATACCGAGGGTTTCAATGGACGCTATGGGGAAGAGGCTTGCTCTCGGACTCGGCTAACATCGGTCGAAAACTGGGTGGTGATTTTGGGGGATTTAGTCTCGTAGGAAGGAGAAGTCGCCGACGGCCTCAATCAGCAAGTGATGTGTTTGGATTCGATGGCTGATGAGAAGGCAGTTGAGGCGGTGGGCTTTGGGCGAAGAAGATGAAAGTTGCATGTGGTTTTTTTTTTTCTAGGTTTTCGATTGAGGGAGAGGGTGAAACAGGGAGATGAATTTAGGAGAGGGTTTCAGAATTTCAAGAAAGACAAGAGGGAAGGGCATACTGGCGCAGGATAGAAAGGGATGAGAGGAGAGGTGGCGGGGCTTTTGTTCAGCGATGGTGGCTTGCATTTTGTTCAGTCGGAGGTGGAGAAGAAGGCGAGTGGGTCAGGAGGGATAGGGTCGGGGGTGATGTAGCGGGTTTTGATTACCGGGTTGGGTTAAATTTTTCTGAGTTAAATTAGGCTGATTAGGCAAGTCAGTTAGCAGAAAATTAACGCCGGAGACTAACATAAGTTAATGGAGAGTGACAAAAGATGAATCATTTAATTACTTTTAGTGACTACGAACGGAATTAAATATTTTCAAGGACTTAACATAAATGTTTTATATAATCTCAGTGACCAACCTTGCAATTAACCTGGTTCCAAACTTTCACATAGGGGAAGCATGCGACAGAGGTTCTAGATCCGGGTAGGCGTTTTGATTTTTGGACGAAATAGAAAATTTTGAGATGGTCGCCGGAAGCCAGAGAGGATGGTGGTTGGGATCAGGGCTTGAGGTAGACGATGTGAGAATTCAAGAGTGGGTTTAGACCGCGTCAGTTCGGTACGGGTGAACAAACCAACCCGCAAATCAATACACCCGTCCAATCCGACTCAATCCACTCGTATTTATCGGTAAAGTTAAGTTTTAAAGCTGAGTGAGAGTTTTATTTTGCACAACACGTCTCTATTGGGTTGGGTCCGGATTTTGGGTTATGTAACCCATAGAATCTGACCCAACCCGTGTTCCAACTATTGTCATCAATTTTTATATCCAAAACATATTTGTATCGTATATAAGCATATTTGTAAGAAAATTAAAATAATTTTATCATATTTTTCTCTTGTGGTTTTCCTAGACTAATACATTCTTTTACTTAAAATTTAGACGTATATTTAATATAGACTACAAGTCACATAATTAGTCGTGTAATATTTTGTGGTGTAGAATAATTGTCTTTTTTTGTGCATGTTGGGTTTTTAATTAAAATTATCTTCAACCCAACTATAAACAACCTTAGGGTTATAAAATTTTTGGGTGGGTTTGGATTTGATATTTTCAAAACCGCAGTGTATGGATCGGGTGATTAAAATGACCAAACACGAACCACCCGACCCATGTACACCCCTACGGTTGGGTTCTATGGAATCGATCGTTTGGCTAATTTTTTTATTTATTAATAATTTTGTTGATGTGGCGTGCTGAGTATACAAAGTCAACAAACTTTTAGATGTAGATAGACGGATGATCGTTTTGTTATTTGTCCAACGTAGTTGATTGAAACATGAAAAATAAATTTTAGTGATCGCTTTGTACTAAGTGATAAGTTGTATTATAAATAATAATTACCCGCTAGTCATAAGGACTTAATTGAGGGTGTCTTTTGTAATTGACCAACACTATTAAAGTGAATCTAGTCTAGTCTATCTAGTCTAGACTACTTATAATACATTTTAAAGAGTTTGATTTGCTCCATTTCAAATTTCATGCAACGAGAGTGAAAGTAGGAAGGGTATTTTCGCCTACACAATCATTTTTTTATTTCATATAAAAAGATATCAATGCTAGAATTTGAACCATGGTCCCTTCCACCAAAGAAAAGAATTGTAACCAATTAGACTAGACACATTTGTTGTACTTTATTAATACAAAACATAGAGGAAGTTAAAATTATGAAAAACAAAGTACTTTTCTATCACAGTTAGTTAGCCCGCTAAGTCTTCTGTAAGTATTTTGTGGAGTTTTATACTTATATTGCGCATTGAATTGAAGTGTTGAATGAAGTGTTCAATGACGATATAAGGACACTGGTACCATACATTTCAAGATAAATAGAAATGACAAACACCGATACCAATTATCTCGACAGTCTATGCTAAAATTCGAAATTGTTTAATCATTCAATTTGAATGATAGTTTAGTCAAATCAAGAAAATAATTCACGATTGTGTATGAACAAAAATAAAAACATATGTATTGTATCATGAAAAATGTATTTATTTTAACAATCTAAAAAAAACAATCAAAAATTCCATACGACCCCTTATTTCAATAATGTAATTAATGAAATAATTCTTATCAGCATGATGCAATGTTCAAGCTAAGGTCCAAGTATTAACACCAGTATATAGTATTCATCATAGTTAACTATTTCAATATCCACAGCTAACTATTAATGGTTACTTGCTTTCTCTTAGAGAGTTTAATGTAACACTCTCATGCCTAGCTATGCTCTAAGCATTTGTTTTCTTTTTCACAATATCATTTGCAGTTATTTATTAAATCAACTTTGTTTCTAGCTTTCAATTCCTAATTATTCACTTCTTCATACCAACTTATGAGAATGCTATATATATTTTTCATGTCTAATCTATTAAACATAAATGTTGCTTATCACTTCAATTCAATGGTATCCATGTTAGGTTTGATGTCACCAACATATTCTCCCAATTTCTCCTAAAAGCATAATATATTGCGCTTGATATCATAGTTTCGTTAGGTAAAGTTCAACAAACTCAATCAATATTCGAACTCTTCGAAATAGCTATCTACATGCGAATATGAAGTACTGAGTAGCTAAAACTCTACTTGAGTTAGTACAATCTTTTGCGCTATCGATTGAAAATTCAATACATGATTATCTTAGTACAATTTAGTCATACTAATTGTGCAGTAGGGGACATCTTATCAAAATCTTAAAGAAAGACTCTTTGATTGATCGCTTTATTGATGTAATCAATTATACCAAAACAGAAGTGATCAAATTTATAAGATGCACTCAAAGTTTGCTATAATTATTGAGGTTCAGCAGCACGTTAGGCGTACGACGGTCATTGGGCATTTGTCTATCTCTTAGCTCTCCTAGACATGCTTAGACATTATAATAAAAATAGCAATTTAAATAATAATGAATAAAATAACGGTTCTGAAGCAATTTCATACTTTAGTTCAAATGATTTAACAACAAACGAAATAACTCTCAAGTTTATAAATTATTTTCTTTTACCAAATGATATAATTAATTCATTCATGAGGTGAAATAGCTAATTATAAGCACTTCAAATTTAAGTTAAAACTCTATATGATGCAATTGTTTGACGAAATGGGTTTTATAATAGAGTGGTTCTATCGAGAGAGGTCTCTAAGAAACATGGTTTACTTTATTATTCCTTAGGTGGATATAATATCTATCTTCAACGTTACTTTTACATTGGATTCAATTTAGTATACATTTTCATTTAGATAGATTTGTTTATGATGTTCTGGGATATAATATATCATTATATATGATGGTGTAGGATATTAATTCCTATCATTTTATGTTCAAATTGATGCATTTTCCCCTTAACCGTTCCCTTTTATTGGTTAATAATTTTTATGATATTTTTCACTTTGAAATATCGTGAGCGGAATCTATACACAGCAATTTGTGTTTTTTCGCTTCCTCTTCTCTTGGTTAGATATTGTGTCCATATTGATTCCTATATTGATTATCGAATTTCTACTTTTTATTCTTTTTTCTTATGCAAGATATGATTTTATGTTTGATAATATAGATTTATTTGCAAGCATGTGGATGCTTGAGAGTAGGTTGTCAACCCGCGGGTCGACTCACTTTGACCCTGACCCGGTGAGAAAAACGGGTTGCACGCACCCGCCGAGTCGACCGCTACAAGGTATCGGGTTAGAGGTCAAATTGTTTCATTTTTTTCTTTGGTTTGCGAAATGCGCCTATTTTCGGATTTTCTTTTCACCTAACTCAATCTTTGGAATCCTAAGTTGAACATTTGAATATTGTTGTTATATAATTGTGTGTGAATTTTCACTATATGTTGGATCTAAGTACGACATGTTATTTTAGTGTAATATTATATGTTATAACTCATATGTTAGATGAGATTTGATATAATTTATCAGGATAAGTATAATATAATGACTCTTTCCATATTTTCAGGCTAAACCGGGCTAAACCGGGTGACCCATTAGTGGGGTACTCCTACAAGGTGAAGCTAAGCGGTCTCTAGTACAAGTAAAACTTCCACCCGTTGAACGGTTTGCCTACTTGAGGATGTGTTTTTAAGGGCACGGATAGAGCTTCCGACCCCCCTTAATTTCATTGACCCTCCACACGAGTTGAGGAAAAGGAGTTAAAAGAAGTACTCTGGCGAGGGCCAGATGTATAGAAATTGCTCTTGCTCGACTGATAAGGGTCGACCGTGCAAAAGACTGCAGTTGGAACCCCCGCTAAGTAAATGAGAAAGATAAAAAAAAAAAGTAAAGTGAAAGTGAAAAAGGGTTTCCAACGGTGAAATGAAGTGAAAGAGCACCCCCAGTACAACGAGTCCTTGGTTGTGAATGGTGTGAGTCCCTTTATCCATGAACTTGCCGTCTTACTTCTACTTGTTCTCATGATCCTGGCTTGAGTCTAGTACTCGCATTGAGAAAGATAAGAGACGTCTTAGAAGACCAGTTGACCTCGTAAGCTGCTTTATGATCTAGAAAGTCCTCTACCGACGATCGAGGTTGTTTGTTGCTATAGAGTTCTGGAGAGTTGCATTGGTTTGAGTCAGGTTTGCTTGGGGACAAGCAAACAGTTAAGTGTGGGGGGATTTGATGACTCGATCTTTCCACATGTTTTCCCATTTGTTTCTTGATCGTTTAAGCTTGCATTATCGCTTCTTTGGCCTATTTTACACTAGGTTGTGTTCCTTTGTCACATTTCAGGCCCTAGCACATAAAGTGAAGCGTAGGCGCAAGTTTCAAGTCAATCGGAGATCATTTGGCAATTCGGGAGAAGAAACACGAGCATGACCTGAGGAATAATGGATTTCTACCTCATATTATGGTCAAATTATCATGGAAGTTTGTCATGAAAAGAAAAAGGACGAGACTACGAGCGTCTGGGTTCAAATGGCGATTGATTTGGAGTCCGGACGAGGGAGAAACGAAGCTTTGAACAGGAGCAGAGGAAGAATTACGGGCAGGAGAATTACGACCGTATTTTCCCCTCCCATAGCCGTATTTTCACTGCCGAGAGGAGCTTTGGGTGCGCTGAAACTTAACCAAAATGCGTTTTTTGGGCAAAATACGGGCATGGATTCGCCCAGAATCGGGTTTTTGAGGCAGATTCGAGCCAAAGGAAAGAGAGAGTGGGTTTTGGTTCCCAAACACCCAAGGGACGAACCCTAGAGAGAGAGCGACTTGGGAACATTCTTGGAGCTATTTTGGAGGATTTCTTCGCCATTGGAGCTTGGGAATCAAGTTTGGAGTTGGAGATTGAAGATCTAGATCAGATTTCTGCAGGCTCTCTCTTCTCTATGGAGTAACTTCCCTTCACTTAGGTTTTGAGGAACCCTAGCTATGTTTGTTTGATTGGATGATTGTATGAGTACTCTTACTTGATAATCTTGAGTTCATATTCAATCTATGCATGTTTTCATGATTCAATTCTGCTTTAGTCGAGATTATTGATTCTGCTTTGATCCTGTGAGAGCGAATACCTGATTAGGTCAATAGAGCACCATAGATTGATAGTAGTGGATCGATTACTTTAGTCGAGGGTTGATTCACTGCTTTGTATTGATTGAGAACCTCATTCGATAGAGGGAATCTAGTTCAGAATGCCTTGATCGGTTGTTCTAGAGAAGGATACGTCCATCTAGGCAATTGACTCAAGAGGGCCTTGATCCTTTAGTCGAGATTCAAGGTCTAGTCAAGGATTCTCCGCATTGTGAATGAAAGTGAAACAGGTTAGAGATCATCAATCATTAATCTGGCTAGTGGCTAGGGGGAATCATACCTAAGTGAGTTCCCAACCTGTAATTAGATTAACTTTAACTGTAGTTTGCTAGAGTAGTTTTAGTTCTTTCATCTTAATCTGGTTTGCTAGATAATGAACTGAAGCTGAGTAATAGTAACTCTAGAGACCCGTGGATTCGATATTTATTACTTGTGCCACTATACTGCAGTCCCTTTCATTGGTTACACTTGGCCATTGTTAGGTGTTGTGTCATAGCGAGCAAGGAGTATAAACAGCGATTTGAGGTGGTGAAAGTGGCACTGCTGAGGTTGGATTACCATCATTAAGGGCTTTCTTCGTGGCTTACTCGTTGATATTAGAGCATTGGAGAGGGAATCCCAGCCACAAACGCTTCTCCAAGCATACCATCAAGCTCACCTAGAAGAGGATGCCATCGAGGCTTGCAAAAGGGAGAAGCAATCACAGCTAGGTGATTCCTTGGTAGCTTATGTACACCCGCATCTGCTTCTCCGACTGCCATCGCTGGTTTTATGACTGCTGAAACATGGACTCCGGATCCTTCAAGAGCTCATCCAACTCCATAGTTATTAGTCCAGATACAAAGGTTTGAGGAACTGGCTACTAAGCAGTCAAGCAATTGATTATGGCCACGAATTTGCAGCAGCAACAACAGCAACCTTTTTCCATCTCTTCATCCCATCAATAAATCTCTACATGGTGGGAAGTTGAAGCCACAGAAGAGAAAACTCGTGGAAAACTTTTCATACTCAAACTAGGGCGAGAAAATGGCTGTCACGGAGCTGAGATGATTGTCAATGTTGTTTATGAGCTTCATTGTAGGGATCAATGTGGTGGTTTGATTTATTCTCATGTTAGGGGAAAAGAGCTTATTTTTAAAGAACCTTACAAGGAAAATTGTTTGGCTGTTGTTCTTCTCGTGGAAGAGGCATTGTACCTGAGTTCGAAGAACCATACAAGGAGGCCTTGGTATATGGCTGGGTGTTCAGTAGTTGTCATACTCCACATACAGCAGAGGCACTAAGTGGGCCATCTCCCTTCTCTTCCTGCCTGTTGGGCGATCATAGGATTGCTGGTGAATCTAGGAAGACTAAGCAAGCAGTGTGTGCAAAGTCACTTTCTGTGCCATCTAGAATAAAAACATTCCATGGAGGCTAGTGGGCTCTTATCTACTACGAGAAGTCTAGCTCGCTGCTGCAGTCATTCACTTTAGGGAAGAAGCTCCATCTCGTTGATGTGATTGAAGAACCATAATTTGGCAAATATATTCTCAATGCTACAATTGAAGTTGCTAAGGGTGTCACAGATTGAGAGGAATACACCTAGAAGTCAAATTCTCAAGTGGTTTATCTCATGGCTATTTTTTTACGAGCACCTACTCCTACTCATTCTTACCTTACCCCACAAATCTGAAACGGGACTGAACTTTCCTCATTTGTTTGATTACTGGTTGCAGAAGACTTTTTTTAGAGAGGGTTGCAGAAGACTTGTTTAATGTCACCTTTGATTTAAGTTGGTTTCTTAAAAGTTGACGGGCAGGCATTTAACTTATAGCGTCATGGGAGTTTCCCTGAACAAAGCATTTCTTCCCATGAAATCGGTTTGCCTAAGCAGTCACCTGAGAATTGTGCTCTGTGGAAGTGCGACAGAAACTAGTTTCTGTATCAGTTTTCCACTTATCTGCCAAATAATGTTTGTTGTTTTTATTTTGCTGACTTGGTTTCTGGTTTTATTAGTTATATGCTCAGAGTCATGTTTACTTGGTGTGAGGAAGTTGTTGTTAGACTGCTTCCAAATGTCATGCTTCATCTGTCCACTGCCATGCAGAATCTTCATCGATCGCTCTCAATATGAACATGGAATGTCGAACATCATTCAGCAATGTGTTTTGGCTGGCAGAATGGTGTGTGTTTCTTTTATGCTTTTTACCGTGATATATCATGATAAAGTCGAGCATTTTTAAAAAAAAAAATGAAATGAGACACTTGATAATGGCTGGACAGATCTTAATACCCCCCTATTAATAGACAAACAGGTGACTATAAATGAATAAAAAATAATGATTGGAAAGAAAGGACCCCAATTACCTCTTATGGTTCTGATAGGATATGTACAGTGCATCATTATGCTTTTAACTGGCTGAGCTTAAAGGATTTGTCTGAAATCTAGCACTTCTCTGTGTTTCTTTCTGATAGGTGCATACTCAATGGTGAAATGTTGGTCTGAGATAGTTCTATGAATCGACATGCTGAGTTTGGTTCGAATCAGGAAATAGGCTAGTTGGAACTGCGATTTCAAGACTTTTGGTTTGGCTAATTGCATATATCATTAAAGACTTCTGTTTGTCTGTTCACAGGAAATGCTGAGAAACATGGACTCGATAGCCATAAACATGTGTGCCTTTTGATTCCCCTTCTTTTTCTCTTGTCCTACCTTGCTCGATACTGGTTCAACTTTGATTTGCATGTTTTGCTGTTCCAGTTATGTTGTATCCTCACTTAGATTAAACTCAAAGCTGAGTGTCAACTACGTCGTTGTTATAATGGAGAAATAGATGGGTCTACTAAAGTTTAAGATATTTCATGTTATTTGGTCTATCTTGAAGTCAAGTTAAGATGTTGCATACTTGCATTTGATATCCTTTGTGTTGGGCATACTAGAGTGATTCACCGAAGTTGAAGAAAAGGGATGAACATCTCCGTTCAGCAGTAAACCATGTCAAGGGTCAATTGGAGCCAGAATAGTCATTGCTCTTCTTGTAAGGAAAACATTGTGAATTGAAGGAATGACGTTGCATTGTTCTGGGCATAGCCATAAACCCATCATGCGACTATATTGAAGAAATTAAAATATAATGCTGAAGCACTTCCTTTAGATATGGTTGATCTTCTTTTGCTGATTACATTTACCCGCTTCTTGATTTTTGGAGTGTTGTTTCATTTTAGAATAGGCAGTCCATTGATCCACCTTAGTGGGTTTGACATAACACTGGAGAGTTGAGTCCTTACTCTGAATAGTCTTCGTTTAACATAATAAATTCCTGCAAGGAAAACCGGCGCTCAAGTATTTTGTAGCTCATGCTGGGGAACCTTGTTGCTCACTTATTGCTCATAGTCTGAATGATGCTGACATGTTCTTCAAGCAAATATTTGAGAACAGGTAAACATTCTCTCTCGTCTCAGATAAGTTTTTCCTAACTTTTGTGATTTCGTTCATTATGGTGGACTCATGAGTCTCATTTTCATGTTAGGGATGAAGGGATTATGTCGAAAGATGTTGCCTCCATATGGGAACTTGGGGATCGAAGTGGAAAGTGGTTGGAACTTACACCTGATTACACATTCCTGCTGGTTCAGATTTAGATGGTCTTATCATTGGTATATTTTCTTCATTTTTTTTTCCTCAGAGGTTTGCTCCTCTTTACATTCTAGATCTTGGTAGGAGGGTGCTACGGTTTAGGGAGACGAGGAGGAGAAGTTGGTTTATTAGTCATGTTGGTAGCAGATACATATCCGAGACAGACAGTATATTGAAAATTAATTACAGAGAAAATGGTGTTACAGTTGTCCTTTCCCCGTGCTTTAAGCTGCATAAGAATTTAGCTGGCTCTGTAGGCTCATCTGTTTAGCAGAGTCGGTACTGGATTGTCTGATGATGAGCTAAATGTTGTTACAAAATTGAAGCCGTAGTTCAGGTGAGTTTTGGGAAATGCTGATCTTGTGAAGCACATTACCCTTCAGTTGTATTGAACCTCTATGTTGACAGTAGTCGTGTGCTTGTGTCTGAATCCGGACTGTCCTCATTAATTTCAACTGTGTACTGCAGAAATTATGATTATCCGAAAGAGGCACCTCCAAGTTCCTACTAAGTTGCAAATTACTCTAAAGAGGGACCAGATGTGTGGACTAAGAGTAGGGGTGTCCATTCGGGTTCGGTTTTTCGGGTTTACCCGAAACCGACCCAATTATATACATTTTCGGTTTTTTGGGTTCGGGTTCGTTTCGAGTTTCGGGTTTTTTCAGTTTCGGGTTCGGTTTTGCTTATCGGTTTTTTGGGTTTCGGCTAAAAACTTCCAATGAATAGAACTCAGCCCGTATTTTTTTAGGCGTTCGGGTTTTCGGGTTTCGGTTTTGCTTTAACCGAACCTGAACCCGATAAGGAATTTTCGGGTTTCGGGTAACCGGAACGCGCAAGTTCTTATCGGGTTCGGGTTCGGTTTTAGTGATTTTCGATTTCGGGTTTCTGTTTGGGTAACCGAACCCGACCCGAACTGACACCCCTAATTGAGAGTCCTGAAAAGTATAATTTACGTATTACTTCATTCTTTTATATATGAAATGTGGGTACACTTTATTGGCCAAACTTCTCCTTTACTATTTCAGTTTTTGTCCTCTTCTGTGTCCACCTTCAGCGAGCTTCTCTTCTTCTGGATTCTTGCCCGCCTCAACGAAATAAAACTTCTCTCTTTCCACCAGACCATGCTCACCTTACCGGCTTACCCCAACCCCATGCCTTCAT
Source organism: Linum tenue (assembly GCA_946122785.1). Taxonomy (NCBI): domain Eukaryota; kingdom Viridiplantae; phylum Streptophyta; class Magnoliopsida; order Malpighiales; family Linaceae; genus Linum; species Linum tenue. The sequence continues at coordinate 12,036,234 of CAMGYJ010000004.1, read as the reverse complement.
CTTTTTCCTTGAAAATATGGAAACCCACGTCTTCTCCATCAAGTCACCACTCTCCAAATCTTGGCCCCTTTCCTCACCCCAAATCTCCCCATCATGTTGTGCTTCTCAATGTACAATCGCCTGTGCAATCCACTTCAGTACGCGACCCACTTCATCACTCAAAGTCTCCAGAATCAAGCCACCTCTCCCAGCCATTCTTCTTTCCCAAAAGCCCAAAACCCAAGCTCTTCTTCCACCTAATCTTCCGATTCCTTTATGTGAAACCCCATTTTTCTTACAAGTTTTCTTCTCCTCCTCTCTCTTTCTCCCCGGAGGAAACACAACGATGGTCGACGGGAATGAGCACCGACTGATCAAGGACAACAAAATCGCCTCAGTTGCCATCGATCTTTTGTTAAAACTCACTGGTGCTCTTCTTTTTCTTAGTTTCGAATGTGGAATCGGATGACATTACCGGAGAGAGTGCAAATTTGAGCCTGGCTCTGTAGTCTCCAACATGTAAGTAAAAGATATCTATTTTGCTGCTGATCTCCGGTGGCTGAATGTGTTGTCTTTGTGTGCATTTTATGCAGGGGAAGATTGGCTGTGCAAAAGCTGGAAGTAAGGGATCAGACAACGACTCTCTAATTGCTTCTTTTCTTATTTAGAAAACTGATGTGGAAAATATTAGGGATATAATAGAATGAAACTGATGGTTTTCCTATTCTTTTCGTTTTTTCTGTTGTCTGCTCTTATATGAGGTTTCATGGTTTTCATTGCTCGAGACAGAGAACAAAAGCATGCACTTAATACTTGAAGACTGCAGTTGGAGAGTAGTGGTAGAGTCCGGTTGAGGCCATCCTTTGCAATGGAAGATATGTGTCTTGCAACATAAGGATATCATAATAGTGGTAGACCTGTATGTGGATCTCATTATCAGTTCTTAAATTAGGTGTTGCTTCTACGGTCATTTGAACTTTACAGAAGATGGATTGATCCCTCTCATTACTTCTAAACTCTTAAATCGGATAACTTGCTATTACTGTTGTTTACCCTTTCAAAATTTTACCTTTGTCAAAGTGACTTAGATCATCATAAACACATTATCTACCAGCCTCCTACCCATGCTAATGTTTGCTGCTTCTTGCTTGGCATCCACCGGACATACAGCCACACTGACTCAGATGATAATGCAATGCCAAACTTAAGAATCAAGCCCTTAACCTCCTCTTCTCAAGTTGTTGTGCTATACTTTCCACCTACGTAATAAAGAGAAGGCTCTTTTGCTACGATTTACAGGATGGATAAGTGCATTAGTGTTTTTTCATGTTTTTAACCATGAATTTACTGGTTCATACTCTGCACCCGAGGACTCTACTCAATCTTGCAAGGTAAATGGTACCGACAATCTGGAACTTGGCGCACTTTCCATTTGATTGGTTTTCTTCATTTTCAAATATCAATGGTTAAAACGGGGTCCAATATGGATCACAACACAGCTATAATAAGCAACGAGATCCAGTAAAGGAAGTGAATTTTTTCCCAGAATTCTCTCTTTGCTCTTCAACTTCCATACTAAATTGTCTTTGCAATTTGGAAGGGATATTGTATTGGTTGGCTGAACTGGAAGCCGAGTAGTCATCCATAACTTTTAAAGATGAATGAATGAAAATAGACTATACCAGTATCTAATATCTATTACTTTTCCCCCCTTCTGTTGATGTTTTGTTTGGTTGATGGTATTGTGATTGTGCTTACAGAACCCATGCACTGCCCAGTGGTAGCTTTTTTTCTGAATAAACTTTTAAAGATGGTGGCATAGGGGATATTGGACTTTCCATGTTGTTTTCTTATAGCTGGTAGTATTTGAATGTGTAAATATACTTTGTACCAACATTGTCCTGTTGGATAGGAAGAATAATCAATTTCATTCTGCAACTCACTCATTATTGATCTATATGCACAATCAACATGCCTTTGTGTAACGAGCCTTGGTGATCATCATTTCTATGACTTGATTTATTATGTATAACTGCAGGTTCTAAAGTTGCACTTTTGTTGTTGCCTAATATGTGTTCTACCAAGATGGAAATGGATCTCATTACACTGTAAGTTCCCATTTCTAACTCTCATTCCTAACAGTAGATCTTCGCTATTTTCCAGCTTTCTGCTTCGGTTTCTTAGACTGTTTGGATCATTGACATAGTTTATTTTTTGTCATTATAGTGGTACCCAAGGCTTTTCATTTATAGAGTACTATGCTGTTTTGTATTTTGCCTCTATTTGATATGCTTTATGTTGGTCATAGTAGATAGAAGTTGGATTTGCAACTGCCTCCCTCTAATAAGTTTCAATAATAAACCTGATAGTACAAAACTCTCCTACCTTGCTGCATTTTTGCAAATTTCCTCACTTCATGTTCGTCATGTTCCTCCTTCCATGGTTCCATTGCCTTTTAAAAAGAAACAAATTCTATGTATCGAATGCATCGTATCCAAACGTTCTGCAGAGTTAGTCTTGAGTTTTGACCTCATACAATTGAACTTTGAATGCATATTAATTTGGCGTACTCTAATTTTCATACGACTATCTCATTTAAACCCCTTTGTTTCCTTTTGAAAATTGTCTGTCAATAGATTTTCGAATCAGATTTTACATGGGTTTGTTGGATGGTGATCTCGTTGGATCCTGAATTAGAAAGGGAAATGCTATAAGTTCTGATATTTACTTTATGATTTCCTGCACGGTTGCTTATCATGTTTGTTGTCCTCAGTCGGGTCACTATGAACTTAATGGTATAATTGATTTACCTGATCTGTGATAATTGCATGAAGATCAGACATTTCTCATAGGTTTTTCTTATTATTTTTTATATTGTTACAGCGTGCATGGGATGGTATATGGAAGCAAGAAATGGAACAAGTCAAGCTTCTCGATCAAGGGATTACCTTACCAATCCCTATTGCTGACTTTTTTCATTCAACTTCCCATCCGTTCAGTGTGTATTTTGGTTTTGCTTAATCATGACCTCGCAGTCTTTCCGATCTGGAATCTGTATCTCTGAACCATGCTATTTATTTTGGATTTCTTATTATGCAAGATTAATGGTTGTTACATGCTACCCTTTGTTGTTTCTCTACTCCATTTTGCAATGTTGTTTCCCATTCCCAATTACCCTTCCAGCCCCATCATCATTTTCCTATGTTGCATCTGTTGCTGCACCTGAAGTTGGCCATGATGCTGTTTTTTAACCACTTGACTAGCCAAATGTAGTTCGAATTCTAACATAGTAGCTTTCAAATGGGAGAGTGGGTTCAATATTGTTATACAAAGGTTGTGATGGTAGTGCATTTTGCCTTATGAACACACTTATAAATTGTGGTGGTTTCCGTGAAGGAGACCATTAATTGATTGAATTTTTTTTTTTACGATGGTTGATTGAGTTTATGGACACAGTCCTCTAAATTGCCAAGCCTCTTCACTACTTATTAGAGAATATGATATTGCAACAACTTAAGTCCCCTGACGTAGCTGTGGGTGTTGATTATAGTGTATAAAATGTCTAACGATTTTTGTTATAATTATATTGTTTTTACATATACTAAACACCACTAAATCACCCGTGGCGTAGCCGCGGGTATTGATTCTAGGAACCAATAACAATTGTGGTAATCACGGTACATGATGATTGGAAAGATTTAAGCTTTTCCTGTATATCTGTAGTTCTGCATATGTTTATTTGACTCGGTTCCGTCTGTTTTCTTCTCCATTAGATCACACTCCATTCTTCTGTCTTCTGACTGGATGTACTTACTTATATCCGTTGGGATCTTGAGTTCAGTTGTGTTATGTAAGAGCCTACAATGCAAACATGAGAGTATTATTAGGAGGTTCGGCAGATTTTGCAAATATGTCAATCGTTCTTGCGGATTTATACCTACCGTGTTTCGAACGATTTGGACACTGAGCAGCATGTTTCGCATGTCATCAAAATTGTCCGAACTTCTGGGTAAAAGAAATGCCAATCTATGCTCTGTATATTCATCTAATCTCTACTCCAATTCTTCTCGAGCGAGTGCTAAAAGATGCTTGATACGCTTGTGGTTAAGCTACGGAAGGAGTAACATAATTGCAAAGGCACATTACTTCTAAACGACTGACTAGGATAGATTGCCCGCAGCATATGATTGTCGCTGGGAGTTGACAGGAATAAAATTAACAGAGTCTTACACAGAAAAGGCACATTACTTGTAAACGACTGACTAGGATAGATTAGATTGCCCGCAGCATATGATTGCCGCTGGGAGTTGACAGGAATAAAGGATAACAGAGTCTTACACAGAAGCCGACAAACATCACGAGTGAGAGTCTCTATCACCTGTTCTCGCAGCGTGCGCCCAAATAGCCAGCAGAACCTACAGAGCAACTCGAAAAGTATCATGTCGTAGCTGTAGACGTCCGACTCGAAGGTGACTCCCTCTTCGGGGCTGGCCCGCGGATCACGGTAGCTTAGGTCGTTCCCGATTGCGGCGTCGCTGTCTCGGGCGAACAGACGGCTTAGGCCGTAGTCCTAGAGGGAAGGTTCCCCGTCGTCGTGGAGGAGAATGTTTGGGGCTTGAGGTTGCCATGGACCACTCCCGCCTTGTGAAGGTGGAGCAAAGCTTTTGCGGTGCCCACGGCTACCTTCATCTTGGAAGCCCAGCTCCTCTCCGTGGCTAGCCCCGGGTCACTCTCTTCCCTATGTAAGCACGCTTATCCCATACCATACATACATACAAGTCCAAGAAAATGAATGTGTTAGAGAAGGAAATCTAAAAAAACAGGGGCAGAAATTGACAAGAATGGTTTGCTGCTACTTACGATGGAAGAGGTCGTTCAAGTTTCCGTCAGGGACGTAGTGGGAGACGATGAACTTGGAGTCATCCGAGAAGTAGTAAGCTACCAACGGGACCAGATTGGAGTGAGCTCCAATGTTTCCTAAGATCTTCATCCTCACCTCGAAGAGGTCGATCCCGACGACCACACCTTGCAAAGCTTTCACCATGAGGGGGCTGCTTCGATTGCACCTTGCGGGACTCCCCCATACTTCCGGGAGCCATCAGGGTCGCCACTCCATTGGCTAGGTCCTCCATACCAAAGGTGCCAACCTGACCACCGAAGAAAACCAGAGGGTCTTCTCCATGGCCACCAACAGCAGCTGCCTTTCCTCCGATCACGAGCTTCTGGAACTTATTGTTCAGAAATGCCAACACACTCCTTTTGCCACCACCATCGCTCCTTCCTCCACGGAGCTTCGGGAGCTTTTTGCGGAGGAAAGCCAGCACAGCCCTTACTCCCACCCTCCTCGCCTTTGGAACAGCTCGAATGAGAGAAACCATCAGATTGGTGCTGCTCCAACCATAGCTCTTTCGGTTGCCGTGGAATCTCCTTCTTCTCAATTTTTGCAAGAAACCAGCCATGGTTTGAGTGTGAGGAGGAGGAGGGGTAGAACTCTGTTGAAGAGATTCGCAATATATTAACAAGTATTGGGTAGGATGAGCTGAGCTAAAAAAAATTAGTTGCTGCCTGCTCCCTTTACTCTTCTTCAATGCTCTGGTTTTGCTGGCGGAAAACAGAGGGAAAACTCTGTCTTCTGTTCTGGGAATTGGTTCTTTCTACTAGAGTAGAGGGTAAATGATTCTGGCTATGGAGGCCAAAAGGTTGCCAGCTGCCAGGTGAAGGAAAATAGAGGGTAACCTTCAATGGCCTCAGCTTTTCCAGACTCAGCAGGCAAACATTCGGATGATAAACCCACCATTATTTCCCATATCTTCAGAGTAAAAGTGCAATCCTTGAATCAGAGTAAAAGTCTCTCTCCACAATAGCAGAGTAGCAGCTAGTTACAGCCTTCACAATACTCAAAGTCTCCAACCCTCTTCTCCATGCATCCATATACTAACTTCAATTCGAAATCCCAAGTCACAGAAGCACAAGTTAGTACTTCACCAATTCATTTTTGTCTTGCTATCTACAATATCATATATATGATACTTTGTGACTGCTGTGTATTGGGGAACTGTTTCCCAGCTTAATTTCAATTCTGCTGCTGCTTCATTATAAACTGCAAATGAGTAGGAAAGATGTTTCCAGCTGGAGTTTGGTTCATGCTCCATGGAACTTCAAGGCTATGTCTGCCGGAATCTAGGCTACGAGGACTGCTGCAGCAGGGAAGTTACAGTTTGTAGGAGTTTCGTTGAGAAAACTTGAAGAAGCACTTGATTAGTTTATGTCCTCTTTTCTGGATTATGTTGCGTGATTGTGCTTCCTGTTAAAGTCCTAATTTTTTCATTGGACTTGAGATATCCTGCTGCTTTTGTTTGCATGTTAATCAGCTTAAGGTAGTTCTTTACCTTTCAAATAGCACATTTCGCAAGCCTTCACTTGCTGAGGCCAGCTTCCTCTTCTTTATCAACTACTTCACAGTCACAGCAGTGGTGGTTTAGGTTTATAGGATTCATTTTGAACCTCCAAGGTTAGTGAGTCTTATTTTGCAATTTCCCGACACAATTAATGCTGAACTCTGTCACCATAAACCTTTTTATGTATGAATATGAATGAATTCATTCCCCTTCCAGCCAACAACACTACCGTCCCATCCTCTCAAGGCCACAAGTATGTGAGATACACCTGCCTTCACCCATTTGGAAATCGGAACCACTAAGTCTATTTTACCAAATGTTTTCTGACACTATTTTCATTTCCAGTTTGACTAAATTGTAAGCATCAGACATATGCCAAAAGTTGCTTGAATGTACGGCCTTCAGTATTTAGGTGATCAAAGATACATGTTTCTTTATTGGATTATGAAATTTAAACGATCTGTAGTGTTGAATCGAAATAGCATTTCCATGATCTTAGACGGTAAATAATAAATAATATAAAAACAAATGACCGCCAGCGCAGAGTCTGCTTAGCTTACTAGTTATTATCTCTTTAAAAGAACAAGTTACAAGTTTACTGTTTGGTAGAGTCACATCCCGCCACTGTTACTTTTTTGCTTTTTCCTTGTTCTCATCATTTCTCAATTGGCTTTACGTTTTGTAGTTGGTCCTGTCACTTTCAACACTTTCTCTCTTATCCTTGAGTTTACTGTTTCATAGAGTCACATCACACTAGGTACTATTTCGTAATTAACCAAACCTTGAGATTCTAAGTAAGGGATGATCATTTCCGTAATTAAACAAAAATCAGCTCCTTTTTTTGTTGCCTTTTCCTCTTCCACTCTTCCCAGCCACACAAAATCAGCTCCTTTTATCAAGCATCTCTCTCATTCCACCCACCCACCCACCCTCCTTTCCTTTCTCGGTTGGAGAAGAAGGAAATAGTGTCCAAGAATCCAGAGAAGAAGATGAGGAGGAAGAGTGGACCTCATCAAGATGAAGGATAGTAGGGTCAAAGTTGGGTGCGGATCGGCGATAGGGACGTGACGCTCAGATGCAGCGGCGGTGGTGCATGAGTGGTGGTCCATCAGCGACGATGGGGACGAGGCGAGTGGCGGCGTTTGAGCTGAGCGACGGTGGTTGGGCTGCGCTGGTGCGTGGGTTGTGGTCCGTCACCGGTGATGGGTGGAGGTGCGACGATGGTCTGGTGGTGTTGTGGTGCCCGCGGTTCGGTTCGACGAGCTTTGGTCCGCCTGCGCCTATGGGAGGAGGCGCGACGGTGGTCTGGTGGTGTTGCGGTGCCTGCGGTCCGACGACGAGGCTGGAAGAAGCGGTTGTGATCGTCGACAGTGACGCAGGATTTGAGAGGTTTACAACCGCTTGATTTGGGAGGTTTAGCGGTGGTGCCGGGTTTGGATATCAGGTGATGGGTTTCTTTCTCCGATTAGTTTGTTTACTCTCTTTTCTTTCATGTTTTAGTTCTCATTCTTCCTTTTCCAGGGGGGTTTATTCGTCCACTCTCAATGAAAGAGCTCTCTCTGTTGGAGGGAAGTATGAATGGGAGGCGATGTGGAGTACCCATATCTGCTGAAGTTTTTTAGACCATCTGGAAATCGAGCCTTTTGTCGTTCCAGTTTTAGGTTAGGTGTTGTTCTTTGCGTATTTCATTGTTGTACTTTCATTTATGTTCCTTTCGGCTGATCAAGCTTTAGTGATGTTATTGTTTGGCCTATTTTGCTTGCTGCCGACCGCAGGAGAAGAGGGAAGCAGCAAAGGAAAATGTGAGTTGGGTTACTCTATGATGGGAAGTGTGATTGTGCCCTACCGCCTATGAATCGATCCATGGAAAGAGTTGGGCGACCCACCGACACTGTAGACGGTAAATTGCTGGTTGTAACATGTTCAGTTTTTACACTACACTCTATTTGTACTTATTCTTTGGTTCTTTTGGGGTTTTGGGTTTTCGTTTTTTATATGCAGTTGGTTCTGATTGTGTTTGTTCTTTGGTTCTTTTTAAGGTTTTTAGTTTTTGGACTGCCGTTGATTTTGATTGTATTCTTTTTTTGGGTTTTAATTTATGCCATGGAGTTTGTTTTGATTGGTTAGATGATTGATTTTGTGTTCCAACTCTCATCCTGTCTCTTTATTTCTCTGGCATCTCAGAATGCTATTTGATGGAAAAAAACTAGGACAGCTGGTTTTCTCAATGAATTCATCGGCCTCGAAACCACGTCGGCAGCAAGCATGCCCATAGGTGGATTGTCCGCGATGATTCTACAGCGGTCATTTTCAAAGACCCTCTTATCCCCGACTCGCTTACTTTTTTGGTTCTCAACCACAAATCTGTTCATTTTGCTGCATGTCCCCCCAAATCTCACTTACTGAGTGCAAGGTAACTTCTTTTTTATGTTGGTTCAAGATTAATATGGTTTCTGCTTATATCTCTAAAGCTGGGACTGGGTTTTCATGGAAGCCTTTCAGGTCGCTTGGTAGGTTTGTGAAGCTCTCCCTTACCTCTGCCATAACGTTGTGGTAGGAAGGAATTATATTTGGGTTTAATTAGTATGTTTATGTGGTTTTTGAGTTTATTCATGTCAGCTTATTTGTGAACCAGCTTGGACTTGTGGTATACCACAGTGGTGATTATGATGGTTTGATGGCTGAAGCAACTGGGTACAGTAGTTATTTTTCTCAAACTTTCATCACTTGACCTACAATTTTTCATCGTAAAATGGTTTTATTGAGTGTTTCGAATTATTTCAGAATTTAGTAAAAAGCCTTGCTTCATGAATGAATCGGAGAAAACAACACTGAGTTTATTTTTCTTGACAATATATGGATTCGTTTTTTTTTAGATGCAAGATCACCTTATAGTTCTGCAGCAATCTGTAAGTGTCATGAAGTTTCGCTTTAGCTAATACAAACTTACATCTGCTTTACATATGCATTTTCCTGTTCATAGGGTGCATTCTGAAAACTATAGATACTAACAAGTAATTTTGTTCAATTGCAGTCATTGTTTCATCATGGATGATGTTGTTCTTTGTGTTATTGAGTTCATTTTTTTACTTATTAAGATCTTTTTCCCCCCTTTTCTCTGTTTCTTCTTGCCACAGTAAAGGAGCAGGCCTTAAAGAGGAGTTTGGGGAAGGAAGTTGCTTCCTGCTAAGGTGAAGTCACACTTTTTGTTTAATACTTTCAAATTTCAATTCCACTTTCTCCATCATATGATGGAATTAGGTAGCAGCAAGCTCTGGTGCATTTTCTATTGTCAATTCTCATCATGTTTCATGTCGTGAGTAGGTTACTCTAATTTACACGTCCAGTTGTTTGCTTTTCATGTTATGAGGTGTTGTTGTTAAACTTGTGGTGGTATCTTACACCACTCACACGAGAACTTACATTCCTTTATTCCATCATAAATCATTTATGGTCTACGATGTTCATTGATGTTTTGGATTTTGTTTGCTATAAATCATAAATCATCGCTTTTTCTTCGGACTGAAATGGAATCTAGGACTAAGTATACAACTAACAATAGCAGTATTGGGAAACCGTTCAGTTCCGGTTTATATTTTTTCCTTTATATCGTTCGAGATGCTATATTGTTTTTGTTTTCGGCTCGACATGCTTCGATTATCGGAACATGCTCTTCAGTTCAGGGTTGGATATTTATACTGGTAGTTGTGCCGTGTTCTTTTGCCTATCGGTTCTCTTTCTCTTCCTTTTCATGGATTAGTAGATTTTCTTATGGTTTAGATCTCTCCTTTTGGTTTAGATTGTCTGTGTTGTACTTTGTTGATTTGCACAACGCATGTCTTATTACTGTTTACTTTCGTCTGCGTCTACTCAGAAGCGTTGTACAGCAACCATGAAGTGTAGAAACGAATCCAAGAGATTATGGTGAAGGTCCACAGGGTCAATTATTCTTTCTTCGGACTAGGTTGAACTGATGAACAAGGTAAGCCGCAAAGGTTTCCTCTCTTAATCTTTTACTGAAATACTATAAACGAAAAACTACTTCTACATTGATTCAATCTTACTCATCCGTCTGCGTTCATCTTTTCTTTCAATCTATCACCAACCTATTCTCTCCCCCCTGAAGTGGCCAAAACCGGTATGACTTTACTTGCAGACTATGAGTTGTAATAAAATCACTTTCTTGATTGGAATCCTGAGTTCCCGGTTATTCGCATACCATTTGCGCCCACTGTCGGGGGAATACTGGGTTTTCATCCCTTCGTCGATTTGCTGCTATTTGAATGGGTGATTCGGTCCAAACCACTACTCTCCATTCCCTTTCAGCGCCTGCTCTCTACCACCTCCGAAGATCCTTTGCATATTGTATTGTTGAGAATCAACGATTCAGCTTGCACATTAATATATCAAGTAGATATGGTTTAACTTCATTAGTTTTTGACAACATCATGTTGCAATACCTCAAATTTCATTTTGTAATTTCTTCTGTTTGTTTTATTTTATCTTCTGTATGTTAGTGGTTCACTGGGTATAGTAAGCTCCTTATTAGTTGATTTAGACATCTATATCTAGAACATTGACTGCCAAGCTCTTAAAAGAGGGTATGCTGGTTGCATGACAGGAGCTGTTTAAGTGGTGGTTGCTAGCAATGAAAATTCTGTATAATTTTTATTTTAATTTTTAGACTTGGGTGTATATACTTACGTTTTTACTCTTTTTTGGATTTGGTACTGAACGACTTTCTCAAATTTCCTTTTGCAGAAAATGCTCCATGACAACATCCTCTCTTGAATGCCCCAGCTTGGTCATTACAACCGAGTTCCGTGCCCTCTAAGGTGGCGCTTGGGAGCAACGTGACAGATCACACTCCTGTAAAAGCTGAGGTGATTACTGATTCAGGTGTTACACGGACAACTCTCAACCATTGTTTGGTTCAAATGTTGGGCTTGCAGTTACTTTGCTTAGTTTTTCGTCATGCCTTTGCCTCAGAGCCTTTACTAATACCCCTGGGATGTTATTCACTTTTGTATTGGTGTTTCGTTTTTTTACATAGCCTAGCCATTGTGTTTCCCTGATTTAATTCATAAGTGGTTAGAGAAATTTCTCTTCTCTTTGCAATTTTTCCTCATGCCTCTTGGATGTTCTTCGATTGAGGTTTGGCCTCTACATTTATGTGAGGTTTACAATTCAATTCAGATTGGGTATACTGTTGCTTTACATGTGCTCTTTTCCCTACTTGATTTAGTCTTAGACGTGGGTAGAATTAGGATTGGCAATGAGTTTTGTCTCATACATGTTCACTTTGAAATTAGTGTTCACCTTTAATATTGAGTTTACTGTTCGGTTACTTATTACAGTTACATTTCTTTGCCTACCATCATGTCTCTCCCTCATAATCTTTGCTTTTTTCAACTAGCTGTTCGCTTTGTTGGAACCAAACAAGAATGTCACAACAGCCTTTAGATTATATCATATTGGTTAGTTGCTTTGCAACAAAAATACCTTCTGCCAAGCATACCTCATATTAATAGATCATAGTTATGCAGACTTTGGGAACACTTTTTACATGAAATGGTGAGGCAATGCTCTAATTTCTATATAAAATTGCTGTAAATCCATCTCTCAGGGAAACTTACTGGCTATGATTGCCTCTTTTCTCTTACTAAAGTGACCAACTACTTACAGCAACTCAGGTCTCACAGTATGGTTTGTTCTTCTAAAAGAAGATAGTATAGTTTGTTGACTGTGATTATTTTCTTTTTCTGCAGGTGATTTTGTAGCTGTGGTGGAGAATGCCAAAAGGTGAATGGTAGTAAGAAGAATATGTGGTTCTGAATTAGTTTCTTTGCTGAGTTTCTTGGATTAGTTTCTTTGCTTTTCTTTACTCCTCTTTATGTGGTTCTGGACTTGACAGGGTAGAAACAACCAAGGAAGCTTTGCAATAGAGAAGCCTGACCTGTGATTCAGAGCAAATGAGGTTGCACATTAATCTCATCGACATGACATCAGGGCATCTCAAGTGGTGGTTTGTTTACTATTTAATGTCCTCATTTTTTAACGTGAACTATCTGGACTTACCATTTGCCGAACCTTCAAGTTTTTGTGCGGTTCTTAGAGAAATTGCAGTAGATACACAAACCCCACAACCCTTAGACGTGCCAAATTCATGGTTTTCTCCATATCCACCATTTCGTTAATCGCCATTTCTGTTGCCTCTCTACCCTGCTTATTGTTGTGTCCTACAATCCAATCACTACAATATTGCACATTGAATTTCACTGCTGTTGTAATCTTGCATCCTTTTTTAAATGTGAATAAGGTCATTTCTATTTTATGCATGGTTTATATTGTAAGTCCATGACCCGTTTGGTTGTGGTTGACTATAGAACTGCGTTTTACTATTTGTTCAGATATGATATGGTTGCAACCTGCTGTAATGATCCTTCATTTGCCATCATAAACTCGACCAATACTGGCTCTTTCGGATTTCAGCTCTACCAATCCATAACCTCCCTCAGTAAGTTCCTATCTAATCAATCCCGACTCTTTCCTTTAATCGTCCTCTCATCTTGATATCTTTTATTCTCCATATGGCACTAATTATCGTTATCATCTTTTGTTTCGTAGTCTGGGACTTGTGGTATATATGCTTTATCGCTTTGTTTATTAAAACAAACATACAAAACCATAGAGCTCCGAACTGCGGTTGTGTCGCATTTTTAAAACAAAATACATGTTTTACTACCTTCTCCCTGAAATATGTTGTATGATACAAATGCTTTCTCAATGCTCTTACGTTTGCCTCTTCCATTTCCCTAGCCCCTTAGAATTACGATCATCTTTGCTGTGCTCCTTTCATCCTTGATAATTGTTTAGGCACTTTGGATCGGGGATAATTGGTTCGACCTTGCTGTTTCTTTGTTAGTTAATTCTTGCTTTCATGATCCCGTTGTTGCCATCTCTGTTTGCCATTTGTTGTAACTATATACCCTTTTTTACTCAATTTTCCTACTTGCAAACGCGCGAGTTTGAAATAGGCTGATGATCAATAATGTTTACCTGTATCACTGAGAAGGATAGATTTGTATTTCAGAATATTTTGCGGCATTATTTTTTACGGTGGACGTTTGGAGGTGCAACCAAGCTTAAAATGCTTATCATTCTTTGATTGCCATCAGTTTTCGGACAAAGTATACATGCACTGAACCTGGCTTGATTTAGGATTTCCTTATTCTAAATTTTTGTATTTTTTTTTCAACAGTCCAAATTGTTATCTTTCTTCCTTTCTCTACTCTGATCTTTCTGTTTTTGTTTTAGTTGGTCTTTCCATCCATTTGTTAAATCACTTGAATCCTATTTGCTTCTTCAAGAAATCCTACTCTATTTTGCAGTTCCTCGAGTACAATCAGAGTATATCTCATTCCCAAAATGCGTCTATTAAGAATCGAACATGCCTGGAATTGCAAACTTCCTAATTTTCATATGGTTCTTCCCTGCTTTTACTTTAACGAGTCCCAAAATATAAAGGCCATAAAGTTGGCAATTCCTTCTTAATTTAGTTCGTATGTGTTTTCTTCAATAACCTTGCTTTGTTTTGTTTATTATGTATGACTTCCATTTGTTGAGCATTTTATTAGGGAGTGCAGTGGGAGATATGATTCTACCTATTGCATCGAAAGGTCTTACTACCTCAGGTGGAAGGTATCTAACCTTCATTGTTTAGTCATGAATCGAGAGAGATAATTCTTCAAAGGATAGCTGACAAAGAACTTACTGGGACTGCAACTCTGCAACAAGACCCCAGTTAGGCTCTACAACTTCATCTTAGACGTGCAACAAATGTCATGTGACTCCAGGCAGGCAACCTTTGTAAGATAGCCAACATGTGCCATGAACATACCAAATTCTTAGAGATCCTGCCTGTTGTCAATTAGGTGGATTATATGATATGAGTTCAAGTTCCTGTTGTGAAGTGTTGTGGATGTTCCCTGAGCCTTTTGTGTGATAGCCTACCCATAATTTCGTTATTTTCGTATGCCTTATGAGTTATGAGTGAACAAGCTAACACTGGAGTGTTCATCTTATTGAGACACGAAAGGTTCAGTTTGTTTGGATTTGTAAGTAGATTCGATTGGTGTTCTGAATGAATTCGATGGGTATTTCGAATAAATGGGCATATTAATGACCACCCTTCCGAAGTTATATCCATTGTAGAGGTTAGGGTGGATACACAGGTTATTGAATTTCTCATATGTGAGCTCTGTATGGTATTTTTTTTACAGTATTTCATTCGCCCCAGAATGATGTTGACGAGGTAGATATCTGATATGCATCCATGAAAGTGTCCAGGGAAGGATCCTTTACCTGGCTAGAAATTGCAATCATTATCGTTGACAGGTCGGATCGTCTCCTTCAGTTGAATGATTTACCTGTTGCTTCTTACTTGCTGTTTTTTGTAAACTGTAATTTCCTGATATGTTATACCTTATAACTGCTGTCAACTGGAAAGCTTTGTATGTGCTCTCCAATGCCTGATTTTGGTGTTTGGCCTGATTCTTAGGTTGTCACTTCGAGCTTAGTGAGATCAAGAACTATCAGGTAAACAATGGTGTATATTATGTTCCTGCTTTTCGTGTACTCTCATTTTATGTTGTATTTCTCTTCTCTCTATATCGTCAGCTGCTAAGCAGTTTCAATTACTTTATCTGCAACTAGAAAATAGTTTTAGAGGGATTGTTGGCTTACTGTACTTTTGTGTTCTATTTCTTAGTGCGTTACTAGGAAATACAAGTTCCTTAGGTTCGATTTGGCAATCCAGAGCTAAAACATTAACTGTACATTATTTTGCAATTCAGAATAAGATACTTGCCGTTAAATATGAACATAACATCTTTGTAAGCTGACAGGCAAGTTGCTGGGTATTTTAGCTTAATTTGTCTGCTCCTTTTAATACGGATTTTTTGGTTACTTTGTTTGCCGGTATGGGTTCTCAATTTAGTGTTTCATTTTTTTTGTACCAATAGGTGACGATCTGTAACTATTGTTAATACAATGAAAGCTAAACATTGCGCCCTTGGAAGAACACTGCTGGTTTCGATGGGAACTTGACTTTGTCAGATTGAAAGCAACAAGTAAGTGATGAGCTTCATTTTCTTTGTTCAGTTTCTTCTCTTCTTACTCATAATAGTTTCTTTTAGTTACCCACATCATTCAATCACAATATATGAGAAGCCATGTTGCAGTGGCCTCACTTTGAATAGTCTTTCACAAATAACTATTGGAGAAGCACACACAACGTAATTGCATGACCATGCGACATAAAGTAATTAAACATTACCTACAAAGGAGAGGAGAGAAGACCTTTCGGTGCATTAGTGCGCCACAGTGCTTAACTTTAATCATTGTAAATATCAGCTACCGAAGGTTGATGTTGTATAGATTAAAATTATTCCTTAATTGTGCTGGTTAGCTCAGTAACACTTTCCTGTTTGAAAATACGTTTCCCTCTGGGTACAATATGAGGTTAGTTAGGATAGTAATCAAGCTTGAATTCATGCAAATATTGCCAATTCTTTCTAATTTTGCTTTAGTTATCTGCCATTTGATATTCTTTGCATGGGAATTTTGTATTCTGTTTTCACATTTTCACTTCAGAATGCCAGTTCTCGCTGTAGGGGTTCTAGGTTCTGCTGTGTTATAGTTAGTTTTTTTTAGTTTATAACTATTATATAGTTTATAGTTCCAAGTACAGTGAGGCATATTCATTATTCGTTGGTATCATCTGAGCTGGTTTTAGATCAATTGCTTCTGAGTTGAAAGAGTTTTGGACCTTCAAACTTATAATGTTTATTTATATGCTTTGTGACTCAGTTTTTTGTGTTGTGTGATAGCATTATGTTGCTTATTGACTGGTCTGAATTTAGGTAATTCACTAATTAGTTTGGAGTTTAAGAATTCGGATTAGCAATTGTTTTTCCTAGCTTCGGCAAATTACTTGAACGCAGTCTTTGATGTTGAAAATAGCTTTTATAAATATGGCAATCTCGAATACAATTAACCGTTCTAGAAAAAGAAGACATACTAGGATTAAACAAAGTAAGCTTGTATTCATACCAGAATTTGTTAACTTACAGATAGTTGTTTCTGCTCTTACTTTTATTGCATTATGGCTTAATTAACCAAAGTAGGGTTGTGATTTTGCTTTAATAATGACAAAGTGCATTGCTTATTTAGGATGAAATTTACAAAACTATGCAAATATAGTTGTTTATAAGAATTGCAATTTGGACGTGAAAACACCAATAGAACAATGTAAGACCCAGGGAACAAAGAGAATAGAAAATGGTCTCCGAAGATTAGTAATGTTAGGTTGAGAGGAAGCCATTTGTAGGGATCATTTACCAGCCAAGTGAGACAAATTTCCTTGCAAATAATCTTCTGAAAGGGCGCCACTCACCCAAACGTCCAGGTCCTGCAATTTTAGCACAATTTCGGTGTCCCAACAAGCCTGCATAGGAGGGACTTGCGATGTTCGAGGCAGGTGAGTTTCATTAGCTTAAACCACTCAGCTCTGTAGCTTACAGTTGTTTATTTCTCTATGTTTGAGTTATTGGTAATTGCTGGTTAGGAAATTTGTTTTGGGTTTGGACCTTTGGTTTGGATTTATTTCCCTCTTGCTTCAACACTTAGAAACCAAGTGTTTTTTTTCTTTTTGGGAAATTTGGATTTGGATTTTCTTGCTTTGTCTACTTTCTTTACTCAGTTGTTATTCAATCTTTGTTTTTCCTCTCTCTGCACTCTCAACCATTAGTGTGTTTTAATTTCTTGCTTTGGCAAATCTTTGTTTCTTATTGCTAAGTTTAAATTTATTGCTTTGTTTCAATCTTTGTTTCCTCTCTCTGCACTCCCACCAGCTGCAGAAGCTAAATAAAACCAATAACAAAGACTCAGCAAACAGCAGCATCCAAAGATGCGGAACAGAAACGAAACGGGTCTCTCCCACAGCAAACAGCAGCACCCAAGGATGCAGACCAGAAAAAGAAAAGGAAAAGAGTATTTTCAGCCCCGTTCTTTCTCTTTTATGCACTTGCAGAAACAATTCTAATTTCTTAACTCAATTTATTTACACCAGCTTTCCTAAATAGATTGTCGTCCTGATACCTCTTTCTTTTAAGTAGCAGAATCGACATTTGGTCATAGCTCGATACCATCCAACGGGTTAAAGGTTAAGAAAAGCTCAAGAGATATTTAGTTAAGTGTCGTAGTTACTGACATCTGTATTGGAATTGGAAACAACATTTTTGAACCTTAGTATATCAACATTGACATATTTTATGTGTAGCCTTTACGAGCTCGAGACCAAGCTAATGATTCCGTATTACCCTCGATGGTTCATTTTTTTGTCTAATAACATCATAATCGCAGTGGTTTTACATCCAGGTGTTTCACAGATTGCCCATTCTGAATTTTGTGAAGTGAACACACAATCCATCTGGTGGGTTTGGATTCTATCCCCTCTATTTTCTGAATTTTGTTCAATTAGTTGGATACTTGCATATCATTTTCACTTTCTTAAAGAGATGGGGAAAGACCAATGCACACATCATCTTTTTTGTACCCTACTTATGTTATTGTTCTTTGAAGGCCCCATGGTGTCTTTTGTAGGCTATTTAGTTTCATCGTGGGATCAAAACTAAGTCAGACTTGAACATCTCAAAGACCATTTTCCATTCGTCTTTCCCCGTCGCGTAGCGCGGGCTTCCTTACTAGTAATATTAGTAGTAAAAGAGCAACACATAACATAATAAAGAAACAAACAAACAAACAAAATGTGTGAAACTAATCAACAAGCCTTTTTGCTTAGGCACAAAAGTTAACACCACGTAAGCATGAAACACACTTCATCTGGGATTGCAAGGGATTGTATCGCGTCTTCAGAAATCTCCATCGAATGAGGAGCACTGCCGCCGTTATCAATCTGTATGGTCACATGTTTCAAATCACACCTCCAGCACTTACCAGTAGAAGAAGCAGCAGCGTCGCCACCACAACAGTCAGGAATTCGGTGGTTTCGGTTCACCAATACCCTGCACATGTGCTGTTGTTGCAGAAGCAAACATTGTTGTTTATAATTAGTACTCGTCGCTTTGGTACATACATACATACATATTCCGATCCAAAATTATACCACAAATGAGAGATCATATGTATGTACCTCACAAAAGAGCTTGTAGCCAGACTTGTTTTGGGTGCTCTTGACCAATATGAACTGCGGACGGCACATCCAGAACACACCATCCACGAAAGCTGCAACGTTCTTCTTCATGTCGCCAATGTCCCGCACCGTTGCCGCGAAGCGCAGTAGATGTATACTCGGAGGTGGCGGGGAGTAGTCATCAGCAGCAGCAGCAGCAGCAGCTTGGATAAAAGGCGCCTGGTCTCTTGAGACATCGAGATAGTGGAAGTGCAAGTCTACTCGGGGCTGAGTGCTGCTACTGCTGAAGCGGAAGAGGAACTGCCTCAACTCAATGAGCCACTGCCTCGTGGTCGCCTCCGGCACTTGAATGAAGCATCGGCAGGTTGATGCCACGTTGACCAAGTTGAGGTTGCTCAATGGGAAGCCAGCAGGGGAAGTGGTGAAGTTGAGGGTAACCAAATCAGTAGCGTCGATCTCGAACTCGAGCTTAAGCTCCCGCCGTACCTCGCTGCCGAAAGCATCTTCCAGCGTCAGTGTCCTCAGCTTGGGCGCGGACAGCCTCACCCTGCCGCGCCTGGTCACGTCGAGGCAGAGCGTGTCCAGCGAGGGGGAGCAGCGAGAGACGAATTCATGGAGATCCAGCATCGTGAACGCGAGGAACACGCCGAGGATCTTCAGCACCCTGAGATTGGGAGCCGAAAAGGAATGCTCCACGGCCAGCCCGACTAATCCGCACACGGTGTCGATCTCCAGAGTCTCCAGGACAGGGGCGGCTGTAGCGAGGCGGATTTCTTGGAGATCGGAGAGGCCGCGGATCTGGATGGTCTTCAGGCTCTTGGCGGTGGAGGCGATTGCCAGCCTTGATATGCAGCAAACGTCTTCCAACCGCAATGACTCGAGGAGAGGAGCGCTCGTCAGGAAGCTGCGGAGTAGCTGCTCGCTCAGCGCGACGTGGTTGAGATGGACAACCCGAAGCATTCCGAGAGATGACACGTTACTGATGCTGTCTGTGAGATCGCAACCCACGAGATTTACAACTCGTGTGTGCTCGGGAAACGCCATCCCTCGCGGAAACTGGTAATAACTTTCGATGCCTGCTTCAATGGTGAAGTCAACCAGCGGGCCAGGGGATAATGGAGATGTAGATGATGATGATGATAGGCAGCGGCAGATGGACAGCAGTAACTGGTCCAAGTAATCGTGGCAAGATTCAGAGACGATTGAGATCCTGAATTCCACCAGTGGAAGCGGAACAAGTAGAGGAAGCCTCCTCGAAGCAGCGGCTACGAATCGGCAGAACGACGCTGCTTCTTCTGCTGCAGGAGAAGGAGAAGAAGAAGAATTGCGCCATCTTCTTGGTGAGAAGAAGCTGCTGGCTCTCTCTTTTCCTACCGAACAAGAATCGCCACCGCCGTGGAACTCCAAGACAGGGTAGCAGCGCCAGAGATCGCGCCATCGTCTGGACAGCAGGCTGGTTCTGGCCGCCGTCTTTGTCGAGTTCGTGGAGCGAAGGATGTGGTGAATGATATCGTCTGAAAGTTGAGAGATCTTGTCTCTCTCATCATCTCTGTCATTTTGTTTACTCCCAAAACATATACAGCTCGCCATTGTTTTGTATATGGGGATCGTGCATGAAACAGAGTGACATGGGAAAACCAGAGTAGAAGGAACCCATACTGCAATTTATATGTAAGGACACGGCTTAGCATCCTTCTTGTTAATTACAAGGGGAAAACCTTGGTGTACAAGGCAAGCTAATTAATACATACAACGCTAATTAGGAAGAAGAATAGCTACCTTTCCTTCTTTGAATCCGCGCAACTAACTAGTTAGTTTCAGGACTCTAATATAGTAACCCTATGAAATATTGTTTTTTTCCTTTCAAATTCAACTGCTCCTTGTCACTGCAATAATGCCTACGTTATGCGCATCCTAGATTGCCTCTCTGCATCGACCAACGATAAATCTTGCTTATCAATGAAGCCGCAAAGCACTAGAGAGGGAAATTATTCCTACAACAATCCTCCATCGTGTTGACAAAGGTTCAAGCAAGCAACCCACATCAAAATGTTAACAGGTACAAAGCACTTCTACAACACAACAGATTTTGCTGATGGTGAGATTGGACTCCCAAGAATTCGGCTACAACATGATCCCGCCGCAAATTGCTGAAGATTTTTGAATCTGAAGCGAGATATCTCAAAAACTGCTTACTGTTTGGCTCAGAAAATGTATGCCGAGGCAAGGGCAGTCAGCACTGTGGTCAGAAGTACGGAGACCAAGTTCACGGCGTTGTTGTCCAGAATGCTGATCCCTGAGATCCTCTTGACCGTCGGTCCAGGTTTTCCAACAACCTGCAAGGACAAGGAAAGATGAACAGGTGTTGAGCTCAGCAGCAGCTTAAATTTTTAGTGGTGCGGTTTCTTTCACAATTTCAGAGAGGAAAATCGTCATCAAAGAGTCAGGCATACTTTCTGACGAACGGTGCAGAATCCACTGAACTGCAGTGTCGCACCAAGTAGAGAATCGATTGTACTCCCACAGAGTCCTGCTACTGCAGACAGTGGTATGACAAAGAGCTGCTTCAGAGCGACATCAAAGGAGCAACTTGTTGTGAGGAATCCCAGGAGCACGAATGCAAGTCCTATGAGACCTCCTGCTGCTGCAGCCGCTAGGAATCCATCTTTAGTCACACCACCATTTGTACCCTTCCGAACAGGCTGATATGTCATTCGAAAGAAAACAAAATCAGCAAATCAGAATCTGACAATCACCCAATTACCTAGCATTGACTTTGCGCAGAAATGAAGACTAAACATGCAGGAGCTATCATCCACCGGGAACGTGGAAAGTGATCCGATGAAAATGGAAGGTATCAGCAGAGAATATTCTTCCATCATAACTGGGAAGATATCTTATGACTCGTCATAAGATCGGAAGATCATAGATGTTCTAGACATAATGTTTGATGAGAATTATTGAGAGTGCTAATACCTTGAATGTTGTGATCAATCGAGGCTGTGCATCACTGAGTACCCCAAGCTCGGACGACCAGGTATCTCCATTGCAGCAGCAGTAGTGACCTAGTATTCCACCGATCAGTGCAGTGACGAGAGTAGACTGTTCAGTGTCCAAGCACTGATCCTTTGACCCTGCCAGCTTCCAAATAGTAAGAGCCAAAGCTGAGGCGATTCCACTGTTGGAGAACACTTGTATCCTGCATGTGGAAACAGGGATTACGCATTGTCAAGAAAGGGAGAGACTAAAGCCTTTAGTTCGCAAAATCGACACCATATGCTTAGGCAGCCAAGCAGGTTATGGTTCTTTGCTTAAGCTGGGAGGGAAATCAGCTCACCAGGAAACAGAAATCCATGGCCACATTAAGCCAAGAGCGGCATTTCAGAGATGAGATTTTTCACCTAACATATACTAGTTCATCATTCACCCTAATCTCACAGGATTCCAAGAAAAATGACAGAAAGAAGTGAAGTTCTGAGTAATCATCTTTGGTTTCTTCACAATCAAGAATCTCTCTAATGCAACAGCCACATCCAGATCAAAACCAGAGGAATTGCCTCACAAGTTCTTAATTATCTCAATCGCGGAAAGGAACCAGTTCACAGAGAGAGACGAGACTGAAGTACGAAACAGTACCAATTTCTTTGTCCGCCTTCCTTGAAATCAGCATCGATGCGCCTCTTCTTCTCTTCCCCAACCTTTGTGAGCTTCGAAGAACTGAAGAAGAAGACCAGCAGAATCGCTCCGAACCTGAAACGAAACCACGCGAGAAACGTAACTACCAGAGAGAGCGGGAAGCGAAGCGTATGATTTTCTCACCAACCAAACGGACAGCCAGAACAAGGAGAAATAAGAGAAACAAGATTCAGAGACTGGACCTGTAATTGACCGCGAAGTGAAGAGTCATGACGAGGAATCCAGCGAGTCCGCCGGACAAGTTGAGTGACTTCCTCCGATAAGCTCTGATCGCGACTGCGGAAGATATCAAGACGGCGACCAACGGCTGAAGAAAGACCATCTTCTCCATTCTTCGCGATAGGAATTTGACCGGCGACCAACAGAATCACTTCCGTTCTTGGGAGAGAGCAGAAGTATCTGCGAGATGGAGATGGCGATGGCAATGGCGATGGCGGTTAGTTTTTGGGGTTAGTTAAGAAGTGCGGGCAGTCCTTCCTTTGGCTTTCCCGTCGCTTGGTCTGATTCAGTCAACAATAGGACACTGGACTAAGTGACCAACTTCGCGAGCACTTACCATTAATAATACCAACTTTTAGAAGCCATAACCTCACGTTTTTGTGCGCAGTTCAGATGGGCATGTGGCTCTGGCTTTAGGGTCTCTCCTTCCCGGTATTGCTGATCCCTATCTTGCGGAGCTCCTAGCAGCTAGGGACGCCATCACTCTTGTAGTCTCCAAAGTACTGCCTCGGGTCATCTTAGAAGGAGATTCAGAGGTGGTGATTCGGCAGCTTCGTCAAGGTGCTCTCTCTGACTCCATTGGAGGTCCGGTGCTTCGGGATTGCTCCCTTCTCCTTTCTTCCGTCTCTTTTTCTTTAGAGTTTAGGGCAGTTCCTCGGACTGCTAACAGTGCTGCCCATAGAGTGGCGCAGAAAGCACTGTTACTCTCCCCTTTAGAGTTTTGCGCCTTTGATTTTGTGGGTTGGCTTCTCTGATGTATTGGGTTGGGCAGGGTCGGGGTAGATTGTATAGGTTTTCTCTTGACATTTCTTGGAAAAAAAAAAAAAACCTCACGTTTTTATCAATTTTCTTCTGAAAAATCAAATACGTTTTCTTAATTTTTATGGTTATCGTAATCTACTCAATCAGCGTAATCTTGTGGAAATGACATAAAAACAATTGTCATTACACCATTGGATCGTGCATCCCAGCATTAGATCCACATTTATGGTTGTGCATTACAAGATGTCTGATCCAACGATATACGTGACAGTAGCCGAATTCGTGAGCCTAACCACTATATCAGTCCGAAGAATATATATATAAAAGAAGTTTAACAAGACATGAGTGGGAGTGACGATTGACGAACCAGTTAGTATTGGCGTACATGATAAAGAGGGTTCTGAAAACTAGTCGGTTATGTACAGCGATCTTTCGACCTGAACAAGTTAAGTAACTTAAGATCAGACAGTGAGAAGCTATGGCTATGGTGAAAAGTAAAGCAACATTCAAGACGTTTAAGAACTTCATCTCCTTGATCATTTTTCGCCTGGTTAGAGGAATGCTGCGTGTAGCCAAAGTGCAACAGTCATTTCACAGGTGAGGGGGTATAGAAAGGTATGATCATCACATTCAACCATGTCTTCCTCTCCCTCTTCCCCTTCCACTGCCCCTGCCTCTCCTTCCTCTTCCTCTACCACCCCGCCGGTCCATGCCATGACCGCCGTCACCATCCCTCTTAAAGTTGAACATGGACATCCTAATGTCGGTTGCTACCGCGTCTTGTGGTCCTCTTTGCACCTGGACGAACACAGACATGAATGAGAATATGAGATCAAGGATTCACAAAGACAATGGTGAATATGAAGTACAGATGATGCGGATAATACGAACATGAGAATCTTCCATGTCGAGTTGGTTTTGGAGCTGCCATGCAAGATCCTCGTCATTGCTGGTATCTGGGAACTCGTTTCTGGTGTGTGGCTTAGCTCCACTGTTTCTATTTTGCCACTCCTCTAGCGTCCAAGTCTGAGATTCTTCCTCGTCATCTCTCCCCCTTCCTCTGTATTGTCCACGGCCTCTGGAGCGCCGGTCGAATTGTCTAGGAGGTGCCATCTTCTGGAGGAGCTTCTGAGCAGCAGCTTGGTTTTGCACAGGTGCTGATTCAGTCACTGAAAATCGCACATACATTGGTGTTGGTATTTGCAAACAGAATCTTAAGTTCACTAGAATTCTAGTTGTAGAGTGAAATTCTGCAACCATGTTTCACCTTATCCTAAACCTTTGATGCAATAACTACACATTCTTCTGGTTGGAACATGGTTCATAAGCACGACCTACCAATACTTTTCCAAAATACCACTCAAATTTGGGATCAGAATCTACACATTTCGACAAACCATCATTCAAACAACCCATAGAGATTGAGATACTAATCCATTGAGCATTGACCATTAGTATAAGAGTGGCACTTCCTTATCCTCCACGTCGAAATATAACATGTCCATAAATGTAGATCCCACCATTTTCTGGCAGTATTGACTTCGTAACAAGTGGAAATCATACAAAAAAGATTGGAACGAAAAGTAAGAGAAAAAACTGCACCTTCTTTTGGCCGAATGTATGAGGTGGTTGCCTTTGGTTCATTACTTGCTGCAAGTGGTGCTGGTTTCAGATTGCTAGTGCTGGTACTATCTGCAATGTTTTGAACTTCCTCAGAAGCAGAAGGGAATGTGGACTAGGAGGTAGAAGCAGAGTAACCTTCAAAATTAGCATGTAGTATTCGTTAGTGATTGATTCCCGGAAACAGCTAATTCCATAAGCATCTTCCCACAAGGACACCCCTCTGTGTAATTATTATCTTAATAGTTTAACCTGACCTGTAGAGTGCTCGTGAATAACCCTTCAAAACGAAACCAAAACAGACAGATACCACACATTAATTTACTCTTCTTTTTTCTCTTTTTGAAGAGGAAACCCAAATAGTGATGCTTCCTCCATGGCTACAGACTCATCTCAAACTTCCAATCAATGATGAAAACATCTCCGGTGTACAAATGTATCCTAAGTAGGATTATTCTAATCTTGCTTACTAACGTAAAATGGTTCTCTAATCTAGCAAAGTTCTGAAGTTACGTATAACTGTATAAGCTTCCCATTCGATGAAAAGAGAGCCATATTCACACTCCAGGAAAAAAAGGGTTTGTTAATGTAGAACAAAAGCAAACAAACGTTCTGACCTTCCCTTGGTCCCATTGCATATGGAAGAGGCCTCCACTGTGCATTTTCCTTGGCCTCCAGTGTTTTCACTTTGTCAACTACATTTTCTGCTTGTTTTATAACATTCTCTAACCCAACTTCAGGTTTCGTCACAAATCCTTCAGCTACAGGCATGCTGCTTTTTGAAATAGCCTGAAAGTAATCTACAAACAAAAGTAACTTCAGCCATTCTAACGAGACATGCAATCACACCAATTTGAACACTAAAATCTGAGCGATTACCAGAAACTCTGCTTCTCTGAGAAGAAGGACGAATGGAGGAGGCTCCAGCTTGCAACTTAGCAAAAGCAGGAGGGCCAGCAACACCGCCGTCCTCAGTCGGACGCAGTGAAGAACGCGAGAACACGGAGTACTTCTGGTTCATATGCCATTCATCATAAAGCGATTGAACAACGCCTCCAATCACAGTCATCACTTTAGGGTTCAAGCACAATATTCCACTATGAATCGTAGCTTTGTTCTCCACACGAACCTACCATTCGAAAACCGGCAAGAATTTACAACAGAATTCGATCATTCTGACCTCAAGAAAACAAAACAAACAAGCGGCTAGCAAATCGATACCTTGGCGCCGGGAGCGATATCATTCCCAACAGACGGCAAGTGGGAGTACTCAACCGCGGGTATCTCGCTGTGACCATCGGTGAGAACGAGCTTGAGCAGGCGCCGGTGGCCGGAGCTTGAAAATGCGTCTATGGTACTGACGGCTACGTCTCTCATGGAAGATATCTGAAGCACTTTGCGTCCTTGAAGATGAGAAGCTTTGCGAAACGAAATGGCGTCCGGCAATGACTTGCCGCCTATGGATCTAAGGTCCATATCGAGGAGTTGAGACTCGACGGAATCGGCAATTGTGGAAGCTTTGCCATCGTCGGATAAAGCTGATTGGACCAGGACAATGGCATTTACTTGATCGAGGTCGCCGATACACCAGCCTCTGGTTTTTAGGGTTTGTATGACGTCCTCTGCGATTTTGCTCGACCTCGAGGTCTCTCCCTCCATTTCTATGGCGTTTTGGTGTAACTGGGACTTGCAGAGAACTCTCTCCGTTTCGAAACGGGCCTCAATTTATTTATCAATGAAAAAGTCCCCCGTCTTCATGATTGACGAACTTGAGGCCCGGCCCGTTTTGAGAAAGTACTTTATCCTTTGTATAATTTTGGGTTAACAATAATTTAGCCAAACCTTTTCTGAAATACTTTTTATCAGTCAAATTTATTGAATTATTAATAGTTAGTCAAAAATTTTGTAATACATCAAAATATTAGTCATTTTTATATTATCGTAATAATTTTATAATTTTTTTCTTATTTAAAATACTAAAGTCTTGGAAAGTTGACTTTCATGTGTCTCTTCCAAATCAGTATCATATTGGCAAGTCAATATTACTAACAAAATTATTAAATTATTAGTAATTTAATAGGTTTGACTAATTAAAAAATAATGCGGGAAAGGTTTGGCTATAATTAGTGGTTGCCCTATAATTTTTTGGTAGAATCCTTGCTTAACATTTCGAACTTATGGTCACTTATCCTTGGACTATTTCATTGTGAGCACAACTTCTTATTTTTTACAAAAATTCTTTCATATTATCCTAAAACAAGTTTTGCCAGTTAAGTTCGGGTTCTTGTGAACCATATATCTCGAAATAAACCACTATACGGCTTGATTTTTTTTTTTTAATCAGCGGAAGTCTTTGGTTCATTTTTTAAGGGTAAGTTTGCCTATGTTTTTTTTTATGATGTGAGATGTTTTATCAAAATTCAAATATCTAAGAATCATCGTTTGTCGGAGATTTTATATATGTGCGTGGTGTGAAAGTTGGTTGCAGTTGATCCAATCGATAAATAAAAATTAAATACCATTTATCAGGTCAATAAGTGAAATCATCAACAAATGGTGTTAAGTGACTTATGACACTGCTAAACCTAATTGTAAAATCAAGTCAAATTAGATGACTGATGCAAAACAAATTTTTACGTTTCATCGAGTTATTATGAGGATGGATAGTCGGCCATTTTGGATGACCAGGGCGGGAAATGAAGATTTAAATTATTCGTACAGAGTAGAGTTTGTTAAAATAATTAAACGACATAACCAAAATCATCAATGTAGTGACTAGTGTGAACTTGTATAGTAAAAGTATAAAAAAAATATATTATAATGTATATATAAGACTACAACTTATACAAAAGTAAACAAGTCAAAGTCATCCTGTATACAAACCATATCTTAATTCTTAAGAGTATAAAATCCAATTGTATAAACTATACAAACCAATATACAAAGAATACAAATCATATTATAAAACTATATAAATTATATAATTAAAATTAATAAGTATACAAATCATATACAAAGCACACAAACAATACAAATTATTACTATTTACAATACAAATTGATGGAACTTGTATAACAAACTGGATTATTTAACACTACATACTGACACGCTAAAACACAACACCAAACTGCGACCAAGTGTAATCGCAGTCCGAAAATGCAGTAACAAGCAAGCTCTAATGTCAACCCGGGGTCTAGATCTACTGCCTACTCCGTGAATATCAATTATCTAGCTAACTAAGTCAAGTGATTGTTGATTTAAGTAAAAGCAGTAAGAAAGCAGGAATTGGTTCGGTTTTCTGAAGCAAAGGAAGAGTCACTCGGGAATGAATCCCCCTAGCTCCTTGGTTAGGTTCCAGTTGTAATTACTTTTGATTGCTTTACTGCTGATTATACTGCGGAAGATTAGACAGTAGCTTGGAATCTCTTAAGCTGACCAAGTGACACGCTAAAACACAACACCTAACAATGGCCAAGTGTAACCAATGAAAGGGACTGCAGTATAGTGGCACAAGTAATAAATATCGAATCCACGGGTCTCTAGAGTTACTATTACTCAGCTTCAGTTCATTATCTAGCAAACTAGATTAAGAATGGATTGATAAACTACTCTACTGACTACTCTACTAATTACAAGTTGGGAACTCACTTAGGTATGATTCCCCCTAGCTCCTCAATTAGGTCCAAGTTGCAATTACCTTTGGTTGATCTACTGTTGATTAAACTGCGGAAGATCCTAAATTAGCTTGGAATCTCTTAAGCTGACCAAGCCCTCTCAGTCTAACTACCCGGCAGACGACTAGTCTTCACCGGGATAGAAAGCTGAGGCTATGAACACAGAACTCCACTACAGGAATTGGATTCTAGTACAAAGCAGTAGATTGACTAACTCTCGTATAACCAATTCACCACTATCAATCAAGGAAGCTCTCTTAACCTAATCAGATTCTATCTATCATAGGTTAAAGCAGAAATCAAGGGAATTTGATCAAGATTCAATTGACTCAATAAATCATGCCTCAATCGATTATAATCAAACAATAAAGCATCCAAAACTTCATACAAGAAAGATCCTAACTCATGGAACTAGGGTTCCTCAAAACCTAAGTGAAGGGAAGTTACTCCATAGAGAAGAGAGAGACTGCAGAAATCTGATCTAGATCTTCAATCTCCATCTCCAAGCTTGATTCCTGAGCTCCAATGGCGAAGAAATCCTCCAAAATAGCTCCAAGAATGTTCCCAAGTCGCTCTCTCTCTCTAGGGTTCGTCCCTTGGGTGTTTGGGATCCAAAACCCAGCTCTCTCCTCTGTTTTGGCTGAAATCTGCTTAAAAACCAGAATTCCCCGACTCGCACGGCCAGGGTGCACGGCCGTGCAGATCACCCAGCTCTCGACCTCAGGCTTCTCGCACGGCCAGGATTGCACCTTGCACGGCCGTGCGGGTTTTCTGCTCTGCCCGTGCGTGCTCTCGCACAATACCGCACGGCCAAACTGGTCACTTGCACGGCCGTGCGGGTTGTGGGTGTGCCCGTGCAACTACCTCAGAACCTCGCCATGCGTCCGATCCTCGTCCAATCGACCCCAAAACTTGCTCCCAAGCCTCCATTCACGTACTAGGACCTGAAATATCACAAACAAGCACAACCTAGCGTGAAATCGGCCTAAAACACGAGAATCAATACCTCAAACGGAGTAAGAACGGGGGTAAAAACATGTGTAAATAACGAGTCATCAAATTCCCCCACACTTAACTGTTTGCTTGTCCCCAAGCAAACCTAACTCAAACCAATGCAGCTCTCTAGACCTCTATAGCAACAAACAACCCCGATCGTCGGTAGAGGATTTCCTAGATCATATAGCAGCTTACGAGGTCAACTGGTCTTCTAAGACGTTCCCTATCTCTCTCAATGCGAGTACTAGACTCAAGCCAGGATGACACGCCAAAACACAACACCAAACTGCGACCAAGTGTAATCGCAGTCCGGGAATGCAGTAACAGGCAAGTTTAATTATCAACCCGGGGTCTAGATCTACTGCTTACTCCGTGATTCTCTATTATCTAGCAAACTAATTCGAGTGATTGTTATTTAAAGCAAAAGCAGTAAGAAAGCAGTAAATGGTTCGGTTTTCAAAAGCAGGTAAGAGTCACTCGGGATTGAGTCCCCCTAGCCCCTTGGTTAGGTTCAATTGCAATTCCCTGGGTTGATTTACTGTTGATTAGACTGCGGAAGATCCGACAGTAGATTGGAATCTCTTAAGCTGACCAAGCCCTCTCAGTCTAACTACCCGGCAGACGACTAGTCTTCACCGGGATAGAAAGCTGAGGCTATGAACACAGAACTCCACTACTGGCGTCAAGAACACCAGTACAAAGCAGTAAACTGGCTAACTCTCGTATAGCCAACCTCCTACTATCGAATGAAGAGGCTCTAACAACCTAATCAGATTCTATCTATCTATCTCAGATTGAAGCAGAAATTGAGACAAGCTGATCAGACTCAAATCAATTCATGAAACATGCATCATTCGATTAAAATCAAACAATAATATCATCCCAAGTCATTACAATCAAATCCCTAACACAAGGAACTAGGGTTCTTCATACCCAAGTGAGAGAAAGGTTCTACTCCATAGAGAGAGAAGAGAAAACAGAAATCAGAGTAGCCATACTCATAAAGATGAGGAAAATCTGCTCTGGGATGTCAATCTTCACTCCTCGGGACGCAATCTGGGCTTCAATGATGAGAAATCCACTCCAAAATAGCTCCTAGGGTTTGTTCTTCGCTCTTTCTCTCTCTAAAACTCTGTTTTTGCCCAGAAAATCGAATTCCCCTTCCTTGGCTCGAATCTGCCTCCAAAAACCCGACTCTGGGCGAATTACGGGCAGAATTACGGCCGTAATCACGTCCTGCCCGTAATTCGCACCAAAACGCACGTTTCACTTAAGCTGCAGGGGGAGGAGATACGCCCGTAATTTCCCAATTACTGCCAGTAATTTGGGAATTACGGCCGTAATTCTTGGGATCTTGCCCGTAATTTTATCACCGCGAAGGAATTCTGGGTAGAAGGCTCGGCCAATAAATTACGGGCATGCCCTGGCCAATTACGGCCGTAATTTGGCAGGGGCTGCCCGTAATTCTGTCTCCGCTCCTGTTCAAAGCTTCGTTTCTCCCTCATCCGGACTCCAAATCAGTCGCCGTTTGAACCCAGACGCTCGTAGTCTCGTCCTCTTTCTTTTCATGACAAGCTTGCATGATTCTTTGTCCATAAAGTGAGGTAGAAATCCATTCTTCTTCAGGTCATACCCGAGTTTCTTCTCCCGAATCGTCAATTGATCTCTGATTGACTTGAAACTTGCGCCTATGCTTCACTTTATGTGCTAGGACCTGAAATGTGACAAAGGAACACAACCTAGCGTAAAATAGGCCAAGGAACAATCAATTCGAGCCAAAATGGGCAGGAAACCAGAGTGAAAACACGTGCAAATACGATGCTATCAAATTCCCCCACACTTAACTGTTTGCTTGTCCCCAAGCAAACCAAGTACTACACAAGGTAAGCTCACATATTTCAGTCAACCAACATTGGGGACAAGTCATAAAGGCACAGAACACGTGAATCAAACTGGTTTTCAAACATCAACACATGAACAACTTTAATAGCAACCTGGACAACCACCACAAAGGACATTCGAGTGCAGCAAATCGAGTAAAGGAAGAGTCTTCCTTCTGTTCACCAACCAACCCAGACTTGACTCGACCACTCACTCAAAACAGTCAACTCATGCATCCAACTCAAGACATCAGAACAGAGACCGAGCAATCTAGGTCCTCACCGGGGTACAAGAGTATAGAGAATATGAAAATGAATCACTCACTCTCGACCAGTGGGGTCAGGACAATTTAATGCGAAAAATGCGCATGCTATTTCTCTCAATCCCTAACATCTCTTCACCATGATGGCAGCCTCTAAATGCTAGAGTTCACATACATAATGTCATCACTAACTAATCAGGAGGTCTTAGACACAGGTTCAAATGACTGGCTAGGGTCTTGGACATGGGGAAAAAGCCTTTTAGGTGGTGGAAGTATTCATAGCAAAAGGTTCCACATTTCCCAAACACACAATCACAGTCAAACAAACCGGTATTTCCTTTCTGCTATTCTGCAATACTCAACATCTCAAGAGCACAAGAGCGAAGGAGGCATAAACATCAGCATTTCCAAGCCAGACTGCTAAGAAACACTACTTACTGGGCATTATTCAGATTTTTGGTAGTGGCTCTCTTTTGCTTTCAATTTTTCTTTGTTTTTCTTTTATTTTTCTTTTCATTTCTTAAGAGAGCCACCACTTCTGCACATATTTAAAACATCTGCCCAACCTTTAAGCACTACCTCCAACACTCACATAGACTTTAGCAGAAACAGCAGAGAATATGTAAAAACCACTCTGTGGAACCTTCTAAAAGATGTAACAAGGGTGATTTTTCATTATAGACCAAAAAGAAAGGATAACACACGGCTCAAAGGGGCTGACTAGGGGATATGACACATCAGGACAGTCAGGGATAGACCAAAACTTGACACGCCAAAACACAACACCAAACTGCGACCAAGTGTAATCGCAGTCCGGGAATGCAGTAACAGGCAAGTTATATTATCAACCCGGGGTCTAGATCTACTGCTTACTCCGTGATTCTCTATTATCTAGCAAACTAAGTCGAGTGATTGTTGTGAAAAGTAAAAGCAACAAGAAAGCAGTAAATTGTTCGGGTTTCTAAAGCAGGCAAGAGTCACTCGGGATTGAGTCCCCCTAGCCCCTTAGTTAGGTTCAATTGCAATTCCCTGGGTTGATTTACTGTTGATTAGACTGCGGAAGATCCGACAGTAGCTTGGAATCTCTTAAGCTGACCAAGCCCTCTCAGTCTAACTACCCGGCAGACGACTAATCTTCACCGGGATAGAAAGCTGAGGCTATGAACACAGAACTCCACTACTGGCGCCAAGAACACCAGTACAAAGCAGTAAACTGGCTAACTCTCGTATAGCCAATCTCCTACTATCGAATGAAGAGGCTCTAACAACCTAATCAGATTCTATCTATCTCAGGTTGAAGCAGAAATTGAGACAAGCTGATCAGACTCAAATCAATTCATTAAACATGCGTCATTCGATTAAAATCAAACAGTAATATCATCCCAAGTCATTACAATCAAATCCCTAACACAAGGAACTAGGGTTCTTCATACCCAAGTGAGAGAAAGGTTCTACTCCATAGAGAGAGAAGGAAAACAGAAATCAGAGTGGTCATACTCATAAAGATGAGGAAAATCTGCTCTGGGATGTCAATCTTCACTCCTAGGGATGCAATCTGGGCTTCAATGATGAGAAATCCACTCCAAAATAGCTCCTAGGGTTTGTTCTTCGCTCTTTCTCTCTCTAAAACTCTGTTTTTGCCCAGAAAATCGAATTCCCCTTCCTTGGCTCGAATCTGCCTCCAAAAACCCGACTCTGGGCGAATTACGGGCAGAATTACGGCCGTAATCACTTCCTGCCCGTAATTCACACCAAAACGCACGTTTCACTTAAGCTGCAGGAGGAGGAGATACGCCCGTAATTTCCCAATTACCGCCAGTAATTTGGGAATTACGGCCGTAATTCTTGGGGTCTTGCCCGTAATTTTATCACCGCGAGGGAATTCTGGGTAGAAGGCTCGGCCAATAAATTACGGGCATGCCCTGGCCAATTACGGCCGTAATTTGGCAGGGGCTGCCCGTAATTCTGTCTCCGCTCCTGTTCAAAGCTTCGTTTCTCCCTCGTCCGGACTCCAAATCAGTCGCCGTTTGAACCCAGACGCTCGTAGTCTCGTCCTCTTTCTTTTCATGACAAGCTTGCATGATTCTTTGTCCATAAAGTGAGGTATAAATCCATTCTTCTTCAGGTCATACCCGAGTTTCTTCTCCCGAATCGTCAATTGATCTCTGATTGACTTGAAACTTGCTCCTATGCTTCACTTTATGTGCTAGGACCTGAAATGTGACAAAGGAACACAACCTAGCGTAAAATAGGCCAAGGAACAATCAATTCGAGCCAAAATGGGCAGGAAACCAGAGTGAAAACACGTGCAAATACGATGCTATCAGTCACCAAAATGCTTCTACGCATAACCTCCGTTTTTATAACTAATGTAGTTAAAAGCTACGCTTTAAAGCTTAAAAGCTTACGGTTTTATGCTTCTAGATCACCAAAACGCTTTTACGTAGAAATGCGCTTTTGACTACATTGGGTTTAGGTGAAAACTCATCTATTTAGTGTAGGGTATATTGCGAGGTTGGTCACTATGATTATTAAAAATGTTCACGTTTGGTCACTAGAAATATTTAATTTCATTGGTGGTCACTAAAATTAGTTAAACCGTTCAAGTTCGGTCACTCTCCGTTATCTTCCGTCTGTCTCCGTTAACGGCGTCAGTTTTTTCTGACGTGGCTAACAGAACAAATCAACCAAATTTAACAAGCCATGTCATTAACATGACCCGACATGTCAATAACCCTAACCTGCTACCTGACCCTTTCTTTTGACCGCCGACCTAAAAATGCCCCAATCGGATTGTTCATTCGCCGGGTTTGACTACTCCGCTATCGTCGAGATCTGCTCCCGGTGGGCGGTGGCAACTGACAACGGAAGCTCACCATATATAGTACCCCCCACAAAATTCGCTCAACTTGGTGAATAATTGTTGGTATTTGAAAAGGACAATGTCAATTTCAGTAAAACTCTAAAATGGAGGGAGACGGGGGATGAAATTCCAAAGGGGAATGAACTTGGGGGAGACTAACGGGTTGGGTTTTTTGACGGAGCTAGCCGGGGAGAGTTTGAATCGGAAGGAGAAGGGTGTTTTTTTGTTGGGATTTTGGGAATGGAGGATTCAGTCCTCCTGCTTTTCTTCAATCTAACGCTGATGTGGGATTCGGGAGCATAAGAGAAATAGCCCTGTTGAATTGATTGGAGGAAAACTCAAGAGGAAGAAATCATTCCTTCTTCCCAAGCCTAGCGTTGATTCATCTTCCGACGATGATTGGACGATCTCTGGATTCTACAACCGCTTCTTCCTCTTCGTGGCTGAGTCAGTGAGCTGGGTGCACGTACGATTTCGGGTACCTGGTCAAGATCTTGAATCGGAGGTCGCTGCCCGGCGGGTTGGAGTTCTTGGGCTTGTGGTCAATGGTGCCGCCGGAGTAGCAACCGGAGAAAGATCAGTGGCAATGGTTTTGGAAGAAGAAGGATGGGGAAGAAAGGTCTGTGGAGTTGACTGTTGAGTGACCGGGAGAGCAAGGGAATTAAGTGTTTTTAGAATTATTATTTTGATTTTAATTTGAGTGGGTGGGTCATGGGTTATTGGGGTTATATGACATGTCATGTTTTTATGACGTGAGGGTTTGGATTTTAATTTTTTCAGTTTAAAATTAAGTGTCTATACATTTTTGTTAGCCACGTCAGCAAAAAACTAACACCGTTAACGGAGACTAACGGAAGATAACGGAGAGTGACCAAACTTGAATTGTTTAACTAATTTTAGTGACCACAAGTGGAATTAAATATTTCTAGTGACCAAACGTGAACGTTTTTAATAATCCCAATGACCAAACTTGCAATTTACCCATTTAGTGTAATTTAGAGAGTAAATTTTAGTTAAATAGGAACCCAACAAATTATAACACACAAGTCGTGAGAAGATGTAGAGCCGAGGAAATTGAGTACATGGAAGGTTCATTTTTTACAAGTCGACTGGTATCTCTGCGGAAGCCAATAGGAAGGAAAAGATACATAGGGGAGAGAAGCTACCACATCATAACTAGCACATAGAAATAACTTAATGAAGATGGACGGCGAGTGATAAATGATAAAAACAAGAATGCAAAGTTAGTGATCGTTAATGCAGTTAAAATTTTCTAGTGGCGAAAATGACACAAATTAGTAATGTTAGTGATCAAACATCCAAAAAAGCTAAATAACTTTTGCTGCAACAAATGAAAGGCTACTTTGCTTGATCATTAGAAACAAGCAAGCTGAACCGGTAATGAAAAATAGTGCATGTTTTCCCTTATGGAATGGCTTGAGTAGTGAGGATATTGAACGTGTACCACAAAATAGGACTGGGAAACGGTGCGATGTGGTCCAGACCAGATCATGTATACGGTATATGATTCAGACCGAGAGGCTAAATTATAGACTACAGACCAGATCACAGACTATACGGTTCGGTCCAGACCACGCCTGTGAGGTCTGGTTCGCTCTGGTCTGGTCCAGATAGACCACACTCAACAAAAAATGAATAATTTCTTTAGTCAACCACACAAAAATTGAACCAATAACCAAGAAAAATAATTTTTATCTGCCTTAATATATTAATCCTAACATGCATGAATAATTTTGATACTCTAAATCTTAGTAATTACAAAGAGACAAAGTAAAAACATCCCAACTTGCACCATAACGTCATAAGTATGAACATAATTCGTGTGGAGACACGATTATCTCTATTGTCTGGTTAAATGAGGTTGTGAATGAAGGAGGGACGAGATTCACAAAACTAACGTTGAGACTTGAGTGTCGTTGTGGGAGTTGGGAGAGTGGTCGAATGGGCTGTTAACACGTATTGACAAGTCGGTTGGGTCCACGGTTTGTTCCGGTAAACCACGGTCTAGACCAAACCAAACCAAGAGATCAAAAGATAAAATAATACAAACCATGGATCAAACCAGACCATACTTAACGGTCTACGGTTCAGAACAAACTGTGTGGTATGATTTGGACCACGACTTTTCTAACGGTCTGGCCTATTTTTCCTACCCTACCACAAAAAGTATTGTGCTTGTGCATTTTCGTCCGGTATGGTCTGCACCATGCAAACTATCTTGAGCAAAAAATAAACAGTTTATTTAGTCAATCACACATAAAATTGAACGAATAATCGAGAAAAAATCTATTTTTCCTTAAAACACAAATTCCAATACTCATGCATAATTATGATACCATATATCCAAATAAATAACGAAAACACAAAGTATGAGCAACCAAACTTGCACAATAATATCGTAACCATTAACATAATGTCATATGATGACACATTCATCTCTACTATGTGACAAAGTGTGGTTTATGAATTGAGAAGGGGGCGAGATTTTCAAAATAAGGGTTGGGACTTGAGTTTCGTTGATGAGTTGATAGATTGATCAATTGAGCTGCTAACACTAATTGAGAAGTGTTGCAATCATGTTTTAATTTGGACTTCTAAATCGCGATCTAAACAATAACAGATCAAGAAATCAACTGTTATAATAAGACCATGGACAAAACTAAAATCACTCTTCACAGCCTACGATCCGAATCACATTTTTTCAAACGATTTTGTCTAATTTCCCATCTTATAATATTAGCAATTCAAGACCCCGCGACCGGGATGCAGTTTGGGCTTTTGAAAATATGAATATTTTTAATTCTTAAGTGTTCGGCCCAATGTTGTCTCTGGTGCAAAGTTGGCCCTGGTTTTCTGGCCGACGAGTTCAGCTCTCATTTTCTCGAGAGTCGACACACACACAAAAACAAGTTTCTGGAGAGAAAACTGAAAAGGAATAGCAAACCAACACCTCAATTCTCCAGAAGCATCCAACAACTCGGCGGACTGAAACCACCTCATTCAATTCAATTCAATCCCACCGAAAAAGCTCCTTCCATCACTTTCCCGAGATTTCTTCCCCCCACCGCTTCAATTTTCCACCTATATATCTCCTTCTCGACCTCCGCCGATCACAATTCACAATCGCTCCTCAGGGAATTAAACATCATACATACAGCAACATCAGTCAAAAGCTTTCGGTCTTACTTTTCAGTTAGTTGAATCGAAGCTCCTCCGTCCGTCAATGGCGACGAAAACAGAAGGCAAAGCAATCGGCATCGACCTCGGCACCACCTACAGCTGCGTCGGAGTATGGCAGAACGACAGGGTCGAAATCATCGCCAACGACCAGGGCAACCGCACCACCCCTTCCTACGTCGCCTTCACCGACACCGAGCGCCTCATCGGCGACGCCGCCAAGAACCAGGTCGCCATGAACCCCCACAACACCGTCTTCGACGCCAAGCGCCTCATCGGCCGCAAATTCTCCGACCCCTCTGTTCAGGCCGACATGAAGCACTGGCCCTTCAAGGTCATCCCGGGCCCAGGCGACAAGCCCATGATCGTGGTCCAGCACAAGGGCGAGGAGAAGCAATTCGCCCCTGAGGAGATCTCCTCCATGGTCCTAATCAAGATGAGGGAAATCGCCGAGGCCTTTTTGGGTCAAAACATCAAAAACGCTGTCGTCACGGTTCCGGCTTACTTCAACGACTCCCAGAGGCAGGCGACGAAGGACGCCGGCTCAATCGCCGGTCTCAACGTCCTCCGAATCATCAACGAGCCCACCGCCGCCGCAATCGCTTACGGTCTCGACAAGAAAGCGTCGAGTCGCGGCGAGAAGAACGTCCTCATCTTCGATCTCGGCGGGGGAACGTTCGACGTCTCCCTGCTGACGATCGAGGAAGGGATCTTCGAAGTGAAGGCCACCGCCGGAGATACGCATCTGGGAGGTGAGGATTTCGACAACCGGCTGGTGAGTCACTTTGTGGCGGAGTTCAAGCGGAAGAACAAGAAGGATATCAGCACCAACGCCAGAGCTCTGAGGCGGCTGAGAACCGCCTGCGAGAGGGCGAAGAGGACTCTGTCATCCACTTCCCAAACCACAATCGAAATCGATTCCCTCTACGAAGGGATCGATTTCTACTCCACCATTACCAGAGCTCGGTTTGAAGAATTGAACATGGATTTGTTCAGGAGGTGTATGGAGCCCGTGGAGAAGTGCCTCCGCGATGCCAAGATCGACAAGGGGCAGATAGACGACGTCGTTCTGGTCGGCGGTTCGACGAGGATTCCCAAAGTCCAGCAGCTGCTTCAGGACTTCTTCAACGGGAAGGAGCTCTGCAAGAGTATCAATCCTGACGAGGCGGTAGCTTACGGAGCAGCGGTTCAGGCGGCGATTCTGACCGGGGAAGGAGACGAGAAGGTTCAGGATTTGCTTCTTCTTGATGTCACCCCTCTCAGCTTGGGTCTCGAGACCGCCGGCGGCGTGATGACGGTGTTGATTCCGAGGAACACGACGGTTCCGACCAAGAAGGAGCAGGTTTTCTCGACCTACTCTGATAATCAGCCCGGGGTTTTGATTCAGGTGTACGAAGGCGAAAGGGCGAGAACGAAGGACAACAACTTGCTAGGGAAATTCGAGCTCTCTGGAATTCCACCGGCGCCGAGGGGTGTCCCTCAGATCAATGTCGTCTTCGACATCGACGCGAATGGGATCTTGAACGTGTCGGCGGAGGACAAGACGGCGGGGGTGAAGAACAAGATCACGATCACGAACGACAAGGGGAGGTTGAGCAAGGACGAGATCGAGAGGATGGTTCAGGAGGCAGAGAGGTATAAAGCAGAGGATGAGGAAGTGAAGAAGAAGGTGGAGGCGAAGAACTCGTTGGAGAATTACGCGTATAACATGAGGAATACAATTAAGGATGAGAAGATTGCCGGGAAGTTGGATTCGGCGGATAAGGAGAAGATCGAGAAGGCGGTGGAGGAGACGGTGCAGTGGCTTGATGGGAATCAGCTGGCGGAGGTGGAGGAGTTGGAGGACAAGCTGAAGGAGCTGGAAGGGCTCTGCAATCCGATCATTGCTAAGATGTATCAGGGTGGCGCTGGTGGTGATGTGCCAATGGGCGGCGGCGGTGGTGGCGGGGGCTACGGCGGTGGTGATGCATCGAGTGGCGGCGGTGCTGGTCCTAAGATTGAAGAAGTTGATTGAAGTGGGATGGAATGATCTGATTAGCGGAGATCGTTGGGAGTGGGTTTTGGGATGTGTAATCGTGGTTGTAGCTAAATAAATGGCCAATGTATTAAGGGTTTTCTTTGGCAGGAAGTAGTAATGTAATAGTTGAGCTTTGTAGATAGGAAGTGTTCTTGGCAGATCCCTATGAATAAGGTGGTCTTTAAGTTTCGTGTATGATGTTAATCATGAAGTGTTTAATTCTAAACAGCACTCTTCGTTGATTTACGCAAGTGTTGAGCAGAAGTGCAGAACATAGCAAGCAGAGTGCTGCTTTGCTGATTGGGCCCAACCCAATAGAACGTCGTGATGGTAATGGGTTTATTGGATGCCTTTAGTGTTGGCAGCCCAGAGAGGATTGTTGTTTAGACTTTTGAGTTTTGACCGGCGTGCAAGGGTTGTGTCTATTGGTGTAAATCAGGCGTTCAATCGAGTTACGAATAAGGGGTTCATCTGTCGATCAAATAAGTTACAAGTTAATGGCTTTGAATCGAGCTTGATAAACACAAGAGTTTCAAGTGGGGTTGCTTTAAATCGAGCTTCTGTGTGTGCGAGAAAAAAAATCATGACCGACAACAACTCAACTCATGTTTGTATCTCTAAGTTTGATGATGATCCCACCAATTGAGTTTGTTGATGGAGAAAGTACACCGGTCTAAATGGCATTGGACATTTAAGAGGGGAACCTACAAAAGGAGAAGAGTTGCCAAGACCTTAGAACAAGGTCTTGTCGGGGAATCAATTTAAGGATATGAAAGAAAAACTTTTTGTTTAGATCGATTGATGAGAGTATACCATAGAATACAAATTTCAAGCCTTTGCAATACATAAAACCAGTAGCTATCCATTCACAAAACACCTACCAGTCAGAAAGATCCAAGCTTGGCATATAAGTAAAACCCGTCAAAAAAGTACGTCTAATATTTGCAAAAACAGCCTGCAAAGTCAACTTCAATTAACAAAATCTAATGTTCATACACTCGCATACATTCAGCCCAACAAGTCCCTCACAAACATTATCTTCCACCATAAAACATCATCGTGTCTCCGTCATTCTGTGAAAGCATCCTCAATGTTGTGATTGTTTCAACCAAGTGAAGTGACGTATGAAATTGCCAAGAGAATCCACCGAAACAAAATTTGAGCCAAAGAGGAAAAAATTAGTTCGGTGACTTTCGTCAGTCGGATGCAAAACATCCCTTGGTTGTCTGTTTTAGTGTGATCTGTCCTCCAGAATCCCTTGGTTTGCTCTGCAAGTTTGCTTTGCGGAGCCATACATGTCACTTCCCAGTCTGCAATAACATGCACGTGTTTCAGAATGAAATAAGAACGGATAACAAAAATGAGATGTGCATGCTATTTCTTTTATAAAAGTGAACTGCATTAGCAAGGAAAAAGGAAACAAAAAAGTGCACAAGTTGAAGTACATACGAGCATCACAAGGTGTCATACCGAAATTAACGAAAGGAAGAACATGACAACAGCAAACAACATAAGAACAAAAAACCAGCAGCTGCAAACAAAACAAAATGCCACAGTCGACAACAAAAGCTCCACATAGGACAAAGCAGATCCGCAAAGAGACGAGCCAACAACAACAAGATGACCCGATCAGAGGAGCCAACACTCTCCATGCACAACCATGAAAACCAAACGAAGATCGGGATCAACAAGAGAAAAGAGACAGTCAAGGGACCTGATCACTCGAGTCACATCTGAGAACTAATTAAGGACTAATTTTCACCAAAGAGTTCAAAGATCAACTCAAGAGAAGGAACAGACCAGGTTCAAACCAGAGTGTACAACCTAGATGAGCAGATTATACGGGATGAAAGATGGCTCTTAACTTCTAGAGTATGGAGAATCCAGAATTGTAAACTTCCTCTACTTCCTCAACACTGAAATATGCTTAGATTCTCACTTTTTCTTAATTCAGAATCAAAATAGACTACCACAACAGATAACAGACTTAAAAAACAATGGGAAGTAAGACCACACACCATCTAATTGGTTGCGGTATGGATCTGCTTGTAGATATCATATGCATGTCACATTGAAAGAAATAAACAAGTGATCCTATCATTTAGGACAAAGGAATTTCATTTTCATTTGGATTCCGTATGACTCTTTATAACACAAGTTCACACCACCAATACCATTTTGGTGTAACCAATCAGTCAAAGAGCCACTGTTGATCCATCTACGAGATGATTCAGCAAAAAAGTACGTTCTTTCTCTTTACATATTTGTCTAATTCAGCAAAAATCTTTCTAATGGAAAGAACCATATTACAAAAAGAGGTGTGGAAAGCTCATATCTAAATGGTGGTAAACTAATTGTATATACTATGGCTTAAGAGAAAAATAGATCATGATAATTGTTG
Organism: Linum tenue; assembly: GCA_946122785.1. Taxonomy (NCBI): domain Eukaryota; kingdom Viridiplantae; phylum Streptophyta; class Magnoliopsida; order Malpighiales; family Linaceae; genus Linum; species Linum tenue. Next base: position 11,994,054 of record CAMGYJ010000004.1, on the reverse strand, counting down.
GACGACAGAGAATGAGCGAATGATACCATTTTGACAAAAAACATTTGCACTAAAAAAATTACTAACCTAGCAAAGTGTAATCCTTAATCGCAATAATCATTCTAAACAAACAAGTTCCGAAACCAGACTCAGCTAAAAGTCAACAGTTGGAAATCCTGAAGTAACCACCAAAAGAAAAAGCAAGAGACCAGATGACAAATTCTCTCGTCAAAACCAACCAATTGAAAATACTTAATTCTTTTGAAATGGTGACCTCATTTATTAAATAAACAGCCATGAAAATACAGAAAGAACAAACAAAAAAGAGACAAGCAGCCCCGACTGCAAGCAACAACAAAGAAGGCAACACTATAGGGAGAGAATAACGAATGAAAAGGAACGGACTGTCTCAGAGGGTCAGAGAGGAGCCAAGCAAGGAAAAAACAACCCAGCAGCAACAAACCAAAATCAGAAGAGGCTGACACTGTGGATTTGAAGCCACAATCGAGCAGACCCTGAAAAAGAAACGTCCCAGCAGCAGCCAACCAGATTGGAGAGGAAAAAGGAAACCAGATATAACATACTAATTATCAGCTCATTTCTATAATCAATGAAGAAGGAAAACATAAAAAAACTCACAAGTTCATAATTATTCTTCGGACATTGCTACTTTTGACGTCTACTAGAAACATCCTTGCGATTCCAATTTTCTTCTTCTTGAATAGGGAAGTCTGCTGTTGAAGTTGACCGATATGATATATCAATATGAGGTTGGTGAGGATCCACTTCATCACGCATGTCATATGTATCCCGAGGTTTTGTCCGTAAAGCGACACACCATCCTGGTTTTTGTGAGTCTTCAACATAGAATATAGGCTCAACCCGAGATGCAAAAACAAAAGGCTCATCTGCCACATGAGATCCTGTGTGAATCAACTTTGAAAAGCTCACTAATGTGTATCCGAACCGATCTTTCATAACGCCTTTTCCCTTTTCAACATCTGCCCATTCACACTTGAATAAAACTACTTTGAACCTTTCATAATAGTTTAACTCAATCATATCAACCACCCGACCATAATAAATTGTATCACCATCTAACTGTGAGGTATGTGATGCCACGGAAACACCACTGTTCTGTGTTTTCTTCTTTTTTTCACGCGCTTTTGTACGGAATCTAAATCCTTTAGTGATATAGCTATGGAATTGTCTTGCCACTCTATACGGGCCCCGAGCTAGCCATCTTACATGATCAGTAGCTAGAGGATCATGATTTGCTTCTAATTCAGATACCTGAAAGAAATTGTAGTTAGGTCAATTTCATATTAAACATTCATTTCGCATACATAAATACTTTATCTATGCACAAAATCAATGTTGAAGAAAAGTGGGTCTCACTTTATTTTTGAACCAGTCTACAAACTTTGGGTGATGTGTTTGTTCAATTTCATGGGCAGAACGATCTCTCTTGCGACCTTTCCCTATATGTCCTCCTTTAATTATGTCTCGATGCTCTCTATCAATCAAATAAGTTTTAGATTAGCAGAAACATAAGACAACCTCATATGAAAAGGACAGATGCTAGAGAAAAATGCTACTTACTTGATGAATTTTTGAACCTCTTTTGTTGAATTGTACAACACATACCTATGTGCTTGAATCCATGTTTTAGGATCAAGTACGACATCATTCACTTTGCCAATGGAACGACCGGGTATTGTCATTACTGGACTATCTTCTATTTGCACATGATCCTCTCCATCATAATTTCTAGGCACTCTATTAAATCTTGTGTTGACACCTGTGAAATATCTAGAACAGTATTCGATAGATTCGTTTGCAATATACCATTCAGCAATCGAAGCTTCAGGATAGTTTCTATTTCTAACATGAGCTTTCAGTGTCATCAAGTACCTGAGTTGAGAATATTCAAATCACATTACAGACTATAAAAATAGTACAATGGTACAATAAGAATTTACATTAACCACGTAAAACCTCCATAATTTAAAGGAGTTAATGGATATCATCTTAGCAAAGTTGAATAACAGTATCATGAAGCAAATTCAGTTTTAGGAATCCGTTACTTATTTGGTAAGTATGTAGAGCTCATGTCATATCCATTAATGCACTTGGTGAGATTGGACTAATATTCTATTGTAATTTATCCAGAGGAAAAAAAGTTGGATCTTCAGTTTAGTGGAAACTTTGATGGTTTTTTAAATGAATGATGTTGATTGAAATAACGATAAAAAGATTAATAAGTTTACTCAACTAGTGAAGAGCGGGGAACAACAGTGAAAGAGCATACAATATCAATAGATTAGAAACGGTAAAGGCATCCAAAAAGGTAAGAGTTTTCTTTTATATATAATCAATTTTCTTTTCCTTAAGTCTCTTTTATAATGTAAAATGGTAGACATAACTCAATTTATAACATGATTCACCCTTAACATGATCAAAAGAAACGCATACCTCTCAATAGGGTACATCCATCGATAATGAATCGGCCCTGCCAGTTTTACCTCCTCAGCTAAATGACAGACCAAATGTACCATGATAGTGAAAAATGATGGTGGAAATATTATCTCCATTCGTGCCAATATTTCTCCGATTTCTGCTTCTAGCGCATCCAACCGACTTACTTCAAGAACTTTTGAGCATATCTCTCGTAAGTAAGTGCTCAAATCGATCATAACCCTACTCACTTTGTCAGGCAAGCAACCCCTTACTGCTACAGGAAGTAGATCTTGTAGTAAGATGTGGCAATCATGACTTTTGAGACCCATTATCTTTTTAGCACCCATCTTTACACAACTAGATATGTTCGACGAATAACTATCAGGTACTTTCACTGTTTTCAAAGTAGCAAGCATTTGCTCTTTCTTTGTTTTGCACAACACATAGTAAGCCGGGGGCATCTTTTCTTTTCCATTATCTTGCTTAATAAGATGAAGACCACTTCTTAAACCCATCAATTCCAAATCTTTACGAGCTTTCAAATTGTCTTTCGTTTTCCCTTTGACATTCATTATCGTGTTCAAAATGTTATCGCAAACATTCTTCTCTATGTGCATCAAATCAAGATTATGCCTCACCAAATTGTACTCCCAATACGGCAGACGAAAGAATATGCTCTTCTTCTTACAAGCTTTCTCAATCATCTCGTCCTCCATGTGTAAACCATTTGCTTGTACTGTTGAAGAATGAGAATTAAGCAATTCCAGAACATGAGTACCCGTCATTCGAACTGGAGCTGTTCTATACTCCTCCGTTCCATCAAACCTATCCTTATCTCATCTGAATGGGTGATCAGAAGCCAAACGTCGACGGTGCCCCATAAAGCAAAATTTTTGACCTTTCTCCAACCGTTTACACCAAGTATCTACACCACAACAAGGGCAACCAAATCTACTTTTTGTATTCCAACTTGACAACATGGCATAACCTGGAAAATCACTTATTGTCCACAGCAATGATGCATGCAACTTGAACCTGGTTTTAGTGTGGGCATCATATGTGTCAATCCCTTTTATCCATAAATCATTTAGTTCATCAACCAGTGGTTCTAGGAGAACATCAATCTTATCCCCGGGAGATTTAGGTCCAGGTATAAGCAGGGACATAATAAATGAAGATTGCTTCATGCATAGCCAAGGCGGCCAGTTGTAGATAGTTAGGACGACAGGCCATGTGCTGTGAGTGCTAGAAAGACTCCTGAAAGGGTTGAATCCATCACTAGCTAAACCCAACCGAAGATTGCGGGGTTCCTTTGCAAAATCATCGTATCTAGCATCAAAATCTTTCCAAGCACGACCATCGGCAGGATGTCTTATGTACCCATCATCTTTACGTTCATCAAAGTGCCATCTCATATAAGAAGCTGTTTTCGGACACATAAATAGCCTTTGCAACCTTGGAATCAAAGGAAACCAACGCAATACGTTCTTTCCTAATTGATTCTTCTTCTTGGTAGAACTACATGAACCTCTTATTTCATCGTCCTCGTATCTGTAAGCATCACATCTGGTACATTTTTGCGTATCTATGTTTGTCTTCCAAAACAACATACAATTGTTTGGACAGACATCAATCATCTTGTATCCAAGGCCTAATGAATTGATAAGTTTTTTAACTTCATAAGTTGACCCCGACAATTTATCTCCTTCTGGCAATGTTTCCCTTAATAAGCTCAAAAGTTCTTTGAAAGACTGATTACTCCATCCATGTAAATTCTTTATATGGAATAACTCAAGAATAAAAGAGAGCTTACTATGTTTTCGGCATCCGCTGAAAAGGTCCTCATCGGTCTGCTCTAGTAAATTAGAGAACTTTGATGCTTCTTCATTCAAAGTTTCTGTAGGTGGCTGCATGTCATGATCACTAGCAAAGGAGTCACCGCCATTACTCTGCACATTAGATTCTGATTCTCCCATTTGACCATACCCAGTTGCCATATCTTCGAAAAATTGTCGCACATTATTTCGTTGCCCTTCTGCATTAGCTTGTCTTTGATCACTTGTAACATGATAAGAACGATCCGAATCCTGCGTACGTAAAATTGATTCTCCATGGAAAGACCAAAGTATATATCCCGGAGAAAATCCATTTTCTAATATATGTGCGACCACTGTGTTTTGTGCATATCGATGGCTATTTACACATCTTCGACAAGGGCAAGATAATGTCCCAGATAATTTTGATCTTTTTGCGAACTCGATAAAACTAGCTAGTCCATCCAAAAACTTCTGACTCATTCTATCGGACTCATGTATCCAACTTTTATCCATTCTCTTGGACCAAATCTACAAGCCAGAAAGAATAGTATATAACATTCTCAATAGCTATTCAACAAATATTACACGAGAGGACTAGGAAGAGATAGTTGATGTACAAAATTGAAATGTTTCCTTGTAGCCGGTTCTCATGCATATACATGAAAAAAACAAAAAAAAAACAAAAAAAAAAAGAGTAGGAAGAGATAGTTGTACCTGGAGACTCACGAGTTGGTTGTGTGAAAGATTGAGATGGAATAGTGTAGTAGATTGATTGCCAGCGTAGGAAATTTGCTCAAAATGCTCGATGTAGGTCAAATACTTTGAATGTAAAAGCCCCAACAGAAAAACTGAAACAGCAGCAGCACAATTGTTCTGAGAGAAGGTAAAGAAACAGTAAGATCCATGGAAATGAAACTATATACTCTGACCACCAAAAGAAAACGCAGCAGCATATATGTAGTAGACTAACTAGACTATGCATCTTGCTTTGTAGCTGCAATTTGGAGTAAAGAACATAAATGGTAAGCCTAACTAGGATCCCACAATCCCTAGATACCATCAATTATAGTTTGAGAGGCCAAACAAGCAAAATTCAACAGCATACATGCCCATAGAATGGCTGCTCCATATTTTCAGATTGCAAATTCAAGTGATAGTTTAGTTTCTTCTACCAGCTTGCATGAGTAGTTAAAAACCATTTAATTAACATAAAGCTCATCAAATGATCATAATATGGTGAGTAGTCAAAGCAAGCTCAAATCCCAACAAACACTCTATCGGATTGTGTACTAAGTTTCAATCGTTCAACTAAAAATCATATTATGACCATCAAACTTAAAGTCTCGCTTGCCTCTAAGTTCAGGATCAATGCAAAGAAATGATACGGTACTTCTTCCATAACTAAACTCTTTGCATTGTTCCGACTAAGTATTAAGCAAGTGTCCTTACCACCTAAACACACACAACAACAACCCTCAATATGCAGACTTTGACAAGCATTTTTCTAAATAGACAGCTTAGCAGAAACAATACAGGATTCCTAGCAAGTTCAAGTTGGCGGGAGGGTGGAATTAGTAATCTAACTTGGTCAGAGTTTGATTACGATTACGAAAATGCAGACCTGTAAGTGACGATTTCTTTTCTCACCTTAGGCTCTAGTTGCCCTTGTTCTCATGATAATTCAGCTGGAAGTTTTTACAGATCCAGTTGCAAGGAGGAAGACTTGTTTTGTGAAGGCGGTGTAAGACGGCAAGAAACCGAGTGACAATCTGGACCTCGATACGGCCTTGGAGCATTCTTGTGGAGAGACTGTTCTAAACGAGCTCCAGAACTCTCTTCAATTTGTCGCTTCCCCTTAAAACTTGACTGTTGCCCAAATTAAGAGCCACTTCCTCCAAAACTGATTAGCTGCGCTGCTGCTTTTTCACCACTTCTCAACAACTCTTGAAGCTAACTAATTCCAGAAACAAGCATCCTCCACCCAACAAATTGTTTTTTTCTTTTTTTGGGCGTTAATGAAGGGCGCACAGGCGCAGCAGAGATTTTAAGTTCAGACGAACAGATATCAGGATGCGAGTTCTCTAACGCTGCAGATCTTGGAATTTGATCTCGTGGTTGTGCTAGCTGGTTGCTCTAACCAAGAAGGAAGAAAAAAACTTTAATGGACAGAAAGAAAACCTCTCTGAGTTGCAATTGGAAGGGGATTAGCAGCTTGTGGCGTACTCCCCAACTGAAAGGATCTAAGTTGAAGGCCGGCTGGACTTCAACTAGCTTCAATCCAATAGAGCGATTCTCCTCTTCACAGTTTACTGCATGCGGCAGCAAGAGAGCCAGATTGCAGTGTTTTATTTAGGTCGAAACTTGGTTCGGGCGGTGGGAATGAAGAGGTGAAAGAGATAGAATGTTTGGTTTGATCGATTGGTTTTCGGTTGATAGCCTTCGATGTCACCGACGAGAAGAGGAACCGACAAGAAAAGCAGGAAGCAAACCTCTCTGTGTCTGCGGCAGCGAGAAGATATTAAGTTTCCGCGCGCTCGGTGGGAAATTTTCCCGCTTCCCATAGGGGAATAGCGCTCAAAGAAAATAATTAAATTAAATGAAATGGAATTCATTATATTAAGGGTTAATTTGGAGATTGAAACGTACAAAAGAGTGTCATATAGACACTGGGAAGTTTTCGAATGTACTCGATCACTACTGTTTTTTTTTTTTTGTAATGATCACTACTGTTTTTAATTGATGTATGTATATATGGACGCGGATATTGGAATTAGAATTTAGAAGTATGAATAATATATGTTTCAAAAAAGTATAAATGTTTGTTATATTTTGTAAATGATTGCATGCTTTTTCAATATTTGGATTTAAGCTACCTTAGCAAAAGTGGTTGTAATATATATTGTTATAAAGTGTCAATACTCGAATATGTTTTAAAGTATTGAAATAGTTACGGCCACGATTACAAGTGTCAATAATATATGTCGCTAAAATATATATTATTATCCAACTTTCAAATTTAAACGACATTTGTAAAAGTAGTTATAATATATGTCATATAAAGTATAAATAATCCGACATTTTTTTATAAATGTCGGATAACACCAATCCAACTTGTTTATTCCGATATATTTTTGTAACTGACGCAACACACTCATCTAGTTTGCTAATTAACCAGCATTTTTCAAAATTATCGTAACTTATGTCACGGAAAAATATATTTACTCTGACGTTTTTTTATGAATGACGCCATAGATTCATCCAATTTGATGATTAACCGACATTTTGAAAAACTATCGTTATATATGTCGCTATAATTTTTTTTTTATTTGTTTGACATTTTGTATAAATGACAACATAATTATTTAGTCTCCACATTAGATCGACATTTTTCAAAATTTTCGTGATAAAAATGTCGTTACTAGGGTTTTATTTACTAGTTGTTTCAACATTTTTTGCATATGACGTTGTATCCTCATCTGGTTTATTGATTAACCAGCATTCTCTATAATTGTCGTTACTTATGTCGCTACAAAATATAGGTATTATGACATTTTTTGTAAATGACGCCACACACTCATCTTGTTCCGACATTTACAAAAAGTATCGCAACATACATCGCTTTAAAATATGTTTTATCGACATTTCAAATAAGTGACTACACAACTTTTGTCTTTCACATTCGAACGACATTTTTCAAAATTGTCGTGATAAAAATGTCGCTACAAGGGATTTTTTATGTAGTGTTGATGCACTGTAGAGAATTAAACTCTGTATGTAACTCATGGCTTCAGAGGAGAGGTGTAAGAGGTCAACGTACATTTGGTTTTCAAGGCATAGGAGGCAAAATCTTGAATGTTAAAATGGTGGGATGTTTCAGCTGTCACATATTGGGAAATTTCGGGAATGAATGTTCTGAATGGTATGCTAAACGAGCACAGAGGGGTGGGCAACGGGACGGGACGGGATACCTGTTCCGTTTAAAATGGGTACCCAATCCCATTTGGAGAGCAATCTCCATCCCATGTCCCAAATCCGGACGGGTTAACGGGTACCCATTACCCGTACGGGACGGATAACTGGTACGCATACTATCCGTAAATACCCGTACAATAGATACATCTTTCTCTTTCACTTTTAATTTTAGATGTCTGCTCTGCCATCCATTATGT